>CM066035.1:110196529-110796529 GCA_033557465.1 Ichthyophis bannanicus
TCTAATGTTTAGTGCACTAGTAGGCTTTGTAAAGTACTGCACTATGGCTTCAGATCGCACCTTTGTTGCACTTCCTTTCTCTTTATATATACATATTTACAAAACAATATCATTTTATTAGATATGTATGATCTATTTTCTTCTCTCCATGGAGAGGAAGAATGCATGTTTAGTACAGAATATCGGGATGTGAGGATGATTATATCTGATGATCAAAGGTGGCCAAAAAGGTTGATAAATTAATGGCAAAAGCCAGAAAAATGATTGGTGTATAGGAAGAAGAATAGACAACAGTAAAAAAAAATGAGGTGACACTGCCCCTGTACAGGTCTCTGGTGAGATCCCTTTTGGAGTATTGTGTACAGTTCTAGACAGTGTCTGAAAAATGCTCTACACCAAATGGAGTGAGTCTAGAGGGTTCCTAAAATGCCAAGTAGTCTTTACCATAAATCATATGGGGACAGACTTAAAAATCTAAATATGTATACCATGGAGGAAAGGTAGGAAAGGAGATATGATAGATACCTTTAAAAACAGTTGTGGTCAATATTATTGGCACCCTTGCATTTTAGGTATGTTGTGTAAAATATCTTGAGAAATAAAAATATTCCAACTATATGTCATCATAATATTTTAATAGTATGTTCAAAAGGTTTATAACAAAAAAAGATGTCTGTGTAACTTAGACATAACAAAACAAAACAAATATGACCTGGACAGGATTAATGGCACCCTTCACTAGTATTTGGTTTCACAACCCTTGGCAGTGATGACAGCCTCCAAACCTTTCTTGTAGTCATCTATAAGTTTCCTACATCTGTCTGCTGGTAGTTTCTCCCACTATTTATCTGTGATTTGTTCCAGCTCAGGAATGTTTCCAGGATTCCTTTTACCAATGGTATATTTCAGCTCTTTCCAAATGTTCTTGATTGGATTGAGATCAGGACTCATAGCTGGCCAGTTTAAACCAGTTCATTTGTTCCTTTTTAACCATTCTTTTGTACTTTTGAACGTATGTTTTGGGTCATTGTCCTGCTGGAGGACCCGTGACATTTGACCCAGATCTAGCTTTCTGATGCTAGGTAGCACATTTCACTCCAAAATACCTTGGTAGTCCTCTGACTTCATGATTCCTTTAATACATTCCAGGCCTCCAGTTCCTGAGGCAGCAAAACAGCTATACAACATTATGGAAGCTCCACCATATTTAACTGTAGGAAGGGTGTTTTTTCCCTTATAAGCTTCATTTCTTTGCCTGTAAATGTATCACTGGTCTGCATTGCCAAAGAGCTCAAATTTGGTTTCATCTATCTATCTATAGAACATTTTCCCAGAAAGATTGTAGTTTCTCAAGTTGGGTTTGGGCAAAGATCAGATGCGCCTTTTTATGTCTGTCTTTGAGCAGTGGGGGTCCTCCTTGGCCTTTGCCCATGAAGTACTTCTTAGACCAATTTTGCTTTGTGCATCCTTGGGCCATCCAGATGTCCAAACATCCAGATGGCTAGGGGATGCACCTGATGCTGCTCCTGCAGGGGCTAGACATCCCCGCAGGAGCATAATCATAATATAGTGACTTGATGTCCAGGGGGTGGCCTTATTCTGGCACTACGGATGTCTAGCCACAAGCCCGGTTAACTCAGTCAGGCTCCTTAATGGAGCTGCAGTGCCATGGCATCCTGTCACTATGGCACCACGGCTCCATTCAAGAGCCACGATTGCCAGCTGCTACCGAAAACCTTCTTTTCCCGCAGCCTGATCTATGATCCAGCCTCCCACAGTGAGGGTTGGGCTATGGGGATTCTCCTCTGAGGTAGAATAGATCCCCTGTCTAATAGGCTAAGCACCAATGTAGAGGGCCAACCTCAAAATCGACCCTGTACTTCTGGGGTCACAGCCTGCCCACGACCCACCCTCACTCTGCCTTCAGACGGTCTCCTTCCACCCTGTCACATGCTTCCTGTACAACATTGCTATACAGGGAGCCTTTGTATCAGGATTGGCAGAGGGACAAATAGCAGGGATGTATGTCCAAACAGCACTTAAATCTCTGCAATTCATGGCGCAGAATGCCCCCCTCTTTGTTTAGTGCATGACGTATTGTGCGGGTTGAAACCACCACTTCAGATTGCTCCAGGTCAGCCTTAAGCTCTTTGGATGTTTGATGTGGTGTTTTTCCAACAGTTCACACTAATCTTCAAAGAGTTCTTGCATTAATTTTCCTCTTCACACCACATCCTGGGAAGTTCTTGACAGTTTCATGAACAGAAAACTTCTTAATAACATTGCAAACTGCAGACACATGAATCCCAAGGTCTTTGGAGATGGCCTTGTATCCCTTTGAAGTTTGATGTTTGGTGATAATGTCTTTTCTGACAGTCTCAGGCAGCTCTCCTGTTGTCACCATTGTGAAAATGGAACAGATAGTGAATGTGGCCATTTAGACATTAGAGCCATCATTCATTGGTTGTTTTAAGTCATGTGAGTACTGATAATTGATCACAGGTGGGTCTCATTTTACTGCAATGGGAATGTGCTTCTTCTGTTCAAACTGATTTGAATTGTTTATAAGGGTGCTGATAATCATGTCTTAGAGGTTTTTTATACTAGTTCCTTTTTTAATTGGTCTTGTTTTATTTGATTCTTTTATGTGTCAAATATGTGTGCATATTGTCATGAAGAAGACCCTTCTGAGCCTATGGAGTTGGTGAGAGAAGAGGATTCCGTTGCAGAAACTGACAGGCAGTCTGAGCACATGGCTCAGTGTTTTCAGAGAGAATGTAAACAAAGAGAGTCACGAGCTGGAAAGACACTCCCACGCTGTGACGTAGTCCCTAGTTCAGGAGATAATGAGATACACCTGTTTAAGGGAGGGGCACAGTTTAGCCCGGAGAAACAGAATGATAAAAAGTGGTCATTAGCCTGGACTAGAGGAGGGGAGCAGAAAGAAGGAAGACGTCAAGAGGTGAGAACAAAGGGAGCCATAGTCCTAACGCCAGAAAGAAGCAGCACAGGACAGGTGACGTCTGGTAAAGGCAAGAAGGATAAGCTATTTCCTGGAAGGCAGGCTTGGGAAAACCCACATGCTCCAGAGAGAGAAAACTGCTGGCATGAAAATACTTGTACCTCTAAGGCTGAAGTTACGAGGCTGAGAGACAAATAAACACAAGCTGCGTTTGGGAATCAGTCTGACTTTGCAGAGCTGAGAATTCCTTTCCCTCCAAAGCTGAAAGGTAGGCTTCACAACTTACATAGATTTGAACCTAGTTATAAAGCATTTCCCTGCAGTTGCCAGAATGTAGCAGACTCTCTAAAAAGAAACTTCAGTATATATGGTAATTCACAGTCCTATCCTTTAGAGTGCTACCGAGAGAAGCCATGTGAGGATAGTGAAGACGTCTGTTTTAAAGTTCAGGATAGCAGCTCACTGACACACCCTGCTATTGCTGACGCTGAAGAAATGCAGATTGACTCTGATAGCAGTGAAATAGTGGATAACCAGATGGACTGCACGTTATGTTTTGCTGACCATGTTGAGTCTCTGTGCTGAACACTAGTTTGAGAAAGCTGGTAAAGCAACAGAAAGAATGGGGAACATTCTCTTTTGCTGAAGGAAGCTGTTATTGTTTGTTTGTACCGAGCACTGCACGTTGTGAGCCTGAAGCTGATAAGGCTAATTTACCTGAGTTCTTGTACATATCCCTCAAGCCAATTGTATGGCAGTTTGTCCTAAGTTATTTACCTGCACAGAAATCCGTTGGGAAGGAGAAAAATAAATTCTTGTCATTGCCTGAAACACTCGACTACAACTCTTCTGTTCTCAAAGGGTAAAAGGGACTACCATTCCCAGAGGGCCTTGCAGGACCAATGCAGGGTCATACTCTCTGAGTCAGGAATACAAAGGCAGACCAACTCTCAGCGCCCTAGGCGCTGGGCTGGCCACCGAGAGGGTGACAATATATAGTCCAAAACCATTTCACTGGCCACTATTTTTTAGGAGATAGTCATTGTAACCTTTTGCCGCTTCCTACATTCGGTTACTCTCCTGTTGGTCCTGGGTCCACGTCGCAGAGGCAGTAGGGATTGTAGTACAATAAGACAACCAAACTAGTGTGGTTTGAAAAAAAAGGTTTTTATATAGAAATAGGCCTCTTACATGGGTACAGAACAGACCTATATAGTGGTTACCGAGCTGCTTCTGTGGATATCAATGACTCGATGTGTGTGCCTGGGTGTGGGAGAAAGAGAGAAAAAAGGGAGGGAGGGGTAAAGAGAAGTGTGTGTCAGAGTCTCATAGTAAGAAGTGTCCGATGAATAGGAAGAGAGAGAGTATTTTTGTCCTTCTCTGTATTTATAGTGAAGTTCTCCTTTTCCAGCACCTCCCTTTGTCATACTTTGGTCTGTTTGAGGTCTGTTATTCCCGTGATTAGCAAGGAGGGGCTGTTGTTCTGCAGACTAATCTCATCAGGCATGCTAAGCGCATCAAGTCTGGAGATGTCCTATCTGACATCACCAGGATGTCAGAGCTGCCTGCAGACCAAGGTCTGGGAAAAGCCATGAAACCTATGCTAGGCATAATGTCATGCTGTATGCTGACATCTCCCACATTTTTTTTTTCTGGGAAATGGTGAAAGCAAACCTGTGGTACCTGTCCCCACTGCAATTACTATATACATGATAGTAGGCAGCTTGTCTGCTACCTCCTGTTTAAATACCTTGCTATGTCCAGCAGGTCCCCTATCCCGCACAGTACTGTCTCTAGTGTTCTAGAGATGAGCAAGTCCCATTATGAATCCAAACCTCGTGTCTTAGGTAGGGCAGCCACTACTGGGTGGGGAAACCCAATATGCCACCTCAGTGCCTGTCTTAGAGAGAATGAACAGTGCATAAGGGCTGCAGAAATTTCTGAGGAGGTTAAAGCCGAAAGGTACCAGGATGCTATGAGTGAGGATAGGAAGCAATACTAGACTGCAGCTGACTCTGGTATTCAATGTAGTAGGAAATGCCAAATTAGCCAAATTAGCAGGCCAAATGAGCGTGGATGTAGAGGTAGATGCTGGAGAAATTAAGTGTAACTACCTTAAAATGTTGTTGGTGTTTTTGTAGGACATGCGCTGCATGTGTTTCATTTTACAACACAGGAAAATTATGATATGCATAGCAATATTTGTACAGCAGTTAAAATAATAATAGGGTGAATAAAAACATTAAAGACATGATCAGCAGTAGGTGAGTAACCAAATAACAGTTCCCACACAGACATATGAGCATCTTGTAGCAAGTGTTCAACAGTTTGTCGAATGTGCCCATTCTCATAAGTGATGGTGTGATTCACTTCGGTGGCTGTTGTTTTAAGGTGATCAATATAGGCATGGAGTTCTGTAAAGTTGAGCAGTTTATGTAATGTCTCTTCTCCCATGCCAAGTGGTAATGGATGCACAGCATATGAGATAAAGTCTGGAACGTCCATAGAGTCATTGGTAACCAGCGGTGTGGAATAAGTTGTCCCATTAATGGTGATGGAGACCAGTGGTGTATGACTGCACCAGGTATTGTTTAGTAAAAAGTTTGAACTGTACAGAAAAGTGTTCTTAGGAAGGCGAATGTCATGCATTCTGGGAGCAATTGAAAAAGAAACATTCTGGGGAAAGAACAGATGAAAACAAAAGTGTCCAGCTCCAAGGTAATACAAACTGTGTGAGGTAGTCAGGGAGTATGAGAGCCTAACAGTCAGGGAGCACGAGGAAGAATTGTTCCAGCAGGAGGTGTCAGCCTCTTTAAATTGGTGTGGTTCACACTTGAACTGAAATGTAGTCTGCTCACACAAACTGGGGTCCATAGTCAAGGTATCGTCCAGTGGCTGCACCTAGGTGAGATGGTCCACAGGATACATAAGCATGTTATCAAACTGCACACCGATATTGACAACAGGGTAAATAACTGTGTGTTGTCCTGACCATGGGATCAAAGTACAGATAGAGCAGCCTTGTGGTGAACAAATGGGAACACTATCTGTCCACCAGTCAAGGTGAGCTATAGCAAATTCAGGTATTTTGGTACTAGCCATATGGACAAGAGATGGTGGCCAGTGTCCTAACTTAGCAGTGATCAGAATTTCCTTTAATATAGTAATAAGCTCGATTTGTACTTGATCACAGGCCAGAGCCCAGGAAATATTCTTTCCCAATCTGTATTCTGCATGTGCTAAGGTAACAATTTTCTGTTCTATAATGGGAGATATACGAGCAAAGGTATCTACAACTACATTGGACAGTTTAGAGGACGCTTCATTAATAGTATTTTGTGAGGTAAAACCATCAGAAGCATGCTGCACAGTGGATCCCATTTTATTACGGAGCACCTCTATATCAATTATATTAAGGGCACCCAGTGCAGTCCCTGTGCCACCTAAAATTGTATCAATTAATTCCCGCTTGTGTCATAATTGCTTGGCTTGGGGTATTACTGACTGCATATCAAACCAAGTATTGAGCATTTGTATGTGGTTGGTAATAAACTGAGAGCAATTTGGATATTTGTGAGTAACTAGAAACAATTTAGGAAATAGATGCCAAGTAAGGAAATGGTATTCTACCTCATGTAAAACATCGTGTGGTGCATCATATTTGATCTGAAAGGGATGTCCTACCTGAAATGGGTGAATATTAGAAAGGTAGAGTACAGGAGGAGCCAAAGTGGTTGGAGGGGTGGGATGAGGGGTGGTAGATAAACAAGATACATCAAAAAAGAATGAAGTCTCAGTGATGTGCTGTTGATTATTCAGAACCCATGTATAAGTTATTTTCCAGGTGCCTTTGTCCTGACAGGAAATATTGTACAAAATCAAGGCAGGAGGACCTAGAAAGTCATGTTCTGGAGGTGCCCTCAATTCTTGTGTCCTTTCTAGAGAAGTGGAAACTGGTGACGCCCACTGTACTTGAGTGATGTTTAATGAATAGGACACTGGCTTGTCCTGTACGGAACAGAAACTCAGGATGACCAGATACTTTCCTTCCGGGGAAGGTGGGGGTATTTCTTGATAGCGATATACACCATCTGTGGAGTTAGCCCAACCAATTGTGCATATTCGGATGATAGTTCCTGTAATGAGACTTGGGTAGAAGAGAGCAGATACAAGAACAACAGGAAACCGGGACATAAAAGCTAACTCGTTTCACTCTACTAGGGGGTAAACTAGTGCTCCCCACTTATACTATGCAACCACAGAAATAATGTTTACTATTTATTTACATAACTATTAGACACATGTCCAGTATATAGGACACATCAACTATACAGCAGAAGTAAATAGTTACTATCCTCAAGCGACTTTTGTTTAGAAAGCAGTTGTCCGTGCTGTCTTCAGAAAGCAGCTGTCCGTGCTGCCTTTAGGTGGTACATGAAAACAAAGACTGATAAAACACGTATTACCCATATGGTTTCAACTAGGTGATATGTTTCCAATACTGCTGGTTGTTGGGCATTAGGAATCTGATATAGGCTTGGCCTAAGGTATCTGTAACTAAGTACAGTCCCTCCCACTTTGCAGTTCCAAAGGGGAGGTTTGGTCTAGGTGTCAGGGTCATCACTTTATTCCCAACCTTGAGGGGCCTTAAATCAGAACCTTTTGCATAAACCTCCTGCAGATAATCTCTAGCTTTTTATGTGTTAGCTAGCACAGTGGTCTGAATTTCTTTTAGATGTTCTTGCAGGGATTTCATCCACTCATTGGTAAGAAAAACGGTCTGGTCTTCTGGAAGAAAAGGATGCAGCAGATTTTCCCATCATGACATTGGCCTTCCCATTAAGGCTTCGTAGGGTGCAAAGCCTGTGGATTTGCAGACATTAGCTCTGATAAGCATAAGGACTAACAGGAGCACCCGATCCCAATTTTTCCCAGTCAGATTAAGCATAGGGCTGAGGTGGGCCTTAATTGTTTGATTCATTCTTTCTACCTGCCCTGCTGCCTGTGGATGGTACAGAATGTGGACTTGTTGTTCTATGCCTAGAAAATCAAACACTTCCTTGATCAGCTGAGAAACAAATGCAAGACCATTATCATAATCAATAGTCTTAGGGATGCCCCAGCGTGTAAAAAATTGCATAGTGGTTCAAGCGGTTTGATCTGGGACAGGGAATGTTTCTACCCAATGAGAAAAGGAATCAACAACAGTGAGTAAAAATCTAGTTTTCCTAGCTGTTAATGGAAGAGGGCCCACATGATCTATTTGCAATCTCTCAAATGGGCCATGAGGAGGTGCTCTCATTAACTGTCCCCTTCTCTTTTTAGGTTGCCTCCCAAATGAAGCACAGATTACACAGGAGGAAACATGATCCTGTATATCATGTTTCATTTCTGGCCACCATACCAACCTATTAAGGAAGGTGAGTGTGAGAAAGGGTGTGTGCTGATATAGGTTATCTGGGGCATCCTGCACAAGCTTCCTCAAATTGGAAAGTTCAGGGTCCTTTGTCTGCAGTGCTATGAAGTAATCTGATGGTGTTATCTGCTCATACTCTGTGGAACATGTAGCAATAGCGACCATGCGTGTCTGCTCATACCAGGGCCATATGAGGCCTACATGGCATGCTTCCTTGGCTAGTGAGTCTGCTAATATGTTTCCTTTTACTAAAGGGCCTTTCTTCTTATGTGCCTTCACTTTAATTAAATGTACTCTCTGAAACTTCTCACTCAGTTCTTGTGCCATAGTCCACAGTGATGAATTTTTCACCATGGACCCATCTGTGGATTTAAATGTATTTGCCAGCCACCAGGGTAACAGGGCAATGGCACTTTTAAAGACATAATCAGAATCTAAAATGATTTGTATCTCTGGGTGTGAATCCTGATATTGTTGCATACAAGCCACAAAAGCAGCCAGCTCACAGTACTGTGCTGACGCTGACCCACAGAAATACTGTCTCTGCAGTACCACTTAGTTATTTGGGTCCAATTGTACAATTGCAAAACCTGCTAGTCGCCTGCCTCCTTCACATTGGCTACTACAATCAATTTATACTGTAGGAAGAAAAGGTGAAATTTTGTCTAGTCCCAGTTCCCTAAAGATCATGTGATTAGGGGCACTGGGTGAGGACTGACAGTCATGAGATTGCCCCTCCAGCAAGATTCCAGCCACTTGCACGTTAGGTTCTTTCAACAATTCAGACTTTACATTCTGTGCCTGCAACATGAGAATCCACTGGACTATTCTCTCAGTCCTAATCTTGCTACATGCTAACTTTCCCTCTACAATGAATTTGAGTGGGGTGTGATGGCTGAATATATATGTGGTTTGAGCACCAATGATGTATGTAAATTTCTGCATAGCAGCATAGGAAGCCAGTACATGTTTTTCACAGTTTCCCATTTTGAGTTTGGGAGAAGTGAGACCTCTGGAACAGAAGGCAATAGGGTGATCTACTCCTCCTAGGCGTTGTGTTAGAGCTGCACCTGTACTGTTCTCTCCAACTACAGGGCACAGAAAAAAATGTTGTGTATGATCTGGGTGTGCAAGAACCGGAACAGAAGTCAGAATGTGCTTTAATTTAGTTACAGCTTCTGTATGTTCTTCCTCCCAAACATAACCTTTACTTTTTAGCAGGGAATAAGTGGAGCTGCCACTTCAGCATAGTTGTGCAGGAAGTCACGACAGAAACCCGTGAGCCCTAGAAAGGACTGGAGTGATTTCTGATCTGTAGGAAGTGGAAGTTTCCGTATCAGCTCTATCCTCTGAGAATCTACAGATTTGCCATCCTCGCCAATTGTAACCCCTAAAAAGGAAACCTGTGATTTGCACAGTTGAGCCTTGGCAGGATTAACTTTAAGACCAGCTTGTAAGAGGGCTTTTAAAACTTCTCTTACATGATTCCAGTGTACAGCTTCATTCTCAGACTGAATCAGAATGTCATCTACATACTGAATTATATTATCTCTGCAAGAAACTAGTGGCAGGGCTTCCTGCATGTATTTATGAAAAATTGATGGTGAATCTTTATAGCCCTGTGGCAGTACGGTCCATGCATATTGTTTATTCAGCCACTGAAAGGCTGTTTTGTACTGGCATTCAAGGACCAGGGGCAGACTCCAAAACCCATTGGATATGTCTAAAACATAGAAAAATTTACATTTGGGATTCAGTTTAGAGATCATTTCCGGGTATGAGGCTACTACGGGCACTACAGATTTTGAAACTTGATTCAGGGCACAGAAGTCCATAGTGAGCCTGAAGGCCCCCCCCCCCCCCTGGTTTAACTATCGGCCAGGATGGTGAATTACATGTGGAAGAAATAGGTCTGATCAGACCCCTCTCCTCCAGTGTCTTAACAATTTTAGTCACTGGCTCTGTAGCTTGATGAGGTACTGGGTATTGTTTCTGTGGTGGAGGATCCTTGCCTTCCAACAGTACTTCTGTGTTCATTTTCCCACAATCTAACTTGTCTTGTGCCCAGACTGGAATATCAACCACCTCTTAAGGAATTACACACAGATCATACTGCTGAGCTGCTTTGGTGCACTGTGTTGCTAACTACATAGGAATGACTTCATGCACTAAAGTTTTAGAAACACTTGAAATTCCTGTATACTGCCACAATTTAAGATTAGCCATATCCACCACCAGATTTAACTGGTTGAGAATGTCAATTCCAATTATTCCTTTTGGTGTGTTCACTATAGTGGAGGCAGTGGTTTCCAACATTTCATTGTTTTGTTCCCTGTGCACAGGGATACCCCATTTAACTGGGATAGCCAGACACTGGGAAGCTGTGTCATTAATTCCTTGAATTTTATAAATTTCCATATTTTCCTGATCTGCAGTGGGAGAAGCTCTGTTTGTAAATCTAATTCCAGCCCCGGTGTCAATCAAAGCTAGTTTATTCTGACCCCCTATTCTGCTGATAACATTGGGGCATCCACAAGAGTCCAGTATCAGGGATGTTACAAGCCTTAAACTATATTCTAGGCCTGTATCTGTTTCATCATTCAGAGGCTCTGGAATCGAGTCCTCTGCTGAGGGAATGGAGGCAGGCTGGGCTATGAAGGCTTGAGATGTTTTGATATCTGAACCCAGAAGGTCAGGACACCACTATGCACTAGCCTTGTGTTTGTCCTGAGCTGCTCGCAAGTCCTGTTTTAATTTATCTTGTTCTACCTGCAGTATGTGTTTGTCCTGTTCCCATTTAATTTTCTCCTTTTCTAATCCATCTCTCTGTGCTTTGAGCTCTTGAAAGGGAATGTAACCTGAGGAATTTCTAAAAGTGCCTCTGCCTTGTCATCTCCAAGGTGTGTGTCCTCTGTATCCTTTGTCTGTGTTTCTTGTGTATTGAGAGGATCCCTCAGATTGCCACTTCCATGCTTCTGATACTGTTATGACCTGCGAGGGCTGGGTCTTCCAAACAGACCCAATTCTGAGCATTAAAGTATCGAAAGGGGTTGCTTTAGGGTCTTATGAGAATAACCAAAGGTGTTTTGTAATCTCGGGGGATAGTAATTCTAATAAATATGCCTTATGCGTGCTCTCCCCATAATCTTATGCATTGGGCCAGGACTCCTGCTCATTATTTATTTATTTATTTATTTATTTACATTCTCTTATATACCGCGCTATTCTGCATCAGTGCGGTTTACATTGAACAAACTGAAATTACATTGAACAGGGCATTATAACTTGGAGATAACTATTTTACAGGGAACATGGGCTATGGAGGGTTAAGTGGCTTGCCCAAGACCACAAGGAGCACCTGTGGGACTAGAAACCCCAGTCCTTCCGGCCCAAGGTTGCTGTCCTCTAGTGGGATTTGAACCCCCGACCTTCCGGCCTGAAGTACCTTGCCCCAACCACTAGGCCACTCCTCCACATTAAGAACTGCATTTAAAATCCAGGCTCTATATGCAAACTGTTCCAGTGTATCGTTTGGTAGAGGTGAAATAATTTTAAATACTTGCATTGGGGAACAGTGAAATAGTTTTTCAATACCCCTTTTAACCAACTGGTATGGGTGAGTGAGAGAGCCAAATTTATAATAGTGTGGCCCCAGAGCCAGATGCATAAGTCTATCAAAGTCTGATTGCTTCCTTCTGTATTTCCCTAGACCCCAGTGAATCAGAATATCAGTGGCCCATTTGCACCATTCATTTACATTAAAAGGCATAGGGACAGCTTTCTCAACTATCCTTTAATGTCCCTATCTTTTAATGAGTCCTGTAGCATAACTTTAACTGGTGCTCTGAGTTCGGTACTGGGTGCTGAGTCTGAGTCATCGGAATTATCCTCCTGACACAGGTCCTGGTTATTGCTCTGTTCTGACTGAGATAAACTATTAGGATTTTCTTCCTCTGTACTGTCTGATTCATCTTTATTTTTCCCATTCCTAAGCCCTGCTATACATACTTCTGTGTTCTTTTGTTTCTCAATAGCTTGGATGCATGGCTTATAGAGTGTATCATAGGCAGGGGGGGCTGAGGGAGAAATGGTTGTTGGCCAGGGCTTATATTTCTTTTGTCTTTCAGAGGCCATTTCATCCTTAACATGCCTCAGTTCAAGTCTAAGTGCTTCTAATTGCTCACTAACAGTTATAAAGGAGTTTGTGGCTTGTATCACCTGAGCACGTTGCATGGAAATGCAAATTTGTGCCTCCTCCAGGTCTTTGGTTAATTGTGTACACTGAGTAGTCAGTTCAGTATTGTCCTGTTTTATGCTAATGAGCCCCCTGCATATGCCTTGGATAAAAAGGCATTTTCTTTTATTTGTTTTCTTTTTGAATTCTTGATAATGGTTTAACATTTGTCTTTGAATATTATACCATGATGCCTCAGGGAATTCCCCTTCAAAGGGACCATCTTTTCTCTTACAGTATGTCAGTACCATTTCTTTCAGTTCCTTAAAGTCAAAGGCATCCATATTTGAAACTGCAGAAAGACTGTAATTGGTACCAGGGTCTATGCTTATTATGTGTTTATTGTGTTTATTTTGTTTTATGCGACTATCTCAATGTGCAACCTTGGAAAGAGGAATGCTCACTTTTATGAAGACGTGGGACTTAGAATTATAGTTGGAATGACATAAATTTTATGATTGTTCAGTACAGAGTATTGGCATAAAGACCATGCCTTAAAATTATACCTGAATAAAAAGTGCTTACCAACCTTTAACAGGGTGGAATTTTATGGTGAACTTATATTCAATGAGGGACTGTTTAATTGTGTACTACTTCCCAAACAAAGCTGGACTATCACTCTGTCTTTTCTTAGCCACTCAAATACTCTAGAAAATGTGTGCCTTGTACTGAACCTTTGCAAGCTTATATATAAAAATAAGAAAATTCCAAGCCACCCTATGTAATGTCACTAGGTGTAGGTAATATTAAAATATCAAACAAAATTATTACTTACCCAACTGGAGATCTGCTGCGAAACCTGAGACAAGCCCCCATAAATGTAAGCTTTCGCCGCTTCCTACGTTCGGGTACTCTCCTGTTAGTCCTGGGTCCACTTTGCAGAGGCAGTAGGGTTTGTAGCAGAACAAGACAACCAAACTAGTGTGGTTTGAAAAAAATGGTTTTTATATAGAAATAGGCCTCTTACATGGGTTCATAACAGAGGTATATAGTGGTTACCGAGCTGCTTCCGTGTATATCAATGACTCGATGTGTGTGCCTGGGTGTGGGAGAGAGAGAGAGAAAAAGGGGGGGGAGGGGTAAAGAGAAGTATGTGTCAGAGTCTCATAGTAAGAAGTGTCCAATGAATAGGAAGAGAGAGAGTATTTTTGTCCTTCTCTGTATTTATAGTGAAGTTCTCCTTTTCCAGCACCTCCCTTTGTCATACTTTGGTCTGTTTGAGGTCTGTTATCACCTGATTAGCAAGGAGGGGCTGTTGTCCTGAAGACTAATCTCATCAGGCATGCTAAGCCCATCAAGTCTGGAGACGTCCTATCTGACATCACCAGGGTGTCAGAGCTGCCTGCAGGCCAAGGTCTGGGAAAAGCCATGAAACCTATGCTAGGCATAATGTCATGCTGTATGCTGACAGTCATATTAAGGGGTTGAACTGCAAGGATGCAAATAATGTTGACTACTGTACCTCCAAGGTATAAAGGCACAGGAGGTGGGCCTCTTTCAATGAAAATGAGGCTCTGGAAAGAGGATCATAGGCTGAGAATGAAAAGGGAATAGACTCAAGAATATTCTAAGAAAATATTTTTTTTACAAAAGGGTTGTAGATCAGTGGAACAGCCGTGAAGTTGGTAGAGAACAAGTCGGTATCTGTATTCAAGAAAGCCTGGACAAGTCCCAAGGATCTCAGAATGAAAGGATGGATGGGCAGTTGTGTGCACGGGCAGCCTGGATAAGCTGTGGTATTTTTCTGCTATCACATTCTATGTTTTTATGTTTTGCTGGTACTTCTATGTGCAAAAGGTAGAAGTTGTATTTGTCAAATATTTTCACAAATAGTATACACAGTTCAGCAATCCAAATATATTCATCATAGACCTTTACCAAAAGAGTTTCTTAATGCAAGAATGAAAATAGCAAAATCCATCAACTTTGCAAAATTTTGGTGTTCTAAGGGGAATTTTGAAACTGATGTCAGCAAGTAAACAGTGGGTTAATCATAAAAAAGGGCTCTTCAAAAATTTCCCTGTGTTCCGAACAGGAAATGAGTAGTAGAGATGGGATAGAACTGGAAAAGTAAGTGTTGGTATTTCATTTTGAAAAGCTTATGCCTGGTGCCCATACTAAAAATCACCGCACCTCAAAATGACAAAGTGATGGCTTGCAAATGCAGCAAAAAGAATGCATTTTACTTCTTGTCACCTACTTGGATGGTTTGATGAGAATTTATAAATACCTTTAAATCAAATAAATGTTCTATGATTTAACTATAATAATCTTAGAAATTCCACTCTGGTCAGATCAATGATCAATGAAGCTTTTGCATCCCACATCCATAGTAGCCAAGTTGTATTGCTTGGAAAAGTACCCAACAGGTCTCAGATCCCAGCAATATGAGGTGGTATTCTTTAGGCCCTACACGGCTAATACCTGTTAATCGACCTGTCCTCCAAAGATATGGCCAAACAGTTTTTTAAATCCACTTATTCTACTGTTGTGGACCATATGCTTTAACAACAAATTCCACAGTTAAATTGTACATAGAGGAAATTCTTTCCAAATGGCAGGTTCATGAAAGCACATTAGCCTGCGCTACTATCACTTTGTGTAAATATGCATATGTTAGTGAATTGGCCCGATGGAAAATAATGAGGTTGGCTGTAATTAACAAACATGGGGGCATGTTTACTAAAGCGTGCAACTGGGTAGCATGGGGATAGCACGTGTTTTTGGCGCTGCACTACCAACTAGGGCAGGGCCCTGTGCTAAAAAAACCATGCTACCCAGGCAGCACCTTGAAAGCACGTACTGCTGATGCTTGGCAGGGACCAATTACTGCCAGCACACAGTGGTATTAATGAGGCAAGCAGTGCTAAATTCAGGTAGATGGCTGTCTGCACCCCCCTGCATCTAGAACAGTGCTCCACGCTAGTAATGTGACCAAGCCTGTGTTACTAATGTGGGGCTTAGTGAACATGCTCCATGATGAATCAGCTGCTAAATATACCAGTCAGGTTCATGGAGTGTTTCCAAAACCTAGTGATGGGCATTCATTATTTTTCCCATGTTGAACAATGGTTCTAGCCTATTGCACAGTAGTGAGTAGTGTGTATTATTAACAAAATTGCCCCCCTACATGAAAACTAAAAAAACTAAAATAAAATGTCAAATGACATAGGAAACTAAACGTATTGTTTTTCCTACATACCTGTAGTAAATAACAATTCCCTATTTTTCTACACTAGTCATGATTTTATAGACCTTTGTCATATTTTTTTCTCTCATCTCTACACTAAACACCAAATAACTGCCAAGATTTTCTTTAAAAGGGAACTGTTCCAATCCTTTTACCATTTTGATGTCTTTTTCTGTCCCTTTTCTAGTTCTGCTATATCTTTTATGAGATGGTCTGACCAGAACTGTGCAACCATACCAAGAGACATTCATGTTCTTCATCTCATTCTCCTTTCTTTTCAAAGCAATTCCCAATGCTCTACTTATGTAATTGCTGTGGCATACTAATCTGAGCAGAGACAATTTAAGATTTTGGCATCCACAAGGAAGATGAAACAGTAAATCCCAAAGAGTTGGAGATCTGGTGTTTGTCAGAGATCTGAAAATGTGGAGAGCCAGAAGAAGAGCAGAAGAAGGTCACAGTGCCACAGAAGAACGTCTTTGAAGTAGCTTGTGCACATGGCCCTGAAGTAAGCAGAAATTGGATCCTCCTTTCCTAAATGGAACTGATGTTTCAACCATCAATCTGTGGCTTTCTTCAGGGTGGCTTCACCCTAAAGAAAATCACAGCATGATGGCTGAAACATTGCTTCCACTTACTAAAATGCAACATGACCCGGAAAACTGCAAAGATAAGGCATGAGACAGATTTTCATGTTATGTCTCTGTTGCATATGAATTTTTCTCATACATATTCTTTCTTAATAAGTGCAGTAATGCTGTGTTTTTGAGGTTTAAGTGTAGACTCACTACATATGTAACAGAATGTATCATGCTGTTGTGACATTAACGAGACATTGTCTGCTGATATTTCATTTAGACAAGAAGCTTACATGTAAATGCTATTGTTAAGTACACAAACTGATATCAACATCATGCATAGCATCTGTTTATGAAAGCAGCTTTTATAGCCTGTACTGCCAGCATCCATCCTAAGCATGCCTACGCATTCCTGAGCAGTAGCATTTCCATTGCACATTGTGAGCCTGTACTATGCATGCCTGGACTAAACAAAACAATTTACTTTCTAGGAAACAAATGAGTAAAGTTAAAATATGCAAGGAAATCACAAAAATAGGCAATTGCAAAACAATGGTGTGTGATAGGAAAATTTCAAGGTGGTTTTCATGATCAGCAACCAAAATCCATAAGATATACTCAAAAGTGTTCTTGAAGCAAAATCTTCATTGTCCATTGCATCAAACTATTTCTATCTGTTAGTACCCATCCACCATCTACTACTACTGCTACTACTAATCATTTGTATAGTGCTACAAGGTGTACACAGCACTGTTCAGAGACATATGAGAGCAGTAGAGCAGTCCCTGCTCATTGGAGCTTACAGTCTAGTTAAGTCAGACAACACAACTGGGGACTAGGATGTATCTAGGGGAATTTGCTGCAAATAACAAAGAAAATAGACATTTCTTTATTATTGCTCATAAAAAATACCTTCACAAATGTCTACCTGTTCTTTTCAAGCCAAAACTATGTGTGTAATTTTGATTATCCTTAAAAAAAACTGGGGGGGGGGGGGGGGGGTTAAGGGTTAATTTTAAGCCTGATAAAAGCAGCTGACTATTGCTATTTTTAATTTTGAACTGGGTATTCAGTGCTGGGGCCATATCTGCTCACTGGAATTGAATATCTGGGTTAGCCAGATTGCGATTTTTCAATCCGGTCAGCAGCAATATTCAGCTGTCCTACCTTTCGCTGGTTAGTATTAACTGGCCAGCAGCTGAATATCACCGGCACGGCCCTTGCTCTTCCCATGGAATACCCTGATGCTCAGCAGTTAGCCTCGGGGCATTCAAACCCAGTATGAGGGGATATTCAGCAGTAAAAAATGGTTTAGTGCCATTGAATATGCCACTGACGGCAATGTAACCGGTTAGCGGGTGTGTTAACTGGCAAAACCATTTTGAAAATGCTCCCCATGTAGTTTTATCCCAGGACCTAAACCCTTCTGAGGAACACCTCAAAAAAACCATGAGTAAAAAGATGCACATTGGTGACTGAACAGGTACTTTTACCTGAAGAGAGGGTGGGCAATAATCAAAAAGACCATGTCTGTTGCTGAAACAGCACTTTGCCTGCCGAAAGTATTTTATTACCTCCTATAAGAAACATTGGGCCCAATATTTAAAGGAGTTTATCCATTTAACAGGACCTGCTCCCAGATAAACCCCACTGAGAGAGCTATTTAGCAGCATTAATGGACAGTATCATATCCCCTCTAAGCACCATGCCGTTATCTGGACAGTCCAAAATACTTATACATGTAAGAAATAAACTTTATTATTACTTTTCTCTTATCTTGTACTTTTCTTCAATTCGGTGTATATTTTACAAAACTGTCAGGCACTTCCCAAATTTCTTCTCAATGAACTTCCAACTTTCAATGTAATTTCACATAAAAACAATTCTTGGGAAAATAATGTGCCATCAGTTGATATTTCCTTTGTTTAAAAACATCAAAACATTTTCTCTCCTAGGTCTCGATGCTCAGCTTCAGCGCCTCTATGGCGTTTCAAACATTATTTTCATCAGGAGACCAATTTCCTATAACAAATTACAAATTACATAAGCCCATTTAGAATACTACCCGATTTATAAACATATAAAACATTTTTATCTAAAAACCACTATTATATAGTATTACTTACATTCCAGTATGCTACCCACGTTCCTTCACCTTCGATTAACTACAGAGAAACGCCGCGCATGCGGGATAGGGATTCCTACTCCATTTTTAAATCCCCCGCTAGATTTTCGGAAATGAATCATGACGAAAAAAACGTCATCTTTAAAACTATAGAACCATTTTCACCACCTATATTAGATACCTCAAAGAATAATAAATGCTCTATACTATATATTATCCCATCATTACCCATCCCTGCAATACCGAAGGGGTGGTTTACGCTATTCTATGTCCTTGTGGCCTCTATTACGTTGGTAAAACAATTCGATCTTTGAAAATAAGGCTACGGGAACATAGAAGTAGGATAAAGTGTGGTAGGCTTGAGGCCCCCATCGTTGCCCACTGTGTGTCTGCAGGACATGATTTTGACCAACTTCGCAGCTTTGCGATAGAACAGGTTCGAACACCGAGATCAGGTAAAACACAAGATGAAACTTTGTTAATCAGGGAACAATGGTGGATACATAAGTTACAAACAGTTGTTCCCAACGGTTTGAATGTATCCATAGAGTGGACCTCTTGTATATGAGTTCTCCAGATTAAGTGAGGGCTGAACTGTATGAGTTGACATACGGTTATTATTTATAGGATAATTGAGGATCCTGTTGAGGAATATTTATAATTGGAATAAAATGTAGATTTAGATTTACATTATCCTATATAGTTACATCTAGATAGATTACATATTCCTGTACCTTAATAATTAATAATGATGGGATAATATATAGTATAGAGCATTTATTATTCTTTGAGGTATCTAATATAGGTGGTGAAAATGGTTCTATAGTTTTAAAGATGACGTTTTTTTCGTCATGATTCATTTCCGGAAATCTAGCGGGGGATTTAAAAATGGAGTAGGAATCCCTATCCCGCATGCGCGGCGTTTCTTCTCTGTAGTTAATCGAAGGTGGAGGAACGTGGGTAGCATACTGGAATGTAAGTAATACTATATAATAGTGGTTTTTAGATAAAAATGTTTTATATGTTTATAAATCGGGTAGTATTCTAAATGGGCTTATGTAATTTGTAATTTGTTATAGGAAATTGGTCTCCTGATGAAAATAATGTTTGAAACGCCATAGAGGCGCTGAAGCTGAGCGTCGAGACCTAGGAGAGAAAATGTTTTGATGTTTTTAAACAAAGGAAATATCAACTGATGGCACATTATTTTCCCAAGAATTGTTTTTATGTGAAATTACATTGAAAGTTGGAAGTTCATTGAGAAGAAATTTGGGAAGTGCCTGACAGTTTTGTAAAATATACACCGAATTGAAGAAAAGTACAAGATAAGAGAAAAGTAATAATAAAGTTTATTTCTTACATGTATAAGTATTTTGGACGCATCATTTTTGATCAGTGAGTCATTCACGTCCTCTGAAATTGGACCGCAATTTATAGAAGGAGTTATCTGGACAGTGACAGGGTGGTCCGTGGGTAGAGTGAGGGTTTTCCCAGCACTTATCCAGTTAATTGTGATTTTCAATCCACTAACCAGATAAGTTCCCGTATCAAGTCAGGTCATTTCGATAGCTATTCTAACTTTATGTAGCTCGGCTATCCAGAGAGTGGCTGAATATTACTGCTGTCTGTATAGCCACGTTGGTCAGTGCTGAACCGGAGGACATCTGGCGTCTGCAGCTGAATATCCGGTTTCAGTTTTGCTCACAGCAATCAGGCACTTTAAAACTGCTGACTGCGGCGGGCTGAATATCGTGGTCCATCTTTTTTTATTACTGTTGAAACTAAATGACTTTATTTGAGTGAAAGGGAATATGTGACTTTGTGGTACTGACAGCTTCAGATATTCAATAATGCATAGCTATTAAAATCTATTACATGTATTCTTGCTGAGAATTGAAGTAATAAAGAGAAGTAAAATGTTTAATAAATCCAATGTCAGTCACTCTAAGTGACTGACAATCCAACAGTGTCCATCAAAAAGGCTCTGTCAAAATCAATAATGCTGATGGCGCATTGCTGGGATAACCCAACTGTAAATTGCTTGGAGCTTGGTTTATTAACACTTTTGCTTTCATTATGGAGGTACATTAATAATAGTGCCTTTGAGTACTGTGATAAGGCAGAAGCCACTGAAAGCAGAAACTTAGGAAAAAAAGCTTTTTCTTACAAAACAAATAACTTGCAGAAGATGCAGTTCCCTTGCAAGGCAGCTAGAGGGAGCATGCATGAACCTACAGAGGCTGAGCTAACACACCCGGGGACTGATTGTGCAGGAGCTAATCAGCTCCACCTGAAGAGTAGCTCGAGGAACTCAGAAGTAAAACGGCTTTATAAGCAGAGAGGTAGCTCAGAAGAGGAGAGCCCGAGCCCGGCCTGGAGGGAGGAAGGAACCTCATAAGAAAGCCCGGCCTGGAGAGAGGAAGGAACCTCGGAAGAGAGCTCAGAGGGAGAGAGAGAAAGGTACAGACCAAGGAGAGCTGGAGTGAGACCTGGGAGAGCCATACTGGAAAGAGACCCGGTAAGAAGAAATCCCAGAGGCAGTGAGCTCAGAAGGAGACAGCCTAGCCTGGAGAGAGGTCTATGCTCGCCAGAGAGGTCTGTAACAAGATTTAAAAGTACTGGAAGAGAAAGTCCTGATAGGAGGATTACCTGTGCTAGAAAGCCAAGAAGCCTGACGGTTTTATCTGGTCTTCCCAAGCTGCAGAGAAGACAAGCACTATCCAGGAGGATTCCAGAGGGAGTCTACAAAAGAGACCGTGACCAGAGAGAGGTGCCTGGTTGGGCAAGTACCAGTCACACGGACATTACAAAGCCAAGGTACAGTGACTCTTTTTGCCTAAAGAGAAACCCAGTTCATAGAGCATCTGTGAGAGCAGATAAGCAGTTTGAGAGAAAAGAAAGCAGGCAGGAGTTTTAAAAGCCATTGCCCAGAGGTGTGGGGACAAGCCCTGCTGTTTACTGGAAAGCCCTAGAACAGCCCAGCTGGAGGCTAGGGAGAAGGAATATTGACTTTAAAACCACTGTAGCCAGGGAAAGGTCAATTGCTGAGGGAAGCACAAATGACCCAGAGCCAATGCAGGTGGAATATGGGGATTCAGTTATATCGTCCCAGGAGGATTTAATGGATTGCTCTATGTGTATGGCAGGAAGCCTTGAGTCACTCCCTGAGCTGTAATTGTATATGGACAAGCTCCAATATTGTTTTGTTTGTGCTGAGCAAAAGAGAAAAGCTCACCAAGTTATTTTTGCTCCAAAGTTGGAAAGCCTGTGTTGTTTTACAAAGAAGCTGTGAAAGTATGTAACAGTTTATTTGTTCACCTTATGCTTTGGTAGAAGAACCTGACAAAAAGGAAATATTTTCATTTCTCTGTTACCTAGCGAACCTCAGTGCATAAAAGGGAAATAAAAGCCTTATTTATCCTCCATTTTGGCTCACACAACTTATTCTCACAAGGAGGAGGACTGCATTACCCAGGGTGCATCTGGCTTAAAGAGTCTTTTACCTCCATCAATAATAAAATGCTCAACCTGCCCTTGCAGCCACAGGCCACCAGGGGGGGTTGATGAGAGTACACACACTCCTAGTACATTTCCAGGCATGGATGCTGGGCAGATCTGGGCCTACATTAATACCTATAGACATATCTTATAAATATACCCAAGGATGATAACTTTGTATAGGTCAAACAGATAGGGAAATGGATGTTGATGTTACCCCTTTTAAACCATACCACTATTATATAAAAGCCTCAGTGAGCTCTGAGCCTTTTATAAAATATGTACAGAGCTTCAATGCATATCTCATTTATTTATTTCATTTGATATACTGCCATTAACATAGCATTATGTCAAAAGCCTCAGTGAGAACTGAGCCTTTTATAAAATATGTACAGAGCTGCAATACATATCTCATGTATTTATTTCATTTCATATACTGCCATTAATATAGACATTGGGGCTTGTTTACAAAGCTGCGGTAGCGATTCGCGATCGTTATCGGAGCCACGTCCCCATTGAAATCAATGGGGCCACGGCTCCGATAACGATCGCGAACCGCTACCGCGGCTTTGTGAACAAGCCCCATTAGGTTAAAGTGGTATACATTAATAAACTAATATTACAATTTTAAAACATTTAAAGGCATATTTTACAAATGACATCCAAGTGCAATCTGGGACATCCAAGCCAGAATGTCTGAAAAAAAGTTCAGGCATGATTTCACAAACATGTATGTGCCCGATATGGACATCTGCGAGGGTTTCCACATAGACATCCCCAGAATAGTATTCAAGACATCTGTTAAATAGTATGAAAGGGTGAGAACATCTAGGAATAACCTAATGGTTAGAGTAAGGGCATGTGATGGATGTAATATACCTAGATTTCCGCAAAGCCTTCAATACTCATGTGAGACTTATGAATAAAGTGAGCAGCCTGGGGTGTAGATAATATGGCAGGATGGACAAAAGGTCTACATTTGTTTATGTAACATGGGGATAAGTCCCAAGATGGTGAACTGGATAAAAAATTGGTTAACTGACAGACAACAGAAGTTGTGGTAAAGGGAACTCCCTCAGAAGAAAGGAAGGTGTGCAGTGGTATGCCTCAGGGATTGGTCCTGGGACCCATACTACTACTGTTATCATTTGTATAGCATTATAGGCATATGCAGCACTGTACAGATACATGTAAAAGACATTCCATGATCATCAAAGCTTACAATCTAATCAAGAGAGCTTATAATCTAGTCAAGAAGAGATGAATGATATTACGGAAGGACTGTGAAAAAGTCTGCCTTTTTGCAGATGACACAAAAATTTGCAACAGAGTGGATGCTTCTGAGGGAGTGTACAACATGAGGAAAGATCTACAAACACTGGAAAAATGGTCTAATGCTCAGCAGTTAATATTTAATGTGAAGAAGGGCAGAGTCATGCACTTGCAATGCAGAAATCCAAAGGAATCATATGCGATAGGGGGCAGGAGGTTGGTGTGAACGGACCATGTGAGGGATCTCAGAGTGTTAGTGTATGAGGATCTCAAGGTGGTGAAACAATACAGCAAGGTGGTAGCCAAAGCCAGAATGATGCCGGTCTGCATACAGAGAGGAATAACCAGCAGAAAGGAGGGAGTATTAATGCCCCTGTACAAGTCATTGGTGAGGCCTCACTTGGAGTACTTGTATTGTGTTCAGTTCTGGAGACCATATCTGACAAGGGACATAAAAAGACTTGAAACGGTTCAGAGGAAGGAGACCAAAATGATTTGGAGCCTGCACCAGAAGATGTATGAGAAGAGGCTTGAAGACCGAAATATGTATACCCTAGAGGAGAGGAGGGACAGGGAAAATATGACAGAGACGTTTAAATACATAAAGGTTATCAATTAACAAACCCTTTTCAAAGAAGGAGAAGCTGTAAAGCTAGAGGGCATATGATGAAGCTGCACAGCAGTAAACTTAAAAGCAACATCAGGAAATACCTTTTCATTGAAAGGGTGGTGGATGCTTGGAATGCCCTTCCATCAGGGCTGGCCCATCCATTGTGCGAGAATGTTGTTTGCACAGGGCCCTGGCTCACTTCTGTACAGTTGCCAAAGTGAAGAGCAGCATTTTTCTGCACTTTGGCAGCTGTGTTCTAGTGTAGGCTGCAGGTGCACCAGAAGTTAAAGGTAATTTTCTCTTTCCTGGCACTCAGCGTGCCAGCAGCCTATACTAGAATACAGCTGCTGAAGTGAAGAAAAACGGTGCTCTTCATTTCAGTAGCTGTACAGAGATGAACCGGCGCCTCTCCGGCTCCCTCTACAGCCCATCAGACAGCCGTGGGGCTCTTGGGGGGGGGGGCAGGGGGGCTAGAACTGAAAATGTCTGATGGGATCTTGGAATGGAAATGAGCTGATGGGGAGCTAGAATGAAATGGGCTGATGGGGGCTAGGATGGGACTGGAAATGGGCTGATTAGGAGGGATTTGATGGAAATGGGCTGTTGGGAGGGCTAAGATAAGACAGAGAATGGGCTAATGGGGGGCTAGGTTTGGAAATGGGCTGATGGGGGCTTGGACTGCAAATAGACTGATGGAGGCTAAGATAGGACTGGGAATAGCTGATGGGAAAGCTAGGAATGGAAATCGGCTGATGGGGGGCTAGGAATGGAAATCGGCTGATGCGGGAGGATGGGAGAATGGGATTAGAAGGCAGTGGATGCTGGATGGGGTTGGAACTAGAAGGGAGATGATGTTGGGGGAAGAAGAGAAGAGTATGGGGCTGGGGGAGTGAGGATGGAGAGGGGAAAAGATATTTTGTGTGGGAGGGAAGAAAAATCTACGATTAGCCGAGTAGTGGGAGAGTAAGTGGAGATTGAGGATGGAAGGGTGCAATTTGAGTAGATGAAAAAGGAATAAAAAAAGAAATGCAGGGAAGAGCAAAAGGGAAAAGATCAGTGTGTTAAAGCAGATGAAGAGAGAGAAAGGAAAAAAAACTATGAGAGAAGAAAGAACAAATGGACAGCAGACAAGGGAGAGTTGGCACAAGACAAGAAGCCAGAAGAGAGTGACTGGAGCAATTGCAACTGAAAAATAAAATGCATAAACAACAAAAGGTAGAGACATACTTTTTATTTTGAATTTATTAATTGGAATATGTCAGCTCTGGGTAATGTGCATCGCTAATATTTTGTGTTTTGTTTAGTACAAGAGGAAATTAATTTATTTCTCCAGTGTTGTTGTACATTCCAAGTTTGGCTTTTTGGGTTCCCAGTTTAAATTTGTCTTCCTATTTCTAAATTGTGATCCCTTGTTCTTTGTTTGGTGACAGCTTATGTTCTGCATGTGTAACCGAGCTGAGGTATTCTGTTCATGTAGTTTCTATTTGACAGTGCCACTTGTTCTCTTTCCCCAGTAGAAGATGTATTGGCATTCTCTGAAATGTATTAGTTTAATATTTGCAATGTTGCCTTTTGATAGGTAGGGTATGGTGCTTTGTGAGTTCTGGAAGTGCTGTTATGATATGGCGAGTTTGCTATGGGTTTTAAATGGGCAATGTTTATAGTACTTTGTATTGTGTTTGGCGGTTGGCACTGGAGTATAGTAATGTAGGATTGGACTGGTAGTCTTTCTTTATCCAGACACTCATTAAGAGGCATGTTTACTAAATGTTAGTGCACCTTAAAATTATGCAAATATTTATGCAAATGAGGCACCTTAAGCAAATGAGGCCCGCAATGAGTCTCCGCACATGGCCCCACACCCCCCTCAAGCTGTCCCTGCCTCCCAATGGAGGTGGCGGGGGCAAATACAGTGACAGAATTCAAAATGGCATGGGACAGACACAGTGGATCCCTTTATAGCAGGAGGATGAAATCAAAGCAAACTTAAATATTTTTATAATTCATTAGTGGGGAACTGACCTCTACGAAGCAGCAGGTACAACCCTAAACACAGGCACTGATGGGGGTGACCTACACAGAGATGCAGCTACAGCCACGCTAGCCACCTTATGTGCACACTAGATGAACCGTCTTTATCTGCCATCATATACATGGTCTTTATCTGCCATCATATACTATGGGGGGTCATTCTGTTCCGCGAATAGTGATGATGGACATCCCATTAGGATGTCCATCTCCGCTATTCATCCCCCTTCCAGTCCCGGCCAAAGCCTCCCCAAATGAACAACATGTTTTTACGCGGATGTTTAGACAGGGGCAGGAGGGAGCATTCTGGAGGTGGAGCGAGGGTGGGGCATGGGCGGTCCAAGACCCCGGACGTACAGAGCCGATTCTGAGATCAGCTCTGTATGTCCAGGGCTGTGAATTTAGACGGCCCACGTATACCCTTAAGAGAGAGAAGAGTTGGTATGGAGAGAGAAAGCTGTGGTGATAAGGAGATCACTTGAAAAGAGAGTGAGTGGCTCCAGGGGTTTTACAGCCAAAATGAGCACTTTTCCAGTGCCAGGAGCAGGACTAAACCTGGACGGGGTTGCAGACATCCCCAAGGTCCACAGAAGTGGAATAGGTCCCCTGGACATCAGGGGATCCTGCTGCCAGGCCCGAATAGTAAGGTAGGGGGGGGGGTGCAGGAAGTGCCCTGCATCCGGACCTTGGCCATGGGAGACCGGATCAAGGGTCCGACTCTGGGAAATGAAGTAAATTGGCAGCGGCCAGCATTCACACCTCCTGAATGGAGCCGCAGTGCTATGGCAATGGGACACCATGGCACTGTGGCTCTATTCAAGAGCCTGACTGAGGAAGTCGGGGATCTGTTGTGCATGCAGGCCGATCGTAATCAGGGCCCGGCCTGCACGTTCAGGCCCTAGACCTGATTCTGATCCTGTGGGCACGTCTAGCCCCTGCGGGATCAGAATCGGGTCTACTTCTGGGCATCCCAATTCTGATCAGATGCAGAGGGGCCTGGACAGACACATTGGAATGTGCCTCCATGTTACTATGCTACTATGTAATGAGCTATGACTAGAGAAGTCATGGTTCAAGCCCCACTGCTACTATCATTGTTATTGTGTACAGTACTGGGGATGGTGAAGTGCCATCTGTTCTACACTCTCAGGATGTTTTACAGCCAAAACAAACACTTTTCCAATGCCAGGAGCAGGTCGACATCTGAACGGGGTTGCTGAAATTGAATGGGAATATCTAAGTCCATTGCACCACCCCAGACATGCCTCTGTCACGCCTCCTGCCTACTTGGCTGTCCCCACAGTGAAGATGTTTTTAAAAGTCATTTGTAAACTGGATCCAATGATGTCTCCATGATTTGGATATCCACATGCATGTTTTTGGATATCCAAATCATGACTAAGGTTGTTCAAATGGTCCCCTTACTCAACAACAGATCCATTCCTGACTTCCCAAACAAATGGACAAAAAGTCATGCTTTCAACAGTTTCTGGAATTGATATGTATGTACTGTATGGCTTAACACAAGGGACAGGGTCATTTTATTAACCTACATGCATATGCACAAAGAAGCTTCAAATGGAGAACTGTGTTGATTTATATGTCATATCATAGGAAGTAAGCACACAAGGCCAAGGCTTGGATAACAAGAAATAACAGGAAATCAAGAGGCAGAAGTATCAAATGAAACCTGGGAAGACTACAACATCCATGATTCTTGGGAACTCCATAAGGGGTAAGGCTAGGGAGTCAGAGAGTAGAATCTTCTAGAATTCCAGCCCAGGTATAAACTTAAGAGAGAGAAGAGTTGGTATGGAGAGAGAAAGTTGTGGTGATGAGGAAATCACATGAAAAGAGAGTGAGTGGTTACAGGGGTGTCCCACCACTAGGTAGACTAGGCATCTGCCTAATGTGGCATAATTCAGGGGGGTGGCAACACATCAGGATAGTGGCACTATAAAGCAGTATGGAATTTTTGCATACAGGCACATTCTCAAAGTCTGCCATGTTCCGCATTCTCTAACAGGAAGTTTTCATCAGAGAGAGTAGGCCTCAAGCATGTGCCTGTACTCAAAGGCCTTGCACCATGCATGCTACTTTAAAGTGCCTCAGGGAAATCCCTGCAGAGGTAGGGGAAATGGAAGAGGGGAGAGAGCATGTCTGGTATGGAGAAGGAAGAAATTCTGAACCTGAGGGAGAGACACTGAACATGGAGAGTAGGGAAGGGAGATGCTGGACTAAGGGGAAGTAGAAATGGAAAGGGGCAATGATGGAGCAGAGAGGACTCTTTTAATTTAGGTTATGCCTTTCTTAGTCATAACTCAGGAGAGTTACATTCATGTATAGGAGGCCTTTCCCTGAAGAGCTTCCAATCTAATTTGTACTCAAGGGTTAAGTGACTTGCCTGAGATCACAAGGGCCACCAGTGGGATTTGAACTCTGGTTTCTCTGGTAATGAGGCTGCTGCTCTAACCATTAGGATCCTTCTCCACTAGATGGTGAATGTTCAGCCATGCGTCCCCTCTCCACCAGAAATGGCTCAATGTTCTACCCCCCTCAACACATTGTCTAACATCTCCCTTCCCTTGCCTACCCTTTGTAGTCCTGCATTCCCCTTCTTTTTCCTTCCCTACCCCAATTCAGCTTCTCGCCTTCCCTTCCCTATCATACCCATGTCTAGCATCTGCCCTTCCCTACCCCCTATTTCCAGCATTTCTGCTTCCATATCCACCGATGTCTAGCATCTCTCCCGCCCTTCCCTACTTCACCCATCCATGTCCAGCATCTACCTTCTCTTTTCTGCCTCCCTCTATGTCCAAAATCTCCCCTTCTCTTCCTTGATGTGCTGGGATGCACACATAGGTTTTTCTTCCCATTAAGAGCTAGGGGGAGCTCTCATAAAAGGATGAATGCACACACATTGAGGAAATGCAGGGTGAGCTTGAATGTTCCTGGTTGGCAAGAAGGGTGTGGCCCTGACTTGCCCCTGATAAAAAGGCTAAGAGCCAGAGAAGTGGGAGAGACATGTTGGAATTGACTGGCTGGTTCCTGCAGTTAATGAGTTAGAGTCCCATGGTACTAGATAGTGGGTGGGAATCCTACTATGCTAGGTTGGGTAGCCTGAGAGAAAAGGCAGGCACCTGGTATTATTGAAATCCTCACTGGGAGAGTGAGAGGGAGCTGACTATGTGCCAGAGCTGGCTGTGGCCAGGACGACAGGTTGGAAATAAAGTGCCCAGTGCCAGTCCATTTCAGTTCATTGACACCCAACAGATTGAGTTGTACATTTTCATTTCATTCTTGACCACCTCCAGCTTCTCTTGGGTCATGCTTCGTACCTTTCATGTACCAATATGTAAGACATTTTTGCAGCTTCTGACTCTAATTTCATGTGCAGCTACATCAGCAGTCAGACTTCCTGAGGGCTTTGATCCAACCACATCATAAATGCTGCCTTTACTCTGAAAAGTCTTCAACATCTCCCCACTAGCCTGTTGAGTGCCTTCCAATCTAGGGGGTCTCATCTTCCAACACTATAGTGCAAATTGTTTTGTTGTGACTGTCCATTGGGTTTTCATGGCAAGATATGGAAGTAGATAGCCAGGCCTTTCTTCTGTGCAGTTTAGTTCTAGTGTTGTTGCTATTGTCACAGAAATGTGATCCTCTGCCACCAACACCGTCCCATTCTGCTGCTGTCCAGATGAGCAGTTTGTCTTAGTCTGGTACCTCAGCTGTCCATCTTGGGAGTCCTTGCCAGTAGTTAAGCTACCGATAGCTTAGCCCTCAGCATCAGTGATGCACATATCCTCACAGCACAAGCTGAGACAAACATGTCCTCACAGCACAAGCTGAGACAAACTGCATTAGTCTTAAATGTGCTACATTATAGCTTCATTACGTGTCCCCTAGCCTTTCTACTTTTTGATGGAGTAAACAACCAATCTACATTTACCCATTCTACTTAATTCATAATTTTATAGACCTCTATCATATTTCCCTTAACTCTCCCATCTACCCTTCTCTTCCTTACCCCAGGGCCAATGCTACCACTAGGTGTCTGCCCTCCGAGGGCACACATTGCTGCTGCTGCTGCTCATCTCTGGAGCCACAGCGGCAGCAGTAGGTCCTCAAACCACAACAGAGTGTTTACTAACAAATTGGCACTCCCCGGCGGCATTTTCTGGACTCTGCTCTTGATAATGCGCCTGTTCGTGGTGTCTGTGCTCTGTGCGTTAAAATGTAGGTGTTGGAAGCATGCTTATTCTATCAGCACTACAAGGTTCCATCTTACCGGTTTCTTACTGGTAAAAGGTATGGGGGCAGAGTTGGCAGGGACTACAGCTTGGGATTGAACCAGTGACCTTCAGCTCCTGAACACACTGGCTGTGCTTACTGCGCCACAGGGGAAGATTGTTCCCTGGGAGTTACCGTGACTGTTTGTCCTTCTGAGCCTATCAGTTGCAGTGCACAGCACCCACCTGGACCGGGCTGGGCCATGGTCTGCTGCAGACAGGTGCCACTTCCCCCTCCACCATCTTTACGCCCTCCGCCACCGTGCTAACATGTCCTTCTATTGGAAACAGCCTGACACCTGCATGATTTGTAGCCCTCCCCGGCGGCATTTTCTGGACTCTGCTCTCGATAATGTGCCTGTTCGTGGTGTCTGTGCTCTGTGCATTAAAATGTAGGTGTTGGAAGCATGGTCTGCTGCAGCCAGGTGCCACTGCCCCCTCCGCTGCCAGTACCCCTCCGCCACCATGCTGCCATGCCCTTCTGCTGGTGGTGCTGGTGATGGGCAGTCTCGGGCCATCCAGTTGCGTGTCGGCAGCTTCCTATAGTATGGGTGGTGGGGTAGGGGTGCCTAGATGGGCACCCACACTTCCCCCCAGCACCGCCTGCTACTGTTCTGTGCCCTTCGGGGTGGCTGCTGGGTACTGTCCCTTGTGACACTGCGGGGGGGGGGGGACACTCATGCCCATGTTGGGCTCTCAACAGATGAAGTCTGGCTCTACTGTTTATGCATTCCTATGGGCCACACTGAGCATCACCCTGGTCCCCACTGTGGCCCAGCTGCACCACAGCATGTGCCTCCTGCAGCCCTCTGTATCCCCTTTTCCAGCATATGCCCAGTTGGCCGTTCCACCCTGCCCACCCTGCTGTTGCAGGACATGTGCACACCATGGGGAACCTGTTCAGTAACAAGGGGATGCCCTGATCTGCACTATTTCACTGTGGCATCATTCACCGTCTATGGTGATAGGGCATACACCCTTCCACAGTTGATATCTTTTTCTGAGGCTTTCTCAGTGGTATTTTTGGCTGTTTTCCATTTCTATCACTATTGGCTAGCTTTGTTATGTTATTTTCCTCGTTTGTTATGGTCATTTTCACTGCTTATTTGCCCTTTTGTTCCGTGCACATGTATCACACTTATCACGTTTTGTGGGTTTCCCTGCCTATGCTGTACATTGCTGACGCTGAAATGGTAGGATTCAGCTCTTCAGATCAGCGCGTTAGTGTGAAGGGAGCCTCTCCCCGCCCACTCTCCGCCCACTGACCCCTTCTCTTCACCCTCTCTCCACCTTCTGCGGTGTTTTACCGTGCCACGGAGCTTTACGATCGTTAATGTTGGTTAACGCGCGTTATGTAACGTTACCGCAGTTTAGTAAACATACCCCTATATGTATATAGATAAATTAAAAATGTGTGCTTAAACTGCATTTGGGGAGACATTAACTATTTTTTCAGTTTAACATAAAATGCAGTCTCCCATGCTAATAACCAAGTTCCTTAACTCTGATCTTTTTTTTTAAGTTCACTGAATAAAAGGTGAATGTATTTCCATCTCGGTTCTGAATACAGTAAGCAAAAGATTGTCACCTCAGAGGCTATAGAACCCCCTCACTGGAAAAAATTGAATCTCTCATCGAATGTGTTCAGAAAGCTCTTTTCTACACTGATCAAGCATTAAAACACATTTCCACTCTAAGAACTGCCTTATCAACACTTAACAATCATTTAGTAGTTGAGAGCAAGTGAGATGACCTTTCATGTACACCCAAAGCACCATCTAATTAACTTTTTTCTCTACCTAGAGTTATAACATAATGAAAATGCAAGGTTAAATGTCGATACCTCATTTGCAAACATACTGTGTACCAAAAAACTTTGGTTATTAGGTCTGCTAAAGCTTATGAAGCAGTTCACTTATGCTCATTATTTCTGAAGTAACTTCTGAAACTGTTAACTTTATATTTGCTTTCTTCTTTGTTTAAAATATATATTAGAAAGCTAGTTTTTAAAAAATGCTCAGTGTTTCAGTTAGACACAAGTTTTTGACTGCAAATTTCCACCATTGCTTAGATGCCTAAGATTTAAGTACGTTGTGCATTCCCTTAATTAGCTGGCAATGCATGTTCTGCAATGTTCTGAAGGCATACTGGGACATGCATTGCCAGCTAGTATGGCGTCACGACAGTGTGGGACAATTATCACTTAACTGTGCGACACACATTAGGGTCTTGATTGGTGGGGGTTGTTAGAGGAAGAGTGTGGGCATTTTGAGTTCAGAGCAGTTGGCAGTGAGTTCACACCGTGCGCTAATTGCATTAGTACAGGTTCACCTAACGCCACCTCAATAGGTGGAGTTAAGTGCACTGGCACTAATGCACCCCTAACTGTTAACATGGGAGCATTGCACCTAACATGCCATAATTTTGGCACTGTTGGGATCTTAAATGAAACACTCTAGCACTTCTTAGTAAAAGGGTCCCTAAGATTACCATGCCTATGTGTGTTAAGCCTATCATATGAGCGTAAAATTTAACACACATTTTTTGGTCAGCTTTTGGTTTGGTGGATTTGCTTAAGCAATCTTAAAATCTACACTTATTGTTGTTGTTGTTATTGTTAAGTGCCATCAAGTCGGTATCAATTCATAGTGACCCTCTGGATAGTTGTCCTAAATTGTGTTCAGGTTTCAGTCATTGGCTCATTGTTGACAGAGTGACATCTATAGCTTCTGTTATTGTATCGATCCATCTCATTGCTAGCCTTCTTCTATTGTATTGACCTTCAACCTTGCCAAGCATGATGTCTTTTTCTAATGATTTCTCTTGTTGCATAATGTGCCCAAAGTATAAAAGTCAAAGTCTTGTCATCTGAAATAAAGATCATTCAAAAACTGAAATTATTGCTCAACCAGGATGATTCCATACCATCTGCCAGGCCTCATCACACCAATCCTGGACTACTGCAATTTGCTGTACTGAGGCCTCCCAAAGCACAACATCCATCCATTCAGATAGCACAGAATATGGCAGTTTGCATCATCACTGGATCAATAAGACATGACTATACTGAACCAACTACACTGGTTACCAATACACTCCCACGTCAAGTTCAAGATGACACTCGATATCTTCAAAATCCTACAGAACACCTCAGTTGGCTTCCTGCAAGACCTAATCACAAGAAACCCAGACAACCAACCAAGAAGAAACTATAGGAATCTGATGGTCAGAGCCAGTGCTTACTCAAAGACAAAGTAGATCACATCCAAGAGAGCATTCTCACTCTCCGCACCAGCCTTATCGAACATTCTTCCAGAAGATATGAGAACCACTGAGGACAGTAAGGACTTCAGAAAAAAAATGGAAAACATTCCTTTATATAGAACACTTTGGAAGCATCACTTAGCGCACCTCCAACCAACAGTTGACTCCGGTGCCTGAACACTGCAATACATGACAACACCCAAGAGACACTCCCGAACCTAATTCCAACTCAACTTGTGCATAGATTCTCATGTTTAAATCACCCTGCATACCGTGTAATTCCTCCCCCCCCCCCATATACACACACACAGTTTATTGTTTTGATGTAAACAGTTCTAAGTTGTAATATAAAACGCTTTGACTTAAGGATAAAGTGGTATAAAAAACCTGTTAAATAAATAAATCTGAGCTTCCAAAGAAAGCTTAGTTTTGATTTTTTCTAATACTGACTGGTTTGTTTTTCAGGCAGTCCATGGTATACACAGTATTCTTAGACAGGAAAAAAATTGATCCTTTGAATTATGGTGTTGACAATTTTTCTCACTGTCCATCTTTTGAATCCAAATGACATTATTAAAATACCACAGCTTGGAGAAGTCAAATCTTTGTATGGAGAGAGACATTTCTGCTCTTGAGAATCTTGACTAGGTCCTTTATAGCTATTTTGCCAAGAGCAATGCATCATCATATTTCTTGACTGTTTGTAATTCCTTTATTGATTATTAATCCAAGCAGGTTAAAGTTGTCAACTGTTTCAATTTTTTCTCCATCAATGCTGAACTTATTGATTTTGACAATTGGCATGATCTTTGTCTTCTTTACGTTAAGGTGCAGGCCCATTTCCCATTTGGGAAGCAAATGTATCAGATCATCTTCATTTTCAGCCAGTATTGTGGTATCATCGGCATAGCAAAAGTTGTTAATGAGCCTCCCACCATCGGTTGTCTTCATACAGTCCTGCTTCTCTGATTTGTTGTGCATATAAATGAAAAAGGGGGAAAATATACAGACTTGTCATACACCTTTGCTAATTTTAAATCATTCTATTTCTCCTTGTTCCGTTTCAAGTTTTGCTTCTTGATCAATGTAAAGGTGTGCAAGAGAACTATCTAGTGTTCTGTATTTATTTATTTATTTATTTATTTATTTATTTAACCAGTTTTCTATACCACTTTATCCTTCAATCAAAATGGTTTACATTATGCAATCACTACAAACAGGTTCTGGATACATTCCCTTGTCCCCAAAGAGCTTACAATCTATGTGAACCTGAGGCAATGGAAGGTTAAGTGGCTTGCCCAAGGCCACAAGGCTTCTTAATATGACCTAGAATTTCTCACGATTTACTGTACATAGTAAAACGCCCCACTGTAGTCAATAAAACACATATAGATATCCTTTTGGAATTCTTTCATCTTTTTAAGTATCCATCTCAAATCTGCAATGATGTCTCTCATTCCTCGCCCTTTCCTGAACCCTCTGTGTACTTCAGGCAGTTCTCGTTCCAGATATGGTTGTAGTCTCCGCTGAATGATCTTGAGTAGAATCTTGCTGGTATGTGGGATCGGAGCAATTGTGCGATAATTTCCACACTCAGTTGAATCACCTTTCTTCAGTACTGGTATAGACGCAGAACTTTTCCAGTCTTTTGTCCATGATGCTGTCTTCCAAATTTCCTGGCGGAGCCTTGTAAGCATGGTGACAGCTGCATCTGATTGCTAATTACTTCAGTAGGAATGCCATCAATGTGTGATGCTTTGTTCTGTAATGATGCTATCAATGCTGCTTAGACTTCCCTTTTCATCACCAATGTTACTGATCAGAAGGTATAGGTTAAAACAGCTGTTGGCCCACTTGATCTTTATGGTATAATGACTCTGTATATTCTTTCCTCTTTTGATCTTCTCGGCATCATTCAGCATGGATCTTTGAGCTTCTTCTAACATTCCAATTTGAGACTGGTCTTCTATCTTTAACTCTCATAGATTTGAGAAAGTTGATCTTGTTCTTCCACTAATAGTTTCTGCTTCTATTACCTTACATGTGTCATTGTAGTACTTTTCTTTGTCTCGTCTTGTTGCATGTTGGAAATCTCTGAGTTCTGTGATTGTTTCTCTTTCTGCTCTGACTTCAGCTTCTCTGTTTATGGGCAAGTTTCAGAGTTTCTTCAGTTATCCATTTTGACTGTTTTTGCTTTTTCACTTTTTGTGGCAACTTCTCACTTTCTTTCAGCACAACTTTCCTAATGTCATCCCATAAACTCTTCTGGTGCTGTGTTATTTGTATCCAAAGTGGCAAATCAATTTTTCAGGCAGTCTTTAAATTCTGCTAGTACTGTATATTCTCAAGGTCATATTTTGCTATATTCATGAGTGACTTGCACTTTTTCAGCTTTAGATTGAGTTTTCATACTAGTAGTTGGTGATCTGTACCACAATCAGCTCTAGGTTTTATATTTGTAGATGTTATTGAGCTTTTCCATTGTTCACTTTCACAGATATAGTCAATTTGATTTTTGTACAATCCATTGGATAAAGTAAAATGTGCATAGTTGCCGCTTGTGTTGCTGGAAGAAGGTGTGTGAGATGAATAGATCACTGGTCTTGCAGAATTCTATAATTTATGTTGCCTAATCCATCTTTTCCAACCACTTTGCTTTGATTGTTGTTGCCAAATTTTCCGTTCCTGTCAGCCATGATTTCAGGATATCCCGTTTGAATTTTCTGTCATTTTCAGCTTGTACTTGTTCATAGATCTCATCAACTTCTTCCTCTTCTGCAGCTGTTGGTTCATTTAGAGATCTATTCTGTGCCACGGGATGTCCATCCCCGCTATTCATGCCTTCTCCGTCCGCGTCTAAATTCCCTGCCTGTTGTGCGGGGAAGGAACGGCTTGGGGGCAGAGTCTGGGCAGTCGCCGGCCCTGGATGTACAGGGCCATTTCTAATGTCAACCCTGTATGTCCAGGACTGATGACATGTGCAGGGAAGTTATTCAACCTCCGAGGTGGAATAACTTCCCTGAATGTTTTTTTTTTTTGTACTTCCGGGGTGTGGATAGGGCAGGGGGGCTGGAGGACATTCCTCGTAGTCTGACTCTGGCCTTAGGAGGCCATATTGGGGGTCGGGCTGTGGGGAATAAACACTTTTATCTGGCAGCCGGCATCTTGACTTTAAATGGAACAGCGGTGCCATGGCAACTAGACGCCGCGGCTCCTTTTTAAAAGCCCTGATTGAGTTAGCCGGGGACAGTCCCGCACATGCAGTCCTGGCCTGCACATGCAGGACCATTTGTGATTCTGATCCCACGGGGCTAGACATGCCCCATGGGATCAGAAGCGAGTTCCCCTCTGAGGTGATCTACATTCAGGACAGAATTGGGCCCTCATTGTCTACCACTTATTTTTCTTTAAACCGTGATATGTTTATGCAATTATTTCATTAAAAATGTGGCTTATTTTTCTCATGTACCTAAGATTTCAAATTCAGGGACCAATTACTAAGGTGCACTTAGAATAGCATATGTTAATTCACCATTAATGTACATTAGTAATTAATTCACCATTAATGTACATTAGTAATAACTAGGCGCAAAAACCGAACGCACCCTAACACACATTTAGCACAAAGCCTAATGTGCATTAAGTGCAATGTCTCCATGGTAACTGTCAGGGGCGTGGCCAGCATGTTTGCAATGGCTAATATGTGGATGAGTATCCTAACACATGGCACTATCATCGTAGGTACACTTAACACCTGCTGAGGTGGCATTAGGTGAACCAGCGCTAATGAAAACATTGATAGCATGTGATATGCCCCTCCACGCTAACTGCAATGTGTCCCCCACGACCACTCTTTGCCCTTACCCTGCCCATTCAGCATCGTAACATGCGAGTGGCTGTTAGTGAACAAATCAGCATGTGGTAACTGTCATGCACCTGCAGTAATGGCTATTGAAGGACCCTGCACACAGTTACCAAATGTGAAAGCACATGTTAACTACTTAGTGCACTTTAGCAAAAAGGGCCCCTAGGCCTCATTAAATAAGATGGGACCTGTACTAAAATAACATGCATGGATAGTGAGTTAAAACACATTAATGTTAGCATACCTTAGTAACTAGACCCCTCAGTGTCTTGTTTGAAGCACCCTTTGTCAACAGATTTTAGATAATTGAAAGAAGGTCACTGCCTGTGCGTTAGATCCATAGCCTTCTTGATTGATTAAGCTATTAGAATCCATATTTATTGATGTTTTGTCTTCCATTATTAACCTATATTTAGAAGCGGAGTCTTTTAGAGATATTTTAATCAGAGCATGTCTGAAGACATTATTAAAGAAGGCCACATTTATTAATGCCATTAGAAGATTAGCCTTTGCCAATAAATTGGTGGAGTGAGAAGTCCTAGCGCTAATCAGTATTTCAGGCTTATCCCAATCTGGCAGTAGGGCCCTTATAAATATGTTAGATGGTATTATGTTAGTCTTATATAAAGAGAGATCTTCAGTTCTGATTTTGCTGGATTTGTCTGTGGCTTTTGACACCATCTATCTTAAGATTCTGCTATCCAAACTCAATGTGGTGTCAGCGATTAGGTAGCCCAATGGTTTAAAGTTATTTTTATTTATTTTTGTTGTTTTTTTATTGAGTTACATGCAGCTGATAGTATAAAGGGAGAAAATATCAAACCCTAATATATTTAAATGAGGTATCCCTCAAAGGGCAGTTTTGTCTCAAATATGGAATAATTTTATTTGCATTCAGTTTTTGATATTATTAGATCATTTAGTTTTCAGATGCAGTGCTATATTGATGGCTTACTTTATCTTGCCTTCTGGACCGAAACTTGGGAACGGCTATGGGAACTATTAATAGCTGTTTAAGTGAAGTGTCAAATTATATCCAGTGTAATTACCTATGAAGTTTAAATTTAGCTCACATCTTTGACTAGTAGCTCAAGGTAAATTACAATCAGGTAGTCTTCAGAGAGCTTATAACACAGGTACACTAAAAAAAAATTTTTTTAAACTGCCTCTAATGTTTCGATTGATTTTTACGTTTTTTGGTGCGCTGAATCCAAATCTGGTAACCAATTTGCTCCATCACATACAGATTTTTTGCTACATTGGGTTAGCAGTTTGAGGTGAACGTTTCAGATTGAGTGTGATAGAGATAAAAGTTTCTTGGATGAATTCTTTATACTAATTGTTTAGTAGTTATTCAAATAAGAATAAAGAAAATTGTAACAAGGCAGCACATAAGAATAGAGTAATGTCAACTGTGATGGTAGCAAAATTGTCTGCACTTAAAACAGCCACATACATGTGCACAAACATTGAGCATATAAGAGCGAGGTTAGACACAAAGCAAAGCAAAGAAATGTGCAAAAAATGTTGTACAGGTATGTATGTAAGAATAGAAAACGCAAACCGCACCATTGCAATACATGAAGACAAACACCCGATGGTGTGAAAATAAAATTCTAATAAATGAGATCCGACACTGTGGTAATAACTAGCAAATTTTTATTTCAAAGTTTAGTAAAAACACGATATTTGTCAACACAGTTTAGATTTTAAAATCATTCTTGGGTCAATCAATCTCCTGGTGGGCCCGTTTCTTCTTCCCCCGAATGCTTCTCTTGGTGCGCTGCTTGGCGTATTTTTCATCTGGGGTTTCCTGCAGCAGCAACCAGCAGAAATCAGCCATCATAGTGGTGTTCCATCTTCCTTGGTACCTTCTCTCTGCGTCCTTGATGTCCTGGTGAAACCTTTCACTTTGTTCTTCACTGTACGCCCCCAGGTTTTCGAGAAAGTAGTTCACATGGGAGTGCAAGAAATGGACTTTCAGGCTCATGTTACAGCCTTGTTCTTTGAAGGCATTGAGCATCCTGGCAACAATATCCTTATAGTTCTCATCCCGCCTGTTCCCCAAGAATTTGAGAACAACATCCTTGAAGGAATCCCAGGCTTCTTTTTCCTTCTCAGACATCGTTTCAGCGAATGCTCCATCTGAAATGAGTTTCCTTATATCAGGGCCAACAAACACTCCTTCCTTTAGCTTTGCTTCAGAAAGTCAGGGGAACTTTGAGCAAAGGTACCGAAAGCACTCACCATCTTTTGGAAGGGACTTGATGAATTGTTTAATGAGACCCAACTTAATGTGGAGAGGTGGTAATAGAATTTTATCATGAGGTACCAAGCTCTCATGAAGAACATTTTTCTCACCGGGTCTCAAATACTCCCGAATTGGCCAGTCTTTTTCCCCCCAGTGTAGGTCGCGGGCCCGGCTATCCCACAAGCAAAGGAAGCAGGGATATTTGGTGAAACAGGATTGCTGCCCTAATAGCATGGATAGAATTTTAAAGTCTCCACAAATCATCCACTTATGCTCATCATAACGAATCTTCTGAAGAATCAGGGCCAAATTCTCGTATTTTTCTTGGAGAATAACAGAGTGAGCAATAGGAACTGAAGCGAATGTGTTGCCATTATGAAGAAGAACACCTTTTATGCTGTCTTTTGACAAATCAATGAACAGCCGCCATTCAGCAGGATCATACTTGAGTTTAAACTTTTCCATCACTCCGTATATATCGTTGCAAAATACCAAATCTTCCTCTTTGCTGAAATACTTCAAAAATTATGTCTCACGGTTGCGGTACCAATAAAAAGTTGTTCCTGGTGACAATAGATTTTTCTGTTTAAGCCGAGAACCTAGCAGTTGGGCAGCATCTTTTGGGAGTCCTAAATCCCGGACTAAATCATTCAATTCAGCTTAAGAGAAAAGTTCAGGTTTCGGATCTGGTTCAGTTTCAAACTCGGAAGTACTGGACTCATCGGGAAAAGCCATCTGATGAGTCTCATCATGATCAGAACCGTCCACACAAATATGATCCAAAGATTTTGGTGGTTCAGGCACAGGTACTTCGTTGCTATGAGGCATAGGCCTAATTGCTGAGGGAAGGTTGGGGTAACTTATTACGTTCTTATTTTTTAAGTTGTATCCCTTCACAATGCAAGAGCAAAAATAGCAGTCACTGCTGTGGTCTCTTTGTTCACGCCACATCATAGGTATTCCGAAACGAAATGCTTGTTTTTTACCTTTCATCCATAAGCGTAGATCTTCCTCACATGTCTTGCACACTTTGTGAGGAGCCCACGGTTTGTCTTGATCGCCTAACTTCAAACCGAAATAGGCGAAATATACTTTTTTAATAAATGCAGAAATGTTCCTCTGCCGCTTTTTCACGGTATATTCCCCACAAATAAAACAAAAACTGTCCGGAGAGTTGACGCAACCTCTGGCTCTGTGAGCCATCACAAATACACAGCACTGCAAACTACAACTGTAGTGAACCACTTCGGAATAAAGCTGGATTATGACTGAGCAAACAAAAGGCAATAATGAACTTGCAAGAAACTGAAATTTGACAGGAACGTTCATGTCGCAACCACCGTGTTTGAGCGAGCGAACGAGGCGAGGCGAACAGGAAAGATCATGCACCAGCGCGAGTACTGGATTTAGCCCCCCGCCTCCCAATTATCCTGTTAATGTATAAAATGAATACAAAACACTCTAAAATATCATGAGGGAGTGTTTCTAGTTAGTTAACCATTACAACCTCTATTTTGGGCCAAGAAAATAAACTGCAGTCGGCTAAAAAGAAATTATGTGAACATTCCTTATATGGGTAAGAAATCTAATTTTGCAAGAAAACGTGACATGATGGAACATTTTGGCTATTTTTCCTGGATTCAGCACCCCAAAATCTATAGGAATCAGTTGCAAAACTGGAGGCAGTTTTTTGGTAGTGTACCTGTGTAATCTATTTGTACCTGAGATAATATAGGGTTAACTGACTTGCCCAGGATTACAAGGTGTGTCAGTGGGATTTGAATTCACCTACCTTTGAATCTCTCCAAATATGGCTTTGGTTTACCTGCCAAATTCACAGATGAGTCTGGATAAAAATATTCTACCGATGAAAAACCAAGCATGGTTTGCGGTGGATATTGGACACCCACCTCAGTATTGAAAATCATATTCCTCAGACTTGCACTGAAATAATTTCTGTTTGACCAGCAATTTCAAACTGTAGTTCAATCATGAGTTATAGAGATGTACATTCATGAGTATTGATTTGATTCAATTGGACATCTAAAAATTTTAGGTGTGTGCAAATATCTTGTACACAGGTATACCTATGAATTAATGTATTTACAATCAATTTTCACTTACAAAAAAGGCCTAACATGCAAGCATTTATTTTAACTGTGTGAAAAACATTAAAACAATGCATACAAAAATCAGGAAAAATGTGGAAATCTGCAAACGATTCAAAGGGGTTTTTTTTTTGGCCATCCATATCCTTAGCTATAACTCTGGTAGGCTACTTCCATTAATTGCTTGAGATTGCCATTAAACATGCCAGAATGGGCATCGGCAAATTGGACGCTTGCTATACCCTACATGCTATGACCGATAGAAGCATCTAAACAACTAAATGCAGATATCAAACAAAGTTGACTTCTGCAGAGAACCCTGGCAGCACTACGGTAGTGCAGCAAGGACAGACTGTCATTTAAGGGGCCCTTTAACTAAAAAGTTGCATTTAATGCACAATTTGTAACAAACGTAATGCGTGGTAAGTGCAACCATTGTATGCTACCTGTCGGGGCCTGCCCAACAAGTTCCCAGCATTTAGTGCATGATCCAACACTGGAATGTGCATTGATTAACTAATGACACCCATAGAGATAATGTTATATGCACTCATGCTAATGCCACTTTGCCATTGCAGTAGGGTCAGTGTGCTCTCCATGCCCATACTCTGCCCCTAGCCTGTCTATTTCCCTCCCTAGCATGCAATGGCTACTTACCTTGCATTTTAGCAGCCGATAGCTGGTGCTCTCGACTACTAGTTACCTACAATCTACAACGCACATTAACTGGATAGTGGCTTTTAGTAAAAGGGTCTCTAGGCATCGTCTGTGTGTGTGTGTGTGTGTGTGTGTGTGTGTGTGTGTGTGTGTGTGTGTGTGTGTGTGTGTTTCTAGGGGATCTTTAGGTTATCACATGGCATCAGAAGCAAGGCCTTCAGAAACAGAACGTAAGAGAAAACAAAAGTTGAAGAAGGCTTATGTCAGAACTCCTTATGAAATGGTTAACAAATAAAAGAGAGGCAGAAAAAGAATATCTTGCTTATGCATTTCTACCTACCAAGTGAGTCTAAAGAGTTAATTATTAAGGACACATGATTGGGATGTAACTATACCTGGCTATACTTTATTCAGAAAGGACAGGGTAGGAAGTAAGGGAGGAGGAATGGCACTATATGTAAAAACTACTATTAAAGCGTTGGAATTACAGAGCTTAAAAGGGAGAGAGGAGGTATTATGGGTTAAACTAGAAAGAGGGGAAGAGAAATCTATTTACATTGGTGTGATATACAGACCTCCCTCACAAGAGGAAGAGGTGGACAGAGAGTTAATTGAAGACATGCGCAGCATTGCTAGGAAAGGGGAAGTGCTACTGATAGGAGATTTCAATATGCCAGATGTTGATTGGCACATTCCTGCTGCAGTATCATCTAGAAGTAAGGAGATCCTGGATTCTCTACAGGGAGAACTATTCAGGCAATTGCTAACAGACTCCACACGTGAAGGGGCCATACTGGACTTGGTGCTTACCAATGGTGAAAGTGTTTCTGATGTTGTAGTGGGAGATCATTTTGCATCCAGTGATCACCAGATGGTGTGGTTCAGTATTAGGACTAGGGCTGTTAGAATCCATTCAAAGGCGAGGATCTTAGACTTTAGGAAGACTAACTTTGCGGAGAAGGGCCAATACCTCAGGGAGTCGTTAGTTGGATGGGAACAGCTGAGGGATATAGAAAAACAGTGGGGAAAAACTGAAAGGGGATATTTTAAGGGCAACCAACCTTTTTGTTAAAATGGTAAATAAAGGTAAAAGGAAAAGGAGACTGCTATGGTTTTCGAAAGAAGTAGCTGAAAAAGTGAAGAAAAAGAGGGAGGCCTTCATGAAATACAAGAGATCACAGAGAGAGGAAGACAGGCATCTGTATTTGGAAAAACTTGGAGAAGCTAGCGAAGTAGTCAAGAAGGCAAAGATTCAAAAGGAGGAGGAAATAGCCAATGCAATAAAATGGGGGGATAAGACATTTTTCAGATATATTAGTGAGAAGAGGAAGGGCAAGAGTGGTATTGTCAGACTCAAGGGTGCAGGGGAGGAATATGTAGAAGCTGATAAGGATAAAGCGGAATTGCTTAACAAATATTTTTGTTCTGTGTTCACAGATGAAGAACCAGGAGCAGGACCTCAGAAAACACCCACAAATAGGAACAGAAGCGAAGGACCTCTTGAACAATTTTCAAAAGACTGTGTTTGTGAGAAACAATCTCAACTTAAAGTAGACAAAGCGATGGGACCAGATGGGATACACCCAAGAATACTGAGGGAACTTGGGGACGTTCTAGCAGCTCCACTGACTGACCTTTTCAATGCTTCATTGGAGCCGGGAGTGGTGCCAAAGCACTGGAGAGAGGCTCATGTGGTGCCTTTACACAAAAGCGGAAGTAAGGATGTGGTTGAAAACTACAGGCTGGTTAGTTTAACTTCGGTGGTGAGTAAATTATTGGAAACGCTGCTGAAAGAGAAAATAGTGAGGTTTCTGGAGTCCAGCGGATTGCAGGATCCAAGGCAGCATGGATTCACCAGAGGCAGGTCTTGTCAGACAAATCTGATTGATTTCTTTGACAGGGTGACCAGGGAGTTGGACCGAGGGAGAACCCTAGATGTGGTGTATTTAGATTTCAGTAAAGCCTTTGACACTGTTCCTCAAAGGCGACTTAAAAACAAACTGAGCACCCTAGGGATGGACCCTAAAGTTACTGCTTGGGTTAGAAATTGGTTGGGTGGGAGGCGACAAAGAGTACAAAAAATGGAGCTCACTCTGAGGAGAAGGATGTTATCAGTGGTGTGCCCCAGGGATCTGTCCGTGGTCCGATTCTTTTTAACATCTTTGTTAGTGATATAGCGGAAGGGCTTTCAGGTAAGGTTTGCCTCATTGCAGATGATACCAAAATCTGCAATAGAGTAGACACCCAGGAAGCGGTAGATAACATGAGGAGGGATCTAGGTAAGCTTGAAGAATGGTCTAGAATTTGGCAGCTGGGATTTAATGTTAAAAAATGTAAGGTCATGCATTTGGGCTGCAGCAATCCAAGGGAGAAATAGAAATAGAAATAGAAAGGGGGACTGTTACTTCTGGAGAGAAATCTGCAACTGTGAGTATATACGTCTGGTAATTTTCTAAAAAGAATTATTTGTATTAAAGCTACTTAATCTGTGAACCCACTGTTTTTTGTTGGATCAGTTAGGGCCTAGTAGCAGCAATTAGAGTTTGAATTTAAAACACAGAGGAGAACTTTCTGGTTACATTTCATACCCAGCAGAGAGCTTGTAGTTTAAATTTAATAGTCACTCAGGGCCAAGTAACAGCAAAGTACTTTTAGTTTAAATTTAACACACAGAAGAGAGCTTTCTGGTTACATTTGGAACCCAGCAGAGAGCTTGTAGTGTACATTTAATAGTCACTCAGGGCCTAGCATCAGAAAAGTACTTTTAGTTTTAAAACACAGAAGAGAGCTTTCTGGTTAAATTTAGAACCCAGCAGAGAGCTTGTAGTTTAAATTTCATAAGAAGTTAGAGCCTAGCAGCAGCTAAGAGCTATAATTTAAATCAAATCAGAATTTAGCTTACCTCAGCAGCACAAGACAGGGTACTGTGTAGCAGCCCTCTTTTAATAAGTGTTATTTCCCACCCACCCCTGGGATAATCATAGCTTTATAGGTACTTACACATCTTAAAAGACAGGAGGTGCTTTCAGGTGAAGCTAATTACCCTAATCAGTCATACACTAAGGACCTGAGATTAATTAAGCTTCAGGTGAACAAGGTAAACTAAACGTATTAGGTACAGTTTTATTGGTATAAATACCCATAGCAACCCCTAGTAAGTAAGAACTTAAAGATCTAGACACAAACTTAAAACTAAGATGCAGACAGCAGTCCAGCAGCGGGATGGGGGCTTTCCAGTCTTTTGCATTGAGTGTCACATGTATGATTTTCTCCCAGTTGGTGAGAGGTCTTACGTGTGCACTAGGTGCAAGGAGCTCTTTGCTCTCAGGGAACAAGTCCGTTCTCTAGAGGCTAAAGTAGCAGACTTAGAAAACATAAGACAGACAGAGAGGTACATAGACGAGACCTACAGGGATATAGTCCTGAAGTCCCACCTCCAGTCTGGCAGCACCCCTGTTGCCATGGAGGAGAGAGGTCACGTGACAGGAGAGCATCACACTGGTGTGGCAGGAAGTGATCCTGTAACTAGGACCTGTCCTCCAAGTGATGTAAAACCCTCTCACACCGAGGATGTTTCTCCAGGGCCATGTGCCCTTGAGGGAAGGGTTAGGACAGCCGTTATAGTTGGTGATTCGATCATTAGGCATGTAGATAGCTGGGTGGCTCGTGGACGTGAGGATCGCCTGGTAACATGCCTGCCTGGTGCGAAGGTAGCGGACCTCACGCGCCAATTAGATAAGGTATTAGATAGTGCTGGGGAGGAGTCTGCTGTCTTGGTACATGTCGGTACCAATGACATAAGAAAATGTGGTAGGGAGGTTCTGGAGGCAAAATTTAGGCTTTTAGGTAGGAAGTTGAAATACAGAACCTCAATGGTAGCATTCTCCGAAATGTTTCCTGTTCCACGTGCAGGACCCAAAAGGCAGGCAGAGCTCCGGAGTCTCAATGCGTGGATGGGACAATGGTGCAGAGATGAGGGTTTTGGATTTGTTAGGAACTGGGGAACCATATCACCAGGGTGACAGATAACCCACTGTGATGGGCTCCCTGGACTTCTGGGGATAGGGAGGCTAAATCAAACTGTTTAAGCACACACAACCATATCAACAGGGTGACAGATAGCCCACTGTGATGGGCTCCCTGGACTCCTGGGGATAGGGAGGCTAAATCAAACTGTTTAAGCACACACAACCATATCAACAGGGTGACAGATAGCCCACTGTGATGGGCTCCCTGCACCCCTGGGGATAGGGAGGCTAAATCAAACTGTTTAAGCACACACAACCATATCACCAGGGTGACAGATAGCCCACTGTGATGGGCTCCCTGGACTCCTGGGGATAGGGAGGCTAAATCAAACTGTTTAAGCACACACAACCATATCAACAGGGTGACATAAAGCCCACTGTGATGGGCTCCCTGGACTCCTGGGGATAGGGAGGCTAAATCAAACTGTTTAAGCACACACAACCATATCACTAGGGTTACAGATAGCCCACTGTGATGGGCTACCTGGTCTCCTGGGGATAGGGAGGGTGTATTTAACTGCTTAAGCACACACAAACATATCACCAGGGTTACAGATAGCCCACTGTGATGGGCTCCCTGGACCCTTGGGGATAGGGAGGCTAAATCAAACTGTTTAAGCACACACAACCATATCACTAGGGTTACAGATAGCCCACTGTGATGGGCTCCCTGGACTCCTGGGGATAGGGATGCTAAATCAAACTGTTTAAGCACACACAACCATATCACCAGGGTGACAGATAGCCCACTGTGATGGGCTCCCTGGACTCCTGGGGATAGGGAGGCTAAATCAAACTGTATAAGCACACACAACCATATCACTAGGGTGACAGATAGCCCACTGTGATGGGCTCCCTGGACTCCTGGGGATAGGGAGGCTAAATCAAACTCTTTAAGCACACACAACCATATCAACAGGGTGACAGATAGCCCACTGTGATGGGCTCCCTGGACTCCTGGGGATAGGGAGGCTAAATCAAACTCTTTAAGCACACACAACCATATCAACAGGGTGACAGATAGCCCACTGTGATGGGATCCCTGGACTCCTGGGGATAGGGAGGCTAAATCAAACTGTTTAAGCACACACAACCATATCACCAGGGTTACAGATAGCCCACTGTGATGGGCTCCCTGGTCTCCTGGGGATAGGGAGGGTGTATTTAACTGCTTAAGCACACACAAACATATCACCAGGGTTTCAGATAGCCCACTGTGATGGGCTCCCTGCACCCCTGGGGATAGGGAGGCTAAATCAAACTGTTTAAGCACATACAACCATATCACCAGGGTGACAGATAGCCCACTGTGATGGACTCCCTGGACTCCTGGGGATAGGGAGGCTAAATCAAACTGTTTAAGCACACACAACCATATCAACAGGGTGACAGATAGCCAACTGTGATGGGCTCCCTGGACTCCTGGGGATAGGGGGGCTAAATCAAACTGTTTAAGCACACATAACCATATCACCAGGGTTACAGATAGCCCACTGTGATGGGCTCCCTGGTCTCCTGGGGATAGGGAGGGTGTATTTAACTGCTTAAGCACACACAAACATATCACCAGGGTTACAGATAGCCCACTGTGATGGGCTCCATGCATCCCTGGGGATAGGGAGGCTAAATAAAACTGTTTAAGCACACACAACCATATCACCATGGTGACAGATAGCCCACTGTGATGGGCTCCCTGGACTCCTGGGGATAGGGAGGCTAAATCAAACTGTTTAAGCACACATAAACATATCACCAGGGTGACAGATAGCCCACTGTGATGGGCTCCCTGGACTCCTGGGGATAGGGAGGCTAAATCAAACTGTTTAAGCACACACAACCATATCACCAGGGTTACAGATAGCCCACTGTGATGGGCTCCCTGGACTCCTGGGGATAGGGAGGCTATATCAAACTGTTTAAGCACACATAAACATATCACCAGGGTGACAGATAGCCCACTGTGATGGGCTCCCTGGACTCCTGGGGATAGGGAGGCTAAATCAAACTGTTTAAGCACACACAAACATATCACCAGGGTTACAGATAGCCCACTGTGATGGGCTCCCTGCACCCCTGGGGATAGGGAGGCTAAATCAAACTGTTTAAGCACACACAACCATATCACCAGGGTGACAGATAGCCCACTGTGATGGGCTCCCTGGACTCCTGGGGATAGGGATGCTAAATCAAACTGTTTAAGCACACACAAACATATCACCAGGGTGACAGATAGCCCACTGTGATGGGCTCCCTGGACTCCTGGGGATAGGGAGGCTAAATCAAACTGTTTAAGCACACACAACCATATAACCAGGGTTCCATATAGCCCACTGTGATGGGCTCCCTGGTCTCCTGGGGATAGGGAGGGTGTTTTTAGCTGCTTAAGCACACACAAACATATCACCAGGGTTACAGATAGCCCACTGTGATGGGCTCCATGCACCCCTGGGGATAGGGAGGCTAAATCAAACTGTTTAAGCACACACAACCATATCACCAGGGTGACAGATAGCCCACTGTGATGGGCTTCCTGCACCCCTGGGGATAGGGAGGGTGTATTTAACTGCTTAAGCACACACAAACATATCACCAGGGTGACAGATAGCTCACTCTGATGGCCTCTCAAGACTTCTGGGGATGGGGGGATGTATAAAACCGTTTACGAACAAAACCGCATATCAACAGGGTGACTGACAGCCCACTTTGCTGGGCTCTCAGGACTCCTGGGGATAGGGGGGAGTATTGGACCACATTGGCAGAGACACCCATATCACCAGGGTGACAGACATAACATTTGTGCCATGTTTCACATACCCTTGTGGTGGCCAAAATGTGTTCCCCTGCAGGTACTGATCCCACCATAGCCACATGATGTTTTTGAGAGCCACTTAAGCAGATCTATGGCCTAGCTGTGTTAGAGCATGTTGTGGCACATCATCAGCAGTAGCTACCATATCACCAGGATAGCATCAGGACCTCTCTGACCAGGTCCAACGCCTCCTGGGTACAGGGCAATCCACTCAGATGTGATACAAAGACAATATGTAATGTAGGTTCACCTGCTACACATTACTGAGACAGAATACCTAGACACAGCAGCATGGACAGCTGCAATCAACACTGGCTGTATAACTTAATCAACTGACCTGTCACAATACACTTACCTCCCGTGGGAAATCAGCCTCGCGATTGAAACAACGTTTGACACGTTCCCATGCCCTGCGGACCTTGCCCATGTCCCTGCACCCGGAGGCCCCAGGGAACAGCTTGTGCTGCCTGCCAGCGATTAGCTGAGCCAGGTGGCGGAGCTCCCGGGGAGTGAAGGAAGGCTTGCGAATCCTGTGCGACATTTTGATGAATGATCACATGATCGCACGCATGCGGGGGGGGGGGGCGGCGGCAGGCTGTTTAGACCCATAGACGGCGGCGGGGGGGGGGGGGGGGCAGCAGGCTGTTTAGACCCATAGACAGATTATGTGGTAACACCCAGACTGCCCTCTGGAACTACCACCAACAGATCCACATTCCACATCACTGCAATGGTGCTGCTGGATGAGACTATCTACCTTGATCCAGCTGGGGGGCCACACAACATACAGGGCAGTCCATGCATTTCTGTGCACATCCATAAGGTGTTAGCAGACAAACGGCAGGCCTGGAAATGCTCAGCAGCCCACTAACACTATCTGACGTTATCCAGCAGCAAACACAGTAAAGCTGCAGCCGCTGCACCCTGAAAGTGATCCAGCCTTACACATACTAACTACAACCAGTGTGCTAGCTAGTCCATAGTGCATATTACTGGAGAATATGTGTGCACCCCAAACTGGGCTGTCTGCACACCCACCAAGCGGATAGGTTAGTGATTGGGCTCCAAAAGAAAACCCATACATATCACTTGAAAGAGTTGCTGTTGGCACTATGGGAGAACTAGCCATGCCATGTTCATTGCTCAGTCAGGGTGAGAGTGACCTTCCAGGAGGACATGCAAGGGCCACCGTGTCCGTGCTGTTGATGGCCGCCCACTACAATGTCCGAGCCATTGCCCTATGCCCTGCGCTCATGCACCATGGCCAGGCCAGTCTATCGGAGATATACCCACAGTACCTTGCTCCTCATTATGCATATTGGCACGCTAACACTGGACACAGTGCACACAGTGTGGGATGGGTAAAGTGTTGCAAACAGCACACAATGGATGTACAGACACACAATCCCACACCTATGCCAGCCCTGTGCTACTATAGATAGTTTTTGACGTCTAGGCCAACTCAACAGTCCTGGACACAGTGCAGACATGGCTATGGTATGCAATACTGTTGGGGTCACTCCCCAGGGTGGAGAACACTGTCAGACAACAGACCTGAGACACACTACACAGACATCATAATTATTGGTATCATACAGCTCAATGTGCATATTGTGCTTAACGTTGAAATTCATAACTGCCAATAATCATGGCAACATTTTGAAATATGTGTAGCGTATCTCCAGTTTTAGGGTGGCAGTGCTAAGGTGTGCACGTAATAGTATTGTGAAATGTTCACAAGGGCCAATATCATGCCTGTCCATTAGGCTTTGGGTAAAGGAGCCTATGGGTGTGGTTATTTCTGCTCCTGTTGGCTGCTGCTCCTGGCCAGAGGTCCCCAACTCCAGTCCTGGTGGGCTATACACTGTTCAGGTTTGCCTGCTATCCCTGATGAATATGCATGACATACATCTGCATACCATAGGCCAGCACAGGGAAATGGAAAAAAGGGCATCTTTATTAGACATAGCATAAAACGTGGATTCTTTGTGGCCCTCCAGGAATACATTTGGGGGACTCAGCTGTGGGACATGCGCATGTTTCTGATGTCTGTGGTATTTCGGGTAAAAGATAGATGTGCTGGCCATGTTTGGGTTATCTGCACTACAGTTTCTGCCTGTATTACAACGATTGTGTGTTGTGTAACATGTGGGGACTGGGTTGGCAGGGCCAACACCTGGGATATGAACCTGTGACCTTCTGCTGCTGATGGCACTGGCTGTGTGTGCTGCACCACCATCTTGCCACAGATGCAGTGCAATCCCAGGGAAGTCAATGGCTGTTTGTCAGATTAGCCCTGTCTGTTGCAGTGCACGCCACCCATGTGAAGAGGTGTGGGCCATGGTGTGTTGTGCAGAGCTGCTACTGACCCCTCCACCACCAGTACCCCTCTGCCACCATGCAAACATGTCCTTATATCAGTGACAGCAAAACACGTGAATGACTTGTGGCCTTCCAGAAATACATTAGGGGGACTGTGCTGTAGGTAATACACATGTTTATGTGTTGTCTGGTGTTTAAGGTAAAATATGCACATTTCACCCATGCTTATGTTCGCAACAGCAAAGGACCAGTCTTTACTACCAATTTTTGTAGAATTCAAAAATTATGGGGATTAGGTTGCCAGGAGCCACTGCAAGGATTTGAACCTGTGATCTTGTGTTGTTGCACACACTGTCTGTGTGCACTGCACCACTGTGTTGGCACAGATATGCAGCATTCCCTACTGAGTCCATGACTGTACATCTGACAGGGCCTGTTTGTTACAGTGGACGACAACCACCTGGACAGAGCTAGGCCATGGTATGCTGTGGGCAGCAGCCGCTGCCACCTCCAACACCAGTGCCACTCCATCCTTAGATTGGAGACAGTATAAAGGCTGATGGATTTGTTGGCCGTCAGGACTGCATTTGGGGGATTATGCCATAGGTAATGCACATTTCCATGGTGCTTGTGCTGTGTAAGGTGAAATAGAGTTTTTTGACCCATGCTTCTGTTTTCACCAATAATGGTTCAGTCTTTACTACCATTTTTCCTTTATGGGTAAAATAAGGGGACAGGATTGCCATGAGCCACAGCTGGGATTTGAACCTGTGACCCTGTGGTACTAATGGCACTGGCTGCATCCGCTGCACCAATGTCTTATCTCAGACACAGTGTATTCCCTGGGGAGTCCATGGCTGTTTGTCAGACAGGGACTGTCTGTTGGGGTGCACTGCACCCAAGTGTGCGGGGATAGGCCACTGTCTGGTGTGGGCAGCAGCCACTGCACCCTCCAAGAACAGTACCCCTCCACCACCATACTGACATGGCCTTATATTGGAGACACCATCACAGCTGATTGATATGTGGCCCTCCAGTACAGCATTTAGGGGACTGTGGTGTAACTAATGCACATGTTTGTGATGTATGTGCTCTGAAGGGTAAAAAAGAGGTGCTTGTAACATGCTTATGTTCTCTGCATTAAAGCTTGCTCTCTACTATCACGGTTTAGTGGTGGGTAAAAAATTGGGTTTGGGTTTGCAGGAGCCCCAGCTGGGATTTAAACTGCTGACCTTGGGATCCTGAACACACTGTCTGTGTTCACTGCACCACACTGTGCCCACAGAGACAGTGCAATCTCTGGAGATACGAAACCTGGCCAAGGGAGTCATACACCCTGCTCCGCACCCTGGCCAGGCCACCCTGTCCGACCTATACCCATGGTACCTTGCTACTCATTATGCACATTGGCAGCCCAATACTGGCAACATTGCTGCCAGTGTTAGCTGTGGAAGGTGTTTGCATCCACCACACCCTGGATAGACACACAGCCACCCCCACACCTATGCCAGCATTGTGCTACTATAGAGGGGTTCAGCAGCCATACCCACCACACCAGTCCTGGGCACAGTACAGACATGGATATGGTATGCAATACTGTTGAGGGTCACTCCCCAGGATGCTAAACACTGTCAGAGACCAGACCTGCAGCACACACCGCAAATATCAGAATGCTTGTTATGGTGGAGCTCAATGAGCAAAATGTGCTTAACGTATGAATTGATATCTGCCAGCTATCATGGGAAACTTTTGATAGGTGTGTACCGTATACCCAGTTGTAGGGTGGCATTGCTAAGGTATGCAACTGCTAGTATTGGGAGAAACAGGCAGGGCCCAATGTCCTGCCTCTCCAGGGGGCATTGACCAATGGGGCCTGTGGGTGTGTGGGTGTGGGTGTGTCTGGCCCTGTTGGCTGCTGCTTTACGGCAGAGTTTACCAACTCCAGTCCTGGTGTTCCATACCCTGTTCGGGTTTTCATGCTGTCCCTCATAAATATGCATGAGCTACATCTGCATACCATGGGGGTGGTGCATAGATATGCAGCACAGGCATCTTTATTAGAGGCAGCATGGAACCTGAATGGTGTGGGGCCCTCCAGGACTGCATTTGGGAGACTCTGCTCTAGGTAATGCAGCTGTTTATGTTGTGTGTGTTTGGTGTGGTAAAATATAGGCGTATTCACCATGCATATGTTCTCAGCAATAAAGGTTTGTCCTTACTATCACGGTTTATTTGTGGGAAAAATATGTGGACAGGATTGGGCAGTAGCCCCAGCTGGGCTTTGAACCTGTGATCTTCTGTTCTGGCACACACTGTCTGTGTGCACTGCACCACTGTGCTGCCACAGATATACTGCATTCCCTGGGGAGTCCATGACTGTACATCCGAAAAAGTCTGTCTGATGTGGTGGACGGTGCCAGCCTGCACACGCCTACGGCACTATCTGCTGTGGCTTGCAGCCACTGCCCCCTCCACCACCTGTACTCTTCCGCCAACATGCAGACATGTCCTTATCTGGAAAAGCACATATGACCTGATTGAGTTTTGCCACTCCAGGACTGAATTTGGGGGACTCGGCTGTAGGTAATGGCCATTGTTATGGTTTGTGTGCGGTGTAAGGTAAAATATAGGTGTTGAAACCATCCTTATGTTCTCTGCAATAAAGGAGTGTCTTTACTATCACTGTTTAGTGGTGGTTAAAACTATGGGGATTGGGTTGGCAGGAGGCCCAGCTGGGATTTGAACCCGTGACCCTCTGGTCCTATAGGCACTGGCTGTGTCTGCTGCACCACACTGTGACCACAGAGACAGTGCAGTCCCTGGAGATAGGACAACTGGCCGCACGAGTCAGACACCCTGCTCTGCACAATTTTACTGTGGGCTCATTTACCTTGTATGGGGACAAACGTGCAAATAACCCTAAAAAATAACCTCCAAAAAAGGGGAAAAAAAACCAACACCAAGCAGGGCAACAGTGATATTAATGGCCAACATAAGAAAAACACTCCCAGGAAAGCTCAAAAAGTAAAAAGAAGTGATTTTTGAAGGAGTCTACGGAGCGTAGACCCTTCCATAAATCATTTCTTTTTTTTTGGAGCTTTCCTGGGAGTGTTTTTTATGGTTGCCCATTAATATCACTGTTGCCCAGCTGGATTATAATTTATTTGGAATTTGTTGTGGTCATTTTCAATTTATATTTGCTATTTTGTTCTGTGCACATGTATCACACTGCTCACGTTTTACAGGTTTCCCCGGTTTTGGTGTACATTGCTGACGGAAATGGTTTCTCTTCCCTTTAAATCGCTTCTAACGCGAGTGTTTCACTCGTGGTATTTTTTTGCCCGAAATTCAGCCCCGCTCCTGTGTGGGGAGCCTCTCCCCTCCCACTCTCCACCCATTTACCCCATCCCCCCGCCCCTCGGGAGCCTTCCTCCGCCCTCGAAATGCCTTTCCACGCCTCTATCGCACATCAGCGCGCCCCGCTCTTGTGCGGGCTGAGCGCACTTGTGCAGGGGGCGTGCACACGTGCAGGGGCACCAAAATGCACTATTAGCGTACGCTAAGGTACCTTAGTGCATGCTCAGGTGCGCCCCGCACATTTGCGCGGTTTAGTAAACATACCCCTTAGTCTATTTATGCACACATATTTGACACACAAAAGAATCAAACACAAGACCAATTAAAAAAGGAAATAGTAGGTAATACTATAAAAATGGAGATATTGCTAGGACATGATTATTCAGAAACAAAAAAAACCTTGTTATAAAAGATGGCATCTGACATCAGCAGTCACAGGTAAAAAGGTTCAACCAATAAGAGCACAGGGGACATCCACCTGAAGGAAGAACCCTGCACTATTGGTAAAAACTAGCAGAATCTTGACCAATCATATTCTAAGCTGAGACCAAAAGGAGATAGTCTTCAATTTGAAAATCCAAAATTGTTCTGTCCATTGCAATTTAAAAAGCTGGTCGCCATCGCATAGTTCAGCATTTGTTCTACGTTGGCTGAATTTCAAAGCCATATTGATGAACTACGGTCTCATCTGTTGGCCCAAGGTTACGCTCATAGAATTATTTCATGAGCCTACAAACGGGCACGCTACTCTTATAGAGAATGGCTTTTTTTGGATCGGCGCTCAGGTATATCATTTAATGACCCTCCAAAAGATAGGAGTGATAGGAGTGTTACCTTTTATGCATAATATTTGACAAGTCATTTTTTTGCACAAATATTGGTTAGTTTTACATCTTCATTCATGTTTCAATAAACCTTTGATTTATAACTGTAAACATAAGTTATACATGTTGAGGATAACTTTATAAAGTTATGCCTTGTTAATGCTTGTTCTTATGCACCTAGGTCTAACCTATTTTATAAAGACAAGTAGGTGCCCTCTTTTCTTTATAGAATACTAGCATAATGGAAAGTGTGGGACTGGAGCCCTACCTGTGAGGTATTGTGACTTGTGTGACCTCCTGTGGAACATCAGTACTGGTGAGATGGGCCAGCTGCAGCACTTAGACTGGGTGCTGACATCATCCAAGTGTACCCAGGAAGCATAAAATTGCAGCAGGACAGCATCTGAGTGGGAAGAGTGGGACTGGAGCCCTCTTTCTGATGGAATGTATGGGTGATCTGTGTGACGTCCCATGGAGATCAGTTTTGGTGAGACCGGGGCAGCTGCAATGCTTAGGATTGAGTGTTGATGTCATCCAAGAGCACACAAGAAGTATAAAAGTGCAGGCAGTCTGCAGCACATGGCCATGGTGTGTAAGTCTGAGGATGTGGCTGAAAAAGCATATCCAAAGGGGAACATATCTTTGGAGCCTCTTCAGAGCCACTGAGGACATGGGACACTGGTCTTTCTGTAAGCAAAAGGATAAGGTAAATAGTCATCACAAACTCTGGCAGTTGCTGATCCCATGGATAGACAAGTCTCTTAAAATCACATCCAGCTATATTTTAAAGTCAAAAATTTTGCTTTTTATGGCCAGAGGATACAGATGTTCTCTGATATTTCTAGTTACTCAAATGATGTGTAAGGCATTTCTGCAATTGAAAGATCAGCTTCTTGCCCTGGACTTCTTTCTTATAAACTTTCCATGCAAGTGTCTCAGTAGTCATCAAGGGAACAAACATGCTTTTCTGGAGAGTATTCATTTGGAGAAATACCTTCTAGAAAGCAAGCAAACTGATGAATATTTACTTTGATTTAAGTTGCTTTCTGTCACTGTTCTAAATGTATGTTAAGAGAATATCTGTATTGGAATATATTGTATGGAAGCTCTTCTCGATTAAATGGACCTTTTCAACATTAAGATGGATTGTATTCTTGGACTTGTGGGTATGATTTGCTTTACCTTTTTGATGACTAACTTTATACTTACTTTGGCTTCAATTTTGGTACATTTCAAGAAAAAATAAAGAGGGTCATTCTGAATCACGAATAAGCTGCCTGTACGTCTATCTCATGGGAACATCTGAAACCGTATTCTGCAAATTTGCGGCCCTGCACATGCAGGGCACATAAACGGGGATCCCAGAATGTGGGTGGGAAGGGTGAATAAAGGGGACGTGGCCAGCCACGGAGATGTATAAATCATACTTTGGCACTACCCATGTATGTCCACAGTGGTTCTTGTAGACGTCCAGGTTATACCTCAATGCAGCCATAGTGGTGAATGGATATGCAACCTATGCTGTGCACTGCAGTGTCTGCAGGCTGGGAAACTACAGCATGTGGTGTTCCTGAACAGAAAGCAGAGGAGAGGGAGGTTTGAGGTCACAGTAACAAAACAAAACACCCCCACAAATGTATGGGGAAGAGCATAGGTGTGCTTACCGGTTATGCTGGCATTTGCTGAATGAGCTAAAGGAGCAAAGCGTGGGTCCCCTAACAATGCCCACTTCCTCAAAATGATACTGGTGATGGAGCCCTAGGGCTCTATGTGAAAATGTAAGCCCAGCCATCAGGGTCATGTGCAGCACCCTGCCAGCTGGAGTGTTGCACACCACACAGCGGATCTTTACAATATGCCCTATGCAATGTGTACAATCCATGGATGCAGAGAAGGTCAGATCTAAACCTTTTGGAACACAATAATGGGGAAAGTCTATGCCAGTAGCCCTATGATTTGCAATGCACATAAGAGGCTCATACTGTATACTTGATAGGCTGTCTGAGGTCCATTTGTGTAGGTATCGTGTATACTGTATCAGTATGTATCTTGAACTATAGTGATCAGGTATGATGATGGGTTGGAAGAAGTACTAATGCCACTGTATAAGTCACTGGTGAGGCCTCACTTGGAATACTGTGTTCAGTTTTGGAGACCATATCATGCAAAGAATATAAAAAGACTGGAAACCGTTCATAGGAAGGCAACCAAAATGATTTGGAGCCTGCATCAGAAGCCTTATGAGAAGAGACTTAAAGAACTAAATATGTACCCTCTGGAGGAGAGGAGGGACAGGGGAGATATGATTTAGACCTTTAAATACTTAAAGAGAAATAATGAACAAACAAACCTCTTCCAAAGACGTGTGAGCTGTAAAACTAGAGGGCATAACATGAAGCTGCAAGGGGGTAAATTGAAAGATAATGTCAGGAAATAGTTTTTCACTGAAAGGGCGGTGGATACTTGGAATGCCCTCCTGATGGAAGTATTGGGGGCAAATGCAGTGACAGAATTCAAAATGGCATGGGATAGACACAGTGGATCCCTTTACAGCAACAGGATAACATCAAAATAAACTTAACTAACTACTTTCTCAACATACAGGGGTGTCCTATATGGAGCGGTGGGTTCACCCCTAAAATAAAGACATGGGGAGGGGTGGCCTGCACAGAGCAGAAGGTTCACCTACCCTTGCCATCTTACTGGGCAGACTAGATGGACCATACTGGTCTTTATCTACTGTCATTTACAATGTTACTATGTAAGTATTGATATCCATGGTTTCCATTCCATCATCTATGTTATTCGGTGCAGGGCAATCTGTTGGCAGTCTGCTTCTGTGGGACTGCAAGTGAGAGTGTGTGTGGGTGGGTGTGATTGGAGGGCTGCATGCGGGGATCTAGATTGTTCATCCACATATCCGGGGGAGGGGGACAGGTATGCCTGGCAGGTATCTAGACCGTAGGGCTGACTGCAGCATCACCAGGTGCAAGTGAGAACAGGCAGGAGTGATCAGGTGCATTCACATATCTGTCTATACATTTCTCTGTCACTAATAAGGGGACCTCAGCAGCAGGGCGTAGAACACAATGTGCCATACCAAGGTGTACCAGCATTGCTCTACGCAATGTGCATAGTTGTAGGGAGCAAAATTGGTGTTTCTGGGCAGGTGGGAGGAGTGGCCTGGTGGTTGGGGCAAGTTTCTGGCGTGCCAGGGGTTTGAATCCACCTAGAGGACAGCAACCTTGGGCCAGAAGGACTGGGGTTTCTAGTACCATAGGTGCTCCATGTGGCCTTGGGTAAGCCACTTAGCCCTCCATTGCCTCAAGTACAAAAACATAGATTGTGAACCTTTCAGAGACAAGGGAAATATTTATATATAGTACCTGAATGTACACCGCTTTGACGTGTAGAAAAGCGGTATATAATCCTAGTTAAATAAATAAATAAATGTCCATGTGGTGCTTGCACTGCCGACTGCTGTAATTCCACTGGTTGATTCGCTATGGGGGTCCTGATCTGCTGGGTTCATGTACTTACTTAGCATTGTACAGATGTGTTCCTGAGACGTCCACACAATGCATATCTAGGAAGTTTGTCTACTGCCATATATGTAGTGCTGCACTTCTACTTGTGCCAAATGGATCACTCTCTATCTGTTTTCCTGCTACACAACAGTGCACTGTGATTGCTTTGTAGTGTTCTGGGCATGCCACAGATTAGTTTCTATTGTCTAACTTGCATCCTCCTTTGTGTATCGTCAACTTACATTATAATTCTGCCTCATAACAGCATTGTCCATGGTCACAGCTCCTTAAAAGCTGCATGTTTTAAAGGGGAGGCATGGCCATTCGCGGGTATATCGTGGAGACGGGCTGGGTTGTAGATGTACATCTTTTCAGAATACGGTGAGCACGGGGATGTCCAAAGCCATTGTCAGCGTATACCTATCTTCGTACAGCATAGCACTGTGTGTGGGACACGCCTACCATGTCTATGTGGGCAATACTGTGCCCGGATTGTGTCTATCTCCACGTGTGCACAATTGGGCTCTATTTCTGCATATTTCCACTTAGACATGCTCGCTGCTCGGACGTGCATGTTTTTGGAATTGGCCTCAAAGTGGGCCATTCAAAAGTACTGATGCAGTTTGCAGACCTCAAAACCATATAAATACTGTTGACTGGGTTAAATGTTCTGGAGTTATCCAAATTGTGGAGGGGCCATTCCATGGTCAGTGGCAATTTTCAGGAGCTAACTAGATCGTCAAAGCTCATAAAGTTAGGACATGTGAAAGGCTGTGCATCAGTGCTGAATATCCGATTTTAATTTAAAGTGGTGGCAGCCAGTCATTTTAGTAGCATTGGCCACCACCACTGAATAATCCCCCCTCCACAAAAAAAATGGACTTCTAGTATAAGTGGCCAAATGCATGTGTTAATCAAAGGTATGAGCACTTATACCAGCCCTAGAGATGGCTGATATCCATGTATGTTTACTAAGCCGGGCTAACGGTTAACCTGAACTATCTGCAATTAGGTCCCATTGAATAACATAGGACCTAGTTGCAGTGAGCCGGGTTAACCATTAGCCCAGCTTAGTAAACGTACCCCCTGGAGTCGTAAAGAGCACAGAAATGACAGTATGTTATAATTTATATGATTCACCCAAACTTTGTCCATGCACACACCCATAGTGAAAATACACGCTATCAGTCTGATGCACATATTTTCAAACTAATGACCACTTCAGTCATGCACATAAATCTGTAAAATACCACGATTTATGCACGCAAATGAACATAATTTTAGGCATCTCCTTATAAAATTACCTTCTTAAATGGTGGCCATGCCCTAAATATTGACCTTCTAGAGCCTAAACCAGACACCACCTGTACTGTGGCACCTTCCTCATATGTAAACTTTTTAATTGTGCAAAATTACAAACTTAATGGCATCTCATTTATCCAACCTAATGCATGCTGCAAATGTGTGAATTTTTAAAATGTAGGTAGTTTTAATTAAGTTCACTGAAATAATACGGCAAAGGCATAGCTGCTATGCCTACAGTGTCCTCATTCATGACTACTCACTGCTTTTATATAATTGCCACTGTAGAAGGAAAAGCCACAAACCTTTGACATTTGCCGATACTTAATTTAAGAGATGGAACATTTGTGTACTGTTATGTAGAGTCACGGTGTCTCTAATGGATGCAGTCACTAATGAGCATCTATTACAAGGCCCTTTTCCCTTTTACAGTAGTTCATTTGTCCTGATGCTCCACTTTAGTCCAACATTTTCTTAGCACAGTAGAAAACACCTGCTATCAGACTGTGTTGCCTTGTACATAATTATGTGCAATGTCCATAGGATAATTGTAGGTAATTGCAAGCCGAGACCCACTATGGAAAAGAGTCCATTTTGTGGACAGTATTGTAATGCAGTGAGGCAAAATAGTCTAGAATGCATTCTGCTGCATTTAAAAATGAAAAGAGCAATTTTCAGAAGCAGGTTGCTTTGGAGAAATTACTTTCTTACTGTACTTTTTAACAAGAACATCTCCTTGTGAAGTACCACAGGTAGTTATACTGTACTTGTTTTCCAAAAAATGTTTGGTTCTAATCCGTTGTTTGTTACAAAAAGATATTCTTGTTAAAAATAGCTTTGGAAATGAAAACACGTGGGCATAACTTTATTAAGTCATGTTCTTGCGTGTGCAGCCGCGTATGCTTGTAAATGGTCTGTTATAAGCGTCTAGCCGGCGTAAAGGTAGAGTAAGTGCATTCACATGAAGTTGCACACTTTGTCGGTAGGCATAGACGAGGCTGCCATCTGAGTGCAGCATAGGCGGAGTTTGCAAGTATGCACTTAGAGCAGATGTAAAAGGCTGTGCCTGCATTCAAAGTGTGATTCTGTCAACTAAACTAGTATTCTATAAAGAGATATAGATACCCAAGGGTCTTTATTAAACAGCATCTAAAAAGAGACCAATTTGCTCTCATACATTATGCACCCTCATAAAGTTAAACTACTACTACTACTACTGAAAATTTGTATAGCCCTACAAGACGTATGTGGCACCGCACAGACACATATAAAAGATGGTCCCTGCTCATCAGAACTTACAATCTAGTCCATGCCATAAAAAGGAAGCAACTACAAGCCAAAATAAATCCCTAACAGGTTGCGCTGCCTGTAACTAACAAGTTACTTGATGCAAGCCACGAAGAGGAACTCAAAACCCTCAAGGGGAAGGATGGGGCAAGAAGCATCAGACAGGGGCTAACGGCAGAGTGAGCGCTGCTTAGTGCCGCTCATAGCAGCACATTAGCAGGCCCTCTATGTCATGGGACGAGCATCTAGCGGGGTCCCAGTCCAGTCCAGATGACACCTGGTAAGGAGAGAACAAGAGCAAGCAAGGCAAGAGAGAAAAACACATTTTCCAGGCAGATATCTTTTTATTCACTGCTATAGCAGGGGCTGGTTCATAGTAAGCTATCAAGGAGTCCAGCCCTCACACAGGATACAAGCTGGGTTTTTATACAGTCTTAGTATATCAGTTTGTCATGTGGGTTAGAGCAGAATAGCAATTTGGAAGAATTCTCTGGGCCCCTTGCTTATCTAGGTGGCATATCTGGAATGTACCTAACGGCTAGAATTCCCTGATTGGTCAGTTGAGGGGTGGCTACTGACTACCTTATCTCTCCCTGCAGTCTAAGGTATTTGTGGCTAACGCCCTGATCCTTTGTGTGTGTGCCTGAGAAGATAACTCTAGCAAAGGCATCTCTCTACCTCCTCCTTCCCATTCTTTTGTCAATTTGGTTGTAAAGGTAGTTTATCTGGTTTTAGCCTATGGGTGTTCTTGTGCAGCTGCTCCTGTCTTTGTTGCCAGATATTTCAGCCAGCAAGCCATTTTCTTCTAGCATGCTATCCCCTTTCCCATCTCATTCCCCCCTTTGATTGCCCTCTTGTCCCAGGAGGCAATCACACCTTTTGCTCCTGCTTCCCTCTGCTCAGGTTCTTCTTGGCCATTGTGTAGGCAGGAGGTCCTTGAGTCAGTTGGTCAGTTGAGGGGTGGCTACTGGCTACCTTATCTCTCCCTGCAGTCTAAGGTATTTGTGGCTAATGCCCTGATCCTTTGGGGTATGTTTACTAAACTGCGGTAATCGTACATAACGCGCGTTATGTAACGTTAACGATCGTTAGCCCATCATAACGTGCGTTATGACGCTCTTACGATCGTTAACGTTACATAATGCGCGTTAATCGTAGTTAACAATCGTAAACTCCCGCGGCGTGGTAAAACACCGCAGAAGGTGGAGAGAGGGCGAAGAGAAGGGGTCAATGGGCGGAGAGTGGGCGGGGATAGGCTCCCTTCACACTAACGCGCTGATCTGAAGAGCTCAATTCCAACGCGAATGAAAACCTGCCGTTAAATGCACATTACAGGGGAGAGAAACCAGTTCAGTGTCAGCAATGTACAGCCCAGGCAGGGAAACCTAAAAAAAGTGATAGGTGTGATAAATGTGCACAGAACAAAAGGGCACATAAACATTGAAAATGATCCCAACAAACTGGAAAAAAAACATAAACAAGCTGGCCAATAGTGGTATCAATGAGAAACATCAACCCCTCCCACCCAGAGTAAGCTCCATAGAACAGATATAAATCGTGGAAGGGTCTATACTCCGTCCCCATACAAGGTGAATCAGCCCACAGTGAAATAGCGCTGCTCAGGGTTTTCCCCACCATCGGACAGGGTTCCTATGGCGTGCACATGTCCCGCAACATCAGGGCAGGCATGTCAGAATGGCAACTGGACAGATGCCGGAGAAGGGGATACAGAGGGCCGCAGGCGGCACATGCTGTGGTGGAGCTGGGCCACAGTGCGGACTAGGGCGATGCCTAGGTGGCCCATACGAATGCTGAAGCAGCAGAGCAGCCAGACAGCAACAGCTGAAGGCCCAACATGGGCACGAGTGTGTTTCCCACAGTGTCACAGGGGATAGTACCCAGCAGCTACCCACAAGGGCATGGAACATTGGCAGGCGGTGCTGGGGGGAAGCGTGGACACCTATGCAGACACCCCTACCCCAGAACCCGCACCATAGGCATCCGCCTACCTGCACACTGGATGGCCTGAGAGTGCGCACCACCAGCACCACCAGCACCACCAGCAGAAGGGCATGTCAGCATAGTGGCTGAGGGATACTGGTGGTGGAGGGGGCAGTGGCAGCTGCCCAGAGCAGACTGTGGCCTAGCCCTGTGTAGGTGGGTGCCGTGTACTGCAACAGACGGGCCCTGTCTGAGGAACAGTCATGGTATCACCAAGGAATGTACTGACTCTCTAACAACAAGGTGGTGCAGTGCACAAAACCAGTGTATTCAGAAGCAGAGGGTCACAGATTCAAGTCCCAGCTGTGGTTCCTGCCAACCCAGTCCCCATATTTTACCCACTACTAGCACGTTGCTAATACAGAGAGCACCTTTATTGCAGATGATGTAAACATGCCCAAGACACCTACATTTTACCCTACAGAGCACGGACACCATAAACATGCACATTACCTAGAGCAGAGTCTCCCAAATGCAGTCCTGGAGGGCCAAACACCATTCCGGTTCCATTCTGCCTCTGATAAAGATGCCTGTGCTGCATTTCTATGTGCCACCCCCATGGTATGCAGATGTATCTCATGCATATTCATGAGGGACAGCATGAAAACCCGAACAGTGTTTGGCACCGCAGGACTGGAGTTGGGAACCTCTGCCATAAAGCAGCAGCCAACAGGGGCAGACACACCCGCACCCACAGGCCCCATTATCCAAAGCCTCCTGGAGAGGCAGGACTTTGGACTCTGCGTGCATCTCCCAATACTAGCACTTGCATACCTTAGTAATGCCACCCTAAACCTGGGAATATGGTACACATCTATCAAAAGGTTGCTATGTTTACTGGCAGATAGCAATTCCTACGTTAAGTACAATTTTCTGAGTGAGCTGCATCATAGCAACCTTTCTGATGTCTGTGGAGTGTGCTACAGGTCTTGTGTCTGACAGTGTTTACCAACCTGGGGAGTGACTCCTACAGTACTGCGTACCATAGCCATGCCTGCCTTGTGCCCAGGACTGGTGTGGTGGCCTGGGCTGCCACAAACCTCTATAGTTGCACAATGCTGGCATAGGTGTGGGGAGTGTGTGTCTGTCTATCCAGTGTGTGGTGGCTGCCAACACCCTCCACAGCCCACACTGCTAGCACTGTTGCCAGTATTGGCCTGCCAATGTGCATAATGAGGAGTAAGGTACTGTGGGAATAGCCTGGATAGGGTGGCCTGGCATGGATGCATCTGCACACGGCATAGGGCAATGGCTCGGACATTGTAGTGCCTGGCCACCACCTGCACGGACAGGGTGGCCATAGCAAGTCCTGCTGGGAGGTCACTCTCACCCTGACTGAGCAGTGACTATGGCATGGCTAGGTTCCCCCATAGTGCTTTATAGCATTTTTCTCATATGATATTTATTGGTTTCCTTTTGGGGCCCAATCACTGACTTATCTGCTTGGTGTGTATGCTGACATCCCTGTTCTGGGTACATGCATCTCCTCCAGGACCATGCACTATGGACTAGCTGGCGGACTGTCTGCAGCTAGTATGTGTCTTGCTGGAACACCTTGCAGGGTGCAGCGGCTGGAGGCTTGCTGCTGGAGAATGTCAGATAATGGTGGGGGGCAGCTGAGCATTTCCAGGCCTGCCATCTGTCTGCTATTGCGTTACAGATATGTACCGCTCTATCTGTTCCCCAGCAGGACTGGGGTTGCTGGTCCCCTCTACTGCTGCCATTGGAGGGAGGTAGACTGTGGATCTATTGATGGGTGATCCTGTTTCCCACCCTGAGCCCCAGAGGGTGGGTTGTGTGGTGGTACATAATCTGCCTATGGGTCCATACACCCCCCCCTTCACCTACAGCAGGTAACGATGGCACCAACACAGGATATGCACTATTCTGGGTGCAGCATTGCCCATAGGGACTAGACATGACCGAGACATACAGCAGGACACAGATGTATCCTAGGTGTGTCTAAGGGAACTACCTATCACACACTGATGGGGACCTGCAGCATGGCGTATTTCAGCCATGAAAGGTGCTGTGGACCTGGTGCTGGGCACCCCACCTCAACCTCAGGTTGGGCACTGTACCCGCACAATGTGACTGTTTGTGGCTACTCTGTGGCAGTGCCACACACGGTCTGTTCCCCCTACAAGGCCGAGGTGCTGTGGGGGTGCATACCCAATCTTGTGCCCATCTCTCGACTGCTGATTTGCATTTGCAGTGCATCATGGGTATGGGTGGGTTACTCCTATCCTGGTAACCACAGCAGACAGTTTGTGTGGTGACGTGCAGTCCTGCAGCCAGCCAGGGCTTTGTTCACATCCTTATAAGGTGTCCTATAGGGGACATTATAGGGTGCCTTGGCGGACAGTACACTTTATAATGTGCCCTATGGAGTGCCTTATGGGGTGCCTTATGCAGCACCTTAGGTTATGCCACCGTGAGGGTGTGTTTGCTGGCAGCACTAATTAAAATACATGTCACATGCCTCAACAATCGCTGCCTCAGTCAGCCTTATACATTAGGCCCACTGGGGAATCGAACCCATGACCCCTGTACTATCAATCAGTGTTGTAACCATTGTGCTACAGCTCTGTTGCTGCACTTGTATGCCTGCGCGCCTTCTTAAGATTAACGCACAGTAACGTGCCCTGTAGCACTCGTTCATTTATGGCGCCTTGTAACGCGCGTTCTCGGAATCGATGTACCGCCCATGTCCTTATTTGGGGTTTCTGTCTCTACCGCGACTCCTAACGCGAATCGCACTAACGCAGTTTAGTAAACATACCCCTTTATTTTTATTTATTTATTTATTTATTTAACAGTATTTCTAAACCGCCTTATCTTAATAATCAAGGTGGTATCACAGCAAGCAATCAGGTAAAGTGTGTGTGTTGTACATGCAGTGAGGATAAAACTTAGTTGTGTGAGGGATGTGTTGGGTGCTTGATTTGTTTGAGCTATATACAGGGTGGGCTATTTACAGTGGTGCTAGAATCATATTTTATATATATTCAGTTGTTTGGGAGGATTGGAGTGCTGTTATCCATTCTCTTAGGTTATGTGATGTGACCATAGTGCTCTATGAACAGCATGGTTTTCAGTTGTTTTCTGAAGTCTTTGAGGTCTGGAGTTGCCCTTAGATCGTCCGGTAGATTGTTCCATATTGTTGGAGCAGCCATGGAGAGAGCTCTGTCTGTTGTGTCCTTGCGTGTGTGCTTGTACTCATTTGGGGTGCTGACTCGGTTGCGTGTTTGACTTCTTCTGGGACGTGCGCTGGTTTCCGGTTGTATGAGCAGGTGGAGGCTGTTGGCTGATGTGTGTTCTTTTATCTTAAATAGGTTTATGATAGTCTTGTATCTGATGCGAGCAATGATTGGGAGCCAGTGTAAGTCCTTTAGTGTAGGTGTGATGTGCTCCTGCCGTGCGGCTCCGGATATGATTCGAGCTGCAGTGTTTTGTGCCAGCTGTAGTGGTTTGAGAGCTTGTTTTGGTAGTCCGAGGTATATCGGATTGCAGAAGTCCAGTATTGGGGTTATCAGTGCTTGACAGACTGTACGGAAGTGTTCTGGAGCGAGGAGTGGTTTCAGTCTCCTGATGATTCGCATCCTGTAATATGCTTTTTGGATTGTTTTGTCTATGTGTGGTTTGAGGTTGAGTTTACTGTCCAGAGTAACCCCAAGGTATCTCACCTCCGATCTTATCGGTATCGTGGTGCTTTGTATCTTTATGTTTGGTGGGTGTGTGAAGCTTTGGTTTCGAGTGATGATTAAAGCTTCAGTCTTGTTGTAGTTTATAGCTAGATTGTTGTTTTGGCACCACTTCGCCATTTGGGTAAGGCAGTCTGCTATCTTAGAGAAGTCCGGGTTTTCGATTGATATCGGGGAGTATACCATTATATCGTCTGCGTATATTGTGTATTGGATGTTGTTCTCTTTCATAATGTTGCATATTGGTTGGATGTAGATGTTAAAAAGGAGTGCTGAGAGTGCGGATCCTTGTGGTACTCCTTGTTGGACGTTTATGGGCCGGGAGGTGTCCTGTCCCACCTTGACCTGTAGCTGTCTTTCTGTTAGGTACGAGTGGAACCATTTTAGAGTGGTACCGTGTATACCAGTGTTCTTCAGTCTCTCCAGGAGTATATTGTGATCAACTGTGTCGAACGCTGAGGAGATGTCGATGAAGATCATTATAATTCCATTCCTGATGTCGTCAATTATTCTTATGATGCTGTCGAAGAGGTAGATCAGGAGAGTTTCGACTCCATGGTTGGGACGAAATCCGTGTTGGTTGTCGTCGAGAGTTCCGTGTTCGTCAATGTGTTCCTGAAGTTGTAGTTGAACCGTCTTTTCGATTATTTTTGCGAGGAAGGGTATGCTGGAGATTGGTCGGTATGCTGCTGGGTCCTTTTTGTCGAGAGAAGTTTTCTTTGTGATTGGTCTTACTGAGGCAAGCTTTAATTGCTGTGGCATGAGTCCTTGAGTGAGTGAGTTGTGTACCATTTTATGAATGTTTGGTATGAGGCTTGCTTTGGTGGCTTTGACCCATGACACTGGGCAAGGGTCTGTAGGAGCAGTGCTTGTGTTGATTGTGGAGATGATGTCTGATATCTGCTCTTTTGAGGGTGAGTGGAATGTGCCCCAGGTTTTGGGGTGGACGTTCGTTCTGTTGGTTCTACTGGGTGTTGAGCGCTCTGTGGAGTGAAATTTGTCTTTGATGTGGTCGGCGAATATCTGTGGATCCACTTGTATTTCTCTTTCTGCTGCTTGCTCTTTTGTCAGGGTTTTTACTATTTCGAAAAGTTCTCTGGGTTTGTTGATGGAAGAATTTATCAGGTTTGTGTGGAATTCTCTCTTTGATTGGTTGATGTGTTCATTGTATTGTTTTTGCTTTGTTAGGTAAAGATGTTGGTCGGAAGTAGTTTTGTTTTTTCTCCATCTCCGTTCAATTTTCCTGAGCTCCCTCTTTTCCTGTCGTATTTTTGCTGAGTACCATGGTTTGTTTTGTCTCTTGTTGTGGTGTTGTTTCTTGGTCCTGTCAACGGATGGTTTGGCGGCGTTAGCTAGGACATTGTTCCAGTTGGAAACTTGTTCCTCCAGGTCCTCTGAGTCAATGTTCAAGTGTTGTATTGTGTCCTGGATGAATTCGTCCTTGTCAAAGGACTTGAATCGTCTTTGTGTGTGTGGGAAGTTCGCTCTTTCGCTTGTCCAGTCTTCTTGTGATTGCAGATTTGTCTCGATTAAGTAATGGTCAGACCATGGTACTGGTGTGATGGTTGGTGTAGAGATTAGGTCTCTTGAAGTTAGGTAGTTTGATGCGAAGATGAGGTCTGGGGATGATCCTAGTCTGTGTGTTGGTGCATTGACTATCTGTGTGAATTGAAGTGATGACATTGCCTGAAGGAAGGCCTCTGCATCTTTTGTATTGGCGGACTTGAGGTTGAAGTCTCCGATTAGTAGTGCTGGTTTGTTGTTTGACGTTATGGCACAGGCTTCTTCGAGTATGAAGGCTAGTTCGTCGGGTGGAGCACGGGGTGCTCTGTAGGTTAGGCAGATTGCAATATTCTTGTTCTTGATGCTAATTGTGTTACACTGCTTTGTATCTGTGAGATTCAGTGTCTTGAACTTGAGTTCTGTTTTTGCTATTATTAGGACTCCTCCTCCACGCTTGTGGATGCGTGGGCAGTTGTATGCTGAGTAGTTGTTCGGTACTAGTTGGTTGAGTAGTACACTGTCGGTAGGGTTGAGCCATGTCTCTGTGATGCATATTATGTCTGGCTGTCGCTCTTCAATGTGGTCTACCAGAGTGTGTATCTTGTTGCAGATGGATCTGGCGTTTATGAGCTCAATTGATGTTTTCTTTGTGGAAGAGGTTGTTGCGACGTGTGCTTCCTTAGGGCCGGTGTTGGGGTTTGATTTGTGTCTGTTTTGTCTCTTTGTTTGGGAGGTTGCGAGTGTCTCTTTGTGTGTGTGTTGTGGACCGAGATATGGCAGTGCAGTTGGTGGGTACCATGGTGTGTTTGTTTGGGGGTAGTGGGGGTGTGTAGTTGGTGGGAGGAGTTGTGTGACTAGTAGGTATAGTGGGAGGAAGTATGTGGTGTGCATGTTGATAGCTTGTGATGTTCTGATAGGGCGACGCCTGTGTCCTTAGGTTTTCGTCTGTTGTTTGCTTTTTTGAGGAGAGCTGTACTTGTTGCAGGGGCTTATCCTGGGGATGTGAAGTTGTATCTGTTGCGGTGCGGGAGCCTGTCCCGTGGAGGGAGCCTGTCCCTTGGATGTGAAGCTGTATCTGTTGCGGTGCGGGAGCCTGTCCCGTGGAGGGAGCCTGTCCCTTGGATGTGGAGCTGGATCTGATGCGGTGCGGGAGCCTGTCCCGTGGAGGGAGCCTGTCCCGTGGATGTGGAGCTGGATCTGTGGCGGACGCCTTGGTGCGGGAGCCTGTCCCGTGGAGGGAGCCTGTCCCGTGTGTGTGGAGCTGTATCTGTGTTGGTCGCCTTGGTGCGGGGGCCTGTCCCGTGGATGTGGAGCTGGGTCTGTCGCGGTGCGGGAGCCTGTCCCGTGGAGGGAGCCTGTCCCGTGGATGTGGAGCTGGATCTGTGGCGGTCGTCTTGGTGCGGGGGCCTGTCCCGTGGATGTGACGCTGGATATGTCGCGGTGCGGGAGCCTGTCCCGTGGAGGGAGCCTGTCCCGTGGAGGTGGAGCCGGATCTGTGGTGGTCGCCCTGTTGCGGGGGTCTGTCCCGTGGATGTGGAGCTGGGTTTGTCGCGGTGCGGGAGCCTGTCCCGTGGAGGGAGCCTGTTTCGTGTGTGTGCAGCTGGATCTGTTGATGAACTCTTGGTCTGACCCACTATGGTACATCCCAAGTCCCTATGTTCTTATCTAGCTAAAGATGACATTGCTCTAACATAGCATCAGCACTGGCATATCTCTGGGTTTAAGGTATCAATCTGGACAAACATGGTAATACCAAATATGGCCTATAAACGATGGTAGTTAACAACACTGGCATATCCCTGGGTTTACAGTATCGATCTGGACAAACATGGTAATACCTAATATGGCCTGTAAACGCTGGAAGCTAACAACAGTATCCAGAGGGAACTAGTCACTAGAGTGCCCAACACTGATCTTGGATTCTAGTCCCAAACATGAATTTCTACCCTTTAAATTAGTATTTTTATGAGAGGCAGGAGGATAATCCTAGCTGTAGAGGGTGGTGCTGCTGCAATCAGATGATTTAAACAGAACTATACATTCAATTATTGTTAGGAGTGCAGTTAATTCATATAAGTAATGAAGCAGTGTTGATAGTTTAAAAATCACTCAAATGAGTGTGACTTACGTGCCCCAGAGTTTCAGCTCTTTAGGCAGTTCGGCGTCTTCGGAGTTGGTATTCTGCGTGTGTGTACCTGAGAAGATAACTCTAGCAAAGGCATCTCTCTACCTCCTCCTTCCCATTCTTTTGTCAATTTGGTTGTAAAGGTAGTTTATCTGGTTTTAGCCTATGGGTGTTCTTGTGCAGCTGCTCCTGTCTTTGTTGCCAGATATTTCAGCCAGCAAGCCATTTTCTTTTAGCATGCTATCCCCTGTCCCATCTCACTCTGCACTCATCATTCATAGGCTTCAAAAGTGTGGTATATGTTGTTTTTTTTATTTTTAAATGCATTTAAATAAACTGAAAAATCCTCCACCAATACTTAACTGTCAATGAAATCCCAAACACTCCGGACTCCAAGGACTCCCACCAGACCATGAAAACACAGTTGACTCGAATTTTGCCAACTTTTAAATGGGCTAGTCAGGACATGCAAAACAGTGGTGGTAACAAAGCATTGAGGGAAACATGCAGGCTCAAAGTCAAAGCTGTTTAAATGGAAGCAGAAAGCATACCAAGAGCCAATCACCCATGATCTCTTAGGGCTTTGAACCAATCCAAAGGCTCATTCAATCCCATTGGCTGAATGGTATTCAATATGAAAATCCACTTCTGCTCGAGCCTGGCAAACCACTGTTCTGTTCGGCCATACAATGGGTTCTGTATGCCGTCTATCACTCGCCACTGTAAATGTTGCCACTCATGTTGGAAATCCAAATAATGTTGTACAATAGGTGTCTATTGGAGTTAGTAATAGAAGAGAAGTGCACAGATAGAAGCAATTTGCCAGAAGAGCAGAGTTCCCAAGGAAGGGTGTAGAGAAAGATAAGAGAGGAAAGGTAGTGAGGAGCAGCAAAGTTAATGCCCTTATAGGACAAGGGGCAAATGAAAGAAATATTCTGACTAGGGGTATTTAATGACATGTGTTGAGGATATAATGCATGTTTTTTACCTCTTAATGTGTGCTACATGGAAAAATCTTGTGTTATTTCACTGTAGCTCACATTAGTTTATCACAACATGCATTGCTTGCATTGAGATTAAAGCACATAAATGCATGGATAACATCTCATTATTATGTAAATCAAATAAAGCAGTTTGTGTTAAACTTTGCAAGCTACTGTGTGTTATTTCTTGAAAGATAATTTCAGCTCAAAGCTTGCATTAAATTTCTGCCTGGGAGTATCAGACCACTCTTAGATGCCATTTTTCAGAGGCTGGCACAAGAAAACACTATGTGGTCCAGGGGTTCCCCTCCCCTAAAATCAAAGCTGCTCCACACAAGCAAACCTCCCACCCCCACACATAGACCTCTTATCACCCCAAAGACAAATTGCAAGCTTCTTGAAGATCCCCTATCCTGGACTCCCAATTTCCATCTCCTTCTACCACTGTCTAGGCCACCCCCAGCATACCAGAATACTACCCTGGTGGCCTAGGGAAGCTAGGCCAGAAAAATCTCCTCTTGCTCCTACCTGGCCCAGCTCCTGATTCAAAATGGTGGCTGAGACCCCTAGATTTAGATATATGGTACTACCACTAGAAATCAAGCTGCATATAGAGGTCTTTTGTGTTGCTTTTGAGGAGCAGGGGGAGGTAGACCCCTGGACTGTAGGGTTTTTTTCCTCATGCCGGCACTTTTAAAAAGAACTCCCCAGGAGCCTCAGGCCTTGCGTTAGTGTGCCAACATTCAAAAGGGAGCAGAATAAAGTGGCTTACAAGGTTCACCACAAACAGAATATCCATGTATATAGTTGCCATGTATATAGTTATTTATATATAATTACCATGTTTTACCAAGTTTATTTACCTTGTTCATTGTAAAAAACCAATGCTGTTTGTACCATTGTGTTTATATTTGTTCATATGTAAACCGCACTGATTTAAGAGCGCGGTATATAAGAAAAATAAATAAATAAATAAAATAAATTTACCTCAGGAGTTACTAACCTGCGGTACTGAGTTATTGGAGGTTAATGACACCTATATTAAAATATGGTAAATCAGATTTTCAGTGCTGATTGCCAAATATGGTCTAGCACTGAATATCTAGTTTTAAATTAAAGTGATGATGGCCAGTCGCTTTAACAATACTGGCTACTACTGTGGAATTCCTCCCCCCGGACAGGGCCGGCGCTATCCGGTAAGCTGGGTAAGCGCAGCAGGAGGGCACCATCGCTAGCCGCCCACCGCTTCAAAAACAAAAGCAGCCATGGGAATATTTCTCTCTTCATGCAGCTCTGCTATCTTTCAAACTGATGGACCGTGGCATTTTCCGCAGTAACAAGCATTTCCTGTTTCTTGTAAGAAACAGCAAGGGAGCACCAAACCACGTAAAGAACAGAACCCAGTCTAAAACTCGTGGTAAACCAGGAAGGATTCTTTATTATTCTATTGCACATACATTAGCTCACCAGCCCGACACGAGCCGTGTTTCGATCAATCTTCGTCAGGGGCTTCTGGTGTGCTGTATCCATAATATATAAGTAATTAAAAACATAAATAACATCACAACTCAACATATTTAAACATAAATATGAATATAAACATAAAATAATAAATAATTAAAAACCATATATAAACCATGTATAAAACCGGGCCTTACTCACATAAAACCATATAATAGTGTGACATACATGGATAAAAAATAATTTATCATAGATAACACAGGTACACTAAAAAATTTTTTTTTTAAACTGCCTCTAATGTTTCGATTGATTTTTACGTTTTTTGGTGCGCTGAATCCAAATCTGGTAACCAATTTGCTCCATCACGTACAGATTTTTTGCTACATTGGGTTAGCAGTTTGAGGTGAACGTTTCAGATTGAGTGCTATCGAGATAAAAGTTACTTGGATGAATTCTTTATACTAATTGTTTAGTAGTTATTCAAATAAGAATAACGAAAATTGTAACAAGGCAGCACATAAGAATAGAGTAATGTCAACAAAACACACTGTGATGGTAGCAAAATTGTCTGCACTTAAAACAGCCACATACATGTGCACAAACATTGAGCATATAAGAGCGAGGTTAGACACAAAGCAAAGCAAAGAAATGTGCAAAAAATGTTGTACAGGTATGTATGTAAGAATAGAAAACGCAAACTGCACCATTGCAATACATGAAGACAAACACCCGATGGTGTGAAAATAAAATTCTAATAAATGAGATCCGACACTGTGGTAATAACTAGCAAATTTTTATTTCAAAGTTTAGTAAAAACACGATATTTGTCAACACAGTTTAGATTTTAAAGTCATTCTTGGGTCAATCAATCTCCTGGTGGTCCCGTTTCTTCTTCCCCCGAATGCTTCTCTTGGTGCGCTGCTTGGCGTATTTTTCATCTGGGGTTTCCCGCAGCAGCAACCAGCAGAAATCAGCCATCATAGTGGTGTTCCATCTTCCTTGGTACCTTCTCTCTGCATCCTTGATGTCCTGGTGAAACCTTTCACCTTGTTCTTCACTGTACGCCCCCAAGTTTTCGGGAAAGTAGTTCACATGGGAGTGCAAGAAATGGACTTTCAGGCTCATGTTACAGCCTTGTTCTTTGAAGGCATTGAGCATCCTGGCAACAATATCCTTATAGTTCTCATCCTGCCTGTTCCCCAAGAATTTGAGAACAACATCCTTGAAGGAATCCCAGGCTTCTTTTTCCTTCTCAGACATCGTTTCAGCGAATGCTCCATCTGAAATGAGTTTCCTTATATCAGGGCCAACAAAGCTTTGCTTCAGAAAGTCGGGGAAACTTTGAGCAAAGGTACCGAAAGCACTCACCATCTTTTGGAAGGGACTTGATGAATTGCTTAATGAGACCCAACTTAATGTGGAGAGGTGGTAATAGAATTTTATCACGAGGTACCAAGCTCTCATGAAGAACATTTTTCTCACCGGGTCTCAAATACTCCCGAATTGGCCAGTCTTTTTTCCCCCAGTGTAGGTCGCGGGCCCGGCTATCCCACAAGCAAAGGAAGCAGGGATATTTGGTGAAACCGGATTGCTGCCCTAATAGCATGGATAGAATTTTAAAGTCTCCACAAATCATCCACTTATGCTCATCATAACGAATCTTCTGAAGAATCAGGGCCAAATTCTCGTATTTTTCTTGGAGAATAACAGAGTGAGCAATAGGAACTGAAGCGAATGTGTTGCCATTATGAAGAAGAACACCTTTTATGCTGTCTTTTGAGGAATCAATGAACAGCCGCCATTCAGCAGGATCATACTTTAGTTTAAACTTTTCCATCACTCCGTATATATCGTTGCAAAATACCAAATCTTCCTCTTTGCTGAAATACTTCAAAAATTGTGTCTCGCGGTTGCGGTACCAATAAAAAGTTGTTCCTGGTGACAATAGATTTTTCTGTTTAAGCCGAGAACCTAGCAGTTGGGCAGCATCTTTTGGGAGTCCTAAATCCCGGACTAAATCATTCAATTCAGCTTGAGAGAAAAGTTCAGGTTTCGGATCTGGTTCAGTTTCAAACTCGGAAGTACTGGACTCATCGGGAAAAGCCATCTGATGAGTCTCATCATGATCAGAACCGTCCACACAAATATGATCCAAAGATTTTGGTGGTTCAGGCACAGGTACTTCGTTGCTATGAGGCATAGGCCTAATTGCTGAGGGAAGGTTGGGGTAACTTATTACGTTCTTATTTTTTAAGTTGTATCCCTTCACAATGCAAGAGCAAAAATAGCAGTCACTGATGTGGTCTCTTTGTTCACGCCACATCATAGGTATTCCGAAACGAAATGCTTGTTTTTTATCTTTCATCCATAAGCGTAGATCTTACTCACATGTCTTGCACACTTTGTGAGGAGCCCACGGTTTGTCTTGATCGCCTAACTTCAAACCGAAATAGGCGAAATATACTTTTTTAATAAATGCAGAAATGTTCCTCTGCCGCTTTTTCACGGTATATTCCCCACAAATAAAACAAAAACTGTCCGGAGAGTTGACGCAACCTCTGGCTCTGTGAGCCATCACAAATACACAGCACTACAAACTACAACTGTAGTGAACCACTTTGGAATAAAGCTGGATTACGACTGAACAAACAAAAGGTAATAATGAACTTGCAAGAAACTGAAATTTGACAGGAACGTTCATGTCGCAACCACCGTGTTTGAGCAAGCGAACGAGGCGAGGCGAACAGGAAAGAACATGCGCCAGCGCGAGTACTGGATTTAGCCCCCCGCCTCCCAATTGTCCTGTTAATGTATAAAATGAATACAAAACACTCTAAAATATCATGAGGGAGTGTTTCTAGTTAGTTAACCATTACAACCTCTATTTTGGGCCAAGAAAATAAACTGCAGTCGGCTAAAAAGAAATTATGTGAACATTCCTTATATGGGTAAGAAATCTAATTTTGCAAGAAAACGTGACGTGATGGAACATTTTGGCTATTTTTCCTGGATTCAGCACCCCAAAATCTATAGGAATCAGTTGCAAAACTGGAGGCAGTTTTTTGGTAGTGTACCTGTGATAATCAATAAAATAAAATAAACGATTCTTGAAAGGGTGTTCTAATACTGTACCTTAATTAGTAGATATTTCTATTATGATGACTTTACTAAAACAAAACAGAAACATATGACCATTTGAGCTTGCTATGTCAACAGGAAAGGACTTATAAACAAATAAATACATCCATATTAAATCGATCATACACTCTTTCCTGTGTTGAAATTAGGAGCCGAAGTGAGGAGGGATTAAATTGCCATATCACTACATCAACTCCTCAAGGCTACAATCTTCCTCATGCATATTCAATTAATTTTTAACACTATGGGGTATGTTTACTAAAGTCCGCAAATTTGCACGCCGCAAAATAGCACACGGCAACGCGCCACTGAAACGCGCATAAACGCCCCGCACACGTGCGTGTCACCCCCGCACAGGTACGCGGCACACCAACGGGCTCCGTACAAGTGCGGGCCCGCAAATGTCCGATAGAGGCGTGGAACAACTAAAGGAGGGCGGAGGAAGGCTCCGGAGGGGCGGAGGGACGGGGTCAATGGGTGGAGAGTGGGAGGGGAGAGGGTCCCCGCACAGTATCGGGCCCGAATTTGCATGTAAAAACTACCGCGAGTGAAACACTCGCGGTAGAAAGCATTTAAAGGGAAGAGAAACCATTTCCGTCAGCAATGTACAGGAAAACCGGGGAAACCAGCAAAACGTGAGCAGTGTGATACATGTGCACAGCACAAAAGTGCACATAAAAATAGGAAATGACCACAACAGAACTATTAAAAATAGTAATTCAGCTGGGGAACAGTTATAGTGATGGGTAAATACAGAAAACATACCCAACGAAGCTCCAGAAAAAAGAAATGAATTTTGGAAGGGTTTACGGAGCGGAGACTCTTCCAAACAACATTTCCTGTTGTGGAGCTGTCCTGGGAGTCTTTGCTATGGTTGCCCATTAATATCACTGTTGCCCAGCGTGGCGATATTGTTTCCCCCAGTTCCCGTGGTCATTTCCGTGGTTTATGTGCACGTTTGTCACCAGACAGGGTGCATATGCCCACAGCGTAGTGCAGGGTTTGTGACTCCATCCTGCCAGGCTCACTACCTCCAGGGGCTGCACTGTCTCTGTGGCCATAGTGTGGTGCAGTGGACAGAGTCAGTACCTCTAGGGTCAGAGATTCAAAGCCCAGCTGGGGCACTTGCCAGCCCAGTCCCTATATTTTACCCACCACTAAACACAGATAGCGCAGACACCCCTATATTGCAGGGGACATAAGCATGGGGAAAACACCCATATTTTACCCAACAACGCACACACACCACAACAATGGGCATTACCCACAGCCAAGTACCCCAAATGCAGTCCCGTACTGCCACATTCCAATCAGGTCACCTGCTTTTTATGGGAGGAGCTCATGCCAGCATGTTGGCGGACGTGTACATGTGGTGCAGGGGGCAGTGGCTGCTAGCGACAGAAGACATGTGCAGGCTGCCACCGTCCACTGCAACAGACTGCAACAGACAGGCCCTGCCGGATCCACAGTCATGGACATGCCAGGGAATCCACCCAATCTGTGGCTACACAGTGGTGCAGTGCACACAGACACTGCATGCAAGAGCAGAAGGTCACAGGTTCAAAGCCCAACTGGGGCAACTGCCAATCTTGCCCACATATTTTTCCCCCAAGTAAACAGTGATAGTAAGGGCACACCTTTCCTGGCGAGGACATATGCAATGGCAATACGTCTATCTTTTACCCCACTGAGCAAAGACACCATGAACAGGGCCAGTACCCAGAGCAGAATCACCCAAATGCAGTCCTGGTGGGGCGCACACCAGTCAGGTTCCATGATGCCACACATACAAATGCCTGTGCTGTATATCTATGCACCACACCCATGGTATGTAGATGTAGCTCATGCATATCCATAAGGGACAGCAGGAAAACCAGAACAGTGTGATGCAAACCTGGACTGGAGTTGGGAATCTGTGCCGTAAAGCAGCAGCCATCAAGGGCAGACACACCCACACCCACAGGCCTCATTGGCCAATGTCTCCTGGAGAGGCAGACCATTGGACCCTGCATGCATCTCCCAAAACTAGCACTTGCATAACTTACCAATGTCACCCTACACCTGAGGTATACGGTACACAGCTCTGAGACGTTTGCTAGGAGCACAGGCAGCTAGATATCCATACGTTACGCACATACTGCTAGTTGACCCCATCCGAACAATCTGTTAGGTGTTTGCGGTGCGTGCTCCAGGCCTGGCCTCTGACGGTGTTTACCACCCTGGGGAGTGACCCCCAGCTGTACTGCGTACCATATCCATGCCTTGCCGTGCTCAGGACCGGTTTGGTGGGCAAGGCTAATTACTTCCTCAATAGTAGCACCATGATGGCATAGGTGTGGAAGTGTGTGTCTGGCTATACAGTGGGTGTTGGCTGCAAGCCCCTTCCACAGCCCACACTGCCAGCACTGTTGCCAGTATTGGCCTGCCAATGTGCATAATGAGGTGCAAGGTACCATGGGTATAGCCAGGACAGGGTAGCCTGGCCAGGATGCATCTGCACCGGGCATAGGGCACTGGCAGGGACATTGTAGTGTCCGGCCACCACCTACACAGACAGGGTGGCCAAAGCATGTCCTTCTGGGAGATCACGCTCACCCTGACTGTGCAGTGACCACAGCATGGCTAGGCACCCCCATAGTGCTATACAGTATTTTTCTCATGTGATAGTTATGGGTTTTTATTTGGGGTCCAGTCACTGATTTATCTGCTTGCTGTGTATGCTGGCAGACCAGTTCTGGGTGCATGTGTCTCCATTGGGAACATGCACTATGGACTAACTAGCAGACTGTTTGTAGCTGGTATGTGTCTTGCTGGAATGGCTTGCAGGGTGCAGTGGCTGTTGGCTTGCTGCAGGGGAATATCTGGTGGTGGGGTGCAGCTTACCTATGTCTGTCTGCTATTGTGTTGTGGCTGTGTGGGGTGGGGGTGGTGTTCATTCCTCAGCAGGACTGGGGTTGATGTTGCCCTCTACTGCCACCTTTGCAGGGAGGTACAGTGTGGATCTCTTGATGGAGGACCATGTTTGGTGCTGAGCCTGACTGGGATATCCATGGTGTTTGTGCAGAAAATAGCTATCTTACACATTAACACTGCTTTGAAACTCTCGATTGGCCTCCATCAGCCATGGAAGGTGTTGTGGACCTGGTCCTGGGTGCCTCATTGCACACTCAGGGTGAGCACAGAACCCGCACGATGTAACAGTGTGTAGCTACTCTGTGCCAATAAAACACACGGTCAGTGCCTCCTACCAGGCCGAGGTGCTGTGTGGGTGCACCCGGTCACTCCCCCCAACAGGGCCGAGGTGCTGTGGGGGTGCATTACCCATCTTGTGTCCATCTGTGGACAGCTAATTTGCATGTGCAGTGCATCATGGGTACGTGTGGCCTAACCCTATCCTGTTTACACCGTCAGACTGTCTGTGAGGTGACGTGCAGGCTATCTGCAGCCAGCCAGGGACTTGCTTACAGCTATGGAGTTGTAGCCCAATGGTTACATCACTCCCTGTGCAGCTAGAGGTCATGGGTTCAAACCCACAGTGGGGTTCTGTGATAGGGGTGTCCACAGCATCTTTTTAATTTACTGTACATATGTTGCTGCCAGCAATAACACCCTGAGCGTACTGTACCCATAAGGTGTCTCTGAGGGCGCTTTATGGGGCGCCGTATACGGCACTTTATGGTTGCCATCCATATAGGGTGCACTATACATTATCCTGTGTCGCAACATACATGCTGCCCTATAGGGGACATTCTAGGGTGCCTTGGCGGACGGTGCACTGTCACATGTGCCTTATGGGCTGCCTTATGTTAACATGCTGTGAGCGTGCGTTTTCTAGTTGTTATCACAAAATAAAATTAGTGAGCCTCCTACAGCACTCCACAACATAAAACATACTGCCTCTGCTAGTCTTTTCCAATGGGCACTGTGGAGAATTGAACCCATGATGCCTGCACGAGTGGTCAGTATCTTAACCATTGTGCTATGGTTCCATTCCTGCTATTTGCACATCAGCGCGCCACTTATCCCTCCCACTATTGGGCTGCCCCCTCACACATCAGCGCGACGCCTTCTGCCCACAGGCTCGCCGCCTTCTGTTGCCCCATTTTATCAGCACGCCCACAATGAACAGTGCGCCGCCTCATGCCGTATAAAAAAAGAGTGCGCCGCCTTCTGCCGCCCATAATCAATATACCTTCTACACCACTTTTGCCCATAAAAGTTGATGCCTCAGCTGGTCTTTTTCATTGAGCGCAATGGGGGTTTGAACCCCTGGCCCCTGCACCATAGGTCAGTGTCTTCACCGTTGTACTACAGCTCTGTTGTTTGGTTACGCAGCAGTGCCCCACTTAGCCTTCCCACGCGCTAATGTGGGCCCCGCACATTAGCGCGACGCACACACGTACGGTCCGGTTTTTTTCTTTTTTCTGCCTGGCCCGCCCACTCCTTATATGGCACCAGCACACTAACGGGAACCCGCACAGCAACGGTGTTTAGTAAACATGCCCCTATTTTAAAAACTATATTAAAAACTATACTAAAATTAGGAGCCGGAGTGAGTGAGAACAAGGGGGGATTTATCTATTATTTCATCTGTTCCTCCAGCAGTGTGAAATATAGCAGAGCTACGGGAACAGAGAAATGTTCCTGCGGCTGCTTTCTTTTTTGAAGGACGAATCAAAGCAGATATGGTTGGGGGGAGCTGAAAGGGAGCAGACACTGGGGAGCTGGAATTGAACAGACACAGGTGGGATCTGGAAGGGAGCAGACATGGGGGGGCTACAAGGGAGCAGACACGGGGGAGCTGGAAGGGAGCAGACATGGGGGAGTTGGAAGGGAGCAGACATGGGGAGCTACAATGGAGCAGACATGGGGGAGCTGGAAGGGAGCAGACATGGGAGGCTGGAAGGGAGCAGACACGGGGGAGCTGGAAGGCAGCAGATGGGGAGAGCTGGAAGGGAGCAGACAGGGGGGAGCTAGAAGGGAGCAGATATGTGGTGGAGCTGGAAGGGAGTAGAAACAGGGAGTGCTGGAAGGGAGCAGACATGTGGGTGCTGGAAGAGAGAAGATACTTGGGGATGGGACTGGAAGGTGGCTGGTAATAGGAAGGGGGTTGGAAGAGAACTGACAAGGGGGGAGGTGGGGGCTGGAAGGGAGCTCACATGAGGGGTTAGAAGGGAGAGAAAAGAGGGGAAAGAGGGGGCTGGAGGGAAGGTGGGGGTTGGAAGGGAGCTGACAACTAGGGATGGCACTAGAAGGCAGTTGGACAAAGGAGAGGGTGAGTGGAAGGGAACTGACATGGGAGGGCCACTGGGACTGGAAGTTCACTAATACCTGGAATAATATTTAGACTAGAAGAGGCTGAACAATGGAGAAGGAAGGGGACTGGAAGGGAATAGACTCCAGTGGCAGTGCTGGGAATGCAAGAGAGTTGACACTGGGAGGGGAGACTGTAAAGGGGGCTGATACTGTGGAAGGTTACTGGGACTAGAAAAAGGCTGATGGAAGAAATGGAAGAAAGGAAAAGCAGAGAAAAGAAATGGCAGATGGACTATAGACCAAAGAAAGAGAGCTAAGAGAAGACAGAGGAAAACAGAAACCTCAGATTGGGCCAACATGATCAAAAATCATCGGACAACAAAGATAAAAAAAATAATTTTATTTTCAGTTTTGTGATTGGACTTTGTGTTGTCTTTATATTTCACACAATATGGGGAACTGTATCTCTTATCTGGTGTGGCACTGCATGTGGAGTCTGTCTTCTTGGAATTTCATTTTAATTTTTGGGGTATGTTTACTAAAGGGCGCTAACGTCATAGCGGCGGAATTAGCACGTGATAAGGTACGTTATCGGGTGATGAAGGAGCGTTATTACACGATAACGTACCTTATCGCGCGATAACGCACCTGCGGCGTTAAGGCACCCTAACGCCGTGAAATCCGGCGCTGAAGGGCGGAGGAAGGCTTCCCAGAGGATGGAGAGAAGGGGTCAATGGGTGGAGAGTGGTATGGGAGAGGCTCCAGGCACACTAATGCTGTGGAATCCGGGTCTGATCACTAACGCCAGTGAAAACCTCGCGTTAAGGCACATTTGCAGGAAAGAGAAACCATTTCCGTCAGCAATGTACAACAAAATCAGGGAAACCAAAAAAAAGTGATAGTTGTGATACATGTGCACGGAACAAAAGGGCAAATAAACATGGAAAATGACCTGAACAAAATTTAAAATCACCATAACCAAGCTGGCCAATAGTGATATTAATGGGAAAAATAAAAAAAACACTACTGAGAAAGCTCCAAAAAAAGATATCATTTTTGGAAGGGTCTATGCTCTGTCCCCCTACAAGGTGAATGATCCCTCATTGAAATAGCGCTGATCAGGGTTTTCCCTTTTTATTGGACAGGTTTCTTATGGCGTGCACATGTGCGGCAACATCAGGGTGGGCATGTCAGAAAGGGAAACTGTACAGATGCTGGAAATGGCATACAGAGGGCTGCAGGCGGCACATGCTGCGGTGCAGATGGGGCACAGTGCGGACTAGGGAGATGCCTAGGTGGCACATAGGAATGCTGAAACTGTACAGCACAAAAATTATGCTGGTCTTCTCAGAGTAAAATACAATCTTAATTTTATCAAAATCACTCCATGTAAACAATCAAATAATCAAAGTGGAAAACTTTCTACTATCGGGAAAACTGTTGACCTAAAAACTATTAATCATCATAACAAGCAGTATTTTTCACGGCTCCCAGGGGGTCTCAGTACCAAAGCAGTGCTCAGAACTTATGCTCACTTTTTTCTTCAGGAGGGTCTGAAAATGTAGAAACAACAATAGCACTGAATACTATACATTAGCCCCACTGTGAACAGTGGGGCTAATGTATAGTATTCAGTGCTATAAAGTTTGATAAAATAAACAAACTGTACAGCAGCCAGACAGCAACTGATGAGGGCCCAACATGGTCACGAGTGTGTTTCTCACAGTGTCACAGGGGATAGTACCCAGCAGGTAACCACAAGGGCACAGAACATTGGCAGGCGGTGGTGGGGGGGGTGGGAAGCATGGACGTCTATGCAGGCACCCCTACCCCAGATCCTGCACTATAGGCAGCCGCCTACCAGCACACTGGATGGCCTGAAACTGCGCACCACCAGCACCACCAGCATAAGGGCATGTCAGCATGGTGGCGGAGGGGTACTGGTGGTGGAGGGGACAGTAGCATCTGTCCACAGCAGACCATGGCCGAGCCCTGTTTAGGTGTGTGCCATGCACTGCAACAGACAGGCTCTGTGTGATGAACAATCATGGTATCCCCAGGGACTGAACTGTCCGTGTGGTGCAGTACACACAGCCAGTATGTTCAGGAGCAGAAAGTCATAGGTTCAAGTCCCAGCTGTGGCTCCTGCCAACCCAGTCCCCTTATTTTACCCAGTACTAAACTGTGGTAATAAAGACGGAACCTTTATTGCAGATAACATAAACATGCCTGAAACGCCTATATTTTACCCTACAGAGCACAGACACCATAAACATCTGCAATACCTAGAGCAGAGTTTCCCAACTCCAGTCCTGGAGGGCCAAACACCATTCAGGTTTCATGCTGTCTCTAATAAAGGCGCCTGTGCTGCATTTCTATGCGCCGCCCCATGGTATGCAAATGTATCTCATGCATTTTCATTAGGGACAGCATGAAAACCTGAACAGTGTTTGGACCACCAGGACCGGAGTTGGGAACCTCTGCCCTAGAGCAGCAGCCAACAGGGGCAGAAACACCCGCACCAACTGGCTCCACTATCCAAAGCCTCATGGAGGGTCAGGTTGTTGGACCCTGCGTGCTGCAGCATCTCCCAATACTAGCACTTGCATACCTTAGCAATGCTGCCCTAAACCTGGGAATACGTTACACATATATCAAAAGGTTGCTATGATTAATGGCAGATAGCAATTCCTAAGTTAAGCACAATTTGCTGATAGAGCTGCATCATAGCAACCTTTCTGATATCTGTGGAACGTGTTTCAGTTTTGGTTTCTGACAGTGTTTACCACCCCTGGGAGTGACCCCAACAGTATTGCGTACCATAGCCATGCCTGCACTGTTCCCAGGACTGGTGTGGTGGACAGGGCTGCCAAAAGCCTCTATATTTGCACAATGCTGGCATAGGTGTGGGAGTGTGTGTCTGTCTATCCAGTGTGTTGTGGCTGCCTACACCTTACTCAGCCCACACTGCTTGCACTGTTTCCAGTGTTAGCCTGCCAATGTGCATAATGAGGAGCAAGGTACCATGGGTATGGCCCGTATAGGGCGGCCTGGGCAGGATGCATCTGCACAGGGCATAGGGCAATGGCTGGGACATTGTAGTGCCCGGCCACAGCATGTCCTGCTGGGAGGTCACTCTCACCCTGACTGAGCAGTGACCACGGCATGGCTAGGTTTCCCCATAGTGATCTATAGTGTTTTTCCCAAGTGATATATGTGGGTTCTCTTTTCTGTGGCCCAATCACTGACTTATCTGCTTGGTGGGTGTGCTCACATCCCAGTTTTGGGTGCACACAGCTTCTCCAGAACCATGCACTATGGACTAGCTAGCCGACTGTCTGCAGTTAGTATGTGTGTGGCTGGAACACCTTGCAGGGTGCAGCGGCTGGAGACTGTCAGATAGTAGTGTGGGGCAGCTGAGCATTTCCAGGCCTACTGTCTATCTGCTATTGCTTTATGGATGTGTACAGATCTGCACTGACTGCCCTGTAGGGTGTCTGTTCCCCAGCAGGACTGAGGTTGATGATCCCCTCTACTGCCACCATTGCAGGGATGTAGAATGTGGATCTGTTGGTGGGAGATCCTGTCCCCCACCCTGAGCCCCAGAGGACAGGTTGGGTGGTACTACATAATCTGCCTATGGGTCCAAACACCCCCCCCCCCCCGTCACTTAAATCATGTGGCCATGGCACCCACAGAGGATATGCACTATTCTGGGTGCATCATAGTCCACAAGGGCTAGACATGACTGGGAAATACAGATGGACACAGGTATATCCTAGGTGTATCTGCAAGGACTACCTATCACACACTGGCACTGATGGTGACCTGCAGCATAGCTTATCTCAGCTAAGCCAGGTGCTGTGGACATGGTGTTAGTAGCAATAGAGATGTAGCCCACTGGTTACTTCACTGACTGTGGAGGCAGAGATCATGGGTTTGATCCCACAGTGGTGTTATTTGATAGGGCTGTCTGAGGCATTTTCTTTTTTAATTTTAATTAGTGCTGCCAGCAAACACACCCTCACAGTGCCGTAACCTAAGGTGCCGCATAAGGCGCCCTATATGGCACTCCAGAGGGCACATTATAAAGTGCACTGTCCGCCTAGGCACCTTATAATGTTCCCTATAGGGCGCCTTATAAGGCGCCTTATAGGGTGCTTTAAAGGGCGCCTAATGAGGCACCTTAAGGGTGCAGCACTATGAGGGTGTTTTTTTGGAGCTTTCTCAGTAATGTTTTCTTATTTTTCCCATTAATATCACTATTGGCCAGCTTGGTTATGGTGATTTTAAATTTTGTTCAGGTCATCTTCCATGTTTATTATCCCTTTTGTTCTGTGCACATGTATCATGGGAGGAGTGGCCTAGTGGTTAGGACAAGGTACTTCAGGCCAGAGGGCTGGGGGTTCAAGTCCCACCTGGGGACAGCAATCTCAGGCTGGAGGGACTGGGATTTCTAGTCCTATAGGTACTCCTTGTGGTCTTGGGCAAGCCACTTAACCTTCCATTGCCCATGTTCCCTGTAAGTATTAGCGTATGTGTGTCATATCCCCTCGTGTTAAATGTATCTCCCAATTGACCGCTTTGACCAGGTGAAAAGCGGGATATAAATACAGCTGAATAAATAAATAAATAAATCACAACTATCACTTTTTTTAGGTTTCCCTGGTTTTGCTGTACATTGCTGACGAAAATGGTTTCTGCAAATATGCCTTTACACGAGGGTTTCACTGGCATTAGTGATCAGACCCGGATTCCACAGCGTTAGTGTGCCTGGAGCCTCTTCCCTCCCACTCTCCACCCATTGACCCCCTTCTCTCCGCCCTCTGGGAAGCCTTCCTCCGCCTTTCAGCGCCAGATTTCACGGCGTTAGGGTGCCTTAATGCCGCAGGCGCGTTATCGCGCGATAATGTACGTTATTGCACGATATCGTGCCTTCATCACCTGATAACATACATTATCGTGCACTACGATCAAAGAACATAGTCTCAAAATGGGCCTGCACCTTAATGTAAAGTAGACAAAGATCATGAAACTGGCAAAATCAGCAAGTTCATCGTTGAAGGAGAAGAAATTGGAATTGTGGACAACTTTAACCTACTTGGATCAACTATCAATAAAGAACCAACAAGCAGTCAAGAAATACAATGACGCATTGCTCTTGGCAGAATGGCTATGAAAGACCTAGACAAGATTCTCAAGAACAGAGATGTCTCTCTCCATACAAAGATTTTACTTGTTCAAGCCATGGTATTTTCAATTACATCATATGGATGTGAAAGCTGGACAGTGAAAAAGATAGACACAGGAAGAAAATTGATGCCTTTGAATTATGGTGCTGGTGGCGAATGCTGCGTATACCATGGACTGCCCGAAGAACAAACCAGTCAGTACTAGAGGAAATCAAACCTAAGCTTTCTTTAGAAGCTTAGATGACAGGACTTTGGCTTTCATACTTTAGACACATCAAGCGAAGAGAGAGATCATTAGAGAAAGACATCATGCTTGGCAAGATAGAAGGTCAACGCAAAAGAGGAAGGCCAGCAATGAGATGGATTGATACAATAATAGCAGCTACAGGTATCAGTTTGTCAACAATGAGCCACCTGACTGAAGACCAAACACAATTTAGGACAACTATCCAGAGGGTCGCCATGAGTCAACACCGACTCGAGGGCACTTAACAACAACAACAGAGTGACCCTAGCCAAAAACAAATATTCATTGGAATCTACTGTATCTATGCAAGCTCCCCACACCACATAAGATTACAACCAACCATACAATTAACCACATCCAGTCCACTGCAGCACAGCTCCAGTCTATTTCCCCCACCTCTGGCCTCACCATTTTACTAGCAAAAGACTGGCCCATCAAGATAGCCCATCAATCAGACATTCACTTGTTCATCCAACATCTGAGCTATGATCACCTATTCACAGTCCAACATCTTCTAGCTCTGGAATCACTTGCACAGCCTCTTGGCTCAGGTAACTGCCCCCACCCCCCACCCCCACCCCCCCCATCTGCAATGAACCTCATCAACACATTGCAACATGAGACACAAAGAAAGGGTAAGTGGGATGGGAGAAAAAAGACCTCTTAGTCCAATGTGAGGCAGCTAAAAAAGGTGGGTTTCACTAAGACGGGGAAAGGTCGCTCACAAAATAAATCCGCAATCCGTCCCAAATTGAGCACAACTGTCAACTTTGTTTGCACCATCTTGCAGAAGCACTGAACAGGTGGAGCATTCTTCACCATATTAACAACCACTATGCCCTGAAAAGGAATCTGAAAGCCTGAGTCAAAACCCTCCAACAAAATTGTACCCTCCCACTGCTTATTATACCTTACCAACCACCGGTATAAGCCTCAACCCGAACGGGGTGCGGCTTCTCTGAAACAAACTGGACTACTTGCCTGAGGATGGGGTTTCAGTTGCTCCTTTTTTAATAAACTTGGTTACCACATGACTATCCACACAGAAAGAATAAAGAGGTTATGATCACCTGAGACATTCTCATTCGGACAGATAAGAAACTCAATGTGAGGAAACCCAACATGGTAAAGGAAAAAAATACCAAAAAGGCATCAATAATAGAGTGTTGGTTCCAAGTGATTATTCTGTAAATCGTGTGGAGAGGCAGAAGATCCTGAAGTACCAAAAAATGTAGTCAGAGACTAAGAAAATGTGGCAGAAAGATGCAGAAATATTTCCCATTTATTGGGAGAATTTCCAAGCACATCTCGACATGTTACATCTTACAAACTCCAGAAGAAAGCTCTCTATGGCCCGATGCAAGTTCTACGCTGAGCATTAGCAGTACATTTGAGAGACTGAGATCATGCTCTACATACCCTGGATTACAAGTGAGGTTTATGACTGTCATGGTATCCACAAAACTAAACAACCAACCCCAAAAAACCCTTAGGGGTATGTTTACTAAACCGCGGTAATCGTGAATAACGCGCGTAATGTACGATTAACGATCGTTCGCACGTCATAACGCGCGTTCTGACATGCGAACGATCATTAACCGTACATTACGCGCGTTAACCGCATTTAACGATCGTAAACCCCCGCGGCGCGTTAAAACAGCGCAGAAGGCGGAGAGAAGGGGGTCAATGGGCAGAGAGTGGGCAGGGAGAGGCTCCCCTCACACTAACGCGCTGAATTTCAGAGCTCAATTCCAACGCGAATGAAAACCTGTCGTTAAAGGCATATTAAAGAGAAGAGAAACCATTAAGGTCAGCAATGTACAGCAAAACTGAGGAAACCTACAAACGTGAGCAGTGTGATACATGTGCACAGAACAAAATTGCAAATAAAACGTTAAAATGACCACAAGAAAAATGGTAAAAATTATAATTCAGCTGGGCAACAGTGATAGCAATGGGCAACAATAACAAACACTCCCAGTAAAGCTCCAAAAAAAAAGAAATGATGTTTGGAAGGGTCTACGCTCCGTAGACCCTTTCAAAAATCATTTCATTTTATTGGAGCTTTCCTGGGAGTGTTTTTTCAATGTTGCCCAATGATATCATTGTTGCCCAGCTTGGTTATGGGTGTTTGCCCCTTTTTTCGAGGTTTTTTGTGAGGTTTCTTTGCACTTTTGTCTCCATGCAAGGTAAATGAGCCCACAGTACAATTGTGCAGAGCAGGGTTTCTGACTCGTCAGGCCAGTTTTCCTATCTCCAGGGACTGCACTGTCTCTGTGGCCACAGTGTGGTGCAGCAGACACAGCCAGTGCCTGTAGGACCAGAGGATCACAGGTTCAAATCCCAGCTGGGGCTCCTGCCAACCCAGTCCCCATAGTTTTACCCACCACTAAACAGTGATAGTAAAGACACTCCTTTATTGCAGAGAACATATGCATGGTTAATACGCCTATATTTTACCACACCAAACACAGACACCATAAACAGGCGCATTACCTAGAGCAGAGTCTCACAAATGCAGTCCTGGAGGGCCCCACACCATTCAGGTTCCATGCTGCCTCTAATAAAGATGCCTGTGCTGCATATCTATGCACTACCCCCATGGTATGCAGATGTAGCTCATGCATATTTATGAGGGACAGCATGAAAACCCAAACAGTGTTTGGAACAACAGGACTGGAGTTGGGAAACTCTGCCGTAAAGCAGCAGCCAACAGGGCCAGACACACCCACACCCACACCCACAGGCCCCATTGGCCAATGCCTCTTGGAGAGGCAGGACATTGGGCCCTGCCTGTATCTCCCAATACTAGCAGTTGCATACCTTAGCAATGCCACCCTACACCTGGGTATATGGTACACAGCTATCAAACGTTTCCTCTGATAACTGGCAGATATCAATTCCTACGTTAAGCACATTTTGCTCATTGAGCTCCACCATAACAATCATTCTGATGTCTGCGGTATGTGCTGCAGGTCTGGTCTCTGATAGTGTTTACCACCCTGGGGAGTGACCCCCAACAGTATTGCGTACCATATCCATGCCTGTACTGTGCCCAGGACTGGTGTGGTGGGTATGGCTGCTGAACACCTCTATAGTAGCACAATGCTGGCATAGGTGTGGGGGTGGCTGTCTGTCTATCCAGTGTGTGGTGGCTGCAAACACCTTCCACAGCCCACACTGCCAGCAATGTTGCCAGTATTGGGCTGCCAATGTGCATAATGAGGAGCAAGGTACCATGGGTATAGGCCGGACAGGGTGGCCTGGCCAGGGTGCATCTGCACAGGGCATAGGGCACTGACTGGGACTTTTTAGTGCCCAGCCACCACCTACACAGACAGAGTGACCTCAGTATGTCCTGCTGAGAGATCACTCTCACCCTGACTGTGCAGTGACCACAGCATGGCTAGGCACCCCCATAGTGCTATATAATATTTCTCTCATGTGATAGGTATGGGTTTCCTTTTGAGGCCCAGTCACAGATTTATCTGCTTGCTGTGTATGCTGACATCCCAGTTCTGGGTGCATGCATGCATCTCCACTGGGCATGTGCACTATTGATTAACTAGCAGACTGTTTGCAGCTGGTATGTGTTTTGATGGAGTGGCTTGCAGCAGGGGAATATCAGATAGTGGTGTGGTGCAGCTTAGCATATCCAAGCCTGATGTCTGTCTGCTATTGTGTTATGGATGTGTACAGAGCTGCATTGACTGCTCTGTGGGGGTTGCTGTTCCCCTCTACTGCCACCTTTTCAGGGAAGTAGAATGTGGATCTATTGTTGGGAGACCCTGTTTGCTGCCCTAGGGGAGGAGGGGGTGTAGCTACACCTTTAGCCATGGACGGTGCTGTGGACCTGGTGCTGGGCGCCTCACTACACCCTCAGGGTGAGCACAGTACCCGCACAATGTGACGGTGTGTAGCTACTCTGTGCCAGTACAACACACGGTCAGTACCCCCTACCAGGCCGAGGTGCTGTGGGGGTGCACATGGTCACTTCCCCCTACCAGGCCGAGGTGCTGTGGGGGTGCATTCCCCATGGTGTGTATCTGTGGACAGCTGATTTGCATGTGCAGTGCATCATGGGTGTGACTGGCACAATCCAACCCTGGGAAAATCCAGCACCTGCTCACAGGCTCTGATAAACCATAGGCCAGGGGTCTCCAACTGCAGTCCTGGAGGGCCGCAAACCAGTCAGGTTTTCAGGGTATCCCTAATGAATATGCATGAGATATATATGCATTAGAAATAGCCTGTCAAACTTACTGGTTTGTGGCCTTCCAGTGCTGGATTTGGGGACCCCCACCTTACACCTCTGTCATTTAAGATTGTGAGTGGGCAAGGTACAGATGTCCTCGACATCAAAAGAGTAGATAGAATGTGTCACATACCTCCTCGCTTCTCACCACCACCAAAATATTGTCTATTAGACCAGTGGTCCCCAACCCAGTCCTATGGGGCCCACCGGCCAGTCAGGTTTTCTGGATATCCCTAATGACTATGCATGAGATATATATGCATTAAAGATATCCTGCCAACCTGACTGGTTTGTGGCCCTCCAGGGCTGGATTTGGAGACCCCTGCCTTACACCTCTGTCATTTAAGATTGTGAGTTGGCAAGGTGCAGATGTCCAAGACATCAAAAAGGTTAGATAGAATTTGTCACAGTCCTCTTCACTTCTCACCACCACCAAAAAATTGTCTATTAGACAACTTTTTGGTGGTGGTGAGAATCAAGGAGGAATGTGACACATTCTATATACCCTTTTGATGTCTAGGACATCTGTACCTTGCCCACTCACAATCTTAAATGACAGAGGTATTAGGCAGGGGTCTCCAAATCCAGCCCTGGAGGGCCACAAACCAGTCAGGTTGGCAGGATATCTCTAATGCATATATATCTCATGCATAGTCATTAGGGATATCCCAAAAACCTGACTGGCTGGTGGGCCCCATCGGACTTGGTTGGGGACCACTGTATTAGACAACTTTTTGGAGGTGGTGAGAAACGTGGAGGGATGTGACACATTCTATCTACCCTTTTGATGTCGAGGACATCTGTACCTTGCCCACTCACAATCATACAAGACAGAGGTGTACGGCAGGGGTCCCCAAATCCAGCACTGGAGGGCCACAAACCAGTCAGTATGGCAGGCTATTTCTAATGCATATATATCTCATGCATATTCATTAGGGATACCCTGAAAACCTGACTGGTTTGCGGCCCTCCAGGACTGGAGTTGGAGACCCCTGCCATAGGCCATCACACGTACATCTGTTAGCATAATGCATAGGTGTCAAACCTGTCCTGGAGGGCCACAATCCTGCCAGGTTTTGGGATAGCCCTAATGAATATGCCTGAGATATATATGCATTAGAGATAGCCTGCCAACCTGACTGGTTTGTGGCCCTCCAGGACTGGATTTGGAGACCACTGCTTTACACCTCTGTCATTTAAGATTGTGAGTGGGCAAGGTGCAGATGTCCTAGACATCAAAAGGGTAGCTAGAATGTGTCACATTCATCCTCGATTCTCACCACCACCAAAAAGATGTCTAATGGACAATATTTTGGTGGTGGTGAGAAGTGAGGAGGAATGTGACACATTCTATCTAACCTTTTTGATGTCTTGGACATCTGCACCTTGCCCACTCACAATCTTAAATGACAGAGGTGTAAGGCAGGGGTCTCCAAATCCAGCCCTGGAGGACCAAAAACCAGTCAGGTTGGCAGGCTATCTCTAATGCATATATATCTCATGCATATTCATTAGGGATATCCCGAAAACCTGACTGGTCTGCTGCTCTCCAGGACCAGGGTTCCCTACCCCTGCCCTAAAGAGTCTGTAATATAAGGTTCCCACGCTGGTAAAAACACACGTACAAAAGCACGATTGTATGCACGCACCAACGCACGTAGCTACGCCCCTACCAACGCACGCAGCCACGCACGCACCAACGTACTTGGCTACGCACACTGCGAGGGTGTGTTTCTGACACCACTACTCAACGTAAAGAAAAACATGCCTCCTCATTCCTTCTGTAATGGCACACTGGGGACTCGAACCCAAGCTGCTTGTAACAGCAGTCAGTACAGTAACCATTGTGCTACAGCTCTGTTTCAGTGATTTGTGTCTGTACGCCTTCTTACGATTAACGCGCAGTAACGCGCCACGGCGCCCTGTAACGCTTGTTAGTTTTTGGAACGCGCGTTAGTGTTAACGATGTACCGCCCATGTCCTTATTTGGGGTTTCTGTCACTACCGCGGCTCCTAACGCGAATTGCACTAACGCAGTTTAGTAAACATACCCCTTAGTTAATAAATAATCTCATTCCTCACCTTCACTTAACCCTAAGTGGAAGCAAAATATATCACTCGCAGAAACTGGTGGACACTGCAAATACCAAATGTAATCATTAAAAGGGGAGAAAAAAATACCTCAGTATGATCAGTGCTCCCTCTATGTGGCAAAAGAAGTTACCATAGGTGAAATCTCATCTCACACATCACTGGTCTTCAAAAAAACTCCCCTAATATATTCAATTAGCAGATTGTACATCTCAACCCAAGAGATCAAAAAAGTACTTTTTTAATATTTTTAATTTATAGAATATAAATTTATTCATAAGTTTAATTTACATACCCTTAATTCCAACAAACGCAGATGGTATAAAGAACGCTTCACTCTCCACTGTCACAACCGAAAGCTGCTCACCTAGAGTCAGTCCCACAAGTACAGAATTCAGCAGCATCCTAAAACAGAACAGGGTAGTCTCAAAAATGATAGACAAACTATTCAGCCGGTATATTGCACTTATCTTTCTAGTGCTCACCATCCACCTAGAAGACCATTTGTCCTAAAGTTGCCAGACAAAGATCTTTGTTTCTCCCACGTAGGGCTTCCTCAGGGGCATAACAAATTTCAAATGGAGGACTTCCCTCTGATCATTTTCAGCATCTGATGTCACACCAAACAGCTGAATGCTCACCCAATCTATACTCAGGAAAAGGGCTGGGGGGGCCTAATTGATGTAGCAATACTACAAAAACATATACGCAAGTGTATTGATGTATTTTGTATTAACTTAGGCTTAAGTGAAGGTAAGGGATGAAATTCTTTCTTTATTAACTAAGGTTTTTTGGGGGTTGGTTGTTATAGTTTCCCTTAGTGCAATGGTGTTAGTCTGACTGATGTGCAAAACTAACCCATTTGGAGAAACTGCCGTGAACACACATGCCTGAACTTGCAGTCAGGGCACAGACAGGAAGACAGGCTGAACTGCCATCAGTTATTGTTTGCTCTGCAGCTACCTCTTGCCATATTGGCTATGCTAGTCCCAATCTGAAAGGTGCCACTAGCCATATTGGTAGTGCTAGCCCCTGCAGATAAGATCCCACTAGCTCTCTTGGATACCAAGCCACTAGCAGACCCTGGCTTAGCAGACATCTGCAGCAACCATAAACTAATGTCCTGCGTCCCTCAGAACATGTGTTAGGTACTTCCATTTTGTCCTGGAACTTCCCATCATATTCAAACCAGGAACACCCTTCCAGAGTCTGATAGGCCTTAATTATGGAATTGGTGTAAGACAATAAAAGCCCATACTGGCTGAGCTCCTGCTTCCCTCATACTCTTGCCAACCAGAGTAATGCCCTGGTCCACTTAACATCACTACACAAAACTTTATTGAGTCGGCCACTCTTTTCATTTTCCTTATGCTTCCTCTTGCTGTCCCCTTTCTTTTTTTCTTCCCTCCAGCATCCGGAAAATATCATTATATTTATGCTTCCTAATCTTACAGCACAAGGAGTTCAGTAAGTGCCACCAGATCCGGTGCTCTGTACCCCATGCCCCCAGGTTTCACCTCAAGCGCACCCACTTTCAGATCCCAGCTATGAGAAGAGGAAGAAAAGGACTCCAAATCCAAAGAGGAAGATGAAGGGGTTGACGCCTTCTGCTGTCGCCTTGAGAGCTTGCCTTTTTGAGAATGCCTCCCTGCTTCCTTGCAGCCCTGCTTACTACCTTGTACCATCTCACCCTCCCCAATGGCATCCCCAGAATCTTCAGCTGCATAAGGAACCCATAATGAGGTTGTCACTGCTGGAACATCAGTCAGAAACTCTTCGCATTGTTCAGCGTTTGCTGAGAGTGTTTTCACTTCACCATTAGATTCCGCTGCTGGCCAGTCAGGGTAGTGACTTCCTAATTCCCCAGCTTGATTATCCTCCGCAACCTGATGTTGATCTGTGATATCCACTCTGCACAGCTCGAAATGGGAAAGAAGAAGGAGCAAATAGAGAAGGGGCACCCACCAGTAAGCGACCCTGTCCAAGAAGCACAGGATGATACCTGCCCATCTGCAGTCCAAAGAGCTGCAGCCTGCTCATTTTACATGGCCTGTTGTTGCCATCCCAGCAATGCAGGAGACCACTCACACCCCAGACCTATACTCACTGTAAATACTGGCCATAGCCCTTCCTGTGCCCCAGCAGGAATAGGGGAATTAAAAGTTCTTATATCACCAATGGGATCCTGGAACATCCCATTCGCTAAACGTTCCGGGCCGCTTCACACAAATCAGCCCACCCATGCCCAAAATCTAAACCCCTTGTCCAAATAGGCTTCTGCCATCCCTGCACATTTACTACCTCAGAAGTTCCATTAACAGCTGCAGCACACAGAGAAGGGTAGGGGTAGGCCAGAATAAACTAGCTCCACCATCAAAATTGATGCTACTCCCCAACTCCCCCTTTATCCCATTGATGAGTGAGGATGGCTCACACCCCTCACTCCACCCATTGGCCCACTCCCTACTTCAGGAACACCCAGGCCCAACATCTGTAAGTCAATGTGATGATCACTGGCAACCCCCCTCCCACAACTGCAGTGGGAAGAAGAATTGGTTGCTGCTTTTCCACACCCTCACTGAGGTCAAGCATCCGATGCTGATGTTAGATCAGCACCAGCCTGAGATGCACCACTCATGACAGTTGATGGCTTGGCCCCCAAGCACCCAATGAAATCTCTGCAGCTATGTGCAGTAGCTCACTGCTACCACCCCACTCCCCCAACATTTCTGGAGGCTGCCGGGACCACCAGCACCTCATGACTCACCACGGCAGATGCAACCTCTTTCAATGATTCCCCGGCAGGCATCCTCAATGTCTCGCGCCATTTCATGGGCATTACAGCAGACCAAGGAAGCAACAAAACTCCTGGAGCTACAAGGAAAGACCTCAGCCAAAAGTATGGAAGGGGGTGGAGGATCCAGCAAGCAGGTATAGGGAATTGCAACACTGCAAATGCATCAGCCAGGGAGATCAACCAGGCAGAGCAGAACAAGAGAGAGAGAGAGAGAGAGAGATAAACTCCCAGGCTGATGTGAGGCAGACAAAAAGCTAGGCTCCCAGGCAATACAAAATGCAGAATTCGCACTGCTTCTAAAGCACCATCTCCACACCCAGATGCCAGGCTCTCACTCCCAATCAGAATTAAGTCCTCAGTAAGAGAGGTAATTTTCAGACAATGAACCCCTTATCTTTCTCCTTCCTAACAACAATATCCACCAACTCCTACACTCCCCATCCCCTCTTGGCTGCAGTCCCAGCTTTAAGCATTATTCAAACTCCCCTCATACCCTGCACTCTCAAAATGAGGGGTATAGCCTGCCAACAGGGAACCCGGTTACCTCCGACCACTGGGAACCTAGCCCAGCGGCCTTCATTCATCAACAGGAAATCCAATCCACCATCCATAAAATGACAGGAAAAATTCAGAAATTTTAGGTTTTCTTCTCTGTTGTCAATAGTGCTCACTATTTATTATTTATTTATTTATTTATAGTCTCTTCTATACCGCACTATTCAGCATCAGCGCGGTTTACAGTGAACAAAGAATTTACACATTTACACTATTGCTCTGTATACTATTGCTCAGTAGGGTGCACTATTGGTAACACTGCCCCCTAAAGGACACGAGAAAGAAAACAAAATAATCATTTTGGCCTGCACACCTCTAATAAATAGCAACAGCATTTCAAATTTTATTTTGCTATATTACTACAAAAGTGTTCCTGGTATAGTGCAACAGGATAAAATATTCCCGATCTAGAGTACAGTATAATCACTACCCATAACTGATCTAAAAACATACGGTCAATAAAGCCCCCAAAACATGCCAACATCCATCATGCAAATAACACCTATTTAAATCAGACAGTCCAAAACTATCCAAATGAAACATTATTAGTTAAAAACAAGACTGAAAATTCCCTCAAGAAGTAAAGATCGAGTTGTTGTGCCCTTTTCTTATTTCCTGTAACTTTTCCTTTCCCTTGGTTGAACTTGCCGTGCCAACAATAGGATTTTCCTGCTCTGTTGATGCTCATCACGAGAGAGTTACAGCCATCCAAATGGATTAATTTTAAATTCTTCCCTTGTAATTTATGCAACCATATGTAAATGTAATATTAGGTTGCACAGCCAGGAACGTAAAAGCCTGAATTTTGCAACATCTATCTACTATCTGCAGAGGGGAAATTAATCACCTTGTTGTTCATCAGTTTTGTAATAATCACTTTTGTGATCTTTCTTAATTTGGTTTCCAAGGGATGGAAAAAATAAATAATAGGAAGGCATGGAGGTGATAGAACACAGAGATTGTTAGTGAGCAAAAGCTTAATTGAATACATATAATATGAATATTAAAATCAGATTCTCACAAATTTTGTAATTGATTTTGGTCTTATTCGTTCACTCAGAATGCTTCCATTAACGTGTAACTCCATACTGCCAACCCTGAATGTTCTGGTATAGTCCGCACTGATAATGTTATACTGCTGGCATTAGTGAAGAAGATGCATATACAGGTAGTTCTCGCTATGCAGACTTTTCCACTTGTTCTACATGAATGTATGCGCCTATTTGTGCTTTGAAAACTGTACCAGGAAAGCTATGTACACAGATTCACACCTGCTAGTTGATATGCATACATTTTCCTGAAAATGTGCGCTCTTTCTTGCTATTAGGGGGAATGTTTGGGGTCTTCTTGCTGTCAGGATCAGTTGGAGGGAGTGGGGCAAACATGTGCAGATGTTGGAGTGGGGGGGATTATTCCGTTTTTAAAAAGCTGTTGCCATGCATGTGCTTCAATTAATCAGCATTCCTTCCCCAGCTTGTTGCTTTCACAAGCTGGGTCACAGCGCCCTTTCCCTGACCCACAAGTTAAAGTTCAGAAGAATAAAATCTGGTCACTCACTTCTTGTGTAGTTGTGTTTCTTCCCTCACAGCAGGACTCCTTTCCCAGCCTGGTTTGTAGGGAGGTTTCTGTCTACATGGGCATCTTCCCTCCTGCAGCCTGTGGGTTCTTAACCTCCCTCTGTGAGCCATGCCCTCCCAGCCCTGAACTCTGGGCTTCAGACTCTCTTAAAGGGGATCATTGATAATCCCTTTGGAGGGGGTCAGGTAGCATTCGATATACCCCATCACACGGACCTTATTGTATTGTAGATCTACATGTGTCGGTGGGTTTCTATTTGCAGGTGTTGGTCATTTACACAGCTGCTGCAGCTAAATACAGCTACCTCCACATATATAAAGTGACCTCCATAGCTTCCATTTTTATACGATATATGTGTTAATGTTGCCAGGGGTCTGAGAATAGACAGAGAAGGGAAGGAATTGGCACATATGTATCCATAAGCACCTGTTCTTCTCAGTGCATACACGTGTGCAATTATATTTGCCTTGGAGCAGTTTCAAATATGTGCACTTATTTTCTCTGGAGTAATTTGGAGTGGAGGAGTGGAGGAGTGGCCTAGTGGTTGGGGTGGAGGAGGAGGAGTGAAGGAGTGGCCTAGTGGTTGGGGCAAAGTACCTCAGGCCAGAAGGTCAGGGTTTCAAATCCCACTAGAGGACAGCAACCTTGTGCCAGAAGGACTGGTGTTTCTAGTCCCACAGGTGCTCCTTGTGTCCTTGGGCAAGCCACTCAACCCTCCATAGCTCACATTCCCTGCAAAATAGTTATCTCCAAGTTATAATGCTCTGTCCAATGTAATTTCAGTTTGTTCAATGTAAACCACACTGATGCAGAATAGCACAGTATAAAAGAGAATGTAAATAAATAATTTGATAAGGGCAGATATGTAGTAATGTTGTACTTCCCAAAACAGGCACAACACATGCAGGGTCAGTGCAAGGTTATTCAGTGACCTAGATGAACCTTAAGCCTTATTCCCCCTCTCCACAAGATTTTGCTAACTCAACAGTCATAATCATCAAATGCTATCCCTCTCTCAACAATCCTGTAAAAATGCTTAATTGGGCATTATACTTTTAAAATCTTAGCCATTGCTTTGTATGTATGTGTGCCCAGGGTCCCTGCGGGTAAAAGAATGCACTGCTGGCTCATTGAGTCTGTTGTGGCTGTCAGGATCGATTGTTTTGATCTGATTGTTGCTGCTCTTCCTTAACTGCGATCTAGTTTGCCTAATGGTTGGGCGGGCCCTGAAAGCATGCATCTGTGTGCCTTGACGGCTAAGGTACCCAGTTGTGATGTTATCCTCTTAGAGGATAATTATATAACAGGCTGCTTATGTGTGAAGACCAAGTAGACTCCTATGGGATTTTATTTCTAAAAGTGTGCACTTATCGCTTGATTAGTGGCAAAACTAATGTGCAATAAATACACCTATTGTACACTAGATAGTGAATGCTAAGGTATAGTGCAATGATCATGGATACACCTAATGACACCCATCGAGGTATTGTTATATACACTGGCACTAATTGCCACATTACAACTGAGCACATGAAAATCACCTTTGTTGTTGGAGCGTGCTTTCTTGCCTTAATCATTTGCCTGAGCCATGAGTGGAGCCTTCTGTGCCGTGCCGGTGTGCACCTGGGACCACGTGACCAGAGCAGGCTATAAGATCCAGCCCCCACCGCGGAGTTCCCTTGAGCGTGCTTTCTTGCCTTAATCATTTACCTGAGCCATGAGTGGAGCCTTCTGTGCCGTGCCGGTGTGCACCTGGGACCACGTGACCAGAGCAGGCTATAAGATCCAGCCCCCACCACGGAGTTCCCTTGAGCGTGCTTTTTTGCCTTAATCATTTACCTGAGCCGTGAGTGGAGCCTTCTGTACCGTGCCGGTGTGCACCTGGGACCACGTGACCAGAGCGGGCTATAAGATCCAGCCCCCACCGCGGAGTTCCCTTGAGCATGCTTTCTTGCCTTAATCATTTACCTGAGCCGTGAGTGGAGCCTTCTGTGCCGTGCCGGTGTGCACCTGGGACCACGTGACCAGAGCGGGCTATAAGATCCAGCCCCCACCGCGGAGTTCCCTTGAGCGTGCTTTCTTGCCTTAATCATTTACCTGAGCCATGAGTGGAGCCTTCTGTGCTGTGCTGGTGTGCACCTGGGACCACGTGACCAGAGCGGGCTATAAGATCCAGCCCCCACCGTGGAGTTCCCTTGAGTGTGCTTTCTTGCCTTAATCATTTACCTGAGCCGTGAGTGGAGCCTTCTGTGCCGTGCCGGTGTGCACCTGGGACCACGTGACCAGAGCGGGCTATAAGATCCAGCCCCCACCGCGGAGTTCCCTTGAGCGTGAAAAAAAAGAAAGAAAAAGAAAATCACCTTTGTTTCTGTGGCAAAGTGCCCTCCAAGCACATATCCTGCTTCTAACCCACCCACTCGCTGCCTTAGTGCATGAAAGCCATTTACCATGCATTTTAGCGGCCGGTAGTTGGCATGTCCATGTGTTAGCATTCATTGAGACCAGCTACTTCATGCTAAAAGGCATGTTAACTGGTTAGCGGCATTTAGTAAAAGGGCTGCAATGTATCTTTGTATAGTACTAGGGTCAAAATGGAGAAACCATTCCTAAATTGAAGCTGCAAACATTTATGCTGTAGGGATGTACTTTGGGTGGAGCGCTCCATTTAAAGTCCATCCCCACACATGGACCATATAAAACTACATGTCTTCTTGGCACTGTGTGTAACCACTGAGGTAATTTATAAAATCTCTTTTATTCACATAAAAAGACCTTTACATGCAATAAATTCTTTATAAAATCACTCCCTTTTTGTCCAGAGAATATTTAAGTATATATTCATTTTTTGTTTTGTTTTTTAAGCGCTGTCAAGTCAATGCTAACTCCTGGTGACACAGAACCCATTGGGTTTTCTTGGAAAGTTGTGACCAGAAACAGATTGCTGTGCCTCTTCTTCCGAGGTAATGGAGGGTAAAGTGACTTGCCCAAGGTCACAAGGCATGCCAGTGGGAAGCAAAAGTGAACCGGATGGATACTAGGCTACTCCTCCACTTCTATTTAGATATATACTGATGACCAAGTTAAAAGGCTTTATTCAATGAAAGGATTTTTCGATAGGCACAAAATGGAAAAGTCATATTTGAATAAGTCCTGAATTTTCTAAAAAGCATTCCATTTATAATTACTTCATGAAGTAAAAAGCTGCGCACATTCGCTTTTTCCCTAGTCATTATAATTGGCCTTTAGAAATGAAAAGACTGAGGGAATTTGCAATGACCTCTTTGATGGAAGCATGAAAGGCATTCCTCTAATTAGTAAGGTGTCAGGACTTATCGCCAAGACTTCCTGTCCCGTCTTTCTCCCCAAAACATCTCCCTTTCTTTTTCAACCTTTTCTAGTGCTGCAGCCCTATCTGTTGTGCCATTTGTATTTTGTGAATGTCAATTTCTCCCTTTTGAAGAAATTGCAATAGTATGATGGTACTGACCTGATAAATTAATCAAAGAACACAATTGCATTTTCTAGCTCAGGATAGCATCCACCAAATATTTGGTTGGGTTCCCTAACCAACACTATCTTATCATGTTTATCTATTTCCAATAGAGCACGGTTGAACAACAAAGGATCCTATTTCCTTTGTCCATCCATTATTGTGAATGCAAAATAAAAAGTAACTGGTGTAATAGCTTGTTTTCATTCTGTCTGATATTTAAAAGAAGTTATGTTTTCATTGGTGGCCGTTGAACCTATAACTTCTGTATCCATGGTTCTGTTTTTAAATGTATAAGATCAGGCCATGCATTTGAATGAACAGCGAGACACTATCCATGTAAGAAGGAGCTGGGTTTGGGGTGGGGCAATGGTGTGCTAAAAAATGTATTCATTTAGCAATGGACTACTGTAACCAAATTTACCTGGGTCTCCACACTACGACCCTTACAGTTAGCGCAAAACACAGCTGCGTGAATAATAACAGGACCCACAAGACATGATCACATCACCCCCATTGTGAAGGTCTTACATTGGCTGCCAATAGAGTCCCGCATTCGATACAAAACAATACTGAACCTTTTCAAAATCAAACAGGACATCTTAACGGACAGTCTGCAGGCTATCATCAGCATTGACTCCAGCCTAAGACCCAGAAGAAGAGGCACCACGAACACCATCACAGCCCCCAAAGAATTCACCAAAATGAGACAAACCACTTCAAAAAGAGCCATATCCTTGGCAGCACTCGCCATTTGGAACACCCTCCCTGACAGCTTGAGATCAACGATCGATATTAAGGACTTGCAAAAATCACTCAAAACAATGCTCTACACAGAAAGACTCATGATGAGAGGGTCACATGCTCCGGAGCCCACATGCTGGACATTGCTGTGAGTGTGCAGTCACCAGGACAGTGTTCCCAACACACGTGGATGCAGCATTTGTGCCCTAACTCCCACCAGGGCTGGCCCATCAATTGAGCAAGAATGTTGTTTGCACAGAGCCCCTCGTTTCAGGGGGCCCCGCACAAACAGCATTCTGCATCAGGCCCAGGTAGATTAAAAAAAATGGCTGCTGCTGCTGCTGCCGCTGTGGCAGTGGCAGAATCAAGCATCCTGCGGGCCCCCCCCCTGCCTGGCAGAGCCTTTCCTGCATCTCCCTCAGCATCGGCTTTCAGAGCCACGAAGGGAGAGTTTCTCTCTCGCGGCTCTGTTAAGCCCGCCAGAGCTGATGGGAAATCCCAGCGGACTTAAAAGAGCCGCGAGAAAGGGAAACTCTCCCTTCATGGCTCTGAAAAGCCCGCACGGAGGGAGATGCAGGGAGGTCTACGGGGCAGGGGGTGGCCCGCAGGATGCTTGATTCAGCAGCAACCTTTTTTTTTTAAATCTATCTGGGCTGATGGGGGGGGGGAGAGGGGTTAGGACTGGTAATGGGCTATGGGGGGGGGCTAACACTGGAAGTGGGCTGATGGGGGTTAGGGCTGGAGGTGGGCTGATGGGGGGTGTTAGGACTGGTAATGGACTATGGGGGGCTAAGACTGAAAATGGGGTGATGGGGGTTAGGACTGGAAGTGGGCTGATGGGAGGCTTAGGATTGGTAATGGGCTATGGGGGAGGGTTAGGACTGGTAAGGGGCTAGGGGGTGGCTAATACTGTAAGTGGGCGGATGGGGGGGGTAGGACTAGAAATGGGCTGATGGGGTGTTTAGGACTGGAAGTGGGCTGATGGGGGGTTAGGACTGGTAATGGGCTATGGGGGGGCTAAGACTGAAAATGGGCTGATGGGGGGTTAGGACTGGTAATGGGCTATGGGGAGGCTAAGACTAAAAATGGGGTGATGGGAGGGTTAGGACTAGAAGAGGGCTGATGGGGGGCTTAGGACTGGTAATGGGCTATGGGGGGCTAAAACTGGAAAAGGGCTGATGGGGGGTTAGGACTAGTAATGGGTTGGGGGCTAGGAATGGAAATGAGCTGATGGGGGTTAAGACTGGAGGTGGGCTTATGGGGTTAGGACTGGTAATGGGCTATGGGGGGCTAAGACTGGAAATGGGCTGATGGGGGGGTTAGGACTAGTAATGGGTTGGGTGGGCTAGGACTGGAAATGGACTGATGGGGGGTTAGGACTAGTAATGGGTTGGGTGGGCTAGGACTGGAAATGGACTGATGGGGGGTTAGGACTGGAGGTGGGCAGTTGGAGAGCATTAGTACTGGCAATGGGCTATGGGGGGCTAAGACTGGAGATGGGCTGATGGGGGTTATGACTGGTAATGTGCTATGGGGGCTAAGAATGAAAATGGTGTGATGGGGGTTAGGACTGGAAGTGGTCTGATGGGGTGATTAGGACTGGTAATGGGCTATGGGGGGTTAGGACTGGTAATGGGCTATGGGGGGTGCTAAGACTGGAAGTGGGATGATGGGGGGTAGGACTAGTAATGGGCTATGGGGGGGGGGCTAGGACTAGAAATGAGCTGATGGGGGGTTAAGACGAGGTGGGCTGATGGGTGGTTAGGACTGGTAATGGACTATGGGGGGGCTAAGACTGAAAATGGGGTGATGGGTGGTTAGGACTGGAAGTGGGCTGATGGGGGGCTTAGGACTGAAAATGGGCTACGGGGGGGCTAGGACTGGTAATGGGCTGGGGGTTTGCTAGGATTGGAAATGGGTTGAGTGGAAGGGGGAGCTTGAACTGCAAATAGCTGATGTGGAATGGGACTTGGAATGGAAATGGGCTGAGTGGAGGGGAGCTAGGATTTGACATGGGCTGATGGTGGGGCTAGGAAAGGACTAGAAATGGACTGATGGGGGCTGGGATTGGAAATGAGCTAATGGAGGGACTCGGATAGGACTGGAAATGGATGGGGAAGCTAGGACTGGAAATGGGCTGATGGTGTGGCTAGGATTGGACTGGAAATGGGCTGATGGGGGGCTAGGACTGGAAATGGGATGATGCGGGGATTAGAAGGGAGCGGATGCTGGGTGGGGCTGGAACTAGAAAACAGCTGATGTTGGGGGAGGATTAGAATGGGATGGAGCTGGTAGCGTGAAATGGAGAGGGGAAAATTTTTTTTTGTGTGGGAGGGAAGACAAATCTGCAATTGGCCGGGTATTGGGAAGAGTAAGTGGGGATTGAGGATGGAGGGGTAAAATTTGAGTGGATGAAATAGGAATGAGGAAAGAGCAAAAGGAGAAAGATTAGTATGTTAAAGCAGATGTAGAGAGAGAGAATGGAAAAAAAAACTAGAAGAGAGAAGAAAGGACAAATGGACAGCAGATGATGGAGAGTTAGCAGAAGACACGAAGAAACCAGAAGAAAGTGGCTGGAGCAATTGCAACTGAAAAAAAAAATGCACAAAAGGTAGAATAATAACTCCTTATTTTGAATTTATTAACTGGTATGTGTCAGCTCTGGGAAATGTGCATCATTAACGTCCGCACTTTGTTTAGTACAAGAGGAAATTAATTTATAGTTTTATTTCTACGGTGGTGTTGTACATTCCAAGTTTGGCTTTTGGGGTTCCCAGTTTAATTGTCTTCCTGTTTTTAAATTGTGATTCCTTGTTTGGTGATGGTTTATGTTCTGCATGTGTAACTGAGCTGAGGTATTCTGTTTATGTAATTCCTATTTGACATTGCCACTTGTTCTCTTTCCCCAGTAGGTCATGTATTGTTATTCTCTGAAATGTATTGGTTTAATATTTGCAGTGTTTCCTTTTGATAGGTAGGGTATGGTGCTTTGTGAGTCCTGGTAGTGCTGTTAGGATATGGCGGGTTTGCTGTGGGTTCTAAATGGGCAGTGTTTGTAGTAGTTCCTAATGTGCCTGGTGGTTGGCACTGGATTAAAGTAATGTAGAAATCTTTTAGTCTTTCTTTATCCATACACTCATTAAGAGGCATGTTTACTAAAAGTTAGTGTATGGTAACATTATGGAAATATTTATGTAAATGAGGCCCCTTATGCAAATGAGGCCCCGCACTGAGTCTCCGCACATGGCCCCGCACCCCCCTTGGGCCGCCCCTGACTCCCACAGATGTGGTTGCAGCTCAGTCTCTACGGGTTTGTTTTCCTGATTTGCATGCCCCACTCCTTTGTATTTTGGCCCATATCTCTGTGCTGTGCAGCAGGGTGCACATATTCCCTGATCGGCCTTCTCTATCCTTCACTGGCCACTTGGACTGTGCTCTGTTAGTAGGGTCAAGGGCTATGTATTGTTGCCTGTTCTATCTGCTGGGCATGGTGGGCAGTTTCCTCATGGTGAGAGGGTGGCACTGCTGTACTTCTGAGCCATAAGGATGTGTGCTCCCACCCTCCACACAGCATGGCTATGTGGATCTCATGTCATACTTATTTTGCTGTCAAAAAACTATACTGGTGATGAGCCACTCAGTGCCGAGGCCAAGTTCTTGTTGAACTGGCATCTCACTCGATGCCTAGGTTCTCAGTGCTCATAAAACATATGATTTGCCATAATGGGTCAGACCAAGGGTCCATCAAACCCAGTATCTTGTTTCCAAGTATCCAATCCGGGTCATAAGTACCTGTCGGTTTCCCATAAGGTATACAGATTTCCTGTTGCTTTTCCCATGGGGAAGCAGTGGATTTCCCCAGTCCTCTTTATTAATTGTTTTCCTCCAAAGGTGTCCTTGTCCAAACCCAGTTACAACAGCTTCTGCTCTCACCTTTTAGCTACTTTTTTGGTAAACCATGGTGTGGCTTTTTACTTTGGTTACTATAGCCTGATAAAAGAGCAGGTAAGAGGCAAAACAATTATAGACATTCCATTTACAACTTCCATCCCGTTCTCTGACATGCTCAACTATCTAGCCACCCAAGTATATGCCTCCCCTTGATTTGTATCTGGAAGTTCTCGGATCCAGGTATATTTACTCCCTCATGCAAGTCTAAAATAGAACACTGCCACAATCATACAACTCCTATTACTTCTTGGCCTATTGAAAACATTTTTACTTTTGGAGATAACACATAACATCACACAATGCATTTTTGTAGGATTCTATCTAGATGTTTTATACAGAGACACATTTGAAAGTCTGGTGTTGCTTTTCTTGTTAAGGTTAAAAAAACCTCTGTTAGCCAATATATCATTCATGACAAACTTTCTTTCACCTTTCAGTCACAACTTTGAGAGTACAACTCTCGCTTCTGGCAACACACATTCTTTCACACTTCATTCGCATGCACGCAATGCCACGCACTTTCTGTTGTGGATGCAGTCTTCACATCATATCTGTCTCATACATTTCCCAAAATATAGCACATGTGTGTACGACGATGTATTTACAGGATGAGAGGGATTTCATAACTTTAATATAGCTCTGCTACAAGTAACATCGCTGACATACAACCTTATTGCTTATATATTTTACGCACACTTAGATAAACATCAAAACCAAGAATAATTCATAGAGAAACTGGCAAAGCAACACAGAAGTATATCAATAATAAATCTTTTGTTCACGGAATATCAAAAATACAGGAATCATTCTGCACAGTTTAGCAGTTTTGGTCCGACTGAGGACATGGTGAAGGGGAATGTGGTTGTGGTTTTCCATTCCTCCATGGTACTCCATTGGCTGTCTTTGTCCATATCTAATTAGTAACAGGGGATGTATTAAACAGTATGCTTACAGAAAAGAAAACAAAGATGACAGACTGTAGGACTGCACAGTAAAAAGGGAAAGGAAAGCATAACAACATATGAGCGGAGTGGAACGGGTAAACGTAGATCGATTATGTCATCAGATTATAAAAAGACTAGGGGACATGCAATGAAGCTACAGGGTAACCTATTTAAAACTAATACGAGAAAATATTTTTTCACTCAACGTGTAATCAAACTCTGGAATTTGTTACCGGAGGATGTAATAAGAGCTGTCAGTGTAACTGGGTTTAAAAAAGGTTTGGGCAAGTTCCTGGAGGAAAGGTCCATAAACCATTATGAAAAGGGACCCAGGATATCACTGCTTGACCCAATACAAGCATTGCGAAACCTGTGTCTTTTGGGGAAACTGCTGGGTACTTGTGACCTGGATTGGCCACTGTTGGAAACATAATACTGGACTTGATGGACCTTGGTCTGACCCAGTATGGCATATCTTAGGTTCTTATGTTCTTAATAACATCTGCAGCACTGCCTCTTGATTGCGAGGTAGGCTTCAATGCATGCAGTGTTATAATGCTGGCCCTGAAGATTTTGAAGAAAGTTTTTGAAGATATATGCATCATTTGAACATATAAAAAGTGTATTTACATGTATAAATCAGCATGTGTAAATAGGGTTTTCAGACCAGGTGCTACTTGTACATATATGCAGCAATGTGCAGAGTTTTTAAAAAAGCATGTTCTGGGCCTGCATTCCACACATAGGGGTATGTTTACTAAAAGCCGCACAATTGCGTGCCGCACAATAGCGCACGGAAACGCGGCACTCAAACGCTCAGAAACGCTCTTAAACGCCCCACAAAAGTGCGCGTGGGCCCCGCACAATTGCGCGCCGCACCAACGCACCCCGCACAAGTACCCGTCCCGCAAATGTCCGATAGAGGCGTGGAAAGGCATTCTGAGGGCGGAGGAAGGCTCCCGAGGGGCGGAGAGACGGGGTCAATGGGCGGGGAAGGGGAGGGGAGAGGCTCCCCGCACATGATCGGGGCCGAATTCACAGGTTAAAAATAGCGCGAGTGAAACACACACGGTAGAGGGCATTTAAAGGGAAGAGAAACCATTTCGCGTCAGCAATGTACAGGGAAACCGGGGAAACCTGCAAAACGTGAGCAGTGTGATACATGTGCACAGAACAAAAGTGCAAATAAAGATAGAAAAAGACCCAAACAAACATATTAAAAATAGGAAGGCAGCTGGGGAACCCCGATAATAATGGGCAAACATAGGAAACACACCCAGGAAAGCTCAAAGAAATGAAATGAAGGTTGGAAGGGGCTACGGAGGGGAGACCCTTCCAAAAACCATTTCCTTGTTTCTGAGCCTTCCTGGGAGTGTTTGCTATGGTTGCCCATTAACATCACTGTTGCCCAGCTTGGTTATAGTTATCCCCAGTTGTTCGTGGTCGGTTGAGGGGTGTATTTGCAGTTATGTCACCAGACATGGTGACGGAGCGCACAGTACAAATGTGCAGAGCAGGGTTTTTGACTCTGTTGGTCAGGTTTCCCACCCCCAGGGACTGCACTATCACTGTGGCCACAATGTGGTGCAGCAGACAGAGGCAGTACCTCTAGGACCAGAGGGTCACAGGTTCAAATCCAAGCTGGGGCTCCTGCCAACCCAGTTCCCATATTTTACCCACCACTAAACAGAGATAGTACAGACACTCCTTTATTGCAGAGAACATAAGCATGGTTCACACACCCATTGTGTACCCAACACCGCACACACACCATAACAATGGGCATTACCGACAGCCGAGTCCCCCAAATGCAGTCCTGGAGTGCCACAACGCAAGCAGGTCATATGCTTTTCCAAGATACGGACATGCCAGCATGTTGGCGGTAGGGTACAGGTGGTGGAGGGGGCAGTGGCTGCTAGCCACAGAAGACAGTGGCCGAGCCATGTGCAGGCTGGCACGTCCACTGCAACATAGGCCCTGTCGGATGTACAGTCATGGACTTCCCAGGGAATTCAGCACATCTGTGGCAACACAGTGGTGCAGTGCACACAGACAGTGTGTGCAGGAACAAAAGGTCACAGGTTCAAAGCCCAGCTGGGGCTACTACCAATCCTGTCCACATATTGTCCCCACAACTAAACCATGTTAGTAAGGGCAATCCTTTATTGCTGGGGACATACGCATTGGTCATACGCCATCTTTTACACCACCAAGCACAGACACCATGACCAGGGGCATTACCTAGAGCAGAGTCTCACAAATGCAGTCCAGGAGGACCACACACCATTCAGGTTCCATGCTGCCACACATACAAATAACTGTGCTGTATATCTATGCACCACCCCCATGGCATGTAGATGTAGCTCATGCATATTCATGAGGGACAGCAGGAAACCCCAACCAGTGTATTGCAAACCTGGACTGGATATGGGAACCTCTGCCGTACAGCAGCAGCCAACAGGGGCAGACACACCCACACCCACAGGCCCCATTGGCCAATGCCTCCTGGAGAGGCAGGACATTGGGCCCTGCGTGCAGCACCCAATACCAGCACCTGCATACCTTAGCAATGTCACCCTACACCTGGGTATATGGTACACAGCTCTCAAATGTTTGCTATGAGTACTGGCAGATAGATATCCCTACGTTACGCACAGTCTGCTCTTTGAGCTCCATCATAACAATCTATCTGATGTTTCCGGTGTGTGTGGGCGTCAGGTCTGGCCCCTGACAGTGTTTACCACCCTGGGGAGTGACCCCCAACCGTACTGCATACCATACCCATGCCTGTACTGTGCCCAGGACTGGTGTGGTGGGCAAGGATTCTGAACCCCCGTTATAGTAGCACAATGCTGGCATACGTGTGGGAGTGTGTCTGTCTATACAGTGTGTGTTGGCTGCAAACACTGTCCACAGCCCACACTGCCAGCACTGTTGCCAGTTTTGGCCTGATGATGTGCATAATGAGCAGCAAGGTACCATGGGTATAGCTCAGACAGGGTGGGCTGGCCAGGATGCATCTGCACAGGGCATAGGGCACTGGCAGGGACATTGTAGTGGCCGTCCACCACCTCCACAGACAGGGTGACCTCTGTATGTGCTGCTGGGCTTTCACTCCACCCTGACTGTGCAGTGACGGCAGCATGGCTAGGCACCCCCATAGTGCTTCATAGCATTTCCCTCATGTGATATATATGGGTCACCTGTTGGGGCCTAGTCATTGATGTATCTGCTTGTGTGTGTTGCCATCCCAGTTGTGGGTGCATGCATTTCTAGCGGGATGAACCCTGCTGGAGTGCTGTGCAGTGGCTGATAGCTTGATGCAGGGGAATATCAGATGGTGGTGGGGTGCATCTTAGCATATCCAGGCCTACTGTCTGTCTGATATTGTGGTCTGGGTGTGTGTGGGGCTGCTTGGACTGCCCTGTAGGGTGTCTGTTCCCCAACAGGACTGGGGTTGATGGTCCACTCTACTGCCAACATTGCAGGGGAAGGGGGAGAAGGAAGAGATCTGTTGATGGGAGACCCTGTTTGCCACCCTCGTGGTGGTGGGTGGTGGTGGTGCATGGCCCACCTAGGGGGTCTGTGGGGGTTCCCCTGACTGAGACGGACAGAGCTATCCAAGGTGTTCCATGCAGAAACTACCTATCTGACAGATTATGACTGTTTTGGAGCTCTGCCATGGCCTCTCTCAGCCATGGAGGGTGCTGTGGACCTGGTCCAGGGCGCCTCATCGCACACTCAGAGTGAGCACAGTTCCCGCACAATGTGACTGTGTGTAGCTACTCTGTGCCAGTTAATCACCCGGTCAGTACCTCCTACCTGGCCAAGGTGCTGTGTGGGTGCACACGGACACGTCCCCCTACCAGGCCGGGGAGCTGTTGGGGTGCATTCCCCATCTTGTGTTCATCTGTGGACAGCTGATTTGCATGTGCAGTGCATCATGGGTATGGGTGGCCTAACCCTATCCTGGTTACCACAGCAGACTGTCTGTGTGGTGACATGCAGGCTCTCTGCAGCCAGCCAGCCAGGGGGTTGCTGGCAGCTATATAGCTGTAGCACAATGGTTACTTCACTGCCTGTGGAGCCAGAGGTAATGGGTTCAAGCCCACAGTGGGGTTATTTGATAGGGTTGTCCAAAGCTTTTTTTAGATTTAATGTACATATGTTGCTGCCGTCAAACACACCCTCAGTGTACTGTACCCATAAGGTGCCTCTGAGGGTGCTTTATAGGGCGCCCTATAGGGCACCTTATGGTTGCTGTCCATATAAGGTGCACTATACCTTATCCTGTGATGCAACATATATGGTGCCCTATAGGGGACATTCTAGGGTGCCTTGGCGGACAGTGAACTTTAACATGTGCCTTATGGGCCGCCTTATGTTAACACGCTTTGTGAGTGTGTTTGCTAGTAGTGATAACTGAAATAAAAATAAATTGCCCCCTACAGCACTCATCCCCATAATATGCATTGCCTCAGTGAGCCTTCTTCATTGGGCACTGTGGGGGATTGAACCCCTGATCCCTGCACCATTGGTCAGTGTCTTAATCATTGTGCTGTGGCTCTGGTCCTGTGCTTGGGCATCAGCGCACTGCCTTATGCCGCCCAAAATTAATATGCCTCCTAAAGCACCTTTACCCATTAAAATTAATGCCTCAGCCAGCCCTTTTTGTTGCACACAATGGAGAATTGAACCCATGGCAGCTGCACCAGCTGTCAGTGTCTTAACCATTGTACTATGACTCTGTTCCTTTGTGTGTGCATATCAGGGCGCCACTTAGCCTTCCCACACACTATTTTGCACGGCGCACATTAGCGCGCCGCGCAAATGTGCGATCGCTTACTCCCGTTTTCTTTCTTTTTTCTGTCTGACCCGCCCACTCCTTATATGGCACAGGCACACTACCGCGGCCCCGCACGTTAGGAATGTTTAGTAAACATGCCCCATAGTACTTTAACTACAGCTCTGCTACAAGTAGCATTGCTGACATACAACCTTATTGCTTTATCGCTGCTAAACCTGAATATCCTGGAAAATTTCCCCAAAAGCCTTTGTTCCTACTCTAAGCAAGCCTCTCGTTTGGACCTAGGATTTGAAGGAGAGTTTGAGGGAGGCATTGTGCTTTTCTCAGGCATTCAATGCCACATGCAGAAAAGAGCTTTTATAAAACTGTCTCAGGTATCCAGTGCTGTACCTAGCCCTGTGCAAGCGGTGCGGCCGCACAGAGCACAAAGAAATAGAGGTGCTTTTGGAGCAGTTGGCCTCTGCTCCCCACCATGCTGCTGCTTTTAGTGTTGCCGCGGCAGGGGTTGCAGCAGCGGCTGACTCCGTGTGTGCATGTTGGCCTGATCCCTCCCTTCTCTGATGTATGCTCGCGTCAGAGGAGGAAGGCATCAGACCTGCATGCAAACATAGAGTCGGCGGAGGCTGGGCAAGGCCAGTCAGCGCAGGAGTGAGCCAGCTGGATATGGGGGTAAGATGGGGAGATGCATGGGGCAAATGACAAACCTGTGATTGGTGGGGGGAGGGGCGCGCCAAATGTGCAAGTCGCACAGGGTGCATTTATGTCCCTGTGCGACTTGATGGTATAGCCCTGCAGGTATCCACTTAGGTTATAAGCTCTTTAGGGAAGGGACATCACTAGTTACTTCAATGCATTGCTGCGTACATCCATTTGCATTATAAAAATGAAAATTATTATTATTATATCTAATTAATTGCCAACATAGAGTTTCTAATACAGACCAAACGCCTGAAACAATCAAGTATCCTTGGGAAACTTCCATTGATTTGATTTTGGTAAAGAAGGGGGTCATTTTAGAAGCTCTATTCATGCTTTGGGTGTCTGAAAGTGGGTATGCAGATGTCCAAATCACAGAGATGTCCCCTGAGTCGTTTTACAAAACAGCTCTGAAGATGTTGATGTACCGAGGAAATCTACAGTATCTTGCATGTGGGGGGGCTTTCTGGGGCATTACAGAAACCTTAGACATACCTTAGACGATTTCAGAAGCAGCAGGCACGTTTCCACCCCAGTCCACGTCTATACCTGCTCCAGGGCACAAATGGCACCCAAAAGTGTTCATTTTGCTTGAAAAGCATTCAGAGGGAGCAAAGGAGATCAATGATGAAGACTCTTGATAAGAACTGGGGCTGCTGAAGGCCTCCACTTACAGAATGGCAGGCTGGGACATGCCTCCTCTCTAGCATGCTAGTCATATCGGGGACATCCGTGTTTCTGAAATTGTGTTCGAACTTGGACATGACCGGCCTCTTCAGGAACATCTCGCCTAGACATTCGTGATTGTGACTGGACATCCTTTGTAAAATGTTCCTTCACATTTAGGGTGGATAAAAACAGAAATTTTTCATTCAAATCTATCCCTTCAATACAATTAGCCCTTTATCCAGCATGGAATTTAGAAGCTTCACTATCCGGTGCTGGATAACACAGGTACACTAAAAAAAATTTTTTTTAAACTGCCTCTAATGTTTCGATTGATTTTTACATTTTTTGGTGCGCTGAATCCAAATCTGGTAACCAATTTGCTCCATCACGTACAGATTTTTTGCTACATTGGGTTAGCAGTTTGAGGTGAACGTTTCAGATTGAGTGCGATCGAGATAAAAGTTTCTTGGATGAATTCTTTATACTAATTATTTAGTAGTTATTCAAATAAGAATAAAGAAAATTGTAACAAGGCAGCACATAAGAATAGAGTAATGTCAACAAAACACACTGTGATGGTAGCAAAATTGTCTGCACTTAAAACAGCCACATACATGTGCACAAACATTGAGCATATAAGAGCGAGGTTAGACACAAAGCAAAGCAAAGAAATGTGCAAAAAATGTTGTACAGGTATGTATGTAAGAATAGAAAACGCAAACCGCACCATTGCAATACATGAAGACAAACACCCGATGGTGTGAAAATAAAATTCTAATAAATGAGATCCGACACTGTGGTAATAACTAGCAAATTTTTTATTTAAAGTTTAGTAAAAACACGATATTTGTCAACACAGTTTAGATTTTAAAGTCATTCTTGGGTCAATCAATCTCCTGGTGGGCCCGTTTCTTCTTCCCCCGAATGCTTCTCTTGGTGCGCTGCTTGGCGTATTTTTCATCTGGGGTTTCCCGCAGAAGCAACCAGCAGAAATCAGCCATCATAGTGGTGTTCCATCTTCCTTGGTACATTCTCTCTGCGTCCTTGATGTCCTGGTGAAACCTTTCACCTTGTTCTTCACTGTACGCCCCCAAGTTTTCGGGAAAGTAGTTCACATGGGAGTGCAAGAAATGGACTTTCAGGCTCATGTTACAGCCTTGTTCTTTGAAGGCATTGAGCATCCTGGCAACAATATCCTTATAGTTCTCATCCCGCCTGTTCCCCAAGAATTTGAGAACAACATCCTTGAAGGAATCCCAGGCTTCTTTTTCCTTCTCAGACATCGTTTCAGCGAATGCTCCATCTGAAATGAGTTTCCTTATATCAGGGCCAACAAACACTCCTTCCTTTAGCTTTGCTTCAGAAAGTCGGGGGAACTTTGAGCAAAGGTACCGAAAGCACTCACCATCTTTTGGAAGGGACTTGATGAATTGCTTAATGAGACCCAACTTAATGTGGAGAGGTGGTAATAGAATTTTATCACGAGGTACCAAGCTCTCATGAAGAACATTTTTCTCACCGGGTCTCAAATACTCCCGAATTGGCCAGTCTTTTTTCCCCCAGTGTAGGTCGCGGGCCTGGCTATCCCACAAGCAAAGGAAGCAGGGATATTTGGTGAAACCGGATTGCTACCCTAATAGCATGGATAGAATTTTAAAGTCTCCACAAATCATCCACTTATGCTCATCATAACGAATCTTCTGAAGAATCAGGGCCAAATTCTCGTATTTTTCTTGGAGAATAACAGAGTGAGCAATAGGAACTGAAGCGAATGTGTTGCCATTATGAAGAAGAACACCTTTTATGCTGTCCTTTGACGAATCAATGAACAGCCGCCATTCAGCAGGATCATACTTGAGTTTAAACTTTTCCATCACTCCGTATATATCGTTGCAAAATACCAAATCTTCCTCTTTGCTGAAATACTTCAAAAATTGTGTCTCGCGGTTGCGGTACCAATAAAAAGTTGTTCCTGGTGACAATAGATTTTTCTGTTTAAGCCGAGAACCTAGCAGTTGGGCAGCATCTTTTGGGAGTCCTAAATCCCGGACTAAATCATTCAATTCAGCTTGAGAGAAAAGTTCAGGTTTCGGATCTGGTTCAGTTTCAAACTCGGAAGTACTGGACTCATCGGGAAAAGCCATCTGATGAGTCTCATCATGATCAGAACCGTCCACACAAATATGATCCAAAGATTTTGGTGGTTCAGGCACAGGTACTTCGTTGCTATGAGGCATAGGCCTAATTGCTGAGGGAAGGTTGGGGTAACTTATTACGTTCTTATTTTTTAAGTTGTATCCCTTCACAATGCAAGAGCAAAAATAGCAGTCACTGCTGTGGTCTCTTTGTTCACGCCACATCATAGATATTCCGAAACGAAATGCTTGTTTTTTACCTTTCACCCATAAGCGTAGATCTTCCTCACATGTCTTGCACACTTTGTGAGGAGCCCACGGTTTGTCTTGATCGCCTAACTTCAAACCGAAATAGGCGAAATATACTTTTTTAATAAATGCAGAAATGTTCCTCTGCCGCTTTTTCATGGTATATTCCCCACAAATAAAACAAAAACTGTCCGGAGAGTTGACGCAACCTCTGGCTCTGTGAGCCATCACAAATACACAGCACTGCAAACTACAACTGTAGTGAACCACTACGGAAGAAAGCTGGATTACGACTGAGCAAACAAAAGGTAATAATGAACTTGCAAGAAACTGAAATTTGAGAGGAACGTTCATGTCGCAACCACCGTGTTTGAGCGAGCGAACGAGGCGAGGCGAACAGGAAAGAACATGCGCCAGCGCGAGTACTGGATTTAGCCCCCCGCCTCCCAATTGTCCTGTTAATGTATAAAATGAATACAAAACACTCTAAAATATCATGAGGGAGTGTTTCTAGTTAGTTAACCATTACAACCTCTATTTTGGGCCAAGAAAATAAACTGCAGTCGGCTAAAAAGAAATTATGTGAACATTCCTTATATGGGTAAGAAATCTAATTTTGCAAGAAAACGTGACGTGATGGAACATTTTGGCTATTTTTCCTGGATTCAGCACCCCAAAATCTATAGGAATCAGTTGCAAAACTGGAGGCAGTTTTTTGGTAGTGTACCTGTGTAATTAAAAAGTCAGGACTATCTTTGCATAAACATTCAATTTTTTTCACATATTTCTTAAGTATACTTGACCTATGGACCCTTCTTTTTCCTATTTGTCAATGAGGTAGATTCTATCCCGCGTTTAACGGGGATGTACATCAGGGTTGGATGTACATCCCCGCTAAACGGCAGGGGCCATTTCCCTATCCTGAGCTCCCTGCATGTACAGCGGAGATGTGCGGGGAACTCAGGAAGGGGGTGGGAGGGAATTGGCTGGAGGAGGAGTGAGGGAGGGCCAGAGGCATGACCCTTACTCCAGACATACAGGGCCTATTCCAATGACAGCCCTGTATGTCTGGGCTCAGGGATTTAGATGGAGGACTTATTCCACTTCAGATGGCAGCAGGCAGCGGATCTGGAATCCCCCAATGAGGTGAGCCCAGCGAAGGGTTCCCTGCATCATAAGAACATAAGAACATAAGATATGCCATACTGGGTCAGACCAAGGTCCATCAAGCCCAGTATTCTGTTTCCAACAGTGGCCAATCTAGGTCATATGTACCTAGCAGTTTCCCCAAGGGACACAGGTTCCACAATGCTTGTATTGGTTCAAACATTGATATCCTGGGTCCCTTCTTAATAATGCCTTATGGACCTTTCCTCCAGGAACTTGTCCAAACCTTTTTTATACCCAGCTACACTAACAGCCTTTACTACATCCTTCGGTAACAAATTCCAGAGTTTGATTACACGTTGAGTGAAAAAATATTTTCTTTTATTAGTCTTAAATTGTTTACCCTGTAGCTTCATTGCATGTCCCCTAGTCTTTCTATATTCTGATAAGGTAAACAATCGATCTACATTTACCCGTTCCACTCCGCTCATTAATTTATAGACTTCTATCATATCTCCCCTCAGCCGTCTCTTTTCCAGGTTAAAGAGCCCTAACCTTTTTAGCCTTTCTTCATAGGAGTATCCTTCCATCCCCTTTACCATTTTGGTGGCTCTTCTCTGAACCTTTTTTAATAACTCTATATCCTTTTTAAGATACGGCGACCAGAATTGCACACAATATTCAAGGTGCGGTCTCACCATGGAACGATATAGAGGCATTATAATATCCTTTGTTTTATTTTCCATTCCTTTCCTTATCATACCTAGCATTCTATTTGCTCTCTTGGCCGCCGCTGCACACTGGGCCGAGGGTTTTAACATGGTATCCACAATGACGCCTAAAACATTTTCCTGGGTGGTGGTTCCTAATGTGGAACCTTGCATCGTGTAACCATAGTTTGGGTTGTTCTTCCCTAGGTGCATAACCTTGCACTTATCCACATTAAATTTAATCTGCCATTTTGATGCCCAGTCTTCCAATTTATCAAGATCCTCTTGCAATTTTCCACAATCCTCTTGGGTTTTAACAACTTTAAATAGTTTTGTGTCATCTACAAATTTGATAACCTCACTCGTTATTCCACTTTCCAGGTCATTTATGAATATGTCAAAAAGCAGCGGACCCAGCACAGATCCCTGGGTACACCACTATTCACCTTTCTCCATTGGGAAAATTGGCCATTTAGCCCTACCCTCTGCTTTCTATCTTTTAACCAGTTCCTGATCCACAATAGTACACTGCCTCCTATTCCATGACTCTTTAGTTTTGCCAAAAGTCTCTCATGAGGGACCTTGTCAAAGGCTTTCTGAAAGTCCAGATACACAATATCAACCGACTCACCTTTGTCCACCTGATTATTCACTCCTTCAAAAAAACATAACAGATTAGTAAGACAAGATCTTCCTTGTCTAAAGCCATGTTGGCTGTCTCTCATTAGTTCATGACTATCTACATGCTGAGTAATTTTATTCTTTATGATGGTTTCTATCATTTTTCCCGGTATTGACGTCAGGCTCACCGGTCTGTAGTTTCCAGGATCACCCCTGGAACCCTTTTTAAAAATTGGTGTTACATTGGCGATCCTCCAATCTTCAGGTATTAGAGATGATTTTAATGATAGTTCACAGATTGCTAATAGCAGGTCTGCATTCTCATATTTCAGTTCTTTCAATACCCTTGGATGTATACCATCCGGCCCAGGTGATTTGCTACTCTTCAGCTTATCTAATAGTTGTAATACATCATCTCGATGTATCGATATTTCCTTCAATTCTACTGCACCTTTAAATACCACTTCAGTCATGGGTAACATCCCTACATCTTCCTCAGTAAAGACTGAAGCAAAGAATTCGTTCAGTGTCTCCGCTATCGCCTTGTCGCCTCTTAGTGCTCCTTTAACCCCTTTATCATCTAATGGACCAACTGACTCTCTCACAGGTTTTTTGCTACGAATGTACTTGAAAGGTCTTTACTTCGCGTTTTTGCTTCTGCAGCAAGCTTCTTCTCAAATTCTCCCTTTGCCTGCCTTATCAATGCCTTGCATTTGACTTGCCAGTGCTTGTGCTGTTTCCAGGTTTCGTCGTTTGGCTCTTTTTTCCATTTCCTGAAAGATGCTTTTTTGGCAACAACAGCCTCTCTGACCTCAACTTTAAACCATGCTGGCAGTTTTTGGACTTCTTTCCACTTTTCTTAAAGCATGGAATACAGCTGGTCTGGGCTTCCAAGATAGTATTTTTCAACAACAGCCAAGCCTGATGTACGTCTTTAACCTTTGCAACTGCTCCTTTTAGTTTTTTCTTGACTGTTTTCCTCATTTTATCATAGTCTCCCTTTCGAAAGTTAAAAGGTAGTACTGTGGATTTCCTTACTATCCCTCCTCCACTAATTAAATCAAAGGCGATCATGTTATGATCACTATTGCCAAGTGGCCCCAACAACCTTATCTCTTGCACTAGATCTGGTGTTCCACTAAGGACTAGGTCTAATATGGCTTCCCCTCTGGTCGGTTCATGAACCAGCTGCTCCAAGAAGCAGTCATTTATTTCATCTAGGAACTTTATCTCCCTAGCATGTCCTGACATGACACTGACCCAGTCGATACCGGGGTAGTTGAAATCACCCATTATTATTACTGTGCTATAACTTTTGTTAGCTTCCTTGATTTCTTTGAGCATTTCATCATCCATTTGGTCATTCTGGCCAGGCGCTCGATAGTACACCCCCACTGCCATTGCCTTCCCCTTTTACATGGAATTTCAATCCATATAGATTCTACAGCAGATTTTGTTTCCTGCAAAACTTTAATCCTTTCTGACTCAATGCCCTCTCTAACATAGAGAGCAACCCCTCCACCAATTTGATCAGCTCTATCATTACGATATAGTTTGTACCCAGGTATCACAGTGTCCCACTGGTTGTCGTCCTTCCACCATGTCTCTGATATTCCAATCATATCTAACCTTTCATTTAGTGCTATATATTCTAACTCCCCCATCTTATTTTTTAGACTTCTAGCATTTGCATACAAGCATTTTAGAGAATGTATTTTATCCATATTAATTTGTCTGTTAGACATGAGTAATTTGGGATCTGTAAGCTCTGTCTGCTCCATACTTGAGGGCATTTGGGCTACTTTACTCTTTTGTGGAACCTCTCTGCTTTTGGTAGTATCCTTCAAAGATACATTCTTCCGAACCATCTGCTCTTGGGCGACTGTCGGCTTTCCCCTAATATCTAGTTTAAAAGCTGCTCTATCTCCTTTTTAAAGGTTAATGCCAGCAGCCTGGTTCCATCCCGGTTAAGGTGAAGCCCATCCCTTCGGAAGAGCCCCTCCTTTCCCCAGAATGTTCCCCAGTTCCTAACAAATCCAAACCCCTCATCTCTGCACCATTGTCTCATCCACGCATTGAGACTCCAGAGCTCTGTCTGCCTTTTGGGTCCTGCGCGTGGAACAGGAAGCATTTCGGAGAATGCTACCCTAGAAGTTCTGGATTTCAACTTCCTACCTAAAAGTCTAAATTTAGCCTCCAGAACCTCCCTACCACATTTTCCTATGTCATTGGTACCAACATGTACCAAGACAGCAGACTCCTCCCCAGCACTATCTAAGACCTTATCTAGGTGGCGCGTGAGGTCCGCTACCTTCGCACCAGGCAGGCATGTTACCAGGCGATCCTCACGTCCACCAGCCACCCAGCTATCTGCATGCTTAATGATCGAATCACCAACTATAACGGCTGACCTAACCCTTCCCTCATGGGCACATGGCCCTGGAGAAACTTCCTCGGTGCGAGAGGGTTTTACATCACCTGGAGGATAGGTCCTAGTTACAGGATCACTTCCTGCCACACCAGGGTGATGCTCTCCTGTCACGTGACCTCTCTCCTCCATGGCAACAGGGATGCTGCCAGACTGGAGGTGGGACTTCAGGACTATATCCCTGTAGGTCTCGTCTATGTACCTCTCTGTCTGTCTTATGCTTTCCAAGTCTGCTACTTTAGCCTCTAGAGAACGGACTCGTTCCCTGAGAGCAAAGAGCTCCTTGCACCTAGTGCACTCGTAAGACCTCTCACCAACTGGGAGAAAATCATACATGTGACACTCAATGCAAAAGACTGGAAAGCCCCCATCCCGCTGCTGGACTGCTGTCTGCATCTTAGTTTTAAGTTTGTGTTTAGATCTAAGTTCTTTACTTACTAAGGGTTGCTATGGATATTTATACTATGGATAAATTATAGCTCTTAGCTGGTGCTAGGCTCTAACTTCTTATGAAATTTAAAGTACAAGCTCTCTGCTGGGTTCTAAATTTAACCAGAAAGCTCTTTTCTGTGTTGTAAATGTAAGCTAAAAGAACTTTGCTGATGCTAGGCCCTGAGTGACTATTAAATGTAAACTACAAGCTCTCTGCTGGGTTCCAAATGTAACCAGAAAGCTCTCTTCTGTGTTTTAAATTTAAACTAAAAGTACTTTGCTGTTACTAGGCCCTGAGTGACTATTAAATTTAAAGTACAAGCTCTCTGCTGGGTATGAAATGTAACCAGAGAGTTCTCCTCTGTGTTTTAAATGTAAACTTAAACTGCTGCTTAAACATCCTGACCCCAGCCTCGAAAGGCCCAATCAGGGATTGGTCAGCAGGGTACACTGGATTTCACACTGGGCAGATGACTGGGGCTTCTGCATTGCAACCCAGTGCCATGGCGATGGGACGCATTGGCACCAGAGCTCCATGCAGGAGCCTGGATGGGCTAACGAGAAAAATGTGGATGTCTGGAGGACCATAATTGGGGCACGTCTAGGACATCCAGGCCCTATGCCCCGATTCTGCTCATGTGGGGCCGTCTAGCTCCTAAATGAGCAGAATCGGGTGCATATCTGGGCCATCCAGATTTTGGATGCCCAGGCAGCCCAGATGTGCCCCAGTTGGAATTGGCCTCCATATAAATAATATTGAACTTATATTCACTGAGAAATATCTTTATCCCAGATAGTTTTGTGAGTTCCAGATCAGAGTAAGGGATCCTGATAGCATTCAGAGTGAATGTTTCACATTTGACTGAGATGGTACATGTTTCCTTTAAAAAGAAAAAAATCTACCTTTTCCTTCCAAAGAATATTTAACAATGTTTTTTACTTTAGAAGACAAGTGCTGTCAGGTGAGTACCTAGTAAACATGTTGATTTATATTTTCAAATTCCAATCCAGTATTTTGAAATGCTTTAAGAAAATATCAACGTACTTTCTGATGGCTTGGCAAAGTTATTAAATATGCAAGATACCTTAATGTTCTTTCTGTGCTGCTGTCAAGTCAGTGCTGACCCCTGGCGACCCAGATGCCTCTTTGGGCATCTCTGGGTATTTCTTTAACTCGCTCCTAATATCTCCTTCCTGTACAAATTGTCAAAATGGAGCAGAGAGCATATTTTCATAGCTGTTAGGCATCAATTGCAAGACTATCTTTCACTAGAGAGGAATAATTTGTCCGAAGGAACAATTTTCAATAAATCCAGACACGACGGTGATAGGCTAGTTCATGAAAGCAGAACAATAAGTTTCTGCGTCTCTTGTATGCCAAAGAATTCACCATCCTAGTAATAGGGCTTGAAAGAACCTCTTAAATTGCAATGAAATTGCTCTGTTAAAGCTGTCAACCCTGTAGGTGCCGCTAGCTTTAAAAGGTAATTTCTTCAAAATCTTCTCAGATTTTTCAACAGAAAAGGCCTTTCCGTGATTTATCACACCTTGTTCGCGGTGCACATTAATGTAGCCTTTTTAATACTGTTATCTAGTACAATTATATCCTAATAAAGAAAGTGGTGAAGATTGCTTTCCTTCCAAATACAGTACAGTGCCAAAAAAGGATTTAAGGTGTAAAATGGAAAACAAATAAAACTGTGAAATCTTGGCACTTGACGTTAAAAGGGCAATATTTTGGGCACTGTTAACTGTTATGCCAACAAGTAGTTCTGAGTTAAAATTATGGTACATATTTACTTTATAGTCCATTGTCTGTATCATCAGGACTTTGTAGTATCAATTTGAAAATGAGGGTAAAAAAAAGTTGAATTCTTGATGGAATTAATTTCTTATTCATTATCTTGTCCATTTGATGAATCTAATATTCACTCAAGGTTATATTCATTCCCAGGGTGGGGGAAATCTATTTCCCTTTCTGAATCTTCAAAGACAAATATTTCCTATTGGAAATTAAACATTGTTACTAATTAGTCATGTGTTGTGTTCAGTTTCAGAGATCATTAACAGGCTATGCAAAAGCCAGAAGATGAAAAATAAATTCAAGTACTGTATGTTTCAAGGATTCCTTTTACTAATGACAGATTTCAGCTCTTTCCAAAAGTTCTTGATTGGATTAAGATAAGGACTCTTTGCTGGCCAGTTTGAAACTGTCCGTTTTTGCCTTTTAACCATTCTTTTGTACTTTTGGATGTATGTTTTGGGTCATTGTCCTGCTGGAGGACCCATGACTTTTGACCTAGACCTAGCTTTCTGACCTTAGGCAGCATATTTCACTCCAAAATACTTGGTAGTCCTCTGACTTCATGATTACTTTAATATGTTCCAGGCCTCCAGTACATGAGACAGCAAAACATCCCCACAAGATTATGGAACCTCCACCATATTTAACTGTAGGGTGTTATTTTTTTCCTTTTTAAGTGTCACTTCTTCACCTGTAAATGTATCACTGGTCTGCATTGCCAAAGAGCTCAAATTTGGTTTCATCTGTCCACAGAACATTTTCCCAGAAAGATTATGGTTTTTCAAGGTGGGTTTGGGCAAAGATCACGTCTGCCTTTTTATGTCTGTCTTTGAGTAGTGGGGTCCTCCTTGGCCTTCACCCATGAAGCCCTTGTTTGTTTAGTTCATTGTGTATGGTATGGGTTGAATCCACCACTCCAGATTCTTTCAGGTCAGCCTCAATTTCTTTGGATGTTGTACGTTGTGTTTTTCCAACAGTTTGCGCTAACCTTTAAAGACTTCTTGGATTGATTTTCCTCTTCCTTCCACGTCCTGGGAGGTTCTTGACAATTCCATGAGCAGGAAACTTCTTAATAACATTGTGAACTGGTGACACAGAAATCCCAAGATCTTTGTAGATTGCCTTATACCCCTTTGAAGTTTGATGTTTGGTGATAACGGCTTTTCTGATGGTCTCAGGCAGTTCTCTTGTCTTCACCACTGTGAAAATGGAACAGGGAGTGAATACAGTTATTTTAAACATTAAGGCCATCATTCATTGGTTGATTCAAGTCATGTGAGTACTGACACTTGATCACAGGTGCATCTAATTTTACTGCAATCATGTCCTGTGTAGTGATGAAAGCTCCCAGGAAGACATGGAACTGGAAGAAAATCCTAGTTTCCCCTTTGAAATGAATGACAGTTCACTTGTGCATAAGACTTGCAAGCCAGATCAGAAAAAACCCCAGCTCTCTGCTAAGGTCAGGCCACGCCCTAGCTCAGGGGTGGAGACAAGCCTGCCTGATGATTTGTCACACAAGTGCAGAGAACAGGGAGTGCCTAGCAGCCAACGGTTCTTAAAACCACGAGCAGAGCAGAAAGAGGAAGGTAGGAGGAAGGCAAAGGACAACAGAGAGAGCGAGGCTGTGCATAGCTGGAGGAGAAAGAAAGAAGAAAACTCCCAGGAAAGCAGCTACCTAAGAGGGACTGAAGAAGGACATAAGGATGCTGAATTTCAGAGCCTGGAGGAGCCCAGGGAGAAAGAAATCAGTGCTTGTCTGAGGAACCATCCCCAAGGTAAAGCCAGCAGTTTCAGAGAAACAGTTTGCTATTGCTAAGGTCCAGGAAGCAGAGCCCTCACCATCTACTGCTAAGAGGTGGGTGGAAGTTTTACGTATGGGAAGAGTCATAGCCCTGATAAAAGCAGAACAGCTGAGTCTTCAAAGCTAGAAGCACTGAGAGAGTTGTTTGCTGAGGGAAAAGCTCACTCCCCTTATACCACTGTGCCTTTACAAGCTGAATTGCTGTGGAATCAGTTCCAGGAATTTCTAAAGGAGAGAAAGTCTGGGAGAGTTTGTGACTTTGATAGAGATACCATATATCCTGATGCCATAGAAGGAATGCAAATAGATTCCTGTTTGCCAAGCTCTGAGTGTGAACCTGTACCAATGGATTGCTCTTTGTGTTTAAAAGAAGAGTCTGCATTATTGAACTGAGCTGAGAGACTGTGAAACAAAATAGAGAATAAGTACAATACCTGCTTAGAATTAAGGAAAGCTAATACTGTGTTTTACTAAGCTTAATTGCCTTCTGAAGCTAAGAAGCAGTGCTTAGAAGAAGTTTGCTTTGAGAAAAGAAAATCACAGCTGTTGCAAGTTTATCTGTATTTCTGTTGAATGACCACACGAGGCAGTCCTCGATGTAAGCTTGTGGGAATAAGAACAGCTGAGCAGTGAAAAGAGGTTTTTGTTACGTCATTCTCTGTTACCTGATTTATCCTTTATGTTGGAGAAGCATCCTTTTTGCCTTGTTTGTGTACTGAGCTTAAATGCCCTGGAAATCCTCACAAAATAAATTTTCTTGCTGTCTTGAACCACCAACTCACAACTACAATTTGTCCTTAAAGAATAAACTAACTACAAGTCCCAGAATACCTCTGGTGACAACAAGGGAAGCTTTATTCAAAAGTGGACAACATAAGGCTGTTTCCTGCTTGTAAGCTCTTGGGCCCAAGCGGAAGCATAGCAAGTGGCATAGTATTAAGTATTCCACGCATGCGCAAAAGGAACGTCATCAAGATACCTGCTGGAAAGGTAACTTCGCTGTGGAGCCAAGTTGAGGAGCGCTCAGGAAGTGAAACAGCAGTGCAGAGAAGATTACAAGACCGTCACTGGTGTTAAGCGTGAAGCTTCACCTAAGCCAGGTAACGGGTACCTAGCCAGGGCCGGTTAGGATACCAGGGCAAGGGTGCAAGCCTAGCTATTGAAAAAAAAAAAAAGTGAAGAAACTTTTCTTTTTTTTGGTATCGCACTTTGGTCTGTGTGTTTTCTTCTTACAGGATTCCAAGATGACTCTCGAGGCTCAGGACGTGTTAAAATGGATGGCACATCAATTCGAGCGACAGACAGACTTGTCATTACAGGCGCAGGAGAGAAGTGCTGCGCAGATGCAAGCTCAACAGAAACCACTTCTTGAGATGTTGGAAGCATGGCTGGCGGAGCAGAAAAAGCAGACCGGACCAGCAGCAACACCTCCCGCTCCCAGTACACCAGCTTCTTCGTTTGTGCTTGGTTTGCAAGCGGGTGGGACTTTCAATTTTGGACAGCTCACAGATAGGGACGACATTGACGATTTCCTTGAAGGTTTTGAATGGGTGGATCACCTCAGTGGCTGGCCTAAAGAGCATTGGGGCGTCCGCCTCGCAGCATCCCTTACTGGGGAGGCTTTAGCCGCATACCGTGCCATGCCACCTGCACTCGCCAGTAACTATGATGAGCTTAAAAAGGTGGTTAGACAGAGGCTGGGGCTAACACCTCTAGATTATCATCGCCTACTAAGGGCTGTAAGATTAAAACCAGGCGAGACTCCTAAGGCCCTATGTCAAAGAGTCCGTACCCTAGTGAACAAATGGCTGACTCCTGAAGGAAAATCAGTGGAGTCAATTCTAGATAGCCTTGTGTTGGAGCAATACATGGCTGCTGTACCCCGAGAACTTCACACCTTCCTTATACTCCAAAACTGCAAAACCCCACAAGAGGCCATAATGCTTTCTGAGTGTTTCATGGAGGCAGAGTTAAGTGCACATGAAGGTGGCAGTGCTTCCAGGGGTTGCAGTATGCAGTGTATCAGAAAGGAAGATGGGGTTGAATAATGAAGCTCTGAAAATGTATATGCCAATGTTGAAAGGCCATGTTACCAAAAAGAAATGTTTCAAGTGTGGTAAAGAGGGCCATTTCCAACGAGGATGTTATGTGAAGAGAGCACTAATAGCGGAGAACCCCCGGAAAGTCAGATAAGGATTTTTACTCTCAGTGGAAGTTCAGGGAATTGTAACCACCGCGCTCTTAGACTCAGGTGCTGAACAGAGCATGCTGTCTAAAGCGCTCTGGCGACAGATTGAGGCCAGGAGTAAGGACGCAGCAATTCAGCCTGTAAGTAATGTAAAAATTAGATGTATCCATGGAAGCATCTCCCTATATCCTGTCTATAGCTTCAAGTGAAAGGCTTAGGCGTAAGCAGAGAGATCCCCATAGCTGTAGTACCCAGGCTGCCCCATAATCTAGTACTGGGGAGAGACTGGTCACAATTTCATAGGGGCCTGGAACAGGGTTTGCTTTTGAAAGAGGCTACTGCCTCCAAGAATCCTCAAGTAGAGGCTTTGGCCCAAACAACGGTTAAAACAGAGATGATTCCCAGCCCGTTGTTTGCACAACCACAGAAGCAAGAGCGAAAAACCTGTGCCCAGAAAGGAGAGATTACAGAAAAACCCAAGTTTGTGCTACGTTTTTGTAAGACGAGTCCCAATGCTCAAGCGCCTAAGAGGTCTTCCGCCAATGCCGCTGGGTTCGACCTCTACAGCGCTGAAGACATAGTAGTCCCGAAGCAGGGGAAGGCACTCGTTGACACCGCCCTGCAAATGGAGATGCCGATAGGGTGCTATGGGAGCATAGCCCCTCGCTCCGGCCTTGCCTTGAAACACTTCATTGACATCGGCGCTGGCGTTATTGATCCAGATTTTAGAGGTGCGGTAAAGGTGCTCATCTTCAACTTTGGAAAAGAAGATTTTAAAATAGCTACTGGTGATCATATAGCACAGTTGATCTGCGAGAGGATAGGTTTTCCCCCTCTCGAAGAGGTCCCGCTCCTATCTACAACAACCCGGGGAACCGGAGGCTTTGGGTCCACGGGAGGTACCAGCCTTCAGGAGTTGTCAGCTACAGTGGAGGAGAGAATGGAGGAAGACCTCGGGCCACAATAGGCCGAGTGTAAAGGAGACCCAGAACCCAGAGTCAGTGATGACCTTTCATGGGCACAGAAGCAAGACTTAGCACACTTGCTGGCCATATTCAAGGATGTGCTGACTCCAATGCCGGGCGAAACGAATCTGCTTGCCCATGAAATTGTGACACCACCAGGACAGATAATAAGGCAACGGCCTTATAGGTTGCCAGAGGCGAAAAGGCAGGAGGTAGTCCGCCAGGTCAAGGAGATGTTGAGCATGGGCGTAATAGAAGAGTCAAGAAGCCCATGGAATAGTCTGATTGTCCTTGTGCCGAAGCCGGATGGATCCATGAGGTGTTGTGTTGACTTCCGACGAGTCAACTCAATATCCAGATTCAATGCCTACCCCATGCCTCGCATCGAGGAACTCTTAGACCGCCTAGGACAAGCCAAATACTTCACTACGATCGATATGACGAAAGGGTATTGGCAAATACCGCTGACACGAGAAGCTCGTCAGAAAACTGCCTTCAGCAACCAGTGGGCTTGTTCCATTTTAAAAGGATGCCCGTCGGGTTGCACGGGGCTGCAGCCACCTGTCAAAGACTGATGAACCTAGTGTTGCAGCCACACCAGGCCTACACCGTCGCTTATATGGATGACGTTGTGATTCACAGTGACACCTGGAGCCAACACTTACCGAGGGTTGAAGCGGTCCTGCAAGCGATGAGGGATGCAGGGCTCACCCTAAATCCGGACAAGTGTTTGTTTGGAGGCCAAGAGGTCAAGTACTTGGGCCATATAGTAGGCCTCGGCATAGTGAAGCCTCTGACCAGCAAGATCGCGAGCGTCAAAGCTTTCCCCAGACCTACTAATAAGAAGCAACTACGTAGCTTCTTAGGGTTAGTCGGCTATTACAGACGTTTCATCCCGAGTTTTGCAGAGAAGAGCGCCACATTGACTGATATGCTAAGGAAAAACCTGCCCAACCAGCTAAAATGGACCAAGGGAGCTGACGGAGCCTTTTCTCTCTTGAAGGAGAAATTGTGTGCGGCACTGGTATTGCGGGGCGTGGACTTCGCCTGACAGTTCATAGTCCAGACGGATGCATCCGAGACTGGCCTGGGCACAGTCTTGTCCCAAAAGCATGACTGCACCGAACACCCAGTAATGTTTCTCAGCCGGAAGCTGTCACCCGCTGAAAAGAACTACTCTACGATAGAGCGCGAATGCTTAGCAATAAAATGGGCCATTGACGCCCTTAAATTCTACCTTACGGGTAGGAAATTAGTATTAATCACCGACAATGGCTCAACCAGATGTGGAATCATAATGTGCGTTTGACGCGCTGGTATATGGCTCTCCAAGCCTTCGAGTTTCATGTGGAACACAGAGCAGGGAAACTCCACCAAAATGCTGACGCTTTGAGACGTATCACGAGCTGTGCAAATGACATTATGCCAGTCCATGATATCTTAAGGGGGGGAGGGATGTGTAGTGATGAAAGCACCCAGGAAGACATGGAACTGGAAGAAAATCCTAGTTTCCCTTGAAATGAATGACAGTTCACTTGTGCATAAGACTTGCAAGCCAGATCAGAAAAAACCCAGCTCCCTGCTAAGGTCAGGCCACGCCCTAGCTCAGGGGTGGAGACAAGCCTGCCTGATGATTGGTCACACAGGTGCAGAGAACAGGGAGTGCCTAGCAGCCAACGGTTCTTAAAACCACGAGCCGAGCAGAAAGAGGAAGGAAGGAGGAAGGCAAAGGACAATAGAGAGAGTGAGGCTGAGCATAGCTGGAGGAGAAAGAAAGAAGAAAAATCCCAGGAAAGCAGCTACCTAAGAGGGACTGGAGAAGGACATAAGGAGGCTGAATTTCAGAGCCTGGAGGATCCCAGGGAGAAAGAAATCAGCGCTTGTCTGAGGAACCATCCCCAAAGTAAAGCCAGCAGTTTCAGAGCTGAGAAATCAACAGAGAAACAGTTTGTTATTGCTAAGGTCCAGGAAGCAGAGCCCTCACCATCTACTGCTAAGAGGTGGGTGGAAGTTTTACGTATGGGAAGAGTCATAGCCCTGATAAAAGCAGAACAGCTGAGTCTTCAAAGCTAGAAGCACTGAGAGAGTTGTTTGCTGAGGGAAAAGCTCACTCCCCTAATACCACTGTGCCTTTACAAGCTGAATTGCTGTGGAATCAGTTCCAGGAATTTCTAAAGGAGAGAAAGTCTGGGAGAGTTTGTGACTTTGATAGAGATACCATGTATCCTGATGCCATAGAAGGAATGCAAATAGATTCCTGTTTGCCAAGCTCTGAGTGTGAACCTGTACCAATGGATTGCTCTTTGTGTTTAAAAGAAGAGTCTGCATTATTGAACTAAGCTGAGAGACTGTGAAACAATATAGAGAATAAGTACAATACCTGCTTAGAATTAAGGAAAGCTAATACTGTGTTTTACTAAGCTTAATTGCCTTCTGAAGCTAAGAAGCAGTGCTTAGAAGAAGTTTGCTTTGAGAAAAGAAAATCACAGCTGTTGCAAGTTTATCTGTATTTCTGTTGAATGACCACACGAGGCAGTCCTCGATGTAAGCTTGTGGGAATAAGAACAGCTGAGCAGTGAAAAGAGGTTTTTGTTACGTCATTCTCTGTTACCTGATTTATCCTTTATGTTGGAGAAGCATCCTTTTTGCCTTGTTTGTGTACTGAGCTTAAATGCCCTGGAAATCCTCACAAAATAAATTTTCTTGCTGCCTTGAACCACCAACTCACAACTACAATTTGTCCTTAAAGAATAAACTAACTACAAGTCCCAGAATACCTCTGGTGACAACAAGGGAAGCTTTATTCAAAAGTGGACAACATAAGGCTGTTTCCTGCTTGTAAGCTCTTGGGCCCAAGCGGAAGCATCACACCTGGCAATGCCCCAGTTTTTATACTATTTCCTATTATTTCCTTTTTTAATTGGTCTTGTTTTATTTAATGTGTCAAATATGTGTGCATACATAGTTCAAAGCCATTTCACTGGCCACTTTATTTTTTTTTTTGAGATATTGGACATTAAGGGGTTGAACTGCAATGCTGTCAATAATGTTGATCATAACTGCTCTCTACTCAATACATCAGAGAAAAGACAACAGCATATTACGCAGGTGACATGGGATGTTTAGTAACACTCTTATAAATATCCTAAATGAAATGTAAGCTTGCCTAAAGAAATGTTTCTGACGCCTGTTTTAAGATATTGTTTCCCAGTCTGTTTTGTGACTATACTACTGTATAGAGGACCTTTGTGTGCTTGTAGGTCTGGAATATTTACTGAAACGATACTTATTATAAAACATTCAATTCTTGTATAAATTCTGTGAACTTCATAATAAATTTGGTTTGTTAACTAAGCATTTTCCGAAATTGTAACTGCAAAAAAAAATATGCGGTGTTCCACATCTAATTGAACAGCACAATGTTCTTTTATAGAACAAGGGTATAATTCTAGATGTCAGTCCTCTCTGTACAGCTGCACTTTTCGATCTGTTCTTTCTCTCTTTCTCTGTCTCTCTCCCTCTCTGTCTTTCTTTTGTTGTTCTTTTCTATTTTTTTTTCTTTTATAATTTTCTGCGTAGCTAGAATTTTTTAATCCGCAAACTTTGTAAAGACACTCATAAAAACATAATAACAAAGACACACCATTCTGGATCACACCAAAGTTCCATTGAGTCCAGTATTTTGTATTTGACAGTGGCTAATCCTGGTCACCAGGAAGTATCCAACAGATCCTAAAGCCTAGATACTTTCCTCATTGGTCACTCCTCAAGATAAGCATGACTGTCTCCAAGTTTGGCTAATACCTTTTTATGGATTTCTCTTCCAGGAACTTGTCCAAACCCTTTTAATCTGAGCTCCGCCTTGACAACATCCTATGACAGCATATTCTACAGCTTAACTTTCTTCATTAGAATTCTTCAGCCTTAATTGGCAACTTATTATTTATTTAACATGTAAATGTTATCTCACACATGCACTCCAGTTTTTCCGCAGCCCAGGTTCTGCAGTGATAATCCCCATAGACATACAAAATGTCTTTTTCCATTTCCAAGCACTGCCATGCACTAGCACACTCTTTAATAAGCCAGTAGGTATCGCGTTTGAGTGAGGCTTGGGTGTCTCTACAACCTCCAGGGTAATGGATGGCACCTACACTGTGCAACCAGTCCAAGCTGCCTGAGGAGTTAGCATCTGGGTTGAGAAATTTAGTGTAGTGAGGAGCTGCAGAATGAATGCACTTGTAGGTCAGTGGAAGAAGTTTGAACTGGAAGCATAAACCGATAGGGAGCCACTGAAGTGACTTGAGAAGAGGGGTTACATGAGCATAGTGACACTAGTGGAAAATAAGCCGTTCAGCTGAGTTTGAACAGATCAAAGGGGGGAGAGATGATTCAGAGGGAGACCGGCAAGGAACAGGTTACAATAGTCAAGTGAGAGGTGATGAGTGAGTGGATAGGGTCTTAGTAATGTGAGTAGAAAGGAAGGGACAAATTTTGCTGATATTATAAAGAAAAAAGTGGCTGGTTTTAGCCATCTGTTGGATTTGCCCAGAGAAAGAGAGAGTAAAATCAAAGATGACCCCAAGGTTGGGAGCTGAGGAAATAGGGAGGAGTGTAGTATCATCCACTGAAATAGAGAAGGGAGGAAAGGGGGAAGTGAGTTTAGGGGGAAAGATAAAGAGCTCAGTTTTGGCCATGTTCAATTTCAGACTTCTGGATGTCTCACCGCTAACTGTCCTGCCTGAATTCTGGCTGTCCCTCTTCTCGCACGCAAAGAGCCACTGTTTGGGGAGAGCAGGATGGGGGTGGCATGGGGGCAGAGCGTAGGTGAGCCAGGTACCTGGACATTCAGGGGCAACTCAGGTCACGTCCCTGTACGTATATGGAGCACCAGGGGGATGCACAGCTTATTCCACCTTGGAGGTGGAATAAGCACTGGGCGCCTGGGCGCCCTTGCCCAGCAGCCCCCCCCCAACACAATGGAGCCACTGAAGGTACTACCCCACCACCAGATTCCATCCCCAGCAGATCACTGGGGATCTGTGGTGGGAAAACTGGTCTGAGGGGCATCGGGCTGTCGGTACATCAGCAGGAGCAGAAGAGCTTGGCCATGTTTCATCCAGGAAATCCTCACGGCTGCTGAAGGGGCACACCGGGCCATCCCATTGCCCGATCCTGCATACAAGGGAACATCTAGCTCTCATGGTGTAGAATGGAGTACATCTGGATGGCCTGGACATGCCCCTTCCTGGATCGGGCTCCACGTGTTTTGTCTTTATTAGATTGTAGGCTCTGATGAGTGGGGACTATATGTACTTCTATATGTACAGTGCTGCTTACGCCTTGTAGCGCTATACAAATGATGAGTAGTAATAGTGGTAGTAGTAAAAGAACCTTCTGCATAACAATGCACAGCATTGCTATTGCTAGATTCAATGTGCCCTTCCATATGAGATCTTAGAAGACTTTCAAAGGAGCATCGATGATTGCAAAAGACGCTACTGATGGCTCAGGAGGGGACACAATTAATTTTTAATCAGTATAGATTGTGTTCTGGGGCACTATTAATGCCTATGGTCATCTCATGGATAAAATGAAAAACTGAGATCCTATTCTCTATATATAATTTTGAATGGCATCAGACATGTGGAGGCCGATTCCAAACTCCAAATGCCTGGGCCGTGGGCATGCATAGCGCTTAGACAGGGCCAATTTAGATCCGATTCCACGACTGTGGGGTCCAGATGCACCCATGATGGTAGAATCAGGGAGATAGATGTGCTGGAGGATACCGTATTGCATATGGGTGTATGCATCCGAACCTGCTCATCCACATGCGACCATGCAATCAGTGGTGCAAGTGTGCCATGTCATCCCATTGCCATGGCAGCAACTTGTCCACCATGCGGCACAGAATCGGCTATCATCCTGTGGCCCTGAACTCTGGTGCCTGCCCCCAGCTGGTGGCCAGCATGGGCTGGATCGGGTCCGCAGGAGCCACAGCTGACCAGTACCATGGAGGCAGGGGGCTCCTCACACATACGCAGCTCCACCCAGACCTTATTCCACCATCAGGCAGGAATAAGATGTGCATCTTTTGAGGTGCCGGGGTACATAGACAGGCCTTTCTTGCATGTGCTTTGTACATCCCGGTACCTGACCATTCCCTAGTTCTGTCCCTGCTCTGCCCCCTCCTGGCCACATACAGTGCCCTCCGCATAAATGCTGTGTACATGCAGGACATGTTGTATACAGCATATGCTCGGAGGGCTGATCACACATTACCCATTCAGCCTGCAAGTACACATGTGCTATTCACTGTTCGGAATGTACCCCTTAGGGAATTACTTTATTAAGGGAATGCCTGCTTGGTATCAGGTGTAAATGTTAGTTCATACTTTATGTGCATGCATGCATATTTTATAAAATAAGAATGTAAAATGCAACTTTGCCCACACTTCACACAGACTCCACACCTGTGCATGCCTATTTTGCAAATACATGCCAGGTGGCACTATGTTTACTTTTAAACATAGTCTAATTACATAAGAGCCCATTTACATGTGCAAAATGCTTTTTTATGCACAGAAATTATTTATAACCCTCTTACAAGCTCATTCTGAGCCCCTTTCCCGCCAGCGTCTAGCTTCCCTGCTGGTTGTAGGGAAAGCTAGACAGGGGTGGGAAAGGGGAAGATTGGGGTGGCATTGGCAGGCAGTGGGTGGTAATCTGGCCCTGGACGTTGTGGCAAGGAGGCCTATCCGGAGTCTGGGGGAGGACAAAGAGACAGGGAATTCACCCTAGTAAAGGGCTCCCTTTACTCGAGTCAGGGTAGGAAAGTCATAAACACCTCCAGGAATCAGAAAACTTCCACGTGGACCACATTTCATGCTCCCCCTAGTGGAATGAAGGGGAGAGGATACAAGGCTCAGAACCCCTTAGGCAGTGAAGGCTCCAAGCACTCAGGTGCCCGGAGTCAGGCTGATTGCCATCACCTGAGTAGGGAGGGGTTGGAGCTAGAGCCCTGGAAGTATAAACCCAGAGCAGAGTATGATTTAGAGAGGAGAGGAGAAGCAGGAAGCCAGGCTGAGAAGAGCAGAGGAATGGAGCTTCCAGCTGGAGAGAGTGCTATTTGGCATGTAGCACATCTGCAGGAGAGTTTGGAGCCAGGAACAAGAGAGACTCCAAGATCCCCTGGGAGGCTGTTATCTGAGCATGGTGAGCAGGATTGGGAGTCAGAGCCTATGCAGCTGGGAGAGCCCGAGGTGAAGCTGAATGAGGAGGACACTCCCATGGACTGTTCCTTGTGCCAAGCTATAAACCTGGGAACGTAGACAAAGCAAGCCAATCCTGAAAGAAAGTCTTCCAGGAAAAAGGTACCCTTATTCCACAAGCAGGGTGGCTGTGATTCCCATCTGTTTATAAAGGGGAAGTTTACCACAGACTTTAAAATGTGATATTTGTTTTGTGCTTACCCAGCAAGGCTAAGAAGGGACTACAATAGGCTTGCTGGTAAAGACTGTATATCCTACAATAGAGAGAACCTTTAAAACTACATTTTGTGGTTGGATATGTTTTGGACAATGCTCTGCTTCAAAGAGTCCTGAACCAACAATCCTATGTGTGGTATGATCGAACCATTGTGTATATAAAAATAATAAATTTCTGTCATTTGCCTTACCTACTTGAGCCTGACTACAGCTTTCTGCATGATGCACCCATACAGCTGAATAAGGGCTACATTTCCCAGAGGGCACTGCAGGGAAATAGTTTAAAAAAAAGAGCTGAAAAAGCATACAGCAGAAAGTTCCTCTAAAATTCCATGCCCCTCTAAGCTAGAGGCGAGTGGTGGTGGCGTGACAACATACAGGGCTGATTCTAATGTTGGCCCTGTATGTCCAGATTCGGTGACGTGAACGGGGAAGTTATTCTACCTTCAAGGTGGAATAACTTCCCTGGATGCTGGGGATCGGCAGGCCCGGGGCAGGGAAAGGGCGGCAGGGGGCAGAGAGCATTCCCCACAGCCTGACCTTGGCCCTGAGAGGCCAAATGGAGGTCGGGCTGAGGGGAATAAAATATGTGTTCCAGTGGCCTGGATTGTGGCTTTTAAATGGAGCCATGGTACCATGGCAACTGGATGTCATGGAGCCGCAGCTCCATTTAAAAGTCCTGACTGAGTTAGTTGGGCTTGTCTTATACATGCAGGCTGGGCTGAATCGCAGTCCCGGCCTGCATGTACAGGAATGATTGCGATTCTGATCCCGTGGGACTAGACTTGCCCCGCGAGATCAGAACCGCAACATCCTCTGTACATCCGGTTCAGACCAGACGTACAGAGTGTTGGGGGTTGTCCTTATTCCTAGCCTCCAGGCCTAGGGATTCCCCTTCGTCTGCTTCCTTTGTTCCTCCTCGGCTGTCTGGAATTCCAAGGGAATAAAACTCACAACCACACAGAAGGAAAGTGTGTAAGTTTATTCCATAGGGTGGAGGGATTGTCTATCTTTTATACATTAACAGAAACATATTCATATGTCATCCACCCATCTCCTGGGGCTCACTACAGCTTATCAGTAACTATGCATGATGCTTATCAGTAACTCCTTTAGCTTATCAGTAACTATGCAAATGTGAGTCGTCTCTGAGTAGAACAATTTAGCTTAGCACAGCACATGCCTTTCCATATATAGACATATACAGGATTCTGATTTCCCTTGTGCAGGCCTCCTATATGTGCACTTAAACTAAACCTTATTTTTCCCCTATCAATCCCTCCTTTAGGCCTGCATAGGCCCACTATAAGAACAGCCAAACAATCTTCTTGAAGGGCAGTTAAGCAGACATTATTAACTGGAGATCAGTGGCGGCATGTTCAGGTACGCCAGCCACCATGGAAACAGGTGTATAAGAGTACATAAACGTGGTGGAGCTCTGCAGAGCCTTCCGACAACAGCCAAGGACAAATGAGAATATACAACAGAAAAGAACAAGGATTATAAAACCGCTCCATAGGGCAATAATCAGCCCTTTGACACTACCCCAAAGGAAGATACATCAGAGAGTAAGCATGAGAAACTGCTGTAGTTGAAGAACAGTATAGAGCAGTATTAGACAGGCTAAAAGCAGAAACAATAAAACAATCTGTAGCATTAAAATTAGAGACAGTTTACAATGAGCAAGGGACCTAGTTATATCCCAAAGAGGGGCGAACAATACTAATGTTATAAAAAGAAACATAGGGCCGGGTGCAGTTTAAATTGTCAAGAACAGTAAACTTCTGCATTTCACACAGATTAGAAGGTACAGCAATGAGACATGTTGATAGAAAAGCTCCAGCTTATAGCGAGCTGCACATGCAAAGATAAGGCAGTTTGGGCAAGTAGTATTGCCGTATTAACAGTTCCAGAGATGGGCTGAAGGAGGCACCACATGAGTGGTAGGAGGAGAGTCAACGCAGTCTTGCTCATGATGGTCTGGAACCGAAGAAGGCGTCAGAAGGCGGTGCACACGTGATTCTTGACGTGTGGATCCACGAAGGGGAGGAGTCACACAGGATGGCTGTCCGTGTGATGGCAATCACGGTACCGATAGCTGCTTTTCTTCAGGAGTCTTCTCCTCTCCCTTTCCAGTTGCTAGGGCCTTGACTGCCCCGGCGTCAGCGACTTCTCATCCTGGTCCTGAAGCCTAATCTATAGATGGACTGTGTGCTGATGGTATGTCCTTACCTGGATCCAGTCTCCGGGTTGAAAAGAAAGAGCTTAGAAATCTAGCAGAAGGGACTGGAACTGCTGAGCATACCTGTGGAGGGAAGAGAGTTGCCTCTGCTGCTAGGAAATACAAGAGATCAAACGTGAGGCTCAGGAGTGTAAAAAGTAGGCAGCTTTCCATATAACAGTTCAAAGGGAGAAAAATTTCAGTCTACCCTCTTATTTTTTGAACAGAGTCAAAGGCAAGACAGTTTAATTTCTTTACAAAGTTGTTTAAGGTTTCGGAGGTTCTCCCTCTTGGATTGCTGCTTGCATACAACAGAAAATCCTAAGCAACTCAATTAGCTAATACATTTTTTATAGATCAAAAAAAGTTGCAGACAGGATGCCCACACTTCCTCAATTTGTCACAATTTTAGGATTATGCCAATTTGTAAAAGTTTGTGTAGGTATCTTTCCTCCTTTACCTTCATGTGTCGGGCCAGGACACATAGAGGCAAAAAGGGGATAAAAGCATCTGAAAAGCACCACATGGCCAGTGTGGGTCTCCCCAAAGCTCATTAGGATGAAAAGTACACCCAGCCTATCTCCAAATGTCTATTTCCAATTATTGAGTATATATCTGGGCTAGATGACTTCCAAAATTGGAGCTAATGGAGATGTCATAATCAAAAATTGTAGAGTGTTCATTGTCAGTTCCTTTTCCAGGTGGATACATTGGATACATCATCTCACATCTCAATTTACCTTCACCATTTTTTACTGTCAATCTGAGTTCTCTTTTCCGACATAAATATTCCATCACACTCCTCTCAACACTACTTTTTTTTCCACTTACATCATTCCATCAAACTACATGCATAGGTTCTTCTGGGTTTTTTTATACCATACTAATGGATCCTTATGTGGCAAGGCTGCTAAGAACATCAAACAATTGTTAAATAAACGTAGTATTTTTGAAAACAAATGGTAGGTAGAAAATATAAATTTAGATTCTTCTCAATAAGCATAACAGTGTGAGTAAACAGTATCCCTTTCCCACTAACTTAATTGGTCCAGTACTAAGTGGACATGTGCTCTTTCTAAATACAATGTAAAACTATTATTTTACAGCATTTTATAATATCAATCCCAATAGGAAGAATTATGGCTTCTAACAGGATGGCCACATATCTCTCAGGTGTGACTAGAGTCTATCGTATACACTGTTCCCAGTGAGAGCGCTGTAGGAAACTTAAAAATATTTGAGGACTGATCTTATAGCTGCAGTGTCCACAAGGATCTGTGCAAGCTACTCACTAATCATGGTGTTTAAGAGATCCTTTTGAGGTGAGAGGCCTACGAAGGTACAAGGCATTTGTAGCTGGGCCTCATGGCGATACTTCCTCGGGTTCTTCTTGGCCTACTCTCCCCTGCCTATTCATGTCTCTGCAGAGGCATAAATATACAAGGTTCATGTTCTTCAGGCCTTGGGGGTCCTCGAGGAGTCTTAGAGCAGTCAGAATTCCGGTGGCCCAGATCATCACACTCGGAGCAGCACGTTTATTGCCTTTTCCAAGGCTGTAGCCTCACCTTCTGCCTCTCTCTCTGTTTCTTTTTTTTTTAAACCTCTCCTAGATCATTGCTAACAAGTAAAATTTTGTTTATCCAATCAACTCAAGTTAATATTATTGTTTTATTTGTCTACTAAATGTGATTTATATGCTTGGGAACAAAGCAAGTTCAGATCAGCCTCTGTCCAAAATTATATAATTTCTGTGTATACTGGACCTTGTCAGACGGCTGCCTGGGTGAGAATGTTCACAGTCTTGGCAAGTGTATATATCAATATGATTTGCAAGGGATTGTGGGAAATGCAGTCCATTCACACCAGACACAGCCACTCACAATAATTAGTTGTGCTTGAGTGTAAAGCCAATAAGATATTTATTTATGGGGTTATTTCTCCCAACACAGATATGCTTGGTAGCACATAAAACAGGATACTTGATTTCAGTGTTAAACTTGGAAAAACAAAATCAGGAAAACAACAGATGAACTTGTCAGGCAATCAAATGAAAAGAATGAAGACCTGGTTGGTAACAAACTGGTCTTTTCTGTAGACTTTAGCTAATATTTTCTTAGCAGTGTATCAAACAAGCAAAACCCACAAAGAAGGGAAAAACTGTTCTTTTCAGGTTAACTTCTTATATCTTCACACATAGACTCAGAAGTGATTCCCTCAGAGCTCACAAGCAATTAGGTAAGGCTCAATTGCTAGCAGTTACCCAGCTGAAACCCTTTAGCTGGCTTGCTTTCTACTGCGTGGCTCAAATCCTACTTCAGGAGCTTTTCTGAGTAGATTAAAGAACAAGTTTGTATTTCTTTGTGATGGTTGATGTACTTTGTAACAGAAAATTACCAAAGGAGTTTAGACAGAGAGCAATCCATATATTCACATCCTGTATCTAAGACCGCTCCCCCTTCTTCAACAATCATGGGTTCAATATCATGGATTGGCACAGAGGAATTTCTCAATGTAGCACTCTCAGGAGAATACTTGTTTTCCTGCTGTCTTTCAAGGTTATAGCTAGGGCATAGATCAGTGTTCATACCTGAGCTTCCATTGCTGTTAGAGTTCCTCTCTAAATAGCCTGGCCAGTATGTAGTCCAGTTCTTATGTCCAGCCTTGCAATCCAGATCCCTGGACACTGGATCTCTCTTCACATACCTTCTGGCATGGGTCCTAGGGTCCCTTCCAAGTGCAGCCGTCTCCCTCACAGGTACCCTCTGGAGATTCCTAGCTCTGCAGCACCATTCCTCTGGCTTTCCCCAGTCCAATGGTGTATGCTGGCCCTTGGAATACCTTCCAGTATACGTACTGCTCTGGACTCCTTTAGACCTCCCAAATGCTTTTCTCTTCTTTCTTCCAAAGGGTTTCTTGCCCTCTCTGTCCGTCCGGTCTGGCTTCTGTTCCTGATGATCCTCCAGATGATGAAGACGTCCAAGCTGAGGATATCCAAGCTGATTCTCAGATGAAACTGAGGATGAGAATCTCCCAGATGAAACTGAGGATGAGGATCAAGATGTGGATAATTCTCTGTAGAATAAACTCTACCTTTATTCTGCCTAGATGAGTGCTCCACCCTAGCACAGCGCAGCTGTGCTGAATCAGGCCCTGCCCTTTGAGATAAGTGCTTAAGGATTACCTCATAGCCCTCCTGATTGAACACACGTTTCCCCACTTCAGCTGGCCTGCATGGAGTGACGGTACAACCCTAAACAAAGTCATAGAGGGGGGTGATCTGCACAGATCATCAGGTACACCTACTCTAGCCACCTTACTGGGAAGACTAGATGGACAATACTGGCCTTTATCTGCTGCCATTTATTATGCTATTATGTTACTATCTGATAGAGCTAATAATCAGGGTAGCATGGACCCGGTGCACCCCTTTTATATTTCCATATTTCCCCCCTTACCCTGAACACTGTCACCCTTATCCAACCCCCCAATTTCCATTTACATAAAGACATATAACATGTGTTTGGAAATAAACTGGTCACAGCTTTAATGAAACAACTCAAACTTTCTTACAACCAATGATAACCAATAATAACTAACCTCACAGGATCCGGCAATTCACCAGCCATGTTACTAGCAAGGTGATACCATCCCCGCCCTTCATGACAGTCATACTTTCAGCAAGCCTGTACCCCCCCCCCCCACCCCTTGCCTACCTCGCCATATGACTAGCAAAGGTATGCAAGATTCCGGGTGCCCCTTCATGGGGCCTCCACCCAGGAATATCCTAGCTGAGATCACTCAACCATGGCCCAACAGTGATGATCATAAGGCTCTGGACCCTGGAAACTTCTGGGAACCTGCCCAACTCCACCCAAAACTGCAACAAATGCCAACACCATCGCCAAGATCACCACCGCAGCATGGGATGGGATGGTTGGGGACACCTCAAGCACGTTGCCATTTCTGCCGGGACCAGAGTGCAGGGAGGCAGCACCCGTAAGGGGTAGGTATACTCACCCGTCCCCTTCCTCCGCTCCCGGCAGCCTTCCCCCATCACTCATTGGCTCTGCTCTCGCAATGATTTTAAAAATCAGCATCCTTTTGGCAACCCCCTTCCCTGATCATCATCCCCCACTCCACACACTCGGCGATATCGGGCCATGTGGCCCACCATCAAGAGAGAGCCTGGCCCCTGCCACGGAGAAGGGGACCTGGCACCGGGCCACACACCCGGTTACAGATGGCCAGCTGGGACTCTGCCCCTCGTTCTGGAAACATAGCATCTCACCATCAACAAATCCCTCTTCGCCAGTCTGATCAACTCCCCCCCCCCCTTCTCCCCCACACAAAATCATTTCCTGACAATGAATTAACAGTATCTGAGGCAAATAGAAATGCTTGGCTTGCATCAATGAAAGGATGAGTTGAATTAAGCACATGCCCCAGATACCAGAACTTTGAATCCAAATGCCCAATGCCACTAGTTTAGATCAGCTCCCATAGCTCATTTCAGGGCTTGAAAGATGTACTGTATGAATTGAATGTACCCTGCTTCATCCCTGACCAGCAACAGAACCTGGGCTCTTGGGCTTCATCCCTTCACTCAAAGCAATGGGAGAGAGAGAGAGAATAATAATAAGTAATAAAACAATTCACACACATAGAATTATGTTAAAAACACCATAATTTTGAGGCCTTAAAGAAGGAAGTCCACAGTCCTGCAAACTCGAGCAGTTCCTGTAAATCCTCTTTCACCTAGCTAGACCAGAGCACCTCATTTATTGATAGAAACACTGCGTTGTCAGCACCACTTTTGTTGCAAGTCTTGTTATAGGACAAATTAAGCAAAGACATACTGCTTAGCTGAATTAGAAGAAGCAAAAACATTCTGTCCCATTCTGCTAAACATGGCCTTGGTTTTGGTAACATATATCTCTCCAGGCTGCTAGTGAATTTTAAGTCATTCTCCATATTAATTCTTTTAAAGGTCTTTGGTACCCCATTTCAAGTCCCTCTCAACAGTCCCCCCTATGATTCTGTAAAGCATCACAATAAAACTTGTCCATGTCCAAAATAAATAGATAAATAATTTAATACATGCGTACAAAAATAGAAAAATAAAGAAAGAAATAAAGAAATGTATCGATGCATAAATAAAATAAATCTCCTGCCATGGCGGAAAACATCTTCCACTTCATTTTGTTTCAGAGTCCTAGGCACATCTGGTTCATGGGTGAACTTCATCTTGTTGGTTGAAAGAAGTCTTTATAGATATATAGTTCATTTGACAATACAGAATAAGGATTGCAAGCATCCTGAAAATTAATCAAAACTATGTGACACTGCCCTTACAAGTTCTCAGTAAGAATGTGTACAGAACCAAGGCTCTACCAATTACACAGGTACACTACCAAAAAACTGCCTCCAGTTTTGCAACTGATTCCTATAGATTTTGGGGTGCTGAATCCAGGAAAAATAGCCAAAATGTTCCATCACGTCACGTTTTCTTGCAAAATTAGATTTCTTACCCATATAAGGAATGTTCACATAATTTCTTTTTAGCCGACTGCAGTTTATTTTCTTGGCCCAAAATAGAGGTTCTAATGGTTAACTAACTAGAAACACTCCCTCATGATATTTTAGAGTGTTTTGTATTCATTTTATACATTAACAGGACAATTGGGAGGCGGGGGGCTAAATCCAGTACTCGCGCTGGCGCATGTTCTTTCCTGTTCGCCTCGCCTCGTTCGCTCGCTCAAACACGGTGGTTGCGACATGAACGTTCCTGTCAAATTTCAGTTTCTTGCAAGTTCATTATTACCTTTTGTTTGCTCAGTCGTAATCCAGCTTTATTCCGAAGTGGTTCACTACAGTTGTAGTTTGCAGTGCTGTGTATTTGTGATGGCTCACAGAGCCAGAGGTTGCGTCAACTCTCCGGACAATTTTTGTTTTATTTGTGGGGAATATACCGTGAAAAAGCGGCAGAGGAACATTTCTGCATTTAATAAAAAAGTATATTTCGCCTATTTCGGTTTGAAGTTAGGCGATCAAGACAAACCGTGGGCTCCTCACAAAGTGTGCAAGACATGTGAGGAAGATCTACGCTTATGGATGAAAGGTAAAAAACAAGCATTTCGTTTCGGAATACCTATGATGTGGCGTGAACAAAGAGACCACAGCAGTGACTGCTATTTTTGCTCTTGCATTGTGAAGGGATACAACTTAAAAAATAAGAACGTAATAAGTTACCCCAACCTTCCCTCAGCAATTAGGCCTATGCCTCATAGCAACGAAGTACCTGTGCCTGAACCACCAAAATCTTTGGATCATATTTGTGTGGACGGTTCTGATCATGATGAGACTCATCAGATGGCTTTTCCCGATGAGTCCAGTACTTCCGAGTTTGAAACTGAACCAGATCCGAAACCTGAACTTTTCTCTCAAGCTGAATTGAATGATTTAGTCCGGGATTTAGGACTCCCAAAAGATGCTGCCCAACTGCTAGGTTCTCGGCTTAAACAGAAAAATCTATTGTCACCAGGAACAACTTTTTATTGGTACCGCAACCGCGAGACACAATTTTTGAAGTATTTCAGCAAAGAGGAAGATTTGGTATTTTGCAACGATATATACGGAGTGATGGAAAAGTTTAAACTCAAGTATGATCCTGCTGAATGGCGGCTGTTCATTGATTTGTCAAAAGACAGCATAAAAGGTGTTCTTCTTCATAATGGCAACACATTCGCTTCAGTTCCTATTGCTCACTCTGTTATTCTCCAAGAAAAATATGAGAATTTGGCCCTGATTCTTCAGAAGATTCGTTATGATGAGCATAAGTGGATGATTTGTGGAGACTTTATAATTCTATCCATGCTATTAGGGCAGCAATCCGGTTTCACCAAATATCCCTGCTTCCTTTGCTTGTGGGATAGCCGGGCCAGCGACCTACACTGGGGGAAAAAAGACTGGCCAATTCGGGAGTATTTGAGACCCGGTGAGAAAAATGTTCTTCATGAGAGCTTGGTACCTCGTGATAAAATTTTATTACCACCTCTCCACATTAAGTTGGGTCTCATTAAGCAATTCATCAAGTCCCTTCCAAAAGATGGTGAGTGCTTTCGGTACCTTTGCTCAAAGTTCCCCCGACTTTCTGAAGCAAAGGTAAAGGAAGGAGTGTTTGTTGGCCCTGATATAAGGGAACTCATTTCAGATGGCGCATTCGCTGAAACAATGTCTGAGAAGGAAAAAGAAGCCTGGGATTCCTTCAAGGATGTTGTTCTCAAATTCTTGGGGAACAGGCGGGATGAGAACTATAAGGATATTGTTGCCAGGATGCTCAATGCCTTCAAAGAACAAGGCTGTAACATGAGCCTGAAAGTCCATTTCTTGCACTCCCATGTGAACTACTTTCCCGAAAACTTGGGGGCGTACAGTGAACAACAAGGTGAAAGGTTTCACCAGGACATCAAGGATGCAGAGAGAAGGTACCAAGGAAGATGGAACACCACTATGATGGCTGATTTCTGCTGGTTGCTGCTGCGGGAAACCCCAGATGAAAAATACGCCAAGCAGTGCACCAAGAGAAGCATTCGGGGGAAGAAAAAACGGGCCCACCAGGAGATTGATTGACCCAAGAATGACTTTAAAATCTAAACTGTGTTGACAAATATCGTGTTTTTACTAAACTTTGAAATAAAAATTTGCTAGTTATTACCACAGTGTCGGATCTCATTTATTAGAATTTTATTTTCACACCATCGGGTGTTTGTCTTCATGTATTGCAATGGTGCGGTTTGCGTTTTCTATTCTTACATACATACCTGTACAACATTTTTTGCACATTTCTTTGCTTTGCTTTGTGTCTAACCTCGCTCTTATATGCTCAATGTTTGTGCACATGTATGTGGCTGTTTTAAGTGCAGACAATTTTGCTACCATCACAGTGTGTTTTGTTGACATTACTCTATTCTTATGTGCTGCCTTGTTACAATTTTCTTTATTCTTATTTGAATAACTACTAAACAATTAGTATAAAGAATTCATCCAAGAAACTTTTATCTCGATCGCACTCAATCTGAAACGTTCACCTCAAACTGCTAACCCAATGTAGCAAAAAATCTGTACGTGATGGAGCAAATTGGTTACCAGATTTGGATTCAGCGCACCAAAAAACGTAAAAATCAATCGAAACATTAGAGGCAGTTTAAAAAAAATTTTTTTTAGTGTACCTGTGTTATTCTTTCAAGCAAAATTTGTTAGCAGTGGCCAACTGCTCTTCATAGATCTTTCAGAAGTTTAGAAGTTTGTTCCAAATCTTCTGCCACCGCTGGTAATTCCAAGTTCTTCAGCAGCTTCTTCTTTCACTCTGGGCTGTGCTATGCACATCTTGGACAAAGAGTGTCAGTAACTGTCCACCCAGGCATCATGGCTTCATATGCATCTTTCCTTAGCATTGCTGGAATCACTGATATTTATTCCAATCTGGCTTTCAGTAGCATTGCTGACTTCCTTTCTTTCACAGTAGTTGCCTTCTTCGGCCCATAAGATTCAGTGCATGTCATATATAATTTGCAGAACAAAAGCTTACTATAATAGCATTCTTCCGATTCCCCACAATGGCAAACATGCACAACTACTAATGACAATATAAAATTACTGAACATAATTATCTTACCTAATCTAATGTTAATTAGTCACAATAGATCTACTGCTAGCACTAAATTTTACAACTTATTTAACTATATGGAGACCAAGATAACTTGCAACATACAGTACTTCTAATTTGCATTTTCATTCTTTAATTTTTCTCTTTATCAAATGAAAGTTAGCATGTGGCCTAATAGACACAATGTGGATGACATGGTGCCTCTCAGCTCTCACATGGTCCTTCCATGTGGATGAGCTGTGGTGACAAGGAGGACCCTCATGGAGACGTACTTTGTTTGAGGTAGGCTGTCTGTTCTGACAGAATTGGGGGGTTAGTGGCAGAGTGGCGTTTTTCTGAGTTTGCATGGCCATGGTGAAAGCTGGCTGGGACTGTATGTAGTAGCGCAAACGCGTTGTATGTGACCAACTCCCCCTGAAGAAGCATTTAGCGAAATGCTCAATGGGCACCGAAGAGAGGCATTGGGGCACAGCAGATCTCATTACTTGCCAAGATGTGATGTGGCTATCTGGATGTTTGTTTAAGCTAAGTGTGGAGTAATCTGATCTGCTCATCTGTCATTGAAAAAAACATTTTCGAAAAATATTTTGGATCACTCTGAGAGCAGAGTAGTCTTGGTCATTGATGTGCAAGGGTGGTGGCATATAGGATTTCCTGGATGCCTGTTTTCTGCCCAATAGTTCTGAGACCTCCTCTCCCTTTTGGGTGCTCTTTTTGTGGCTCCATGTACGCACCAAAGTTTTTGTTTTAGATGGAGTGATTTTTCTGGTTCTTGATTTCATCTCACTTCGGAAGTGACCCTTTGGTAAGAAGGATGCTGGGTTGCATACAGAGAGGAATTACCAGCAGAAAGGAAGAGGTATTAATGCCACTGTACAAGTTGCTGGTGAGGCTGGAAGTGGTTCAGAGGAAGGCGACCAAAATGATTTGCAGCCTGCATCAGAAGACTTATAAGAAGAGACTTAAAGACCTAAATATGTATACTCTGGAGGAGAGGAGGGACAGAGGAGATATGATTCAGACCTTTAAATACCTAAAGAATATTAATGGACAAACAAACCTCTTCAAAAGACGGGGGAGCTATAAAACTAGAGGGCATAAAATGAAGCTGCAAGGGGGTAAACTGAAAGGCAATGTCAATAAATACTTTTTCACTGAAAGGATGGTGGATGCTTAGAATGCCCTCCCGATGGAAGTGTGTGATAAGGAAGCTTATCATAGCTCAGGAAGGAGCTATAGTAAAGGTGAAGTGACTCTGAACAAGCAATCTGTCAGTTCTGGTAGAAATAAGAAAACATAATTTTTCTATAAAAGACTACCAGTCCCAGAATGCACCAGGTTTCCAACAGCCATTAGAGGAGCTGAAGTGCAGAAACGTGTGTTCAATAAGGAGGGCTATGAGGTAATCCCCAAGCACTCATCTCAAAGGGCAGAGCCTGATTCAGCACAGCTGCGCTGTGCTAGGGTGGAGCACTCATCAAAGCAGAATAAAGGTAGAGTTTATTCTACAGAGAATTATCCTCATCCTCATCCTCAGTTTCATCTGGGAGATCCTCATCCTCAGGATCTTGATCATCTTGGACAGCTTCATCATCTGGAGGATCATCAGAAGCAGAAGCCAAACCGGACGGACAGAGAGGGCAAGAAACCCTTTGGAAGAAAGAAGAGAAAAGCCTTTGGGAGGTCTAAAGGAGTCCAGAGCAGTACGTATACTGGAAGGCATTCCAAGGGCCAGCATACACCATTGGACTGGGGAAAGCCAGAGGAATGGTGCTGCAGGGCTAGGAATCTCCAGACGGTACCTTTGAGGGAGACGGCTGCACATGGAAGGGACCCTAGGACCCGTGCCAGAAGGTATGTGAAGAGAGATCCAGTGTACAGGGATCTGGATTGGAAGGCTGGACATAAGAACTGGACTACATACTGGCCAGGCTATTTAGAGAGGAACTCTAACAGCAATGGAAGCTCAGGTATGAACACTGATCTATGCCCTAGCTATAACCTTGAAAGACAGCAGGGAAACAAGTATTCTCCTGAAAGTGCTCCATTGAGAAATTCCTCTGTGCCAATCCATGATATTGAACAGATGATTGTTGAGGAAGGGGGAGAAGTCTTAGATACAGGCTGTGAATACATGGATTGCTCTCTGTCTAAACTCCTTTGGTAATTTTCTGTTACAAAGTACAACAACCATCACAAAGAAATACAAACTTGTTCTTTAATCTACTCAGAAAAGCTCCTGAAGTAGGATTTGAGCCACGCAGTATAAAGCAAGCCAGCTAAGGGGTTTCAGCTGGGTAACTGCTAGCAATTGAGCCTTACCTAATTGCTTGTGAGCTCTGAGGGAATCAGTTCTGAATCTATGTGTGAAGATATAAGAAGTTAACCTGAAAAGAACAGTTTTTCCCTTCTTTGTGGGTTTTGCTTGTTGTTTGAAACACTGCTAAGAAAATATTAGCTAAAGCCTACAGAAAAGACCAGTTTGTTACCAACCAGGTCTTTATTCTTTTGATTTGATTGCCTGACAAGTTCAACTGTTGTTTTCCTGATTTTGTTTTTCTAAGTTTAACACTGAAAGCAAGTATCCTGTTTTATGTGCTACCAAGCATATCTGTGTTGGGAGAAATAACCCCATAAATAAATATCTTATTGGCTTTACACTCAAGCACAACTAATTATTGTGAGCAGCTGTGTCTGGTGTGAATGGACTGCATTTCCCACAATCCCTTGCAAATCATATTGATATATGCACTTGCCAAGACTGTGAACATTCTCACCCAGGCAGCCGTCTGACAAGTGGTGGGGGCAAACACAGTGACAGAAGTCAAAATGGCATGGGACAGACACAGTGGATCCCTTTACAGCAACAAGATAAAATAAAAATATGCATAACTATCTCTTATTTCTAAACAAATAGGGGTGACTTACATGGAGTGGTGGGTATACCCCTAAACAAAGGCATGGGGAGAGGTGACCTGCACGGAGCAGCAAGTGTACCTGCTCTCGCCGCCTTGCTGGGCAGACTATATGGACCGTACTGGTCTTTATCTGCCATCATATACTATGTTACTATGACATATGCTATTTTAATCTCTTAGGGGTATGTTTACTAAATGGGGGTAGAAGACTCTGTGCGATATCGGAGCCATGGCCCTTTAGACTTTATGGATGTGACGTGCATCTAGATTTTCTATTAACATAAAAAAAACAACAACATATACACATTTTTCACCTTGGTTTAATTACTTAACTTACTTGTCAGAATGAAATTGTATCACTCATTTGTGACTTGTAAAAGCTAAATCCCTAATCTGAAGATTTTTCTTTAATATCTCATGTATCACTACCCTTCTTGCAGAATAAGAAACAAAAATAACAGATATCAACAAACTATCACTTCTTCAAGACAAGCATTGTCACATAACTTCACTTGATAACCTGAATCCCCAGACTGGTTTTTGTTTTTTTAATTTTCCTTTTTCCTTTTTTTTCTCGTTAGTCAAATAAACTTGTTTTGACTTTGACACGCAATTCAGTTTTCACTTGTAACTTCATAACTTTTCTTAGTCTTTGTCATATCATGCAAACACAGCTTATCAGATATCTAAACACATCAAAATGCTATCACACATTCAAATGCCAACAAACATTGAAGATCTTCTCAATCATTCATATCAATTAAAATATATACTCTAGAGAATCTTATTCTGCAGATATAGTATGAGAAGCTGCAAGAGGTCCCATTTGCATTTTAATCGGGATCACACATCATGGATCAAACTTATTTAGTGTACAAACACAAATACAGACATGGTTAACCATTTTTGTTCCCCCCCCCCCCTCCAATATACTTGTCAAATCTAGGATCCCTAAAATAATCTTAAACATAATTTTAAATAAAATCACAATCATGCATATGTATTTCTGTTTCTGACAATTGGAAACAAATGTTGTTCTTTCTGTTACAGATGGGAATTAGCTACATTCAGGCTGTACTTTAACTGTAACTATTTTTTTTTATTTAAAAAGACACTTCTAACAAAATTTGCAGTCAAGGTCTTCTTGCCAGATAACTAGCAATATCTTTTCCTACAGAGTTACTGTAAACACACAAAACTCTGCCAGACTTGTTGCCATTATGTTATTTGTGCTGTCTTTTTCTATCAAGCTATTACTGCAGTATACACTGCATTCCCCCAATACACTGTCTCAAAGAATCCAGTCCATATTATAACACAAACCCAGACAGAAAAAACACTAGCAGAGTCATTCTGAACTGCAAATAAGCCTTTTGCACATACGCTTGGGACATGTGCCTAGTGGAGATGTCTAGATGATATTTCGCACACATGCCCATCTGCAAAGACAAAAATGATGTGCGTGCATCTCTGGATGTGGGTGGGTAGGGGCGGAATGTGGGCATGGAGGGGAAGAGTGTGGGAGTGCTGGTGGCAAAAACATCTAGAGTATATTCCATCCAGAACCATGTACATTTAGGTGATTATCCATGGACATCTATGTTATACCTGCTAAAACGTAGAATAACATAGTTGGAGGGAACAAAGTAAAGTAATTAAATGATATAAAATAAAGCAGGACATACTGCTCTGAGCCCCATTGCATCTCAATGAGATGTATGGTGGTGACACTACTTGTGTGCCTGCTATATCATTGTGCACAGGATGCAGATGTACATAATGTAATGCACAAAGGAGGGACATGTACAAAGTGCATGAGAAGGAACAGGCAGCACCAGAGAAACAGGAGCAAATGCTACATATGTTCACAGTGACTAAGGTAGAGGGAAACACAGAGCCCAGAGGATGCATGAATAAATGTTTATTGTGTGCAGGTAAAAAAAAGGTAACACCTGCACAACTAACACCAGTGCCCAGGCAAGCCCACCCCACACACTCAGCTTCCCCCCAATAGCATAACACAAACTGCCCCTGCCCCACCCCCACTCCACCATCCCAAACCCCTGCCCCAACCCCCCGCTCCCTCCCAATCATCCCAATCCCCCACCCCCACCCCCACCACATCCCCCAACCCCGTTGACAGGCAGGCAACCTAACCCATGCCTACCTCTACCTCCTATGTACCCTAACCCACCCCAACACCTCCCCCACCCAGAGGTGACACCACTGGGCATCAGTGATTGGCCATTGGGTAGTGTGGGCAATGCCATGCCCCCTGAGAATGGGCTGCTGCTGCTGCTGCTCTCCCCATTAGTCTCTCCACATGCCTCATGGAATGATGTGAAGACAAGCAGGGACCCCACATCTCAGGGCCACAGGATCCAGGATGCAGGACTGTCCCATGCTGCTGGACCCCAACACAGATACTGCTAGTGCCGTGGCCTGTGTGGACACCCTGCTGGTGGATGGTGGGACAGATGGGTGAGGCACACCAGCAGCGGCAGGAGGCACAGTAGCAATAGCTGGTACACCACTGTGGACAGTCATGCCCTGTGGCCCTGCCAATTGGGAGACCAGTAGGTCGATGCATGCCCCAATGTGGCACAATGAGGCATTAAGGCAATTGGTCGCTGCCAGCTGTTCTTCCTGGACTTCCAACTGCCACTCATGGAGGGCCACCTGCTGTTCCTGCAGTGCCACGGTGTGCCTGAGGAGTCACAGTTTTTCCTGTTCATGCACCTCGTGGCCCTCCTGTTGGGTGAGCAGGCACTCAGCACACTGCACCAGCTGTCCATAGATGCATTGGTGATGCTGCCGATGGCAACCACTGCCACTAGGCTGGATTTGGGGCTCAGGTGATGGTGCGAGCTAGTCCTCGGTGTCCCCAGAGCTAGTATCCTCAGGTTCCGCGTACTGGCTGGCTCTGTACTCCATCCACGTGTGTTTATTACTCATGTCTAACAGACAAATTAATATGGATAAAATACATTCTCTAAAATGCTTGTATGCAAATGCTAGAAGTCTAAAAAATAAGATGGGAGAGTTAGAATATATAGCACTAAATGAAAGGTTAGATATGATTGGAATATCAGAGACATGGTGGAAGGACGCCAACCAGTGGGACACTGTGATACCTGGGTACAAACTATATCGTAATGATAGAGCTGATCAAATTGGTGGAGGGGTTGCTCTCTATGTTAGAGAGGGCATTGAGTCAGAAAGGATTAAAGTTTTGCAGGAAACAAAATCTGCTGTAGAATCTATATGGATTGAAATTCCATGTAAAAGGGGGAAGGCAATGGCAGTGGGGTGTACTATCGAGCGCCTGGCCAGAATGACCAAATGGATGATGAAATGCTCAAAGAAATCAAGGAAGCTAACAAACGTTACAGCACAGTAATAATAATGGGTGATTTCAACTACCCCAGTATCGACTGGGTCAGTGTCACGTCAGGACATGCTAGGGAGATAAAGTTCCTAGATGAAATAAATGACTGCTTCTTGGAGCAGCTGGTTCATGAACCGACCAGAGGGGAAGCCATATTAGACCTAATCCTTAGTGGAACACCAGATCTAGTGCAAGAGATAAGGTTGTTGGGGCCACTTGGCAATAGTGATCATAGCATGATCGCCTTTGATTTAATTAGTGGAAGAGGGATAGTAAGGAAATCCACAGTACTACCTTTTAACTTTCAAAAGGGAGACTATGATAAAATGAGGAAAACAGTCAAGAAAAAACTAAAAGGAGCAGTTGCAAAGGTTAAAGACGTACATCAGGCTTGGCTGTTGTTGAAAAAATACTATCTTGGAAGCCCAGACCAGCTGTATTCCACGCTTTAAGAAAAGTGGAAAGAAGTCCAAAAAACTGCCAGCATGGTTTAAAGTTGAGGTCAGAGAGGCTGTTGTTGCCAAAAAAGCATCTTTCAGGAAATGGAAAAAAGAGTCAAATGACGAAACCTGGAAACAGCACAAGCACTGGCAAGTCAAATGCAAGGCATTGATAAGGCAGGCAAAGGGAGCATTTGAGAAGAAGCTTGCTGCAGAAGCAAAAACGCGAAGTAAAGACCTTTTCAAGTACATTCGTAGCAAAAAACCTGTGAGAGAGTCAGTTGGTCCATTAGATGATAAAGGGGTTAAAGGAGCACTAAGAGGCGACAAGGCGATAGCGGAGAGACTGAACGAATTCTTTGCTTCAGTCTTTACTGAGGAAGATGTAGGGATGTTACCCATGACTGAAGTGGTATTTAAAGGTGCAGAAGAATTGAAGGAAATATTGATACATCGAGAAGATGTATTACAACTATTAGATAAGCTGAAGAGTAGCAAATCACCTGGGCCGGATGGTATACATCCAAGGGTATTGAAAGAACTGAAATATGAGATTGCAGACCTGCTATTAGTAATCTGTGAACTATCATTAAAATCATCTCTAATACCTGAAGACTGGAGGATCGCCAATGTAACACCAATTTTTAAAAAGGGTTCCAGGGGTGATCCGGGAAACTACAGACCGGTGAGCCTGACGTCAATACTGGGAAAAATGATAGAAACCATCATAAAGAATAAAATTACTCAGCATGTAGATAGTCATGAACTAATGAGAGACAGCCAACATGGCTTTAGACAAGGAAGATCTTGTCTTACTAATCTGTTATGTTTTTTTGAAGGAGTGAATAATCAGGTGGACAAAGGTGAGTCGGTTGATATTGTGTATCTGGACTTTCAGAAAGCCTTTGACAAGGTCCCTCATCAGAGACTTTTGGCAAAACTAAAGAGTCATGGGATAGGAGGCAGTGTACTATTATGGATCAGGAACTGGTTAAAAGATAGAAAGCAGAGGGTAGGGCTACATGGCCAATTTTCCCATTGGAGAAAGGTGAATAGTGGTGTACCCCAGGGATCTGTGCTGGGTCCGCTGCTTTTTGACATATTCATAAATGACCTGGAAAGTGGAATAACGAGTGAGGTTATCAAATTTGCAGATGACACAAAACTATTTAAAGTTGTTAAAACCCAAGAGGATTGTGGAAAATTGCAAGAGGATCTTGATAAATTGGAAGACTGGGCATCAAAATGGCAGATGAAATTTAATGTGGACAAGTGCAAGGTTATGCACCTAGGGAAGAACAACCCAAACTATGGTTACACGATGCAAGGTTCCACATTAGGAACCACCACCCAGGAAAAAGATTTAGGCGTCATTGTGGATACCATGTTAAAACCCTCGGCCCAGTGTGCAGCGGTGGCCAAGAGAGCAAATAGAATGCTAGGTATGATAAGGAAAGGAATGGAAAATAAAACAAAGGATATTATAATTTATTTTATTTATTTATTTACAGTCTCTTATATACCGCACTATTCAGCATCAGCGCGGTTTACATGGAACAAAATGCTCATTACAGTTAACATGTATGAGTTTACATATAACAGGGTATGAGTTACATATAACAGGGGACAGAAACTTGGCTAACAGGGGTAAACTATTTACAGAACTTATTATATGGAGTCATAATCAAAGCAGTTGCATAGAAAATACAGTTCACTTCATAAGTTTGAGTATCCACATGGTGAGTTGCTTGTGGTCCTGTAAATTTGACTGAGAATAGTATCGGTGGTGTCCTGAGGTTCTAGGGGATGCAGTCAGGGTCTATCAGGTACTTGTTGAAGAGGTGGGTTTTTAGGGCTTTCCTAAACTGTGGTAGGTTCTTAATAGCCTGGATGTCATGGGGTAATTCATTCCAGTATCTTGGGGCACTGAGACTGAAGGCCCTGTTGGCTGTTGATTTGGTGCAGGCAGTAAGTGCCTTCGGGACTTTTAGGGAGTTTATAGCCGTGGATCTTCTAATTCTATTTGGGGATGTGGAATGGATGAGGGCAGTTACGGATGCAGGTGAGAGATTGTGACCAGCTTTAAAAGTGATTATCAAGGTTTTGAAGATAGTTCTTGCACGAATTGGTAGCCAATGTAGCTGTATCAGCAGAGGCGTCACGTGGTCGCTCCTGGAGGCTCCATGGAGGACTCTTGCTGCCGCATTCATGGCTAGTTGCAGCGGGTTTAACGTAGATTGGGGAAGACCTTGTAATATTGCATTGGCATAGTCAAAATGAGGTATGACCAATGCCTGGAAAATCATCCGAAAATCAGTAGGTTCGAGGATGGAACGTAGATGCCTAAGTGAGCGAATCTTGTGGTAGACTGATTTGACTATGTTCCCTATGTGGGCCTTCATATCCAGGCGTTGATTTAAGGTGACTCCCAGGTATCGTATTGAGGATTTAGATTGCAGCTCAGCTTCTTTTACTTTAAGATATTGCGTTGGGGTAAAGTTGGGGTTCCTCGTGATGAAGAGTACTTCCGTTTTCTTATGTTGTATTCTGAGGTTTTGAGAGAGAAGCCAGTCAGATATTGCATTGAAACAACTCGTCAGTGGGGAGAGGTCCAGATGCTCGATGGAGAAAGGTATGTAGAGCAGGACATCGTCTGCGTATAACATGCAGTCAACATTGAAGGACCGGATAATATTACAGATTGGCTGCATGTAAATGTTGAACAAGAGCGCCGAGAGGGAGGATCCTTGTGGGACTCCTTGACTTTGGTGGAAAGGTTCAGAATTTATCCCTCCAGAACGAACATGCTGCCATCTTTCGGACAGGTAGGATCTGCACCATTCGAGCGCTCGTCCATTAATGCCTTTGTCAAATAGTCGTCCTAATAGAAGCTCATGGTTTACTGAATCAAAGGCTGCAGCTATGTCCAGAAAGATGAGAGCAAATCCTTGCCGGATGTCATCAATGCCAGTGAGTATCTTGCAAAATAGAGTGGTAAGGAGGGTTTCAACGCCATGGCCTTCTCTAAAACCATGTTGGCATGTGTCTAAAGGTGCAGCGAGGTCGATGTGCTCCTGCAGTTGACGTTGAGCTTCTTTTTCGATGATCTTCGCAAGTAATGGAATGCTGGATATGGGTCTGTAGGATGCTACCTGTTGGGGATCGAGCTTTCAGTTTTTTAGCAGAGGTCTAATAGAGGTGTGTTTCAGGTCTGAAGGGAAAGAGCCGGAGGAGAAGGAGAGGTTAATTATTTTGGACAGTATTGGGCTGAAGTGACTGCGAAGCTCCTTGATCCAGAAGGCTGGGCATGGATCGGACTGGGCAGTAGTGGTATTAATGGCCGCAATAGTGTCTTCAAGACCTCTCTTGGTGGGGGTAGAAAACATGGTTAGTGTTGTTTGGCAGACTTGCTCTATTGCGGAGGTTGCACTAGAGGTTCTGTTGGCCTGGCATATCTTGGATTGGAGATAGGTTGCGAAATCTTGTGGGTGTATCTCGAATGGGGGTCCAGAAGATGGTTCCCTTGATAAGGTCTTAACCATGTCAAAAAGGTCATGTGGTTTATTAAGCGATCTCTTTAAGGTGTCGGAGTAGTATTGCTTCATCGAGTTGGTGATTGTGTTGCGATGCGCAGCCAGATGACGGTTGTAAGTTATCTGGTCATTTAAAGAATGAGATCGGCGCCAGCGTTTCTCAAGTTTCCGTAATTGGTTAAGCGATGCTTTAAGATCAGCTGAGTACCAGGGGGCACTTCTCTTTTTACCTGAGGGCCTGTTGGTTGGTGTTCATTGGGCTATTGAGCTGAGGCAATTGTTCCAGTGAGAAATTAGGTCATCAAGGTTCTGGGTGGTTTCAGAGAAGAGTTGTGTTTCAGCGAGGATAAGATCTCTGTTGTAAGGCTTGAAGCATCGAGAGGGCAGTCTTGTGGTGTTGCTTTGTATTTTATTGATTTTTGTGTAGGCTTTGTATGAAGGAATCTGGATGGTGATCAGTTTGTGATCTGACCAAGGAACAGGAGTTATGGAGGTTATAGGATCCAGGTTTGGGTTAAGAGAGGATTGTGGGGCAAATACTAGATCTAGGGTATTACCCTTAATATGTGTAGGATCATTAACTAATTGCTTGAAACCCAGATTGTTGAGGGCATCGAGGAAGGCTGAAGCTTGATTATCTTGTAATGAAGGCAAGTTAAAGTCACCAAGGATCCAATTTGGGATGCTTGGGTTCTGAGTGTTAGCTGCAAGATCGATGATAGCCGAAAGGTCCTCTGGAGAAGCTGAAGGTGCTCTATAAAGCAGGTTGATTGAGCAGTGTTTATTAGAGATGGTGACGGTCTCCATGTGGTTTGTACTGGTGGAGTCTACTGTTCGAAAATGGAGGTCTGACCTTGTGAGGATGAGCACGCCACCTCCTCTTTTGTCTTGTCTATGGCTTGAATGTGCGGTGAAATTCTGGGGTAGGAGCTGGTTGAGTATAATGTTGTCTTCAGCGGATAACCACGTCTCAGTGACCATGAGTATATCAAGGCTATGGCTGGCGATGATGTCAATGACGGCTGGCCACTTCTTTCTAATCGAACGGGCATTGATGAGGGCACATTTTAGGCTAGGAGGGTGGGGGTTTTCCAAGTTTTTGGGTTTCGTATTATGTTGAAGTGCAATGTGTAACAGATGGGGATGGTGTGGTCGGGTGTCCCAGGTTATGTTGTCGTGGAATGCACTGGACCACCTTCTCCCATGGTTCCGTAAAATAGGAATCTGGTTGGATGTTGGAGTTAAGGCGAGAGAGTTGGAGAACCAACTTGATATGATTATATAGCATCCTATTATGGCGGTAATGGGGGAGCCCATCTTGGAAGAGCACTATGTAATTGGAGGTGGGACAGTCAAGTTAGACTACCAGGATGATAATGTTAGACTCCTGATACTTAGAGCAGTATGCTGGGTCACATTCAACACTTCAGTCACAGGCAGTGGTTAGAGTTAGATAACTAGTAAGAAGTGTACTGATGACTGGAACTGGTGAGGTTACTGACCACAGTAGGATAAATTATTAGCATTGGTGAGTTATTGATAGCAGTACAGTGGCGATTGGAACCGATAGTGCTACTGACAACAGTATAAAGATTGATTGGCAAGGAGGATTACTGGTAACAGTACAGTGTAGCCTTTAAAGGTTACTGACAACAGTATGGTAAATACACTGAACAGTGGCTACTGGTACAATTAGAAGTATTGACGACAGTATGGTAAAATAGATAAATTTAAAATAGTCATAATATGTAGTGGCTATATAGTGAAGTTATACTTGCTGTAGAGAGCATGGGATTTCCAGACACGGCTCTGCTGCAGGGGAGAACTATGTTTTTGCTTGTGGTGCTGCCGGAGTGCCACTGCCTAAGGGCCACGCCAAAGGGCCCTCTGGCGAGGCCCTCAGGCGCGGGCCCAACAGGCGCGTACCCCCCTGCCGGCGGTTCTTTTTGTCGCGTTGGGCTCCGCCTCCCACAGCCCCGATTGGGCTGGAGGCTCCTGAGCGGGAAGGGATGGTGGCACCCGCTCAGGTGAGCTCTACCCCGATCGGGGAGCAAGGAGCCGTGGAGCAGGAGGAAAGGCTGACTGCCTGCCGGCGGTTCTTTTTGTCGCGTTGGGCTCCGCCTCCCACAGCCCCGATTGGGCTGGAGGCTCCTGAGCGGGAAGGGATGGTGGCACCCGCTCAGGTGAGCTCTACCCCGATCGGGGAGCAAGGAGCCGTGGAGCAGGAGGAAAGGCTGACTGCCTGCCGGCGGTTCTTTTTGTCTCGTTGGGCTCCGCCTCCCACAGCCCCGATTAGGCTGGAGGCTCCTGAGCGGGAAGGGATGGTGGCACCCGCTCAGGTGAGCTCTACCCCGATCGGGGAGCAAGGAGCCGTGGAGCAGGAGGAAAGGCTGACTGCCTGCCGGCGGTTCTTTTTGTCGCGTTGGGCTCCGCCTCCCACAGCCCCGATTGGGCTGGAGGCTCCTGAGCGGGAAGGGATGGTGGCACCCGCTCAGGTGAGCTCTACCCCGATCGGGGAGCAAGGAGCCGTGGAGCAGGAGGAAAGGCTGACTGCCTGCCGGCGGTTCTTTTTGTCGCATTGGGCTCCACCTCCCACAGCCCCGATTGGGCTGGAGGCTCCTGAGCGGGAAGGGATGGTGGCACCCGCTCAGGTGAGCTCTACCCCGATCGGGGAGCAAGGAGCCGTGGAGCAGGAGGAAAGGCTGACTGCCTGCCGGCGGTTCTTTCTGTCGCATTGGGCTCCGCCTCCCACAGCCCCGATTGGGCTGGAGGCTCCTGAGTGGGAAGGGATGGTGGCACCCACTCAGGTGAGCTCTACCCCGATCGGGGAGCAAGGAGCCGTGGAGCAGGAGGAAAGGCTGACTGCCTGCCGGCGGTTCTTTTTGTCGCGTTTTTGGGTTTCGTATTATGTTGAAGTGCAATGTATAACAGATGGGGATGGTGTGGTCGGGTGTCCCAGGTTATGTTGTCGTGGATAATGCCTCTATATCGTTCCATGGTGAGACCACACCTTGAATATTGTGTGCAATTCTGGTCGCCGTATCTTAAAAAGGATATAGAGTTATTAGAAAAGGTTCAGAGAAGAGCCACCAAAATGGTAAAGGGGATGGAAGGATACTCCTATGAAGAAAGGCTAAAAAGGTTAGGGCTCTTTAACCTGGAAAAGAGACGGCTGAGGGGAGATATGATAGAAGTCTATAAATTAATGAGCGGAGTGGAACGGGTAAATGTAGATCGATTGTTTACCTTATCAGAATATAGAAAGACTAGGGGACATGCAATGAAGCTACAGGGTAAACTATTTAAGACTAATAAAAGAAAATATTTTTTCACTCAACGTGTAATCAAACTCTGGAATTTGTTACCGGAGGATGTAGTAAAGGCTGTTAGTGTAGCTGGGTTTAAAAAAGGTTTGGACAAGTTCCTGGAGGAAAGGTCCATAAGCCATTATTAAGAAGGGACCCAGGATATCAATGCTTGAACCAATACAAGCATTGTGGAACCTGTGTCCCTTGGGGAAACTGCAAGGTACTTATGACCTAGATTGGCCACTGTTGGAAACAGAATACTGGGCTTGATGGACCTTGGTCTGACCCAGTATGGCATATATTATGTTCTTATGTTCTTATGTGTTGTAGGTTGGGAGGCAACCCGCTCTGGTGGCACCATAACCCTGTCCACCAATGGTGGCAGTGGTGGATTTGCCAGTGGTGAGGCATGCATGGGCTCAGCACTGGTCCCAGCATCTGTGGCAGCACCTGCTGAGAGAAGCAAGGATGACCAACACTCTGACTGACTCTGACAGGCAGGGACTGTCTTTGTATGTTGGCTAACTCTTGTAGGTTAGCTGTGCAGCGCTGCATGCGTGGTGCATTATAAGTGCTAAATAGTAGTAGTAGTAGTAGTAGCACCTGCTGAGAGAAGCAAGGATGACCAACATAATGCGGAACCCTGCATGCAGCAACCCACCCCTACACACACACACACACATGAGCTGCCCTGGTGCACTAAGGCCCAAAGGACACCACACCACAGAGGTGGAGGGGCAGCTGGGAGAATGTGATGCAGACCAGGGAGGTGGCACCACCACAGAGTCACCCAGTGAGACAGAAGATGAGGATGTGCTAGTGCAATAAGGGCATGCATGCCCCACCCCACACCAGAAGGGACATATGTGAGAGGGGCAGTGGCGATTCAATGGATCCCCACACCATGGGTGCAGGCCCGGGGTGGAGGACATGCAGCATGTGAATGTCAGCACAGACACATACTTTGGACCGGTGGGCACCATGAGCTGTCCACATCCCTGATGCCCTCCAATGTGGCAGTGTCTACAGTGGCGAGGATCTACTGTTCCAGTTCAGTGAGGTGCACCCCCTGACTGTCTAGGCCCACAGTATGTGCCTTCCTGCACATGTCACATCTCACTTGCTGCCACTTGCGCTGGACATTCTCGATGTCCCAGTTGTTGTAGTACACTGCATTTAACTTGTGACAGATGGCAAACGTCCTGTGCCGCCTCTCATAGGCACCTACATAGGCCTCATCAGTGCCCATGAGGACCCCGAGATTGGCCAGAACCTCTTCAATGAGGAGGGTCTGCTCCCTGTCACTGAAATTTCGCTTTCTGGATGAGGCCTTGGGAGCCATGGTATTAAGACAGCAGTTCTTGAATGGTAGCACCTTCAAGGGATACAGTATTAGAAGAATGGCATTTCACAGAGGCCTGGCTATGCCAGCGTTACCTGTTTTATAGCGGTTAGATGTACAGCAATGTAGATGTCCAGAGGCGCAAAATATGGAACATGTCTGTGCACGCACACACCCACGTTTCACATTCAACGTATAAATATGTGTGCAGTCTTGCACATCTTTCTTTTCATGTAATCGATGCATCTAGGACATCATGAAAGCTGACTTACTGCAACATACCAGATTCTACAGCCACACTGCCTCTGACATGGTAGGTACAAAGAGTCAATGATGTGACTGGGATAGTATGCTGGAGCCTGTGCTCCTGAGGCATGTTTGCAGTGCCTGAGGCCCTGTGGGAAACAGTGGCATGCATGTACCTGAGTGCAGGGCCTTCCACTGTGGAGTGCCCTGCTCAGACCCCATAGTACCATCCTGACCCTCCCCCTCAGGAGAGTGGGGTACCTCCACAAGGCTAAGGGTTTAGACCTCTTCTCCACTCTCCCCTGATGGGGAGGTGCTAGATAGCACTATGGAGCTGGCTGTTGATGGGCTGTCGGTCTCTGCAGTGGCCAGGCTGTGTGGTCTGACTGTTGCTGGCTGCTGCTCCTCCCCCTCCTCTGACTCCTTGACTTCTGCCTCCTCCCTCTCATTGTCTTCTTCATCCTCCTTCTCCTCTGCCATGAAGGGGTGAGTCCTCGACTGGGATGGCTGTGTAAGAGATGCAGAGAGATGGCTGTTAGTTACAGTGGGTGGGAGTGTACAGCTGCCATGTCCCCATTGTCAGACACTTCCCCATTCTCTGTCTGCTGTTGTCCCTGCAATTTTTATGTATTTATTTTCATTCTCTTATATACTGTGCTATTCTGCATCAGTGCGGTTTACATTGAACAAACTGAAATTACATTGAACAGGGCATTATAACTTGGAGATAACTATTTTACAGGGAACATGGGCTATGGAGGGTTAAGTGGCTTGCCCAAGACCACAAAGAGCACCTGTGGGACTAGAAACCCCAGTCCTTCCAGCCCAAGGTTGCTGTCCTCTAGTGGGATTTGAACCCCTGACCTTCCAGCCTGAAGTACCTTGCCCTGGCCACTCCTCCACTCCAATACCAAGCCATTCCAGCCCTCTGCCTTGTTGCATATCATGGCCCCATTCCTGTGCCATACCTCCACACTCTCCTTGCTCCTGCTGCAGCTGCTACTAGAGTCTTGCCAACATCTGTGGGTACGTGCAGTGTATGGCCCAGAAACGCACCTGGTAGGCTTCTGTCTCACACAGGATGTAGAAACATCTGTAGAGGTAGGAGGGAGGTATCTTAGATATGCATGTTTCTTTTTCCCCCCTGGTCTGTCACTTCATCTGCCTGCCTGCCATATCACCACCTGCATATACTGGACTCCATCATATCATGCTGCCACATCTCCAGTGCTTCCTCACCCCATTCTGGGACTTGTTCTGGACCCCTGGGCCTCCTCTGTTCTGTGTGCCTGCATTGCTGACTGGCCAGGCCATGGGTTGAGGGGGCCACAGGGACAGCATTGCCTGCAACATTCCTCTGGGACCCTGCTGCATTTTCTTCCTGACCTGTGGTGCACATCATGGGCCTTGCATGCTGGTTTCAGACCTGGCAACTGACATGTCCTGTTCTACGGTTGCAGAGCATGCATTTGGGGTGTCGCAATCCAGGGGAGCACTATCATGTATGTGGTGTGGTACCTCTGTACACATTTCAGGGGTGGGACCTGGCCATGATTGTGTCTGCTGCTCTTACCAGGGCTGGTCAGGTGAGCCAGGCAACAGCAGATGGTTATGGGATGCCTGGGTGCACTGGGTGAGATATGGACAACAGCAGACAGGTAGTGAGAGTGCCTCTGTATACAGTGCATTGCAAAGGTGTTCATCCCCTCTGTGTTTGTCCTGTTTTGTCACATTCCCACTTGTGCACTGATACTCCCATCTCCGCTGTGGATTTCTGCAGCTCCTTCAGTGTTCTCTTTGGTGTCCTTGTGGCATCTCTGCTTTATGCCCTCCTTGCCTAGTCTGTGAGTTTGGTGGGTGGCCTTCTCTTGTGAGATTTGTTGTGGTGCCATGTTCTTTATACTTTGTTTTAGTGCAGTTCATGATGCTTCATGGCATCCTCAGTCTTTTGAATGTTGATTTGTTCCATAGCCCTGATCTCTACTCCACAACTTTGTCTCTGACCTGTTTGGAGTGCTCCTTGGCCATCCTGTTGCTTGCTTGGTGGTGTTGTAGAGTCGAGGCCTTTTGTTACAGGTATATTTGAACAGCCATCATGTGCCAGATCATGTGCCACTGCTTGTACACAGGTGGACCCTGCTGCCCTCATTATGTGTCATCTGTGGTTATTTGGTTGGACCTGATCTTATTTTGGGGTTTCATAGAGAGAGTGTTGGAAATATATGCGCTCACACCTTTTCAGGTTTTACGTGTTTCTTTCTGTATACAAGGAATTGTATTGTCCTTTCACATCACCAATTTTGGCTATACTATTAGGTCCCTTAACTAATATGCAAATGACCCCCCATCTTCATTCCGGGTTGTACATCATGTGACAACACAGGACTGACACAGAGGGAATGGATACTTTTGCAGGCCACTATGGCCTTCTGTGCATTCACCATTGTGGTTTTCTATGCAATTCTGGTGCCCGCCCCTTTAGACGGATGATCACAGGTTGTGATGATACAGAGGGTGGCTTCAAATATGGTTGGTGGTCTGGATCTTGACCATCTGCAGTCAGACCTATGGATCTTTTAGGTATACATTGGCAGGACAGAAGGTTGGCAGTGCTGTGATTGCAACATTTGTATATCTCCATGGCATGTATGGACAGGTTGGGAGCCTTCTTCGGTTGTCAGCATGCTCTGCTGCAAGGTGTCATTGGATGGGAATGGTAGGGGACAGACTCAGGTGTCTTATGCAGGGAAATTTCTTTGCAGACATAGTGGTGGCTGCATGGAATATTTTCCCATTGGAGGTAGTGGTGCTGTGGACAGTATCGGACTTCATAGGAAATGGAGCAGACACAGGGTTCTCTCAGGGGACTGTTGAGGTGGTTGTTTGTGGAGGGCAGCCTAGTTCAGCCATGTGTTCTTTTACTGCCATCATGGTTCTATTTTTCTACTGAGGTATGTTTTGGCTGACAGTATTGGGCCATGTTGCTGTACTGTTACACACAGTAGGGTTTTTTTTCACTATGTTCATGTTTCCTTTCTGTATGTCCTTTCCCTTTTGTCCATTCTGCATGCATTACCATCTTGCTTTTCTCTTGGCCATTGTGTTTCTCTTTGCTTGTTTCCTGTGTGGGCCCAGTTTTGTGTCTTTACAGTCATTTGGTGGTGTGGTGAGTCCAGCTCCTTTTGTCCTTTTACTTTGCAGCTACTTCCTGGCTCTTTTCAATGTTGTTGTCCCACCACATGCATTTCTCCTGCCTCCCCACTTTCCTGCTTTGCCTACTTACTGCACTAGGATGGTCTTGATTCATTCCCAGCCCCTGCGTGCTGTAGCTAGGGCTGGCCATCTGTGTGCCATGGGGGAGCAGAGCTCTTCAATTCTCTATCATAAGCCTGCAGAGTAGGCAGGTCTCAGCCTCTGAAAAGTTAACCTGATGAGTTGCCATTTTCCGAGGTATTATACGGATCTCGTGATCGATGGGGAGGAGGGAGGTAATCACTACATCCTGTTTCCTGTCGCATGTGGGAGACAGTACAGGTGGGCAGGTTTTCAAAATTACACATCCGCGGCATAGTCCCGCCTTGCACACGTGAGTTGTACATAAACAAGATGCCTGTATAGATTCCCGCTACACATTCAATGGCGTAGACAGCCAGCACTGTATTCCATGTGCCGCTGCAGTCTTTGTTGGGGACATATACATGTTGGACGTTTACATCCACTCGGCATGTCTTTCTCTGAATTGCCCCTAATTGTATATGCACTTTAACGCTACAAAAGCAATTATAGAATAAACTGATCCATTACTCCACATCATTAGATCATCTTCATAGAAAAGAAGCAAACAAATATAAAAGAAAAGAAAGAAAGGCCAGCATTAGAAAGATAAATCAGGTTAAAAAGAAAGTAATCTTATTCTGGAACCTAATTACCAACAATAGACCAGAGAACTAGATCAAGGGCATGCAATGGATGCAATCTACCTGGATTTCAGCAAAACCTTTGATATTGTTCCTCATAGGAGGCCTATCAATAAATTAAACAGCTTGGGGATGGGTCCCAAGGTGGTGAACTGGATCAGAAATTAGTTGACTGACAGACAACAGAAGGTGATGAAAGAAAGGTGATTAGCAGTGTGCCCCAGAGTTCAGTCCTGGGACTGGTACTGTTCAATGTTTATGTTTATGTTTATTACATTTGATATACCGCTCAAGCCAAAGCATCAGAGTGGTTTACAATATTACAATATTACATAAAAGTTACAGAAAATATGAAAAGAACGCCATTAATTAGATAGGACAGAATAAGAGATACAGTGATAGCTAAAGGAAAGGAATAGAGGAGACAAGAAGAAATGCTCCACATAGCATCTGAAGAAGTAGATATCATACCACAAGGTGTTTAAGCTCCCACTCACAACCTCCGCTGTCGACATCACCCCTCCACCGCTCCGATCTCTACAGCAAGCAGAACCAATGTAGCAGCATTTTAAATGGCTCCGCACGGTTCTACGCCTAAGGGTCACGCCAAAGGGCCCTCTGGCGAGGCCCTCAGGCGCGGGCCCACAAGGCGCAGGCACGCCAGTGGAAGTGACGGTTTTAAAGCCGTTAAAGGCGGCTGGTATGGGCAGGCTGAAAGGAAAGAGGTGGAGCTCCCGCTCACACACCTCCGATGCTGGAAAATGTATTTGTGAATGATCTTGCTGAAGGACTGAATAGAAATGTCTGTCTTTTTGCAGATAACACAGAAATTTGCAACAGAGTGGACTCCCCTGAGGGAGTGGATAACATGAGGAAAGATCTACAAAAGCTGGAAGAATGGTCTAATGCTTGGCAGTTAAGATTCAATGTGAAGAAGTGCAGTGTCATGCATTTGGGAAGAAGAAATCCAAGGGAAATATATGTGATAGGGGGCGAGAGGTTGGTGTGACAAGGCCGTGGCAAAAGCCAGAAGTATGCTGGGTTGCATACAGAGAGGAATTACCAGCAGAAAGGAAGAGGTATTAATGCCATTATACAAGTTGCTGGTGAGGCCTCACTTGGAATATTGTGTTCAGTTTTGGAGAACATATCTCGCAAAGGATATAAAAAGACGTATGAAAAGACTGGAAATAGTTCAAAGGAAGGCAACCAAAATGATTTGGAGCCTGTGTCAGAAGACGTATGAGAAGAGACTTGAAGACCTATAGATGTACATTCTGGAGGAGAGGAGGGACAGGGGACATATGATTCAGATCTTTAAATACTTAAAGAGTATTAATGAACAAACAAACCTCTTCCAAAGACAGGGAAACTGAAACACTAGAGGGCATAACATGAAGCTGCAAGGGAGTAAACTGAAAAGCAACGTCAGGAAATACCTTGTCACTGAAAGGGTGGTGGATGCTTGGAATGCCCTCCTGAGGGAAGTGGTGGGGGCAAATACAGTGACAGAATTCAAAATGGCATGGGGCAGAGACTGTGGATCCCTTTATAGTAACAGGATAAAATCAAAATAAACATAACTCTTTCTTATATCTCAACAAATAGAGGTGACCTACACGGAGCGATGGGTGCCCCTACTCTTACCATTTTGCTGAGCAGACTAGATTTATTTACTTAGACAGATTTGTATACCACCTTATCCTTCAATCAAAGTGGTTAGATGGACCATACTGGTCTTTATCTGCTGTCATATATTATGTTACTATGTTATTAATATAGGCTTCATTTAGGGGTATGTTTACTAAACCGTCTTAACGTCGCAGCGGTTATTGTGCGATAATGTAACATTATCGTGCAATAACATCACTTATTGCGCGATAATGCAGCGTCAGCATTAAGGCACACTAACGCTGTGAAATCTGGGTCTGAAGGGTGGAGTAAGGCTTCCCAGAGGGCAGAGAGAAGGGGTCAATGGGTGGAGAGTGGGAGGGGAGAGGCTCCAGGCACACCAATGCTGTGAAATCCGGGTCTGAACACTAACGCCAGTGAAACCCTCGCTTTAAGGCACATTTGCAGGAAAGAGAAACCATTTATGTCAGCAATGTGCAGCAAAGGCAGCGAAACCCAGAAACGTGATAGTTGTGATACATGTGCAGGGAACAAAGAGGCAAATAAACATATAAAAGGACCAGAACCACATCTAAAAGCCCAATAACCAAGCTGGCCAAAAGTGATATTAATGATAAACATAAAGCAACACCACTGACAAAGCTCAAAAAATAAGATATCATCATTGGAAGGGTCTATTCTCTGTCCCCCTACAAAGTGAATGATCCCACATTGAAATAGTGCTGATCATAGTTTTTTCACGTCTATATTGGGCAGGTTTGTTATAGTGTGCACATGTGCAGTAACAGAAGAGTGGGCACGTAGGAAAGGCCAACTGTACTGATGCTGTAAATGGGATATAGAGGGCTGCAGGTGGCACATGCTGTGGTCCATCTGGGGCACAGTGCGTGTTAGGCAGATGCCTAGGTGGCACATAGGAATGCCGAAACTGTAAAGCAACAAGACATCAATTGACAAGGGTCCAACATGGGCACGAGTATGTGTCCCACAGTGTTACAGGGGAGATTACCCAGCAGGTACCCCCAAGGGCATATAACATTGGCAGGCGGTGTGGGGGGAGGGGAAGCGCACATATCCATGTAGGCACCCCTACCCAAGAATCCACACCATAGGCAGCTGCCTACCGGCATACTGGATGGCCTGGGACTGCGCACCACCAGCACCACTGGCATAATGGCATGGCAGAATGGTGGCGGAGGGGTGCTGGTGGCGGAGGGGGCAGTGGCATCTGCCCACAGCAGACCATGACCTAGTCCCGTTTAGGTGGGTGCCGTGCACTGCAACAGACAGGGTCTGTCTGATGAATAGTCATGGTATCCCCAGGGAATGAACTGTCCCTGTGGCAACAGCATGGTGCAGTACATACAGCCAGTATGTTCATGAGCAGAAGTTCACAAGTTCAAGTCCCAGCTGTGGCTCCTGCAAACCCAGTCCCCATATTTTACCCAGTATTAAACCGTGGTAATAAAGACAGAACCTTTTTTGCAGATAGCATAAACATGCCTGAAACGCCTATATTTTACCCTACAGAGCACAGACACCATAAACATGTACAATACCTAGAGCAGAGTTTCCCAACTGCAATCCTGGAGGGCCAAACACCATTCAGGTGTCATGCTGTCTCTAATAAATATACCTGTGCTGCATTTGTATGAGCCGCCCCCATGGTATGCAAATGTATCTCATGCATGGATGATTTTAAAAGCCAAGCAAAGATTTTACTTGCTCGTCTTGTTGATTGCGGATATCCTGAGGCTGTGATTAAGCGGGCATATTTAAGAGCCTGATATTCTCATAGGGAATGGCTTTTGGGAAATGTTGGGTCCCCTTCTGCAACTCAATCAGAGGAGAGTCCGGACTTTGTGACAGGCATACTCCCTTTCATGCAGTATACCACACAGGTTACAGCCCTTTTGAAGAAACATTGGGGGTTTTTACAAGTCCATCCTTGTTTTCAAAAACCTCTTCGTTTGGCTTACACTAGGGGCAGAAACATTAGGGACCATTTGGTGCATGCTGTTTTACCAACTGACCACATTGCTCATGTTAACCCTCCATTGGCCCTGTCAAAAGTGCAGGTTTTGTGCCTCCACTGTGGAGGGTATTCAGTGGATGCACCTGTTTTCGGGTAGATCTTTTTCTTTTTATGGACATTCTACTTGTCAATCATCATTTGTGGTCTACATGATTATGTGTCCCTGTAACCAGTCTTATGTTGGTAGGACCATTAGACCGGTTAGAATTCGTTTGGGTGAACACGCTTCGCACTTGCACATTAAGACCCTCTCGGCCCTACTGGTGGAGCATTGTCTCTTGAAGAATCATAATTTTGGGGATCTTTGTTGGCGAGTTATTGATTTGGTCCCTCCTGGCCCTCAGGGGGGCGATCGGGAACAAGCATTACAGCGACGTGAACAACGATGGATTTTCCGGATGAAAACTGTATTGCCTATGGGCTTAAATCTGGAATGTGACTGGTGGAGCCTGATTTGATTTGATTTGTCTTCTTGCTATAACTTGCTGACAGTATTTACCACCCCGGGGAGTGACCCCAACAGTATTGCGTACCATAGTCATGCCTGCACTGTGCCCAGGATTGGTGTGGTTGCCAGGGCTGCTAAAAGCCTCTATATTTGCACCATGCTGGCATAGGTGTGGGAGTGTGTGTTTGTCTATCCAGTGTGTTGTGGCTGCCTACACCTTACACAGCCCACACTGCTTGCACTGTCTCCAGTGTAAGCCTTCCAATGTGCATAATGAGGAGCAAGGCACTGTGGGTTTGGGCCGGACAGGGCGGCCTGGGCAGGATGCATCTGCACAGGGTATAGGGCAATGGCTGCGACATTGTAGTGCCTGACCACCACCTGCACAGACAGGGTGGCCACAGCGTGTCATGCTGGAAGGTCACGCCCACCCTGACTGAGCAGTGACCACAGCATGGCTAGGTTCCCCCATAGTACCATATAGCATTTTTCTAAAGTGATGTTTATGGGTTTCTTTTTGGGGGCCCAATCGCTGACATAGCTCTGTGATGTGTGCACCAGATCCCACACCAGGGTGCACAGTGTTCCTTTTAGAACATGCACTATGTATGTGGTAGCAGACTGTCTGTAGCTAGCATGTGTATGGCTGCAACACCCTGCAGGATGCAGTAGGTGCACACTGACTGCCCTCTGCTGTTGTATGTCAGAATGTAATGGGGGGCAGCTTAGCTGACCAGTTGCACAGCCAGTGGTCGAGTTCCATGTTCAGATCTGCATCAGCTCTCTTTTCCTTAGTTGGCCGGGGGTTGCTGAACCCACAGTCTGTCATCATTTAACTCAACTGGCCCTATTGGAAACAATGATAGTGTGTGTCTGTTGTTTCCAGATCATGTTCCCTACCCTGACCCACAGAGGGTGGGCTTTCTCCGTTATATTGTCCTCATGTGAATCCAGGCACACCCCTGCTCCAAAAACAGGTGTCCATGACAATCTCACTCAATATGCATTATGTTGCGAGCATCCTGGTCCACATGGGCTACACATCAATAGCATATAGAAATGTACACAGGCAGCTTCCAAGGCTGTCTGCAAAGAATACCCCATGCACTGGCAGTGATGGTGAACTGCAGCAAAACCTCCTGCAAACATCCCGGGTACTGTGGACCTGGTGCTGTCCCCATGACTTTACTCTCAGGGTGATCACAGAACACTCACAATGGCATGGTCAGTAGGCACACTGTAACAGTAACATGCATGTTTGGTCCCCCTACCCAGTTGATGTGCTGCAGAGTTGCAAACCCCTATCCGGTGAGCAGATGTAGACTGCTGATCTGCATGTGCATTGCATCATGGGTACCCTTGGTACTAACTTATCCTGGTAGCCACACCAGACAGTGTGTCTGGTGACCTGCACTGGTTGAGTAGCTAGCCATAGTTTAATTGCAACCAATATTGTTGCAGGACAATGGTGAATATACTAACCTCAGTGGGAGAGGTCATGGGTTCAATACCCCAGAGGGCCTGTATATTGATGTATCAGGATGTATAGGATATAGTGTATTATCATCACATCAGAGCGTGTTACCACATGACAATATGTCCAAAAGTGTGGCCAGCTGCATGCAGTCGGTATGTTGGAAGAGTGGCATGGGCTGCAGGTTGCTAGATTAGCTGGTGAGCTGTATAAGAACATAAGAACATAAGATATGCCATACTGGGTCAGACCAAGGTCCATCAAGCCCAGTATCCTGTTTCCAACAGTGGCCAATCTAGGTCATATGTACCTAGCAGTTTCCCCAAGACACAGGTTCCACAATGCTTGTACTGGGTCAAGCATTGATATCCTGGGTCCCTTCTTAATAATGGTTTATAGACCTTTCCTCCAGGAAGTTGTCCAAACCTTTTTTAAACCCAGCTACACTAACAGCCTTTACTGCATCCTCTGGTAACAAATTCCAGAGTTTGATTACATGTTGAGTGAAAAAATATTTTATTTTATTAGTCTTAAATAGTTTACCCTGTAGCTTCATTGCATGTCCCTTAGTCTTTCTATATTCTGATAATGTAAACAATCAATCTACGTTTACCCGTTCCACTCCGTTCATTAATTTATAGACTTCTATCATATCTCCCTTCAGCCGTCTCTTTTCCAGGTTAAAGAGCCCTAACCATTTTAGCCTTTCTTCATGGAGTATCCTTCCATCCCCTTTACCATTTTAGTGGCTCTTCTCTGAACCTTTTCTAAAATTGCTATATCCTTTTTAAGATATGGCGACCAGAATTGCGTGCAAAGTGCGTCCGTCAGTATAACTGTCAGAGGATACGGCCGTCTATGCATGTAGCAGTCTGACATAGATCTGAAATCTGTGTGCACATCCCAAAACACCTGCAGCTCAGATGGCCAAACCAAGGTGCCCTGTAAAGTGCCCTAGCTGTGTCCGTACACTAGCCTGGTAAGCAGCGTAGCAAGTGTATGTAGATGACCTGGTGTAACTGTGTAGCCAGCCATTGCTATGTGAAAAGGCATAGCACACCAGTGGTGATGGGTTTGAGACCCCAGTGTGCCAACACTGAGATAAATACTCTCACAAAAATCACCAAAGTAACCCCTAAAAAGTGACAATTTTGTTTTTTTGTCGGATACCACTGAAAAAGGCACACACTTTATACTTAGTGCCCTCCCTTCAGTTGTCTCCCTTTTAAACAAACATTAAAAAGTTCATAGCTACTTAGCTTAGCAACAATGCGATTTCCTCAATCACTCGCTTCAAATCCAAGTAGAAGTTTAGCAGCAATGTGACTCAATCATCCAAATGTAAATGCAGGTCTCCACGCACAAATGCAGGTCTCCACGCATGACGTGCACATTTCGGGATGGATGCCCCTGTATCAAGTGCCAGCAGAGATTAGCTCAATTAATACAAGTGCTGTCTTCCAAACTTTTTTCAACTGCCATACAACGCTGTAATTCAACCAACAGCTGATTCTTTAAAAGGGCAGAAAACTTGTAATTGGCTATTTCGTAGCTTTCTATCAAGACATCAACCAATGAGAATGAAGGGGTATCCCACTGTCTAAGGGAATCCCTTCGTCTCTTGGATGACTTCACATAAGGCTGGACCAATCAATCTCTTTGTTGAGACCCAGCATGTGTACAGATTTTAAACGATAGATCCACCTCTGTTCACAATGTTGAAGCTTGCCAATCCGATCTCCTCCCCTAGGATCAGGGGGGATATAATCAATAATAGACCACCGAAGATCCGGGAAAGCATGGTTATGTTGCAAACAATGCTCTACAATCGAGGGTGATTCAATTTTACGTCGGAGCCGCAATGCATGTTCACTAAACCGTATTTTGGCCATCCGTGTCGTTCTGCCGACATACACGAGAGGACACGGGCACTGTATAACATAAACCACAAAGGATGACGTGCAATCCATTTCCCACCGTTGCTTAATCATTTGGCCAGTTAAGGGATGTGACCATGTACAACCTGTTAATGAAGAGACACAATGTAAACAACTTCCACACACAGTATGTCCATTATGTAGCAAGGGTGGAACAGGTGATCTATCCTCCACAGTCACTGTTCGGGCTAACAGATCTCCCAAATTAGCACCACGAGTAAAGGCCACCATAAGAGGTTTTTGAAAATAAGAATGTAAGGCTAGAATAGACCAGTGTTTTTGAAGAATAGACACTACAGTAGTACTCAAAGTCATATGGTCACATCCCTTAACTGGCCAAATGGTCACATCCCTTAACTGGCCACATAGTCACATCCCTTAACTGGCCAAATGATTGTGCAGGTGAAGCAGGATATGGGTGTCGCCCCTGGTTGCTGACCCCCGTGCATCAGCCACGGACACGTGCAGAGAGGAGTTACAATGAGGCCCATGCCACCAGCCGCTCTGTCATAGAGCGCACCTTTGGCATTTTAAAGAGTCACTTCAGGTGTCTGGATAAGACAGGCGGGGCCTTACAATACAGACCACAGACTGTGGCTGAGATCATTATAGCCTGTTGCATCCTGCACAACATTGCTCTCAGGCACCATATCCCTGTCCAAATTAATGAGGATCTTGAGGATGATCCTACGTGCCCTCCTGTACGTGCCTGTGGTGACACACATGAGGGCACAGCAGTCAGGCGGCAACTGATTGAGGAGGTCTTCTCTTGTAAGTACTGCATATGTTGCCACCTACATTTGTTTCAATATGTGTGTACTGCTACCACTAGTTAACATCTGTATACCAATATCAGTAAGATGCAACACTGCACTGACATGTAGCAGACACTGCCTGGCCATCCCAGCTTACAATCTAGTCATGATTGACATGCAGAAGATGTGAACAGGCTACAACAGCTGGTGCAGGTGGATTATGTGTGTCTGTATTTTTAGGCTTGTGGGAGGTGTTCCGCTGACATACCTGATGTGTGGCTGATTGAGATAGGGGCTGCTGTACAGGCACAGGTAGTTAGTTTGATGCTTTGGGTACAGCAAGGTGAAGGGCATGTAGTATGGAGTAAACAGTAGAAGAGAAGACCATAGATGGGGCCAGTTGTCTAGATGTTTGTGTTTAACATTTTGTAATTTGAGCTGATTGTGTGGTTGGTATGTTCTGATGAACAGGGACTGTGTGCTAGTTGTTTTTGTATAGTGCTACATGTGATACGTAGCACTATATACATGCTCAGTAGTAGTTGGATTACTGGTATTTGAGATCATTAAGGGATGTTACTGCAACACCACAGTGTGCCTGCATGTATAGGTCAGCACGTAGCCCTGACATGGATGCGGAGAAGGATAGGGTACCTGTGAGGTGTCCTGCCAGGGGGTGTATAATCACAATTATGCGTGTGGCTGTAGAATAGCCATGCAGTGCAGTGTTGCATATTTTCAGGCAGACAGAGATGATTCAAGGACAGATATGCAAGGTGTAGGTTACAGTAGGCATGCCGGAAGCTGAATATGGGGGCGGGGGGGGGGGAATTGGGGTTTAGTTGTGTTTTCAGGGAGGACAGGGGAAATATAGCTGATGACATCTAGACATAAACCAAACGACTAAACTACAAGCTGGATAGGTGTGTAGAGGAGGGGAGTGTAGTCCAAGACACCTACATTGCGGACCCTATAGAGAGATAGTTATGGCCACACACACAAATACGCTCTGATGGGAGTGGAGGGTTTAGGTGCACATATAGGCTATACATGCTTTGCCATTATCTATTTTACACTGTGGGGTAACATGCAGCCATCAAGGTCAGGTCGCAAGCAGACATTGGGGTGTGGTTTAGCAAACATAACTCAGCCTTTGAGAGATATATTTGCAACTCATCAGCACACAGCTGTTAATGTAAGTCCAGGTATGAAATGTACACACCAAGGAAATGTATATGGACAAAGGATAAGGGGGAAGCTCCTGCATATTTCACTGTGTTACAGGAATTAACAGCGGGGTAGCAGACAACATTGAGTCACCGGAACACACACTGAAGGGGCATTGGGAGTGATATGGGGGACATAGGATAGTACTGCGGCCTTGGAGCCCAGCAGGTACATGGCAGTGAGCAAACGCTTCTGTTCACCAGTTTTTATGGCAACAGAGAGGTGAGGGAGGGGACAGACAGAGTACAGACCCTTGTAGTTTGCCAAACACACTTCAGTGATAACACTCACATGAAAGAGATCTGTACAGTGTGATGGGGAACAGTCAGTCTGTAAAAGATCTTGGGGAATGTTTGAGCTGAGGACATGAAGGTGCAGTGTGTGTTGCACAGCTACAACATGACATATGTATGTTTCTCTTGTGTTTCTCGATCCACAGGACATACTTGTGGTGCATTGGCAGGTGACTGTATGTCATCCAACATGCAGTAGTCTGGGGTAGGTGGACCAACAGCTACTTTGTGTGTGCTGACAGCCAGGGAGAACACATGTCTGCAGTGATCTGTCATATTGTACATATGTTGTTGTTCACCTCTTTTCTCTGCCCCCTATACCTCATATCTTGCTGTTGCCACACATATCCAGATGTGTTCCTGTCCAGTTTGTCTTATGCAACACTGTCTCTGGCACACGTCCAACAGAGCTGCATGTGTGTGCAGGTCCTAGGTGTTTGGGTGGTGGGCTGCATGTATACCCTTCCCTGACATTGTACCATCAGCCAACAGCAGGGTATCATTGCATTTAACAGGCCTTTATATCCACTAATCTCGAATTGTGCACATACAGGCCATATGCTACTGCTGGCATGCTCACCTTAGCATACTGTGTGGGTATGTGTTTTTGGGTTGGCTGTGTGATGATACAATGTGCAGGCATTTTGCATTATCATGTGGTGTGTGTGGTCTGTACACCTGGGGAGCGGTGGTGACTGTGCTATCTCTACCTTACTGTTGTTTAACATGTGAACATTGTGAACATGTGTTGTGCGTTGTTAGCAGACCTATCTCTTGTGTTCTGACAGACCACTGTGCAACAGCATATTTGTATCACAGATATCGCCATAATGTGTACATGCATCAACAGTGACTGGACATGGTCACATGGTGATTCTATACATTCTGATGACATCTTCTCCCTTCACTGTGATGTGTTGTGGCCTTTGAGAGACTCAGGGGATCCAAAACATACACGATGCAAACACATGGTAGGTTGCACCTCTTGGTCTTTTGTGAATGACATCTGCCTTTACATGTTAATGATTTACTGTTTGTTTCATAGACATTTCATGTTGGCTCTCTGTACATGGATGCTGATGCACATGGGGTGGAGCTGTGAAACGCCTGTGTAACATGGGCATGGACATGACCATATCCATGTGACACCTTCATCTCAGGTTCCAATTCAAAATGTCCACAACATGCAGTGTGTTCTGTGTTGTGATCAAGTTATGTTTGCCTGTGTGGCATTTTCTTACGTGCATATTAATGTTTGACTCTGTGCGATTTGGGCTGATGTTGCAAGCAGCATACCAATACATTGTTTATCCTCTTCTGACACAGGGCAGAGTACAAACAAGGCACATCTACTACAGTGCATCCGGCGTCACCATGTTGGGGACACAACAACACCATGGAACTATCCCTGGGAAATGGTGCCATAGGATGTTTGACCTCTGCGAGTGGGACACATGCCTAGGATGGACAGTATTATTGTTGGACTATTACTTTGGGCATGACAGACTTGTCCAACACACTGTTGCTGCTGTGCTCTGGCTGGGTGTCGTGCTCATCACAGGAGACACACATACCCTTTCCAGTACTGTGGCATATTGGGATGTCACACTTGACTATGCATGCCCAGGGTTTTAAGGACAGTCTTAACCTGACTTGTTGGATTGCAGACACACTTTGCACTTTGGACACTGTGCACTGGTCTCAACGTGTGCAGCAGGGACCGACATTGTCGCTGTATGTTGTACATCCTTCTAATGTTGTGTTGTTGTGTTTTGGCTATGTGTGTGACATGGAACACAGGATACGCTCATCTGTTTGGTTCAACACAGGCGTACAGCCATGCGTGTGGCACAGGGGGAGCAATGGAGAGGTCCTCTTGTCCATGTCCACCTACCCTCCACTTGGATATGAAACAGTTTTTGCCACAGCACCACTTTACTGAACACAGACAGCTTGGATTGATGTTTGCACTCACCAAGGGTGTTACCGTGCATGTGTGGCATCACTGTATCATGTTGAAACGTACACAGTGCATGTGCATGTGACTGACTATGTTGGTGCAACACAGCTTGTGGTAATATGGCTTCTGTGTGGGTTACTGTACAATGTTTTACCTTTCTTTCCATCTCTGTAGACTGGTTATTGTGCTTGTTTACTGTACAGATGTGACGCTCAACATTGATTTACAAACCTAGTATTGCATGTCTGCACAGTCCTATTTATCCCCTGAGGTAATGACACTCACATTGCCCCGTTATATTTGGAGTGTAGCAGTGTGAGTGTCCATTTATTTCCTTCAATTGTGCATTCCATGTACCGTGATATATGTATACAGACACTGTATCCACACCAACCAGTGCAGGGGGACCTTCTGCCTAGTGTTATCTCTGCATGTTTCTGTGGATGGTTTCATTTGAATTCTCTGTGTTCATGTGCCTCTGCTACCTGTTAGCATATCCTCATTGTGCATTTGATGATTGTTTAGGGTTACATTGTTGCAGCTTTGATTCCTATATCAGGCATTATATGACAGCTGTGACATATATTTTGATATCTGTGTTTACACTTTCTTACTTTAAACAACATATGCTGTTTCATTTGTGTGCCTCCTGTTTTGGCAGACAGATATGTTTTAGGGAACAGATCATGATTGATGTGTGTGGGGCCCTCATCATGCACCACCTACTGTCTACATGCACACATATGTAACTAACGCATTTGGGGTGTGCAGCAGCATGTGGGGGGTGGGGTCTAATGCATACTGCACACCATGCACCTGATGCACATTATCTCTCCTGACCATCATCTGTAGACGGGTCAGTGACTTTTCTGTAACTTGTGGGTTGCTGCCCTGCAAAATGTGTTTTCAAATTTTCCCCTGGGAACCACTCACCTTGATATTATGATAAGCAATATCTACACTATCTGTGATGATTAACCAAAATAAAAATATGTGTTTGACGTACATTTGTTTCTGCTGCTGCTTGATCACACTGACACATGTATTTAGTGATTACATGGTCATGTGCATGGCCCACCTGTGCCCACATCCTTGTACAGTGCCAGCTGTCTATCTGCCAGCCGTTTACCACATCACTGGGTGTTACAGGTTCCCATACACACATTCACTTTGAGGTAATACTTTTGCTTTGTGCTTGCTGTGCTTGTTTGGGATAGTGGTTACGGGCACATTTTGTAACACCATAGGTTGCAGGTTTGATCCCCCACATGGGGTTTCCTTATTTTGTTTCTCTTGTGCTGACCTGACCATGAGTTACCTGCAGGTTCATCACCTCTGCACACACCCTTCCATCTCTTCACTGTACACCAAGGTGTGCCCTCTATGCTGCCTATCCATCACATATTGGCTGTCACATATGTGTCTTTCTTTATAGCATTTACATGGCAGTCTGCTTGGGGGACTGGCATTGCTGTGGTTCAGCTGATTTGTGGCACACCTGTTTTCAGGTTCAATTCTTACCTGTTCTGTTCCATATTTTGCCCTGCTCCACAAAGCATCCCCTGCCGTCCTTTGGATTTAGTTTTTTTTCCTCTTTTGCATGCTGTATCCACTGCATAACATTTCATTGTGTGTGTACATGTAGTTATATGTGGCTCTGGTCCCAAATACAGACTGTGATCTGATCTGTACACACCAGATCTGCATGTGTATTCCATCATGGTTACTGTTGGTGGTTTGCCTATCCTGGCAGCCAGCAGGCTTCTTGTGTGATGCCCTGCAGTATTCTTGTACGCAGCTTTTGCTAATGAGCTCATGTTGGTGGTGTGGCCTACCGGTTTGTGCATTGACATTTGTTCTAATAGTCATAGGTTTGATTCCTCTTTGTTCTCTTTCATTTGTATGCCTGTCCTGCACAGCTACTTTTCTTTCCTGTGACAGTCATATCTGTGCAGATTCGTGGTGTCAGCACATTGTACCCTTATCACAGTTGCCAACCATCCTTCTGTCCGACTATGTGTGTCTGCCAGCTGTGTGCCATCCTGCCCTGATGTGCAGGCTGCTACTCCATGTCCTGCAGTGATACACATTTCTGCATTGCAGCTGTTCCTGGTTGTCTCTCCTGTGTGTGCTCTGCATGGCACTGCTACTCCTCTGTTCTCCTGTCATTACACCTATCCTGCAACCTCTACCTCCTCTGCTGGACACGTCTTCCCATCCTCTGCCACACACTGTCATTGTTGCATGATACATTGCCATCACCCTGTGCATCGCTACAGCTGCCCCCGATAAGTTTCTCCATTTTTCCAGCTGCCACATGGGCTGGATGCAGATTTGTGTGGTCCATCAGCTAAGATCTATTTCCTTCCATCACATGTGCATTGTTTTTCCTTGGTGCTCTATGCAGTGTTAGGGTTACATCTGTGTTTGTCCCATGCCTTTCTTTCTTTTCAACTTGGGTGACCTTAGTGCCATTGGCCAACATTTCTTGATTCACCTATACATCCTTGGGGCATCTTTAGCCACACCTTAGCTTCAGCCATCTTGTGGGGCACCTAATATGGTGCCTTGGGGGTTAACAACCTTTGAACACGCCCTCTGGGACACATTATAACCCGCCTTGACTGACGTGGTGGTTTAGGATGTGCCTTCTGATGCACCCTAAAAGGTGCATTAGGTTAGGGCACTGGGGTGCAGGTATTTTTAGCTAGCAGCAGGAAAAGAAATTGCCTTAGCCACCCTTATTCAATGGGCATACTGGGGGATCAAACTCATGACCGCTGGCTCAGCACTCATTGTATTAACCAGTGTGCTACACCTCTGTTGCTGCAAGTACAGATCAGCACGCGAATTTAAGGTTAATGCACGGTAATGTGCATGGCTTCCTCTATCTCGCGATAATGGGCACTGCATACTTTATCACGCGTTAACCCATGATTGCTGTCTTAAGACCAGAACACCCACTCCTTATATGGCATCCTTCATATTATCGCTGGTACTAGCGCCACGCACATTAAGACAGTTTAGTAAACATACCCCTTAGTTTAAAAAAATATATTCCATCAGTCATCCTCCTCTAAGTATTCTTACTTTCTCAGGTTTCACAGAATTCACTAGACAAGAATTTTAAATATTTCCCAGGTTTCACGTTCTTTTAAAACAACAATTTCAGTCATCAATTCTATTATCAAAATTCTTATTTCTTCAATTTTGTGGATCAGAAAATATTCTTATTCTATAACAGAAATCCATGGGCAAATAAAAAGTGTTAGCTTGCAGCTGCTTTAAGAATATCTCCACAACACAGAGAAAAAAGTTATTTCTTAATGTCACACTACAGATGAAGCCATCTTAAAGAGGGCTTATGCAGACTGAGACTTCAAGAAACAAAGTATTAAAGCTTATTAAAACTTCCTTCTACTTTTAAGTTAACTGCATATAGAAGATATAAATTTATTTCTGCTCAGTCCACATGACAACTCTCTACATATGTTGTAATTAGCATATAACTAAAATCTTTACGATATGAATATTAATCCTTCAAAACATTTTACAACAGCAATCTCAATAGGAAAGGCGATTAGTACAACAAATTGAAATGCTAATAATATCAGTATTGGAGCACTTCCCATAACTTCAGAAGAAATACCCAAGCTGGAAATCCGCTATCATTCATAGCATTGAAATAATTACTTTATACTAAACCAAAACAAAACTCAGCATATCTAAATCACAGTGTTGCAACATATTTCTGTTTATAATTAAACTAAAGCCAAGCAAGTTTTCAAAACAAAGTGCACCTCTCTAAAAAACGAAACACATCCTCAGATATAGAAAACAAATGAAATTACCTTAAGACCCAATAATGAAAGAAAACAAATCTGTGCAGTTGTTACACATTACTCATAAGAAAACAAGCATTTCAAATATCAACTTGCAAGACTCGCAATACGGCTCAAAGCACAACTAGCCAGGCTGTTCAAAATCTTTTACAACCAGAAAACATTATCCCTTTACAAAATGATATCATTATATACTTTCTCTTCTAATACAAACAACTTATATTTTCACATGTACCATTGCCTCACACCATGTAGGATGATACAGTCAGGACACTCGGGACTAGTGGGCAGTTACCCTTAAACATTGACTACCATTTCATATTTCAACATCAAAACCTCTTTGAAAAAGTCCCTCTTTAGGGAAATAGCAATGCTTCATTACCATTAGCCATGCTCCAGAGTTTTGCATGCATACGGACTGCCTCTCTTAAACTATAAAGTTTGTGACTCTATTTCATATTTAAAATCCTCTCTGCCTTGCTTTGAATGAAGAAAAAGAATGATCCATGGAGAGCACCAACTGAATGCACCCTGCTTCATCCCTCACCAGCAACAGAACCTGGGCTCTTGGGCTTCATCCCTTCACTCAAAGCAATAGGAGAGAAAGAGCAATAAGTAATAAAACAATTTACACATACAGAATTATGTTAAAAACACCGTACTCTTAAGACCTTAACCCTGAGAGTACCGATGGGGTCAAAAGTGACCCTATTGCAAGTTTCACAACGTGTATCTCGGAAACTAGTTGTTCAAGAATGCAATCTTTTTATGACTTTTCACATGTCAATATTCTCTTTATATTGCACCATGAGAGGAATAATTTTCATCCGCTAGGTGACGCTAGTGATGAATTGCAGCACAGAGTACCAGTGGGGTCATTTTTGACCCCAGTTGCTTACGCCCGGTTTGGATCGTGATACAATTTTCAGTTTTGTGAATTTATTGATCTGACAAAGGTATTTATCATTAATTATGTATCATTTATTTTTTGTACTCTTATTTTATGAAAATTACTTATTTTCTGTAATTGATATCATACGTTCTCTCATTATTTACGATGAAATATAAAGGCTTTCAGCTCGTTCATCATGATTATTGTACACCTATAGTAAAACTGCTTTGCGTTTTATTCAACTTTATCTTTGTTTATTTATTTTAGGTTATTGTTTATGATGTCAAAACAAAAGTATTCAGCTGTCCAAGTAAGAGAAATATTGCAACGAGATGCTGACAGTGACAGCTCTGAGTCGTCTGATGATGCAACATATTCAGCAAGCGAAGAAGCATATCAGCCAAGTTCGGGCGATAAATCTGATGATGACAGTCATGATTCAGATGGCAACAGCAGTTGGTCACCAAGTGAATGTGAGACTGATGTTGAGCCGGTAGCATCGCCTGCAGCAAAGAGTCAAGTTACAGGTCAAAGCAAAGGTCGAGGCTATGCTGGACGAGGAACAAGGCAGGAGTCCTCGGAGTCAGTATCATCTGTGAGGAATCATAGTTGTGGTCATAGAGGAGCTAGGAGGTCATCAACTATAAGCACAAATATTGCCATTGAAGCCTATGTATCTAAGGATGCCACATCATGGAACAGGAAACCTATAAAGCAAGCTGCTGGAAGACACGCCAGAGCTAATGTCATGCCCATACAACAAGGTCCTACAAGGTATGCTATACGAAATGTTGATGGCTCTCTCGCAGCATTCCACTTGTTCATGAGGAAGAACTTATTGAATGAAATCATGATGTGGACAAGCAAACAAGGAAGACACATTTAAGATGACACCTGGAAAGATTTGACAGATGGAGAATTTCAACATTTTCTTGGACTTCTGATCCTCTCAGGCATGTACAAGTCATGAAATGAATTCATAGTTCAGTAGTGGAACCTTGAAGATGGCCGTTCTGTTTTCGGCAAAAATATGGCCTGTAACCGTTGTGCTCTCAGATTTGATGATGCAACCAACAAATGTGAACAATGAGGCATGGATAAGCTTGCTCCAATCAGACACGTTTTTGATACCTGGGAAGCAACTAAGTGACGCCTTTGTTCCTGGTGAAAATGTTACTGTGGATGAGCAACTTCTTACATTTTGTGGCCGTGTTCTGTTCAGAAAATATATTCCCAGCAAACCTGGGAAATATGGCATAAAGCTATGGATATTGTGTGACAGTGCAACATCGTATTTTCTGCGTCTTCAAGTATATACAGGAAGGGAATTCAGACAAAACAGGGAACAGAATCAGGGTGAAAGGGTTGTGCTGCAACTCACTGAAGGATTGACACGATCTGGCAGAAATGTTACTGTTGACAATTTCTTCTGCAGTTTATCCCTGTCATGGAAATTGCTAGAAAAACAAATGACACTTTTGGGGACAATTTGAAAGAACAGAAAAGAATTACCTCCAGAATTTGTAACAGCAAAGGGCTGAGAGGTATTCACTTCACTGTTTGCCTTTCGCAGTGACGCCACTCTGGTTTCCTATTGGCCGAATAAAGGAAAAGTGGTTGTTCTTCTGAGCAGTTTGCATGATCAAGAAGAAGTAGATAACACATGTCTAGACAAAAAACCATGCATGATCTTGGATTATAATTCTAGTAAAGGTGGAGTAGATATGGCAGAGCAAATGTTGCTCACGTATACCACAAAACGAATGACAAGATGCTGGCCAGTGACAATCTTCTACAACATGTTGGACATCAGTGCTTTGAACGCCTTCATTGTTTGGATATTACTAAATCCAGAATGGCAGTCACAGACATCGTCTATTAATCTTGGAATTAGGAAAGCAGCTGCTTCAGAGTAATTGCAGCGAGGCTTCTTCCAGCATTGAAGAAGCCACTGATGCTGTTTGCAATGTTGGGATCCCAAAGAAAAGGGCAAGGTGTCACTGCTGTTCCAGAGAAAAAGACAAGAAAAGCAACATAGTTTGCACCTCCTGCAAGCATAATGTTTGCAAAGAACATTCAGAAATTGTCTGTGTCTCATGCAAATGACTGTAGTACTTTACTGTGTTCATCAAGTGCATGCAAAAACTGCTTTCATGGCAACTCTTCTTCATGTAATTTTATGATAAAGCATTAAATTTCAAAACATTTAACCTTCATATAATAAATAATTAATTCGGAATAATATTTTGTCTGTTTAGTTTAAATATTTTATGGTTAACAATTAAAATTAGTCGTGTGGTCATTTATGACCCCAACGGTATTCAGTGTGTGCAAAAAAATCTCAGTAATTCCAGGATTAAGGGAATGGAGTCCATAGTCCTGCAAATTTGAGCAGTCCCTGTAAATCCCCTTCCACTTAGCTAGACCAGAGCACCTCATTTATTGATAGAAACAATGTGTTGTCAGCACCACTTTTGTTACAAGTCTTATTATGGGATAAAGTAAGCAGAGACGTATTGCTTAGCTGAATTAGAAGAAGCAAAAACATTCTGTCCCATTCTGCTAAGCATAGTCTTGGTTTTGAGTACACTTATCTCTCCAGGCTGCTAGTGAATTCTAAGTCATTCTCCATATTAACTCTTTCAAAGGTCTCTGGTACCCCATTTCAAGTCCCTTTTTACATGAATGCCTGCACAACCATACACAAAGTTTCTGCAATAAATCCCCTGCAAAAGAAATTGATAAGTAGAAAATTATATTAGAGATTGTTCTTATGGATCCACATAAGTCAAATACCCATTAAGTGCCAATGCTGCAACCTCAAAATTAAGGCAGAGGAACTACCCTGCCTCACCGCAAATGTGGCAGCAGCAATGCAAAATGAATGAGTCTTATAGCATCCTGAATCATACCCAACACATGCCAAGCTCTTCTTCAGCACCACTGTGAAATGAAATCTTATCAATGGGGAGCCATCTGTGTGAGCAATCCAGAGCAGCCTGCCAGTAGGCCACTCTTGTCAGTAACGCCTGGCTGCAGCATATGGGGCACATTAAGAGCTCTGGGGACCTTTGCAGTACTACCCCAGCACCCTTTCCAAACTGCTTCATCTTAGACTGCCAAATCCTCAATCACACCCGCCACTCCCCCACTCACATCCCTACTTCAAAAGTCTCGACACATCCGCCACATTCTTAACAGGTACCTCCAGTTCGCTTGCCCAGAGTGCTGTGGAAAAGGCAAAAGAAAAAGCAACTTGGAACATAAAATTCTCATATCATGAAGATTGTTTCTGGTGCAATAATACAAACGACACTGCAGAACTCCTGACTCTATGGGACAACAAGTCATCTTCCCTGGGTCATGACTGTCCTGTGTAGACCCACACATTAGTTTCCACATTTGAAATGATGACATGGGATCATGAAACTCTATCACCTTACAAATGAATGCCACTTTTGCCTAGACTGTTCTCACCACACCAACAGATAAGCCCTCTAATTTGGCATGAGTTCTGATTAATGCTGAAAACTTAAATTTTTTCACAAACCTGATCCTTATGCTTTCCTTGTGGTGAGCGCAAAGATACTTCTCAGCAGGCTCCAGAATACTCTAGCAGAACCATCCACATTTCCTCCAGCATACTGTGCATCCACAGGTGCCAGTGCTTGAAAGCATGCCCACTTAAAATGAGAGAGCATCGGCAATCTTGTTAGAACATATTTGTAAATAGCAAGTTGTTAATATAACATTCAGTTGCAGGCATTCCAAAGCCAATGATGAGGAGAACTGAACAGACTGATGAATAACAGCCTGCACCTTCACAATATTATCTGATCTTACTAATACCACATGCTGATGTTCCAGGTGACCATTGCTTACTATCAACATCAGTCATACTGGAAACAGCTCCAGGAATGCAATTTGTAGTCACCAGCCTCTCTCATGCCAGCTATCGACTAGACTCCCAGGAAGTAGTAGATAACATGAGGAGAGATCTAGCTAAGCTTGAAGAATGGTCTAAAATTTGGCAGCTGAGATTTAATGCTAAAAAATGCAAAGCTGTGAATTTGGGCTGCAAAAATCCAAGGGAGTGGTAAAATATAAGGGGCAAAGTGCTTCTGTCCATGAAAGAAGAGTGGGATATGGGCGTGTTTCTCATGATCTTAAAGTGGCTAAACAGGTAAGAAAGGCAATGATGAAAGCCAGAAGGATGTTTGGGTGCATAAGGAGAGGAATGGCCAGCAGAAAAAAGGAAGTTATAGTGCCTCTGTATAAGTATTTGATGAAACCTCATTTGGAATATTAGGTGCAATTCTGGAGACCACATATTCAAATGCATATAAACAGGGATGGAATCAGTGCAGAGAGTGGCTACCAAAATGGTCATAAGAACATAAGAACATAAGATATGCCATACTGGGTCAGACCAAGGTCCATTAAGCCCAGTATCCTGTTTCCAACAGTGACCAATCTAAGTCATAAGTACCTAGCAGTTTCTTCAATAGACACAGGTTCCACAATGCTTGTATTGAACCAAGCAGTGATATTCCGGGTCCCTTTTAATAATGGTTTATGGACCTTTCCTCTAGGAACCTGTCCAAACCTTTTTTAAACCCAGCTATAAACCATATAGGGACAGACTTAAAGATCTCAATGTGTATACTTTAGAGGAAAGGTGGGATAGAGGAAAACATGATAGAGATGTTTAAATACCTCTGTGGAATAAATGCACAGGAGGAGATCCTCTTTCAATTGAAAGAAAGCTACAGCTTCTCATACGTGTCCCCCATGAATAGGTCAGCCAGAACATCCTTCTCAGTCTCATCACTGCTATCTTCCATAGAGCTGATATTCTCCTGCCATCTTCTCATCTACTGCAGGGAAAGGAACCTCAGACCAGCTGGAGCTCTCACTGCATGGTTTGAGGTCACTGCTGCTTCCACCAATCTGTTGTCACAGTTCTAAACTTGTACAATACAAATAACTAAGTCAGGTCTATTGTAAGAGTGAACTACAATCAAAATCAAAAAACAAAAAATTCACTCACTTATGATTCCTTAATATCAACCTCTACACTTGTTTGCCAGCGGTCTCAGATAAACGATATCTTATCACTCTTTTATATGGGTGAATCTCCCAAAAAGAGTATGCGTTCACATCAATGACCAAAGGCTTTTTTTATATTTTAATTTCCTTATTTAAAAAAAATAATAATAATAATTTTTAACCAGTTGTTTTGCAGTTGTATTGCAGATATTTCTATCTTTATCTTCTCTTAAAAACGTTATAAATAGAAATCACCACTCCACTTATCTTAGGTAGAATGGTGCAACAGCGCCCCTTCAACTCAATGAAAGAGAAAGCACCCCAACGCCACGATAAGCGCTCTAGCGTTTCTCCTGGTGGGTTTATCAAGGGGAAAATAGCTTCTCAAATAGCTTCTCCTCGGGACTATTCAAATGTCCATTCTCATCAATGTCATTGTAATTTTCTCTGGCAACACAAACACAAACAGCAGTGTTACATGGTTGAATAATACATCACATTTCAACCTATTTTACTAATACATCACTTATTATTCACATTAACAAAAGACTTCTGTGAGCATTCCAATTCCCTTTTTTTTCTTCTTATGATCGGCTTGCTCTGCTAGTTAGCCGTTGTTTCAATCAAAGCAGAAGACGCCGCGCATGCGTCCTAAGTGTGAATTTAAATACCCTTCCTCAAGCTTAGTTTGATAAACTTATCAAGTGCACGCTAGCCAATCAATGTTGACGTTCAATCCCTCTGGTTGGACAGTTCGCAGACAATGAATCCACCATTGCTCACGATACAATAGAGTTCATTCCTGTGATCTACCATTTGAGCCTTGTGATACCAATTCCACACACCAACATTGTAGCGTGGCAAAACTGTGGCCATGGTCTAAACAGTGTTGCACAATCGGGGCTTCAGTTCGACGACATCGTAGTCTGCTTTCATGTTCCCTTAAGCGAATATAAAACGCTCGAATTGTCTTCCCGATATATATAAGGGAACAAGGACACCGTATCGCATACACTACTGATTTAGATTCACAATTAGTAAAATGTTTTAAACGATATGTTACTCCTCGATGAATGAATTCTGAAATTTCTAATGTAATTGAACAAATACTACAATGGCCACACATCGTGTGTCTTCCTATCATTCCAGTCTTCACAGCCCAATCCAATGGTCTCAATACTGTAGGGGAAAGATATTCTTTCAGACTCTTACTTCTCTTCCACACACACCGCACTGCTTTGTCTTGTAAACCCGGTACCGTGCCCAAGACTGCTTTATATTTGGTTGACACTTTTTGAATTTTCCCACTTAAAGGTGAATAGGTAGTCATCAAATTTATCTTTTGTTCATCTACTTCCATCATGGTGGTATTCCTCGGAGTTAGTAGAAGATCTCTATTATTGTACAGTGTACGCTCGATGAATTGTCGCTTGCGGATAACCTCTCTCTAAAAAGCTTTTTTTTTAAAAATTTTGAAGCCTGTTTATATGCTGTGGCTGTGGAACAATTTCTTCGATAGCGTAAAAACTGAGATATCGGGAGACTGTCTTTTAAACCCTTCGGGTGAGCACTCGAATAATGTAAAAAAGTGTTCCTATGGGTAGATTTTCGGAATACCGTGGTGATCCAACTATCAGAATCCCTGGTTATCAATATATCCAAATAGGTGATCTGTTGGCTATGGCTCTCGAAGGTGAATGTTAAATTATTATTGCAACTATTAAGCCACTGTACAAAGATATTTAATTCTTCCTGCGACCCTTGCCATATCATAAATATATCATCGATATAACGATGCCACGATTTCACATTATCAAAAAACGGAGATGTTTACAAATACTGTTTTTCAAAAGAGCCCATATAAAAATTCGCTATTGAGGGCGCACAGGTGGCCCCCATCGCCACCCATGCTACTTGATGGTAAAGGCGCTCCTCAAAAACGAAAAAATTTTCAAGCAAAGTGAGTTTAGTGACTTGATGTAAAAACAAACGATGATCGTCAGATAGGTCTCCTCTAGCCATCAGCACCTCCTGCACAATCGCATAGGCCGAGTGTTGTGGTATACTAGTATAAAGAGATTGGACATCCAAAGTTACTAGAAATACATCCGGTCTAGTTGCCCATGGGGTCAGTTCTTTCAATATGTTCAAAAAATGGGTTGTATCCCGTATAAATGAGGGTATCTTTTTTAACAACGGTCTCAGAAAGGAATCTAGATATGTGGAAAGAGGTTCCAATAAAGTGCCTTTGGTGGATACTATCGGGCGACCCGGTGGTCGATGAAGATTCTTATGTATCTTGGGAACTGTGTAGAATTTGGCCAACTGAGGTGTTTTAACTAAGAGGAACCTTGATTCTTTTAAAGAAATAATCTTCTTTTGTACAGCACCTCTAACAAGTGAAGCTATTTGTTCCTGTAACCGAGATGTTGGATCCTCCGACAATATCTCATAAGTATTTTGATCTTGTAGTTGGACAACCGCCTCCTGTATGTAATATTGGCGGTCCAAAACTACGAGTGCTCCCCCCTTGTCGTCTCTTCTGATTACCAAATCTGTCCAAGTTTGTAAAATCTTTAAAGTCTTCATTTGTTCACTTGTTATGATAGTTCTACTCTTAGAACTTTTTTCAGCTAATTCAGCCACCTCCTTCAAAACCAGATCCCTAAACACTTGAATACCTGGATGTATTGGTGCCGGTGGCACCCATTGAGATTTTAAAGGTAACAAGACTCGACCAGGATTATCTCCAATATCCCTCCGATTCTCCATTGATGGTTGTGATGGTTGTGAATCAAAAAACATTTTAATTGTAACTTCCTAATAAGGTCCATAAAATCCACCTGAAATTGAAACAAATCAAATGTAATCTTGGGAATAAATGATAACCCCTTATTCAATAGCACAATTTCTGCTTTTGATAATTCTTTTTCTGAAATGTTAACCACTAGGGACTCAGAACTTATTTCTTCTGTTTGCCTCGGCCTTGACGTTTGTTGTTGGAATTCTCTGTTCTTTTTCCCCGTGTCCGACCTTCAGTTTGTTCTAAAAAAACATCCTTTGATGTTCGACTGGAAACAGAACTGTTTTCATCCTCTGTGGTGTCACTAGTGAAAATCATTTTTATTGAACATTTCAGAATATAGGGAAGAGAATATCTTCACAACATAAGAAGCCAATATCCAACGCATCCATACAGGATTAACACTTAATAATAACAATAGTTAACCTAGCCACCCAGTGGTCTATGCAGAAAACTGCAGTGTCAGGTAACAAACCCTGTAGTGAAAGAGATGCAAACCAGCTCTGCCAAAATAAGCTAGGTGCATAGATGCAGGAGTAACAACAAGGTAATGTACATTCTACCGAACAACACCCATCCCACCCAATTCCTCCCCCCCTCCTCTCCCCCCAATACCTCCCAACCCCCCCTTCCATTCCCCCCACTCTCTCCTCCCCGCCCACACAGGCAGCATCCACATCAAGCACACAGGGAGAGGCTAAGGATAACAACTCTCACACCCCCAACCCTGATAAGCAACAGCTAGCCACCAGTAGCCACTACAGCAAGGACCATAACGGCCTGCAATGGTTATTAAGAGCTATCAGTGGCCAATAGCGGAGCCCAGAGCTTCATGAATTGATCCAGCCTCCTCTGGCCCATCTGCTGTGCTGTGCATCTTTCCATGCTTAATAAGACTCGCATCCTCCCCTCCCATTCCTGTACACTCGGTGTCGTGGGCGCTACCCAATGACGCAGAATAGTCTGCTTGGCCACCAGAAAACCCCTCTCACAGAGCTGTCGATGTTGCACATTCAGAGGAGCAGCAGCTTCAAGAGAGCCAAACAGACACCAAGCTGGTCCTAGGTCCACCTCCTGACCAATCCAGCCACTCAGCCGCACCCCCACACCCTCCCAAAATGGTTGAATAGCAGAACACAACCAAAATTTGTGCGCAAAGGTACCCTTCTCTACTCCACAGCGACGACAACTCTCCGAGTCCGTAATACCCATCCGCTTAGCCCACACATCATGTACGTAGGCGCGCCACAAAAATTTATACTGGACCTCTTGCATCTGCACCAACTCCGAAAGACGAGGTATACTTTGAAAAGCTTGATATAAGCACTCCACTGTTCCCTCCACAATGCCATCCGCCTGCCAGCTGCAGGCTAGCCGCGTGATCCCGGACATATCATCCCCCATCGAAAGTTCCTCCCGCAAACTCCGCACTGTGATTTTGCCCTCCAAGGCACGAAATAGACCCAGCATTCCACGATCTCCCTGCCACAGACTCACCCCCTCACCCCGGTCTAAAGCACGTACAAAGTGTCGCACTTGCAAGTAAAAGTAAAAATCATGAACTGGCAGCCGGTAGTGGCTCCGCAGGGAGCCATAAGAGTCCATCTGCGCCTCCGTCTCCATCCGCAAATGGCCCACATATTCCACGCCGCATTGCGCCCAGCGTTTAGCTACCCCACCCTGGCAACCGGGAAGGAAGTCCCCATTGCCGGCTAAGGGAAGGCAATCTGAACAATTCCACGCACTGCCTCGAAGTCGACAGAGATGCCTCCAGGCCTGGCGGAGAGCGCCAAGATACGTGGAGTGCCGCCAAAAGAGGGGCAGCTCTCTGTTCAAACGGTGCAGCCAGTATAGTCTATGATATGGCACCGAAATAGCATCCACCAGCTCCAGAGGAAGAATCACTACGGTCCCCGCGACCAGATCACAAAGCGGCCGTAACAGACTGACCAGATTATACTCTCGTAGCGAACAAAGGCCCCTCACTAATAGGCCTCAACAAAGTCGCAAAGGCAATGCGCGCTCTCTTCCCCTTCCACAAGAAGTTAGACAAATGACCCTCCAGCACTTTTAAGTCCCTCCGCAAAAGTCAAAGAGGTGCATTCCGTAGTAGATAAATCCACCGAGGTAGCTCGACCATCTTGAAGAGAGCAATACGCCCCTTCAGGGAGAGCGGAAGCTCGCGCCACTTCAGTAGTCGTTGAATCGTTTTGCTTAATAAGGGCCGCACATTAATTTCATAAAGCCGACTAGGGTCACAAGGAATCTGTATCCCAAGGTACCGAATAGAGTCTGCTGCCCAGACCAATGGTAAGGCTCCCCGCCAGCGTCTACGGACCCTCCTACCAATGTCAAGCCCCATCGATTTGGCTCTATTTATCCGCATACCCGAGAAAGCACCAAACCGTTCAATAATAGATAAAGCCTCCTCCAACGAGCGCTGCGGGTCAGTCAAACACAATAATAAATCATCGGCAAAGGCACTGAGCTTAATACCGCCACCTGGCCATGCAATCTCCCGGATCTCCTCCATTTGTTCCAATGCACGCAACAAAGGTTCCATTTGCAAGATGAATAACAGAGTCAGAAAGGCTCCATCGAATCCGAATCTCCTTAGGGCCTCAAACATATAATCCCATGCCACTCTATCGAAGGCCTTCTCTGCATCAAGGCTCACCAACAGCAGTGGGTCTCTTTGCATTTCACTCCATTCCGCCCCTAGGAGTACCTTACTTATATTAGAGAAGGCCTCCCTTCCTTGAACAAAGCCAGTCTGACAAGGACTAATAAATCGCGGTAGAATCCCCTGCAGCCTCCGCGCTAATACGCTAGCTAAGACTTTCATGTCATAGTTAATAAGCGAGATCGGTCGATAAGAGGCCGGGTCCTCCACCTCTTTCCCAGGCTTATGAATCACCGTGATCGCAGCCGTGCGCATGTCTCGGGGGAATCCCTTCCCCTTCAAGACGTCATTGTAGACTGCCGCCAGAGTCGGGGTAACCTGCAGCTCCAACATTTTATAGAATTCGGAGCTATAGCCGTCCGGTCCCGGAGTCTTATGCAGTTTCCCTTGTCGGATCACTTTCTGAATTTCTACCCCCTCGACTGGCCGGTTTAACGCCGCTCGCTCCACCTCTGAGAGCTGCGGTAAAGGTGTCGCATCCAGAAAGGCCTGTTCCGCTCCCCTATCCGCCGGCTCTGGTGTGTAAAGCTGCTCGTAAAACTGCCGAAACACCTCCACAATACCGCGGGGGTCAGATAGTCGAACCCCCGTACTATCTCTTATCGCGGCCACCACCCTAGACCCCCCCCGTCCTTCACTAAATGGGCCAGAAGCGAACCTGCCTTATTGCCAAAACGGAATAGCTGGTGCCGGTAATAATGCATGTTGTAAACTGCGCGCTCTTCCAGAATATCATTGAGCTGCCGTTGAGTCTCTAAGTACAGCGGTATATGTTCGGATCTCCGGCTCCTTGCTACCAACTTCTGTAGCCTCCGCAACTCCCGTGTTAGCACCAACACCCTCCCATTGATGCGGCGCTTCTCCTGCGCTACATACGCGATGATATGTCCTCGCAGGACGGCCTTCCCGGCCTCCCAACATACACCAGCCGAACTGGCACTGGATTCATTAAAATGTAAGTATTCTTCCCACTTCTGCACCAGATAATTTTTAAAAGTAATATTCGTCCACATCTGTCTAGGGAAGGCCCAGCGGGACTCTCCTCTCTCGCGTCCCTGCCAATCCATCCGCACCATGGCATGATCCGAGACCACCATCGGTTCGATCTCTGAACTGAGCACTCTGTCAAATTCCCGCTCAGCAACCAGAATATAATCGAGTCTGGACCAGGTGTGATGTACCCTAGACAGATGCGTGAAATCTTTCTCCCCCCCATGAAGTGCCCTCCAGGTGTCCACCAACCCGCCTGCGAGACACAGATACCCAACTCCCTTTCTATTCCAATCTCCCTGCGATTGCCCACCTGATTTATCTACCATGGGATCATGGGGGCAGTTAAAATCTCCCGCCACAATTGATGGGATCCTCGGGGCTGCGGTCACCTTCCTACACACTCTTTGAAAAAAAGAATGGTCATAGGTGTTGGGGGCGTATATATTACCCAGAAAAAATTCCTCGCCATTCAATTTTAAGTGCACAAACAAGTATCTACCAGATGGGTCACGATCCTCACTCAACAACTCTACCTTCAGGTCCTTACCCAATAAGATAGCGACCCCCCGTTTCCTACCTCCCGAGGAGGCCGCCAACACCTGGCCCACCCAACCTCTCTGCAATTTAGCATGCTCTTTCTCGGAGAGGTGCGTTTCCTGCAATAATGCAATCTGCACTTTGGCCTTCCGCAAGGCTTGGAGTACTTTAGTTCTCTTAACGGGAGAGTTAATCCCACCCACGTTCCACGAAATAAATTTCAATTGATTCCTCACAGACCCGCAACTCCCACAGGCAACAGCAAGTTACACTTCTCCTGAACAGCCCAGGGTTGCCCAGCCTCAACCCCCGGCCCAGAAATTCTGTGGGTGCGAGTAGAAACCCCAGCTATAATCAACCATAACTCCCTCTGCCTAGAAAAAGTCCCCTTGGCCACTCTCCCTTCCCTCCCCCTCCCACTGCTCTTCCCACCTACACACTCCACCCCAACCCCATCCTCCCCAACCCCAATCCTCCCCTCCCCCCCTCCCCCTCTCTCCCCTCTGCTCTCCCTCCCCCACTCCCTGCCCCTCCCAGCCCCCAACCCTCCCCTTGTAAAAATAATCTATCCCACTATCAGCCGGCATGGCTGATCTACAAGTCCCTGCCGCGCGCGGCGGGGCCGCCTCAAGTTCCCACAGAAGGGGAAAGTTAAGCATAACTGCCCCACACAACATTGGGCTCCAGCACGTCCGCCATGATTCATGCCCAACAAGCACACACATACAAACTAGCAAGGAAAGAGCACCCACTCCCAGCTTATTCCGAACAGTCTCCCCCTTCTCACAAAACTCCTCACGCCACAAATACTCTTTCAATAAGTGTGAGAAGCCGTGTCAAAGTAAATTGTAAAGGGAAGAGGAATAAGGGAGAGACGAAAGAAATAAAAAGAGAAACAAAAAGCAATAAAGGAGAAATAAAAAGAATTAAAAAGGAAAATAAAGCTAAAAGAGATAAAGAAAAATAAAGAAAAATAAAAGGAGGAAGATGTTAGCAGACCAAAGACATTCTACAATAAACCATAAGGCTACCACAGTGATGACTGCAAGTCCTTAGTCGGCAAACAGACAAGTCCAGAGGTGGGCCGCAGCCCACTCAAAGTGCCATAGTTCTCAGCATAATGAAACTTGATGGAGTTACAGCTCGCCGAACAGCGTTCACTGTCCTTGCATCCCCGGATCAGATCCCGAGGAGCCTGCCCTCACGGGAAGAAAGTCAGCAAAGCTGGGAGGTGTTCACGCTCACCGGCCAGAGGTCGGGCTCTGTTCCCCCTCCTGCGACGGTTTATTCTTCTCCAGCTCCTTCAAGAAGGTCTGAGCCGCCTTCACCGTTTCAAAAGTATGAGTCTTTCCCATGTTGTAAACACGCAGGACAGCGGGGAACGCCAACACAAACCGCACGTTTTTCTGGAACAGTGCTGCACATACCGGGGTGAACTCTCTCCTCTTCGCAGTGACCAGGGAAGAGTAATCCTGGAATAAGAGGAGCTGGTTATTGTCCAAGGTAAGCTGCCGGTGTTGGCGAAAGGCCTGTAGCAGACGCTCTTTGTGGGCAAAATTGAGTATCCGAGCAATCACCACTCTGGGCCTAGGTCGGGTCACCATTTTCCCTCCGACTCGGTGCGCTCTCTCCACTTTAATGTCGCCTACTAGCGCATCCAGGCCCAGAGCCTTTGGGAGCCACTGCTCTATCAAAGGCACCAGCTGTTGGTCAGTAGTAGCCTCCGGTATTCCCACCAGTCGGATGTTGTTGCGGCGGGATCTGTTCTCGAGGTCGTCGATTTTGGCTTGCAAGGCCTCTAACTGGGACCTCGTGCTCTCAAGCCCCCGGGACTGCCGTCCCTCATCTTCCTCTACAGCCGCCACGCGGCCTTCCAGCTCCTCTATCCGCTGGTTCATCTCAGTCAAGGACGTGCCCATAATCTCCAATTTTGACAAGATCTGGTCGAATTTAGGATCCAGCTGTCTTACCACCTCTCTCGCTAGATCTTCAGTAGCCGACTCTACACTATCTTTACTCGGCGAGGAGGGCTGCGCGAGAGACATGGCCGGCGTGTTATGTCTAGGCCCCTTCTCTTTTTCTCTCTCCTTACGAACTGGAGGTGGCATCGTGCTGGCTTCCCACGCGGTTAGAATAGCCTTCTGAAGGGAGTAGATGTTCCACTTCCAGAAGGCGGTTTGCAGGGGCAAAAAGGAAGTATTTCAACCCAGTTTCTTAAGGCGGCCCCGGAGCGAGCAAAGAGACGTCTTCACCCGCTCATGCGTCACGTGGACCTCTGTGGTGTCACTAAAGGCTACCCATTTTTTATCTGTTGTTTTAGTATCTGTTGATAGTATCCACCAAAGGCACTTTATTGGAACCTCTTTCCACATATCTAGATTCCTTTCTGAGGCCGTTGTTAAAAAAGATACCCTCATTTATACGGGATACAATCCATTTTTTGAACATATTGAAAGAACTGACACCATGGGCAACTAGACCGGATGTATTTCTAGTAACTTTGGATGTCCAATCTCTTTATACTAGTATACCACAACACTCGGCCTATGCGATTGTGCAGGAGGTGCTGATGGCTAGAGGAGACCTATCTGAGGATCATCGTTTGTTTTTACATCAAGTCACTAAACTCACTTTGTTTGAAAATTTTTTCGTTTTTGAGGAGCGCCTTTACCATCAAGTAGCAGGGGTGGCGATGGGGGCCACCTGTGCGCCCTCAATAGCAAATTTTTGTATGGGCTCTTTTGAAAAACAGTATTTGTCAACATCTCCGTTTTTTGATAATGTGAAATCGTGGCATCGTTATATCGATGATATATTTATGATATGGCAAGGGTCGCAGGAAGAATTAAATATCTTTGTACAGTGGCTTAATAGTTGCAATAATAATTTAACATTCACCTTCGAGAGCCATAGCCAACAGATCACCTATTTGGATATATTGATAACCAGGGATTCTTTTTTTTTTTAATAGTAGTTTTTATTCAGTTTTAACATATAAAATAACAATACAAACGATCGTGATATAGCAGGATACAAGCAGATACTATTGATCAAAATAGCAAAAGAATATAATAACTTGAACAAGACAGTACAATAACGTTAACAAGAACTAGTATCAGTCCATGCCAGCACGCCACCCTCCCTCTCTCTGTTCAATGTGGTTACAGCAGAGACCATTCCACAAGGCAGCCTCCAGCAATCACTTTCATCAAACATAATTTTGTAAAGCTGACCATTTCTTACTTAGTTTACCAGACCATGGGTTCTTGGCTATATAGATCTCTTCGTAGGTCCTATGTAGGATTAAGAGACTCCACCAATGCTCGAAACAAGCTTTGTCGAGATTCTTCCAGTGTATTAGAACTATTTTAAGCGCTATCCCGAGCATTAAGTCCAGCAGTTTACTATCCCATTTCATCAGAGTAGGTTCCAGAGCTATGGATTTATATATCACTATCCGATAAGTGATAGGAGTTTGTAAGTTGAGGATCTGTGATATGCGTTCCCAAACTCTGTTCCAATATATTTCCAGGGATTTACAATGGAACAACATATGTGCCAGTGTCCCAATTTCCATGTTACAGGACCAACATCGATTTTCCTCCTGTAGTGTCCATTTCATTTTCTTAGCCGGTGTAATATGCGCTCGATGTGCTATAAAGTACATAGATTGTGTGAGAGACGCTGCTCTCGTGGCACGTATTTGAGTTCCCCAAAAAGTGTCCCAATTTTCCGGAGGTAGATCTTGACCGGTTTCAGTAGCCCACACCGACTGTATCTTAGAACATGTCTTGTCACTTTTGGATCGGAGAATCGCAACACATCTCGAAACAGCTTTGGCATCTGTTTGTAATTCTTGAAGTTTCTGTCGCAGTGGCCATCCTGTACGTATCAAGACAGGTGACACACCCGCTTTGCTCATGCAGTATCGGAGCTGACACCATTGGAAATAGCATGTATTAGGCAATCGGAATTCCGTTCTTAATCTGTCAAAGGTTTTAAATGCACTTCCATTGATCAGTTGTCCAATGGTGATAAGATCATGTTCCACCCATTTTTTCCATAAGACAGGCTTCCCTCCGATGATAAGGCACGGGTTCAGCCATATGGGCATATCTGCGGCGAAGTCATCCCCTCCCTCGATACATGATGCCAATAATCGACAGGCATGCTGTGTTTCTCGGATAATAGCATTATGTGGTGCAGTCTGGTCTACTACTGTGCCTACCAGTAGCCATGTAGGTAGGGGGGAATGTAGGGCCCGCTCCACACTCAGCCATCTAGGTCCTTTATCCGTGTCGTCAGAGTCGACCCATTGAGCACCCTGCTTTAAAAGAGAGGCAGTGTGCAGCCAGCCGAGATCTGGGAAATGGACACCTCCTTGTGTATTAGGTAACTTCAGTTTCCAGGCAGCTATTCGAGGTACTCGGTTGTTCCATAGAAAGGCTATCAGTTGACTATTCATTTTCTTATAGAAGGCTGACGGGAAACGTAAGGGTATCATGCTTAATATATAGCTGAGTTTTGGTACCAACATCATTTTTATCGTTTCTAGCCTGCCCCACCAGCTCAAATGAAGGGGGGTCCACTTGCAGATGTTATCATGTACAATTTCTTGACACATCTTAATGTTGATTGCGACAGTCTCTTCCAAGGTGGTGCCATAGGTCACGCCCAGGTATCTAAAGGATGACTTCTCATATTGAAAGGGGTATCCACGCATCATTTCTTCGCTGACCTGTTCATTCAGAGGAATAATTGTTGTTTTATTCAGATTTACTTTATATCCGGATATCGCTGAGTATGCATCTATGAGTTGCAGTGTTTCAGGAAGGTCTGATGGTTGTAGAAAAATGAGCAGGTCATCGGCATATGCTGACAATTTACAGGGACCATCAGCTAACTCAATTCCTTTTATGTTTTCCTTCTGTCGGAGCGCTATTAATAAGGGTTCCAGGGCTAAATTAAAAAGCATCGGTGACAGGGGGCAACCCTGTCTGGTCCCTCTTTGCAGCTGAAAAGGGGCTGAGAGGTGTGAGTTGACCGCTATTCGAGCTGTGGGTTTGGTATATAACAATTCAACGCGTTTTAGGAACTTTTCTCCTATCCCAAACCACCGTAGGGATCGAAATAGAAAGGACCATTCCAGTCGATCGAAGGCTTTTTCGGCATCCAATGCTAGCCCTATCAGGGGCTCGGCCTTGGTCTTGGCAGATGCCAGTACATGTGCCAATAATCTTCCATTATCTGTAGTGGATCTGTTTTGTATAAATCCACATTGATCCTCATGTATCAAATCTTTTAAGATCCGTCCTAATCGGTTAGCAAGCACTTTAGCATAGATTTTATAATCAGAGTTTAGGAGAGAGATGGGTCTGTAATTCTCTATCTTTTGTGTATCCCTGCCCGGTTTCGGGTGAATTACCACCACAGCCTCTGCCAGGGCTCCAATCTCTGGAGATTCATCTTGCAGGCCACTGTAGTAGATCTGTAGCATGGGAGCCAATTGAATGCAATATTTATTATAGAATTCCAGTGGGATACCATCTGGACCGGCGGCTTTGCCACGAGCCATCTGTTTGATCGCATCTTGTATTTCAGTTACTGAGATCTCTTGTTCCAGCGTTCGACTTTGATGACTGGTTAATGTGGGTCCTACTATCTTGGAGACAAAATCTTCAAAGGCTCTGTCACTACATTGGGTATCTGAGCGATATAGTTCCTCATAGAATTCTTTGCAGCGGTCTAGTATTTTGTCAGATCTCAGGAGAAGGCCCCGGAATTGTCCTGCAATGCCGCTATAGCGGTCTTGCTGGTTTTTGGTCTGAGCTGCCGAGCTAAAAGGGATCCAGAGCGGTTGCTTTCATAGTAGTATATACTACGTTGTAGCTGGATACTACTCAGTGCTTCTTTGTTGAGGAGAGTATTATATTGGTATCGCAATTTTTGGAGTCTAATCAATATCATTGAGTCAGCTCTTTTGGCTAGTAACCTTTCCCCAGCTTTTATTTGGAGTTCCAATTCATCTTTTTCTTTTTTCCTGGCTTTACGCCGTCTAATGGTGTAGGTGGTAATATGAGCTCGTATGGTCGCTTTAAAACCTTCCCACCAGCTCAAGATGGAGGTAGCAGTGGGTGTATTATATTTAAAATAGGTCTCAATTTCCCCTGACAGTAGCTGTACAAAGGAGTCATCTGCTAGTAGGGATTTATCAAATGTCCATCTTGGCGGAACATGCTGTGTAATGTTGGTATTCAACACTAGGGAGACAGCGGCGTGATCCGATACCGTTGTAGCATATATCTCTGCGGACAACACTTGGGGCATCAGCTCTGTGGACAGTAGGAAGAAATCGATCCTTGTTTGGGTATTATGTGGGATGGAATAAAATGTGTAGTCTCTTTCTTGGGGATGAAGTAGGCGCCATGGGTCTACCAAGTGTAGCTCTGTTATGATGCCTTTAAGAATCGCCTGCGATTTGACTTTGTCTACAGCCCGATAGGGCGTGCGATCTAACAGTGGATCCAAGATGACATTGAAATCGCCCCCTAATATGATATTGGTGTGAGCTGCGGCTGTAACTTCTTTAGCTATCAGTTTGAAAAAGTTAGGGTCATCGAGGTTGGGCGCGTAAATATTGAAGAATGTGTAAAGCTGTTGATTTATTTTCATCGTCACTCTGGCCCATCGACCTAGCGGATCAACCTGGCGGATTGCAGGAATTTGCGCACTAATATTATTACCCCCCCTTTGCGTTGAGTGGCAGAGGCCGAGGCCGCCACCAGGAAATATTTAGAGGTTACTTTCTGCGATTCAGTATCTGTTAAATGTGTCTCTTGTAAGAGGGCAATATCTGCTTTTTTTTGCTGGCAGTACGCTAAAATCTTCTTTCGCTTGACAGGGCCAGTAATACCTTTTACATTTAACGAAAGCATTAAAAGATCACTAGACATCAACGTTGGAATAAGCTGTCTTATAGGTGAAAGCTATCCTATGGATAGGCCTGCCGCGTACTTGCATTTTGCGTGTATGTGGAGGGTTTTGTACTGGACTGGACTGACACAAACAACTGCATAACTGGCAAACATTGTATCGCTAAGGTGAACACAATCCACTGAAACAGTAACCAACCCCGACCTCCCATTGCCACCCCTACATTTCAAGCAGAAATATCTGTTTAATTAAAACTATTTAGAACAACAGAAATACAATCAATGAGGTGTTTAACAAGGCTTAAGGCGTTCTAAAATTTGTGAGAACGCACGGCCGCACCCCCTAAGTATATGCTGAGTTCTCTACACTGCGTGAGAGATCAGAATATTGACCTCAGGTTTCCATACCGCATTTTTCTTGTAGGAAAGTTTTCAGTTTTTCAGCTTCAACAAAATTCCTCGTTTCATTACGCAGCGTGACCCGCATGGTTCCTGGGTAGTATAGCCCGTATCTTGCCTGTGCACTTTGTAGCATGGGTCTACAGGCCAGCAACGCTTTTCTCCGATCTACCGTTTGCTTGCTCAAATCCGGATAGAGTGCCACTTTGTGTCCCTGGATTTGCAGTGATCCGGCCTTCCGTGCAGCTTGAAAGATCTGTAGGACCTGTGGGTATCTCAGTACCTTCATTATGAGTGGGCGCGGGTATCGTGTGTTTTCAGCTTTGTGTGTTGGGATTCGATGGGCCCGTTCTAGTTCAAAAGGCCTTGCAAAGACAAGCTGCAGCATCTCCGGTATGGTTTTTTCCAGAAATCCAATCGGATCGGTACCTTCAGCGCCTTCAGGGACTCCAACAAGGCGGATATTATTTCTACGGGTATGGTTATTTTGATCTTCAATCAGATTTTCTATGTGCCGGACTCGTTTGACCAAAGGGCCCAGCTGTTCTAATGCAACGCCATGCTTCTGGGTTTGTAATTCAACTGCATTAAGTCGAGTGGTGATGGTGAGGAGTTTCTCTTTTACCTCCAGCAAGTCTTCTTGAATCATGTTCAGTGAACTAGAATTGGCTGCAATCATTTCTTTAACGCATTTCAATTCCTGTAGCACTTCACGTAGGCCACCGGCAGTCACTCCCTCCTTCTCTCCCGCGGCCATTTTCTGCGGGGAACCCACTTCGGGTTTGGATCGTTTCGCTGCTGAGCCGGATCCCTGTGGAAATTCCAGCCGGGCAGGCTTCAGGGATGCCATCCAGCTGTATTGCGGTGTTATTGATGTAGGTAGGGGGTACAAACTTCAATGTAATACCGGGATATGTTCAGGATTCTTGGGCAGCAACGGGAGCAAAAATTCAGGCGTCCATTCTGTTCAGTGGCTAGCTCCGCCATAACCAGGGATTCTGATAGTTGGAACACCACGGTATTCCGAAAATCTACCCATAGGAACACTTTTTTACATTATTCGAGTGCTCACCTGAAGGGTTTAAAAGACAGTCTCCCGATATCTCAGTTTTTACGCTATCGAAGAAATTGTTCCACAGCCACAGCATATAAACAGGCTTCAAAATTTTTTAAAAAAAAGCTTTTTAGAGAGAGGTTATCCGCAAGTGACAATTCATCGAGCGTACAGAAGGGCACTGTACAATAATAGAGATCTTCTACTAACTCCGAGGAATACCACCATGATGGAAGTAGATGAACAAAAGATAAATTTGGTGACTACCTATTCACCTTTAAGTGGGAAAATTCAAAAGGTTTTAACCAAATATAAAGCAGTCTTGGGCACGGTACCGGGTTTACAAGACAAAGCAGTGCGGTGTGTGTGGAAGAGAAGTAAGAGTCTGAAAGAATATCTTTCCCCTACAGTATTGAGACCATTGTATTGGGCTGTAAAGACTGGAATTATAGGAAGACACACGATGTGTGGCCATTGTAGTATTTGTTCAATTACATTAGAAATTTCAGAATTCATTCATCGAGGAGTAACATATCGTTTAAAACATTTTACTAATTGTGAATCTAAATCAGTAGTGTATGCGATACAGTGTCCTTGTTCCCTTATATATATCGGGAAGACAATTCGAGCGTTTTATATTCGCTTAAGGGAACATGAAAGCAGACTACGATGTCGTCGAACTGAAGCCCCGATTGTGCAACACTGTTTAGACCATGGCCACAGTTTTGCCACGCTACAATGTTGGTGTGTGGAATTGGTATCACAAGGCTCAAATGGTAGATCACAGGAACGAACTCTATTGTATCATGAGCAATGGTGGATTCATCGTCTGCGAACTGTCCAACCAGAGGGATTGAACGTCAGCATTGATTGGCTAGTGTGCACTTTTTAAGTTTATCAAACTAAGCTTGAGGAAGGGTATTTAAATTCACACTTAGGACGCATGCGCGGCGTCTTCTGCTTTGATTGAAACAACGGCTAACTAGCAGAGCAAGCCGGTCATAAGAAGAAAAAAAAGGGAATTGGAATGCTCACAGAAGTCTTTTGGTAATGTGAATAATAAGTGATGTATTAGTAAAATAGGTTGAAATGTGATGTATTATTCAACCATGTAACACTGCTGTTTGTGTTTGTGTTGCCAGAGAAAATTACAATGACATTGATGAGAATGGACATTTGAATAGTCCCAAGGAGAAGCTATTTGAGAAGCTATTTTCCCCTTGATAAACCCACCAGGAGAAACGCTAGAGCGCTTATCGTGGCGTTGGGGTGCTTTCTCTTTCATTGAGTTGAAGGGGCGCTGTTGCACCATTCTACCTAAGATAAGTGGAGTGGTGATTTCTATTTATAACGTTTTTAAGAGAAGATAAAGATAGAAATATCTGCAATACAACTGCAAAACAACTGGTTAAAAATTAAAAAAAATTTTTTTTTTTAAAAATAAGGAAATTAAAATATAAAAAAAAGCCTTTGGTCATTGATGTGAACGCATACTCTTTTTGGGAGATTCACCCATATAAAAGAGTGATAAGATATCGTTTATCTGAGGCCGCTGGCGAACAAGTGTAGAGGTTGATATTAAGGAATCATAAGTGAGTGAATTTTTTGTTTTTTGACAGTTCTAAACTTAACACATCACTACATGGGGCTATCCAACCACACTTAGAGCCCCCCCCCCCATCTTCCCTTGCCTCTGGGAGTCTGTGTGTCCTCAACCTGCTCAATCAAATGTGTGGGCTTGCATATTACCCTTTGTCTGGCTGTGCTTGTTCCCACCTCCCTGGAATTCCTAGCCCCCTCCACCCATATGTTCATCAGCATCACTTCTAACCCCAACCTCAGTGATCACAAGCTGTCTCCTGAGCTCAGTCACAATGCTACTCTTAACCTGGCTAACAGCACTAGCCTCCTACTGGTTTTTTCACTATTCTCACATATCAGACTCAGCACAGGAGGTTAACTCAGGAGCACCAACTCCCTGCCCCCAGCACTGGCCCTAATAGCCATTCTACTGCTAATTGCTCCTTCATCCATAATCCTTCCCCTTTGTTCCTAAGCATCCAATTATCCTGCCCCACATCAAGCCCTCTTCTTCCCTACCCATAGAAGGGAACAAGAGGAGAAAAAGTGGGGGGAGACTCAGCATTGAGCCCTCAGATGAATCTGAGTATATCCCTTAAACATCTCCATGGTATTAATTCACAGAAGGCAGGCCACATTCAATTGAAAGAAACCTCTGGAAGGAGGACTCTTGGATAAAGGTGAAAGGGGATAGATTCAGGAGTAATCTAATGAAGAAATGGTAGAAAGGATGATTCATAAAATACCAGAAATCACAGAGAGAAGAAGACAAGCATCTATATTTGGAAAAACCTAGAGAAACTAGGGAAGCAGTCAGGAAAGAAAATATTGATGACATATTTGAGTAGATAGGAACAATGTTTGTATGCTAGATAATTTAAAGATGCAACCCAATGCAAAACATCTCAAAATGTCATGAAAAACAAATTATCAAAAGTAAGTACTGTGTATCCCATCTCAAATTAAAATGGAGCTATTGTAAAGGATCTTCTTCAAAAATCTACCTCATGGATGAGGATATATACATAATTGGCAGTTTATGGATGAAAATTTGTTTAAATTACAGAACAAATACTAATCCTGTTTTTACTTGACTGAGAAAGAAATTCTGGTTAAGAACTATTCCAAGTCCGAGGATTAACTACTACCATTCAGATGAAGTCGAAAGGACATTCCTGAACATTCCTAGGTTGATATTAAAACTAACAAATATCAAACATGTAAATTCATTGTAGCAAGACTCCTAAATCTTAGGCATTATAACATTTTATCATCTTAGTGACTGATTTATATCCTTCCTCTCTTAAATGGATTCAAATTTAACATATATGCAAGAATTTTCTCTTGATTGGTGAATCCCAGTGAATACTGTAAAATATCAGTTCAGAAAATAGTAGCTACAATTGAACTGCCCTATAAAACAAGCCAAATCTTTTTATGCATTCATTTTCAGTGATTTTATAATCAAACAGACAAAAAAGCACAGATATCCTCAGAGAGAGAATTATTGTTGTCTTTGCCCAAAGAAAACTGGAACCCTATTCTTTCCGCAAAACTGAAAAGGAATATTTTAAGGGCATCAACCCTTTTTGTTAGAAAGATGAATAAATGTAAAAGGAAAAGGCCACTATGACTCTCCAAAGAAGTAGCTGGAAAGGTGAAGAAAAACAGGGTATCTTTCATAAAATACAAGAGATCACAGAGAGAGGAAGACAAGCATCTATACTTGGAAAAATTATTTGGAAAAACTTAGAAAAGCTAGGAAAGTAGTCAGGAAAGCAAAGATACAAAAAGAAGAATACATAGCCAATGCAGTAAAATGTGTGTGTGTGTGTGTGTGGGGGGAAGTATTTTTTTAGATATGCTAGCAAAAAGAGGAAGCGGAAGTTGGCATTCTCAGACTCAAAGGGGAGGGGAAGGAATATGTAGAAGCTGATGAGGATAAATCAGAATTGCTTAACACATTTTTTTGCTCTGTGTTCACAGATGAAGGGCCAGGAGCAAGACCTCAAACACCCACAAATAGAAAAAGAAGGAAAGGGGATCTTAAATGATTTTCAGAATGGTATGTTTGCGAGGAACTAGCTAAACTAAAAGTAGACAAAGTGATGGGGCTGGATGGGATACATCCAAGAATATTGAAGGAACTTGGGGACGTTCTAGCGGCTTCACTAACTGACCTTTTCAATGTTTCTTTAGATTCAGGAGTGGTCTCAGAGGACTGGAGAAAGGCACATGTGGTTCCTTTATACAAAAGTGGAAGTAAGGATGAGGTTGAGAACTACTGGCCGATTAGTCTGACCTCTGTAGTGAGTAAATTAATGGGAACGCTGATAAATCATAGGATAGTGAGGTTTTTGGAGTCCAATAGGTTGCAAAATATGAGGCAGCATGTGTTTACCAGAGGCAGGTCTTGTCAGACAAATCTGATTGATTTCTTTGGGTCACCAGAGAGTTGGACAGAGGGAGAACCCTTGGATTTCAGAAAAGCCTTTGACACAGTTCCACAAAGGCGACTTATTAATAAACTGAGCCCCCCTAGGGATGGACCCTAAAGTGACTGACTGGGTAAAAAATTAATTGAGTGGGAGATGACAAAGTGTGGCAGTAAATGGAACTCACTCTGAGCAGAAGGAAGTTACCATGGTGTACCACAGGGATCTGTCCTTGGTGTGATTCTTTTTAATATCTTTGTTAGCGATATTGCAGAACGGCTGTCTGGTAAGGTTTTCCTCTTTGTGGATGATACCAAAATTTGCAAGAGTAGACTCCCAGGAAGGAGAAGATAACATGAGGAGTGATCTAGCTAAGCTTGAAGAATGGTCAAGAATTTGACAGCTAAAATTTAATGCTAAATCATACAGGGTCATGCATTTGGGCTGCAAAATTCCAAAGGAGCAGTAAAGTGTAGTGGGTGAAGTACTTCTGTCCATGAAAGAAGAGTGAAGCCTGGGCATTATTCTTTATAATCACCTTAAAGTTATTAAAAAGGTAGAAAAGGCTAGGGGAAAAGCTAGAAGGATGATTGGATGCAAAGGGAGAGGAATGGCTAGCAGAAAAAAGTAGGTGATAGTGCCTTTGTATAAGTCTCTGGTGCAACCTCATTAGGAGTATAGTGTGCAATTCTGAAAACCACAAATTCTAAAAGATATAAACAGGATGACATCAGTGCAGAGGATGACTACTAAAATGGTTAGTGGTCTTCTTTATACACCATGGGGGTAATTCCGAATTGCATTTAGGAAGGATATACATCCAGGTTGGACATATATTTCCACTAAATGCCATGGTGCCGAGTCTAGACAAGAAACTCCCCGCATGTACTATAGAGATGTGTAGAGACCTTTGGACGGCAGTGGAAGGGGTTAAGCTAGAGGAGGAGCTAGGGCGGGGAGTAGGTAGTACCTTGACCCAAGACATACAGGGCCAATTCTGGGGTCAGAGGTGGAATAAGTCCCCCCTCAGAGGTGGAATAAGTCCACCTTGACTTTGGTGACCATGCTGGCCGGGACCTGGGACACAGGTGATCAGGGCAGGGGGTTCCCTGAAGCCCAATCCCAGCCTCAGAAGGCCCAATTGGGGAACAGGAGATTTGTTGCAGTGTGGGCAATCGGGGCTCCTGCATGGAGCCACTATGCCATGCCAACGGGACAACATTGCACCGCAGCTGCATGCAGGAGCCCAGGTTGGGCTAGTTGGGCAGTATCCAAGACATCCAGCTGGCCAGAATCAGGGCACATCCTGCCCGTCCAGGCCGGTTGCACTTGATTTTGATCTGCAGGGACGTATATCCCCCATGGGATCAGAATCCGGTGCAGATCAGGCATGTCTAGATTTTGCATGTCTGGATGGGACTGAGGTGCCCTGATCGGAACTGGCTTCCATATGGGGATAGACTTAAAGATCTTAATATGTATACATTAGAGGAAAGGCATGATAGAGAAGATATGAATGAGATGTTTAAATACCTCTGTGGTATAAATGCACACGAGGAAAGCCTCCTTCGATTAAAAGTAAGCTTCACAACGAGGGGCATAGGATGAGGGTGAAAGAGGCAGACTCAGGAGTAATGCATGGAAATATTTCTTTATGGAAAGAGTGGTAGATGTGTGGAATGCTCTCCCAGTGGAGGTAGTAAAGACGAGGGTAGTATCTGAATTCAAGAAAGTATGGGACAAACATATAAGATCTCTAAAGGAAAAAAGGGCTTATAGCATTTGATATAGAAGGGCAGACTAGATAGGCCATATGGTCTTTTTCTGTTGATGTGTTTCTATATTTCTATTTTTCTATTTGTTAAACCAACAGAAATGATACTGTAGTACAGGAACTATCAAGATCACATAGATGTTGCTTCTATGTATGCTCAAATTTTGGTCTTTTTCTATACAAACACAGCTACTAAAAGAAGACATAATTGCTTTCATTACTTTCCATTTTGCAGAGGGAAGTACCAGAGTGGATGCCTGGGAGGAAGGGGGAGTAATCAGGGTAGGAGAGTTGAAAGAGTCTTGGGGGAAGTAGGCCATGTTGGGTGCTGTTTCAAGGAGAGAGTGATTTGATGGACAGGGGTTGAGTGAAGCAGAATGGATCTGTAGGGTGCCTTATCGATGGGAGGAGGTTTGAATTTTCAGGAGAAGAGAGAGTGCTGACATGGCAGAGGCATGGATTTGGCTAAGGGTAGTGCCAACACTATTGGGTGGATGGTAGCGTGGATGCACTTAGCATGTGGCAATATTCTACATGCCAGATGTCACTGGCCAACATGCCCACTCTCTGCCATGATCCCACCCATGTCCCTCCCAGTGATGTGCTAAAGAGATAGTGCAGAAGTCCCCTTTGTTGTCTGGTTAGTGTGCACACTAACTCTTAGTGTGGGTCAACACATAGGGCACAATTCTGTCCCACACATACATCTCCTTTGTATGTCCGGGCTGACGTACAAAGGAGATCATAATTCTGATCCCACGTGGCATGTCTAGCCCCATGGGATCAGAATCGCGAATAGACCTGTATGTGCAGGCCAGGACTGCGATTCAGTCCTGGCCTGCACGTACAGTCATAGCCTGGCTAACTCAGCCAGGGCTTTTAAATGGAGCCACGGCGCCATGGCATCCTGTTGCCATGGCACCATGGCTCCATTTAAAAGCCACAATGCCGGCCACTGCTAATAAAGTTAATTCCCCACATACTAACCCCTGATCTGGCATCCTAAGGCCAGGATCGGGCTGCGGGATATTAACTTTGCCCCCCCCCCCCCCAGCCCCAAGTCTGTCAAAAGGAAACATCCGGGGAAGTTATTCTACCTCCCCGGCCATTTCGCCGGCCCTGGACGTACAGGGCTGACATTTGAATCGGCCCTGTACGTCCAGGACCATCGACCGTCCACTGCTCGCCCACTCTTCACCCCTGGGCCGCCTCTTCCCTGCCCCCAAATAACTTCCCCGGAGGACCGGCGGGGAAGTTAGTCAGGGCATGCAGCCAGCACGAATAGCCCCCATACTGAATTGTGCACACTTGAGGTGGTGCTAACAGCACAGCTTAGTACACATTCCCATTAGAGTTTTTATTCCTCACAAGGCTTATTTGAGATAATAATTCATTTTTCTTGGCATAGCATTAAGTAGCATAATTTGAATTAACTCATGGTAAATAATTATGCTTTTGTCTTAACCTCCAAGGACTAATGCAAGAAACTTCAGTGAGTTGCAATGTCTACCTACTGGCTTCAGGCCCTGCCACAGTCCATCATCCTGTTTTCTTGGTTTTAGTGAGTTCTCTTAGGCCCATATACAAAAAGACAAAACACACTTTCAATTTTTAAATGTCCAAATGATCCAAACGTGTGCTCAAGTCATGAATGTACACCCTTATAAAGTACCCTAGGATGAGGATACCTACAAACTGAAGAAGCATTCCCAGAGGAGAGATAGAGATTGTAAATAAATAGTGAATAGTGGTAGAATAGCCACACAAAGCTATGTGCATTGTTTCTGATCTAAAGTAACCCAGAGAGAAAGCAGGTGCAAATGTCTTTGGATGATTTTTTCATAGGTAATCCAGAAAGCCTCTCTACCTATGTAGTTTGGCTTTCATTATTACAGCGAGCCCAAAATATTTAAATTGTCTGTTGGGTTTGCAAAGAAGAACAGACTGATTTGCCACCACCTTGGTTTCATTGCAGTTTTAAAAAATCATCATTAACTTGTTTCTGTTGTTTGATGAGCAGTATGAAAATTCTTTGTGTCCTGTTGTCGGCGTGCATTGCTTGGTCTTTGCCTAATTTATTGATGCTTTCAAGTGTAGCTTCTCTTGAGAATCTCAAAAGTCTATTAGTTGTTATAACTCTTCACCGAACTCTCAGCATTGCCTATTCCAGAAAAGTAGTTTTTTAAAAAATCTTTTGTAGGGATCATCCTATACAACCTTGGCAGTGAATATATCTTCAGCTGGATGATACTTTGAAATACGAATGGAAAAATCATCTTGTTTTTTCACAGCTTAGCCTAAGCAATCTTTTAGCCCCTGGCATTTCACATATTCTGTAGTGATTCACTCTTATTTCTCTATCTTCTTCAGAAAAATATTCAAAGCTTCATGTCACATTTGCTACGCCTGATGTCTGTTTGCTTTTTCGTCATCTTTGAAGTACATAGACATCCAATCTCTTCCAATGAACTCATCTGTTGGAGATATTTATTCTTTTCAACTAAAGACATTTGTCATTCCCTCTGCTGAATATTGAATGCACTGATATATGATACACAGTAACTCTTGTGATATTTTATATCATATGAATACATAAAATTCCTTTCAGTAAGGGCCTGATTCACTAAGGGGGCATATTTTAGAAGCCATGTTGTTAAGTGCCGTCAAGTCTGTGTCAACTCATGGCGACCCTCTCTTGTTTTAAACGTGGATGTGGTGGCAGAAAAACATGAAAGCAGTGCCCATGTTTATAATGACATTTTAAAAAGGCTGCAAGATGTACATTTCCACGTTTAGCATGTCAATTTCTGCATGTCTGCACTGGGGGTATAATGGAAGTGTTTCTGAGTGTAGCCTGGGCGACATGTGCACCTGCATGTCTGTGATATATTTCACATAGACCAGAGATGCGCAGAGCATATTTTTTAATCCATCCTGCATGTGCCCATCTTCAGCTGCTCTAAATCATGAATGAGATGAGACTGTTGTTTCGGACTCCTTGTGGCAGTGATGACTGGAGGAGCTTGGCTTGCACATTATTGGTGTGACTGACTGTCCACACACATGTCTTTTTTGATCTGCCGCTTCTACCTCTGTGTCCTTTCCAAAGCTATCTTCCTTCACATTTGCAGGACCCTGGAAGATTCCCACTCCTTCATCCCTTGCCCTCCAGCTGTGTGTCACAAACTCCTTGAGGCACACTGCCAGGTCCTTGGTAAATTTGTCTGTCTTCTTTCCAGTTCCCTGCTGCCTATAGTCTCTATGTCTCTGTGAAGGTCCCTGCTGCCTGTCTGCATGTGGCCAAGTGTCTCTTGCAGCTTCTGTGGTACCCTTCTGCCTGTCTGTGTTTTGGCTCAGCATTCACTGCAGGCTCTGTGTCTCTGGGTGGGGTTTCTACTGTGTCTCTGTGTGTTTATGTGTGTGGATGTACATGTTCAATGCTGTGGGTATTTGTGGTGAGAGGCAGGAGCCATGGATGAGATGAATACATTTGTTGCACTGGCCCTGCTGCATGAGGCCCACAGGGAGCACAGGAGAGCCACTAGGAGTCTTATCCAGTCACCCATCTCACTGCATCTCATAGTTCCTCAGGGCCTTTTGCATACTGCACAACATGTAGCCTTCCCACAGACCATGAGCAGAGACTGCTCGCTTCCCCTCAGTTTTGGGACTCATTGATTGCACACATGTGGCCTACAGGCCCCCACGAGAGAGGGAGGGAGGCCACCTACTGCAACAGGAAGACATTCCACTTACTTAGCATGCAATGCACAAGGGGAGACAACTGATGTCTTCCTCTGGCCTTTACGTTCCTGCCATTACTGTGGTACCTATGAGAGGGCTTAGAGTGGAGAGATCACAGTGTATGGCACTTGTTAAGCCCTGCACCAGCCCTTTCCATTACCTAGACATGCACATACTTGGAGGTTGTTCTGTACCCTGGGAGCTGAAGCACTCAGCCTAATGATCCCAGGGCTACAGTTCCCACCCAGCACATGGAACACCCTGGTGCAATACCCTAATATGTGCCTTCTCTCCACAGGTAATAGAGATTATCCAATGAGGCAGTGACTACTGACCCAATCATGGCACCACAGACAGAAGCAGAGGAACATTACAGCAGGGCCCACAGGAAAAAGCATGCCATCATTGAGAGGGCATTTGGTCAGCTCAAGAGCTGCTTCCAATGCCTTGACCGATTTGGAGGTGACCTATTGTACAGCCTTGCTAGGTTATGTCAGATATTCATGGCCTGCTGCATTCTCCACAGTCTTGCACTGGAGCATTGACAACCCCTCTCTGAACAACAGGATGTAGCAGACCCAGTCCATGATTCAGATTCCAAAGGGCCAAGGCAGGATTATATTTAGCAACTATACCAACTAGGCATTGCAGCAAGAGACAACTTCATACACAGGCACTTCATATGATGGCAGGTGTTTATTTTCTTACACACAACACATGTACATTGTAGTATACAATTTCTACCATCTCCCACCTATCCCCATGCCTATTCCGGCCTACACACCATAACCTCCTCCCCCAGCACTAATCTTGTGTAACTCCATTCCCCCCAAAACCACTCATCATCCCTGTGCAACTCACTCTTTGTCAATACTACCACCACCCCCACACCTCTGCACCAGCCCTTACCAACATGTTCCTACCACTAAACCAATTTCAATACCAATAATGACTCCTCATGAAGTCCACAGCATCCCTCCTTCTTCCCAAGAAAGCATCCCCCTGCCCTATCCCATCCCCTCCAAAAGCCCCCATCACCCCCCCCCCCAAAGTGTGCCTATAGGAAGACAGTTACTTTTTTTCAATATCCTCTCCCCTTATCCCTGTACCTCTAACTTATCCCCCTGCCCCATTCTCCTGAATTTATGATGGTATGAAGTTGTATTGGCTGCTGTCTCACTGGCCTTGGTGGAACTTTTAGAGACATCATCCAGCACAGTTGACCATTAGGAGGCCTCATGGAAGGGGTAAAACAAAGGCATCTCCTCCTTTCATGGGGCATAGGTCCAAATATGTCGGGAGAGGGGGGCAGTAGGTGGACAGATGGTTGCATTGATCTGACAGAACTGGAGGTGATTGTGGCAGTAGCAAACAGTGGAGTCACCTTCCTCTTCAGGGTCTATACATGCAGGAACACAGATGACAATGTGGTGGTGTCCAGGGGTGAAGAGGGAGCCAAGGCTTATGGGTTTATGTAGTGCTGCATCTCCCTGCACAGTTCCATGGTAGACTCATCGAGGGTCTCTGTTGCCTGTAACTATCAGTCCTGGAGTTAGATATGGTGTTCCTGGAGGGCAAGTGACCATCCCAGCAGCTCTAATTTCTCAGTGTGCTGTGCATGCTGTTCAAACTTGTGCTGCAGGAGCATTCAGTGCAGCACAGAAGCTGATGAGATTAGTGGTTGATATCCTGCCTGTTTTCCGCCCCTGTACCCTCCACACCTGCTTGTATATCAACAAAGGGAGAGGGAGATGGAAACAATAGATTGGACCCCCTCAATGACATCTTCCTTCTCCTCCTAGTTGGGCAGTAGAAATGTTGACACTCTCGTTATCCCTATTTTCCTGGCCTATGGACCCCAAAGTTGAATGAAGTATATGTTTATTGAGAGAAGGTCTGTGATATGCTCTTAATTCAGCTAGATCTTAGCTCAGCCTTATGTGATACTTCGCCTCCAAAACATTCATGGTCATGACCAGTCAAGTTTGTGCAAGGAGTCGTTCTTTGCTCTATGGAGTCCTAGCACCCTTATTGTGTTCCTGGTGCATCGCGGTGATATCTCGGTGGCGGTTGCTCTTGATCTATCTGCTGCCTTTGATCTTGTTGACCACTCTCTTCTTCTCCTCCTTCTCCAAGAGGCAGGTCTTTGCCACACGGTTCTTCATTGGTTTCACTCTTTTCTATCTTCACGGTCCTGTTCTGTTCTCTCCTCCTCCCCTTCTATTTCTGCTTCTGACCCTTTTCCTTTGCTTTGTGGTGTTCCTCAAGGCTCTGTCCTTGCCCCTCTTCTCTTTAACCTCTTCCTAGCCCCCCTCACTCTTCAGATTCAGCAAACTGGGATCAGCGCTTTCTATTATGCCGATGATATTGTTCTCCTTCACCACACCTCTCCTTCTCACCCTGATCTCTCCTTACTTAATTCTTGTCTCTCCATGGTCGCTAACTGGTTATCACAAAACTGTCTTCACCTTAATCTCACAAAAACCACTGCTATCTGGTTCTCCCGTGGTGATTCTCCTCCCTCCCTTGCTCCTTCTTTCTTAGGTTCTCCTATTTCATTGGTCTCCTCTTTTCGCTACCTTGGCGTTGTTTTCGACTCACACCTGTCTTTTCATGATCACATCTCCCACGTCACCAAAACCTCCTTCTTTTTCTTACGCCAAATTCGTGCTATTCACCCTTTTCTTACTCCCTCTGCACTTACTACACTACTTCTTTCCCTGGTTATGTCCCGTGTTGACTTTGCTAATTCTCTTTTCCTCGGTCTTTCTAAATCACAACTGCGCAGACTTCAATGTATTCAATATACTGCTGCCTATATTGCCACTTACTCCTCTATCCGTGATCACGTCTCACCTCTCCTCTCCCATCTCCATTGGTTGCCTTTACCCTTCCGTTTCCATTACAAACTGCTTACTCTGGTCCATCGAGCCTTCCACACCAACACTCCACAATACCTGGCTGACCTCCTCACTTATCATACTCCCCAGCGCACACCCCGATCATTTCATCTCAACCGCCTCACTCTCCCCTCCCCCTCCTCCGCTCACCTACAGTCCACCCGCTCCTCTGCTTTCTTTTTCACAGCCCCTGCTCTTTGGAATTCTCTTCCTCCCTCCCTTTGGCTTGAACCCCATCACCCCACTTTTAAATGTAATCTGAAAACCCACCTCTTCTCCCTTGCCCTGGACCTTCCCTCCCCTTTTGTGTGATTTCTCTCTCTTTGCTATTGTGTTGTGTTCTTTACCTCCCCCTCTTTTCTTTTTAAGATTGTAACTTCCTTTCTTTTTTTATGGCTATTGTCTTTTAATTGTTTTATATGGTTTTTATATGTTTTTATACTGTAAACTGCTCTGGTCTTATTGAATGGGCGGTATATCAAATTTTAATAAACATCAAACATCACCTCATATATGGTCACTTGGGGTGATGTTAGACTCTGCTTTGATTTTTCAACTCTATATTTCCTTGATAGTTAGGAATTCTTTTGCTGCACTGCAACTCATTCTTTCTTGGCGACATTGCCTCACTACAAGAGATTTGAACATTTGTATCCATGTTTTAATTTTCAGCAAATTAGATTGTTGCAACTCCCTGCTGGTTGAGTCTTCTGAATATAGTTTAAAACAGCTTCAACTTGTTCAGCATATCGCCATCAGAATTAGGTGTAGCACTAAATGCCTGGATCATGTTTCTCCCTTGTTGAAGGAGTTGTCTTGGTTACTGATCCTTTACAGGATCAGATACAAAATTCTTTCTCTTACAAATGGATTATATTACACTTTTTCTCCAACCTATTTTTCCGCCTTTATTAATCCTTACTGTCCAAAGCAGTTGTTACAATCTTCTCAGTCTTATTTACTCACGAGTCCATCGCCATCCCAATTTTAACATCAGTTAACATGTCCTGCTGTATTTGGCTTTGTAGCTCTCTCACTTGGGAATTATTTTCCTCTTGACCTTTGTTTAGAGCCTTCCTTGAAGAAATTTAAGGTTGGCTTGTGGTATTGGCTTCTTGGAGAGGCATTTGATGGGAATTAGGTTTTTCAGTTTGGTGGCCTAGTCAGAGGAGCCCTTTCTTCTTTTTTTGTTCCTGTCCTTTTGTGTCTCTGGCTTTGACATTGTGCAAGGAATATTATTGTTGTGCTATACATTTTTCCAACCTTTTGTGCCAGTCTTGTGGTCATTTTGTCTGTTATGGAATTTTTTGGATTATTGCAAACTGCTATGCTGACTGTATGTGGACGGAATGGTAGGAAATCAAATCAGCTCAATTAAATAAATAAATAAAATAAGTCTTCCACCTTGGCTGCCATGCCACTGTCATCCTGGGTTGTAATGGCCTGTGGTGTGGGGCTCTCTCTAGTGGACCATCTGTTAGGGTTTGTGCTGCTGCTCTCCAGGGCATCTGCAGAGTTCTCATCTTTTTTAAGTAGGGCATGAAATGCACTCAGTCACCATGTTCAACTATCTACCCACTATATGTCATGTTAGTGTTGTACACTCCTTCTGCGCATATATACCATCTAATGCAGTGTTCCTCAGTGTATGGCAAAGGATGGAATGCTGAGTGGTGGCCACAGCCCCATTGCATCAGCCCTTGCCAAGGTGAGCTGCAGCATACAAGTGGGAGGACCATGGCTATGGGTAACATGGTAAGGATCTAAATGTTGTGCTCTCTAATGGCACATAATATGCACGTCCACAGCAAGCCACATGTTCAACAGTGCACATTGGGAGTGGGTGTTGGCCAGGTGCAGGGTCTGAAGGTTTTACATGCACTCATCCTATCACCATATCCATAGCAAGGCACACACATACCAAAAGGCCAAAAGCCCATAGATATGTTTTTGTCCTAACCCAAAACAGATGTAACAACCTTTCCAGTGACTGGAAAGTGGTAAAACAGCAGTTGGCTAAGATGGTGGTGATGACCCCAGTGCAAAACTAGAGACAGGGCCCGAAGAGTTAGGGCTGAGGTGGTTCCTTCTCATGCACATCCATATCTGAGTGTTTTGGAAGCGGTGGAAGTTTTCTTTAAGTATCCCTTTCAGATACTCTGACACAATTTAGTAGTAGAAGGATGCTGTGAGGTAAGGTGCTTGAGCACGGCAGCTAAGCGGTGTGGATCATAACCTCTGCACACAGACAGTGGACTGGAGGGGAGAATACCAGAGCAGCAGGCTTCCAGTGCAGCAATACAGCTTCAGGGAAGGGGGACAACCAAACCGCATGCCTGTCAGACAATATTGGTGACTATGACCTAGGTCTCCCCTGCTGCATGCATTCCTGTCAGGGTACAGCCACACCTTCCAAAATGGATATCCAATGTGGGTTATTATGGTAAGTATTTTGATGCCCACACAGAGCACCTAGATGGATGGGACATAGCAATATGAGGTGGAAGGGCATGTAGGGGAGGAGAGGACAGGTGTAGGAGGACGTGCCACAGATACTCACTGCATTCCTGAGAGGCTCTTGATATATCCAGGTCTTCAACCCCTTTCACACTCTCCTCATCAATTGTTTGGAGCATTTGGTGAGTGAAGGATTACCCAAGTTCAATTTAACACCTAAAATTAAAAGTATGATACATAAGACAAACCAGCCCATTGCCTGTATAAAGGGGCCATTTACTGACATCACAGATGTTAGACATTTACTGACATTTACAGACATTTACTGACATCACAGATGTTAGCTACTATGTACATGCTCAGCATGTACATAGTTACCCCAGTTAATCCCAATTGCAACACCTGTTCTTTGTAAGTACAGTACAGGTCCCTCCTGCTCTGTACAACTTATTGTTGTCTGTGAACCGCACTGATTCTAAAGAGCGCGGTTTAGAAAATACATTAAATAAATAAATAAACAAATACATAAATCAATAACTAGATATATTACAATATTGTGCAACTAAACGTATTACAAAAGAATACCACCAATAAAAATACAGGATCAAAAGAAAAAGAACAATAAAAATTCCTCCTTGGAAAAAGTGCATCAAAGGAAAAATAAAATCACTGCATGCAGAGGTATCCCTGATAAGTTAAGAATATAAGATATGCCATACTGGATCAGAACAAGGTCCATCAAGCCCAGTATCCTGTTCCCAACAGTGGCCAATCCAGGTCAAAAGTACCTGTAAGGTTCCCAAAGGTCATAAGTATCTGTAAGATTCCCAAAAAGGTACACAGATTCCATGTTGCTTATCCCGGCATAAGGAGTGGAATTCCCTGGTCCTCTTTAATAAAGGCTTCCAACTCAAACCGAAGAATTGGATAGCGAATTGATTATTGATAATACAAAGATAGCCATGAAGGGAGAAGTGATCATATTGGGTAACTTTAATCTACCTGAAGTAGATTGGAGTATTCCTTCTGCAAATCTGGAAAGAAGTAAAAAAATGTGCATGCCTTCCAAGATGCATTACTTAGACAAATGGTGATGGAACTGACCAGGGAAAGTTTGATTCAGAAAAACAGTGGGCAAAACTGAAAGGGGGTATTTTAAGGGCAACCAACCTTTTTGTTAAAATGGTAAATAAAGGCAAAAGAAAAAGGAGACCGCTATGGTTTTCGAAGGAAGTAGCTGAAAAAGTGAAGAAAAAGAGGGAGGCCTTCATGAAATACAAGAGATCACAGAGAGAGGAAGACAGGCATCTGTATTTGGAAAAACTTAGGGGTATGTTTACTAAACTGCAATAGTGTGATTCGCGTTAGGAGCCGCGGTAGAGACAGAAATCCCAAATAAGGACATGGGCGGTACATCGTTACCGAGAACGCGTCGAGAACGTGCGTTACAAGGCACCATAAATGAACGAGCGCTACAGGGCACGTTACCGTGAGTTAATCTTAAGAAGGCGCGCAGGCATACAACACAGCAACAGAGCTGTAGCACAATGGTTACAACACTGACTGATGGTACAGGGGTCATGGGTTCGATTCCCCAGTGGGCCTAATGTATAAGGCTGGCTGAGGCAGCACCCTTTACATTTAAGTAGTGATTGTTGAGGCATTTGACTTGTATTTTAATTAGTGCTGCCAGCAAACACACCCTCACGGTGGCATAACCTAAGGTGCCGCATAAGGCACCCCATAAGGCACTCCATAGGGCACATTATAAAGTGTACTGTCCGCCAAGGCACCCTATAATGTCCCCTATAGGACACCTTATAAGGCTGTGAACAAAGCCCTGGCTAGTTGCAGAAGTACTGCACGTCACCACACAAACTGTCTGGTGTAGTTACCAGGATAGGGTTAACCCACCCGTACCCATTATGCACTGCACATGCAAATCAGCAGTCAAGAGATGGGCACAAGATTGGGTATGCACCCCCACAGCACCTCGGCCTAGTAGGGGCAACAGACCATGTGTGGCACTGCCACAGAGTAGCCACAGACAGTCACATTGTGCGGGTACTGTGCCCACCCTGCGGTTGAGGTGGGGCACCCAGCACCAGGTCCACAGCACCTTTCATGGCTGAAATACGCCATGCTACAGGTCCCCATCAGTGTATGATAGGTAGTTCCGTTAGACCAGAGCTACTCAATTCCAGTCCTGGTGGCCCGCAACCCTGCAGGTTTTTGGGATATCCCTAATGATATGCATGAGATATATATGCATTAGAGATAGCCTGCCAACCTGACTGGTGTTTGGCCCTCCAGGGCTGGATTTGGAGACCCCTGCCTTACACCTCTGTCATTTAAGATTGTAAGTGGGCAAGGTGCAGATGTCCAAGACATCAAAAAGGTTAGAATTTGTCACATTCCTCCTTGCTTCTCACCACCACCAAAATATTGTCTGTTAGACAACTTTTTGGTGGTGTTGAGAATCTAGGAGGAATGTGACACATTCTATCTACCCTTTTGATGTCTAGAACATCTGTACCTTGCCCACTCACAATCTTAAATGACAGAGGTGTAAGGCAGGAGTCTCCAAATCCAGCCCTGGAGGGCCACAAACCAGTCAGGTTGGCAGGCTATCTCTAATGCATATATATCTCATGCATATCATTAGGGATATCCCAAAAACCTGCAGGGTTGCGGGCCACCAGGACTGGAATTGAGTAGCTCTGCGTTAGACACACCTAGGATATATCTGTGTCCTGCTGTATGCCTCGGTCATGTCTAGTCCTTATGGGCGATGATGCACCCAGAATAGTGCATATCCTGTGATGGTGCCATGGTTACCTGCTGTAGGTGAAGGGGGGTATGGACCTATAGGCAGATTATGTACCACCACACAACCCACCCTCTGGGGCTCAGGGTGGGAAACAGGATCACCCACCAATAGATCCACAGTCTACCTCCCTGCAATGGTAGCAGTAGAAGGGACCATCAACCCCAGTCCTGCTGGGGAACAGACAGAGCAGTACACATCCATAATACAACAGCAGGCCTGGAATTGCTCAGCTGCCCCCCACCATTATCTGACATTCTCCAGCAGCAAGCCTCCAGCCGCTGCACCCTGCAAGGTGTTCCAGCAAGACACAAACTAGCTGCAGACAGTCCACCAGCTAGTCCATTGTGCATGGTCCTGGAAAAGATGCATGTACACAAAACAGGAACATCAGCATACACACCAAGCAGATAAGTCAGTGATTGGGCCCCAAAAGAAAACCCATAAATATCACATCAGAAAAATGCTATAGAGCACTATGGGGGAACCTAGCCATGCCATGGTCACTGCTCAGTCAGGGTGAGAGTGACCTCCCAGCAGGACATGCTATGGCCACCCTGTCCGTGCAGGTGGTACCGGGCACTACAATGTCCGAGCCATTGCCCTATGCCCTGTGCAGAAGCGGCCAGGCCAGGCCACCCTATCCAGGCTATTCCCACAGTACCTTGCTCCTCATTATGCACATTGGCAGGCCAATACTGGCAACAGTGCTAGCAGTGTGAGCTGTGGAGGGTGTTGGCAGCCACCGCACACTGGATAGACAGACACACACTCCCCATACCTATGCCAGCATTGTGCAACTATAGAGGTGTTGAGCAGCCCAGGCCACCACACCAGTCCTGGGCACAGTGCAGGCATGGCTATCGTACGCAATACTGTAGGAGTCACTCCTCATGTTGGTAAACACTGTCAGACACAAGACCTGTAGCACACTCCACAGACAACAGAAAGGTTGCTATGATGCAGCTCAATCAGAAAATTGTACTTAACCTAGGAATTGCTATCTGCCAGTAATCATAGCAACCTTTTGATAGATGTGTACCATATTCCCAGGTGTAGGGTGGCATTACTAAGGTATGCAAGTGCTAGTATTGGGAGATGAACGCAGAGCCCAAAGTCCTGCCTCTCCAGGAGGCTTTGGATAATGGGGCCTGTGGGTGCGGGTGTGTCTGCCCCTGTTGGCTGCTGCTTTACAGCAGACGTTCCCAACTCCAGTCCTGCGGTGCCAAACACTGTTTGGGTTTTCATGCTGTCCCTCATGAATATGCATGAGATACATCTGCATACCATGGGGGTGGCGCATAGAAATGCAGCACAGGCATCTTTATCAGAGGCAGCATGGAACCGGAATGGTGTTTGGCCCTCCAGGACTGCATTTGGGAGACTCTGCTCTAGGTAATGTGCATGTTTATGGTGTCTGTGCTCTGTATGGTAAAATGTAGGTGTCATGGGCATGTTTACGTCATCTGCAATAAAGGTGCTGTCTATATTAGCACGTTGTAGTAGTGGGTAAAATATGGGGACTGGGTTGGCAGGAGCCACAGCTGGGACTTGAACCTGTGACTCTCTGCATCTGAATACACTGGTTTTGTGCACTGCACCACCTTGTTGTCACAGAGTCAGTACATTCCTTGGTGATACCAAGACTGTTCATCAGACAGGGCCCGTCTGTTGCAGTACACGGCACCCACCTACACAGGGCTAGGCCACGGTCTGCTCTGGGCAGCTGCCACTGCCTCCTCCACCACCAGTATCCCTCAGCCACCATGCTGACATGCCCTTCTGCTGGTGGTGCTGGTGGTGCGCAGTCTCAGGCCAACCAGTGTGCAGGTAGCCGGCTGCCTATGGTGCATGTTCTAGGGTAGGGGTGCCTGCATAGACGTCCATGCTCCCTCCAGCCCCGCTTGCCAATGTTCCGTGCCCTTGGGGGTAGCTGTTGGGTACTATTTTTATTTATTTATTTATTTATCTGTATTTTTCTATACCGCCCCTTCCAGCGATCAAGGGCGGTTTACAAGGAACATTTTAACAATTGTACACAGATGTATACATTTACATTGAACAATCAGATTCAACTATTTACAATGAACGGTTAAGTTTAACTATTTACATTGAACAAAACTTCAACTATCCCCTGTGACACTGTGGGAAACACACTCGTGCCCATGTTGGGCCTTCAGCAGTTGCAGTCTGGCTACTCTGCTGTTTTGGCATTCGTATGGGCCACCTAGGCATCACCCTAGTCCGCACTGTGGCCCAGCTCCACCACAGCATGTGTCGCCTGCGGCCCTCTGTATCCCCTTCTCCGGCATATGTCCAGTTGCCGTTCCGACATGCGCACCCTGATGTTTCGGGACATGTGTACACCATAGGAACCACCACCTGTCCGATGGTGGGGAAAACCCTGAGCAGCGCTATTTCACTGTGGGCTCATTCACCTTGTAAGGGGACGGAGTATAGACCCTTCCACGATTTATATCTGTTCTATGGAGCTTACTCGGGGGGGGGAGGGGTTGATGTTTCTCATTGATACCACTATTGGCCAGCTTGGTTATGGTTGTTTTCCAGTTTGTTGGGGTTATTTTCAGTGTTTATGTGCCCTTTTGTTCTGTGCACATGTATCACACTTATCACTTCTTTTGGGTTTCCCTGCCTGGGCTGTACATTGCTGACACTGAAATGGTTTCTCTCCCCTGTAATCTGCATTTAACGGCAGGTTTTCAATCGCGTTTGGATTCAGCTCTTCAGATCAGCGCGTTAGTGTAAAGGGAGCCTCTCCCCTCCCACTCTCTGCCCACTGACCCCTTCTCTCTGCCCTCTCTCCACCTTCTGCGGTGTTTTACCGCTCCGCGGAGCGTTACGATCGTTAGCGCATCATAACGCGTGTTATGTAACGTTAACGATCGTTAGCGCATCATAACGTGCGTTATGATGCGCTAACAATCGTTAACATTACATAACGCGCGTTATATACCGCTACCGCAGTTTAGTAAACATACCCCTTAGAGAAGCTAGCAAAGTAGTCAAGAAGGCAAAGATTCAAATGGAGGAGGAAATAGCCAATGCAATAAAATGGGGGGATAAGACATTTTTCAGATATATTAGTGAGAAGAGGAAGGGCAAAAGTGGTATTGTCAGACTCAAGGGTGCAGGGGAGGAATATGTAGAAGCTGATAAGGATAAAGCGGAATTGCTTAACAAATATTTTTGTTCTGTGTTCACAGATGAAGAACCAGGAGCAGGACCTCAGAAAACACCCACAAATAGGAACAGAAGCGAGGGACATCTTGAACAATTTTCAGAAGACTGTGTTCGTGAGAAACTAGCTCAACTTAAAGTAGACAAAGCGATGGGACCGGATGGGATACACCCTAGAATACTGAGGGAACTTGGGGACGTTCTAGCAACTCCACTGACTGACCTTTTCAATGCCTTGTTGGAGTCGGGAGTGGTGCCAAAGGACTGGAGAGAGGCTCATGTGGTGCCTTTACACAAAAGCGGAAGTAAGGATGTGGTTGAAAACTACAGGCCGGTTAGTTTAACTTCGGTGGTGAGTAAATTATTGGAAATGCTGCTGAAAGAGAAATTAGTGAGGTTTCTGGAGTCCAGCGGATTACAGGATCCGAGGCAGCATGGATTCACCAGAGGCAGGTCTTGTCAGACAAATCTGATTGATTTCTTTGACTGGGTGACCAGGGAGTTGGATCAAGGGAAAGCTCTAGATGTGGTGTATTTAGATTTCAGTAAAGCCTTTGACACTGTTCCTCACAGGCGACTTATATACAAAATGAGCACCCAAGGGATGGATCCTAAAGTTACTGCTTGGGTTAGAAATTGGTTGGGTGGGAGGTGACAAAGAATACAAGTAAATGGAGCTCACTCTGAGGAGAAGGATGTTACCAGTGGTGTGCCCCAGGGATCTGTCCTTGGTCCGATTCTTTTTAACATCTTTGTTAGTGATATAGCGGAAGGGCTGTCGGGTAAGGTTTGCCTCTTTGCAGATGATACCAAAATCTGCAATAGAGTCGACACCCAGGAAGGTGTAGATAACATGAGGAGGGATCTAGCTAAGCTTGAAGAATGGTCTAGAATTTGGCAGCTGGGATTTATTGTTAAAAAATGTAAGGTCATGCATTTGGGCTGCAGCAATCCAAGGGAGCAATACAGTATAGGAGGTGAAGTACTTTTGTCCACTAAAGAAGAGCGGGACATAGGCGTGGTTGTGTCTGATGATCTTAAAGTAGCTAAACCAGTAGAAAAGGCGACGGCAAAAGCTAGAAGGATGCTTGGGTGCATACAGAGAGGAATGACTAGCAGAAAAAAGGAGGTAATAATGCCTCTGTATAAGTCTTTGGTGCGACCTTTTTTGGAGTATAGTGTGCAATTCTGGAGACCGCACCTTCAAAAGGATGTGAACAGGATGGAGTCGGTGCAGAGGGTGGCTACTAAAATGATTAGTGGGCTTCATTATAAAGCATATGAGGACAGACTTAAGGATCTTAATATGTACACCTTAGAGGAAAGGCGGGATAGAGGTGATATGATTGAGATGTTTAAATATCTCTGTGGCATAAATGTTCAGGGAGAGAGCCTCTTTCAATTGAAAGCAAGTTCTGCTACGAGGGGACATGGGATGAATGTGAAGGTGAAGGGAGATAGATTCAGGAGTGATATGCGGAAATATTTCTTTACGGAAAGAGTAGTGGATCCATGAAATAGTCTCCCAGTGGAGGTGGTAGAGATGAGGACAGTAACTGAATTCAAAAAAGCATGGGACCAACACAGAGGATCTCTAAAGGTAAAAAGTGGACTGTTGCAGTTATTGATATGGAAGGACAGACTAGATAGGCCATGTGGTATTTTTCTGTCATCATGTTTCTATGTTTCTATTTAAGCTCACCAACGGAGATAGCGTGTCGAATATCTGGGTGGGTGCCCATGTCAGCAGCAGCGATTGTCACATGGTGTAGTTTGAGATTAAAGCCAAGGAGGAGTCCAATCACAGCAAGCTCAAAGTCCAAGGAGTATGTTTACTAAACCGTCCTAATGTTACCAGCGCTAGTTGCAGCGATAATGTGAAGAATGCCATATAAGGAGTGGGCGTTCCAGTCCTGAGGTAGCAAGAATATGTTTTGCGCGATAGTGGGCGCCTTGGCACGTTAACGCGCGTTAACCCTAAATACATGCCAGTGCAGTGTTAAAAGCTACAATGATGTAACCCACTGGTTACTGCAATGACTGTGGAAGCAGAAGTCATGGGTTCAGTCCTGCAGTGGTGTAATCTAAAAAGGCTGTCTGAGGCATTTTCTTTTAATTTAAATCAGTGCTGCCAGAATAAACACCCTCACAGTGCCGTAACAAAGGCGCCCTATAGGTTACATTATAAAGTGCCATGTCTGCCAAGGCATGCTATAATGTGCCCTATAGTGCGCTGTACAGGGCGCCTATGAGGCACCTTAGGCTACAGCACTGTGAGGGTGTTTCTGCTGGCAGCACTGATTTAAATTAAAAGAAAACGCCTCAGACAGCCTTTTTAGATTACACCACTGCGGGATCAAACGTATGACCTCTGCCTCCACAGTCATTGAAGTAACCAGCTGGCTACATCTCTATAGCTACTACCACACTGCTGGCTGGCTACAGAAAGACTGCAGGTCACCACACAAACTGTCTGCCGTGGTTACCAGGATAGGGTAAACCCACCCGTACCCATGATGCACTGCACATGCAGATCAGCAGTCTACAGCTGATCACATAATGGGGTATGCACCCCCACAGCACCTAGGCCTGGTAGGGGGAACCGACCGTGTGTGTTACTGGCACAGAGTAGCTACAGACCCTGACATTGTGCAGATCCTGTGCTCACCCTGAGGGTGAGGTGGGGCACCCAGCACCAGGTCCGCAGCACCTGGCTTGGCTGAGATAGGCTATACTGCAGGTCCTCATCAGTGCCAGTGTGTGATAGGTAGTCCTTGCAGGCACACTTAATATACACCTGTGTCCATCTGTATTTCCCAGTCACATCTAGCCCTTGTGGACTATGATGCATCCAGAATAGTGCATATCCTGTGTGGGTGCCATGGTCACATGTTATAGGTGAAGGAGGGTGTTTGAACCCAAAAGTGGATTATGTAGCACCGCCCAACCAGCCCTCTGTGGCTCATTGGGGGAGGGGAGGGGGGAGGGGAGTGGGAGGGAGGGGGGGGAGGGGAGTGGGAGGGGGGGGAGGGGAGTGGGAGGGGGGGAGGGGAGGGGGAGGGGGAGGGGAGAGGGGAGGGGAGAGGAGGGGGAGGGGGAGGGGAGGGTGGAGGTAGGGGGGAGGGTGGGGAGGGGAGGGGGGAGGGGGGAGGAGGGGGGAGGGGGAGGGGAGGAGGGAGGGGGAGGGGGAGGGGGGAAGGGGAAGGGGAGGGGGAAGGGGAAGGGGAGGGGGAAGGGGAGGGGGAGGTGAGGGGGAAGGGGATGGGGAGGGGGAGGGGGAGGGGGAAAACAGGATCTCCCACCAACAGATCCACATTGTACATCTTTGCAATGGTGGCAGTAAAGAGAACCATCAGCCCCAGTCCTGATGGGGAACTAGCACCCTACAGGGCAGTCAATGCAGATCTGTACACATCACATAAGGCAATGGCAGACAGGCAGAACACTGGAGAAGCTCAGCTGCCCCCCCCCCCCACAGTCTGGCATTCACCAGCAGAGGGCATAGTCCGTCTCCACCCACTGCACCCTGCAAGGTGTTCTAGCCATACACATGCTAACTGCAGACAGTCTGCTAGCTAGTACATGGCAGAGAACCCATAAATATCAATTGAGAAAAACACTGCATAGCACTATGGGGGAACCTAGCCATGCCATGGTCACTGCTCAGTCAGGGTGAGAGTGACCTCCCAGCATGACATGCTGTGGCCACCCTGTCCATGCAGGTGGTGGTCGGGCACTACAATGTCCCAGCCATTGCCCTATACCCTGTGCAGATGTATCCTGCCCAGGCCACCCTGTCCGGGCCATACCCACAGTACTTTGTGACTCATTATGCACATTGGCAGGCCAACACTGGAAACAATGCAAGCAGTGTGGACTCAGTAAGGTGTGCGCAGCCACAACACACTGGATAGAAATACACACACTCCCACACCTATGCCAGCAATGTGCAAATATGGAGGTTTGTGGCAGCCCTGGCCGCCTCACCAGTCCTGGGCACAGTGCGGACATTGCTATGGTACGCAATACTATTGGAGTCACTCCCTGGGATGGTAAACACTGTCAAAATCAGTAACTGAAACACACTCCACAGATATCAGAAAGGTCGCTATGATGGATCTCTATCAACAAATCATGTTTAACTTAGGATTTCTTAGCTAACATTAATCATAGAAACCTTTTGATATATGTGGAACGTGTTCCCAAGTTTAGGACGGCATTGCTAAGGTATGCAGGTGCCAATATTGGAAGATGCTGCTCCTCGCAGGGCCCAACAGCCTGAATCTCCATGAGGCTTTGGATAGTGGAGCCTGTGGGTGTGGGTGTGTGTGCCCCTGTTGGTCACTGCTCTAAGGCAGAGGCTCCCAACTCCAGTCCTGGTGGGCCAAACACTGTTCAGGTTTTCATGATGTCCCTAATGAATATGCATGAGGTACATTTGCATACATTGGGGGTGGTGTATACAAATGCAGCACAGGCATATTTATTAGGGACAGCCTGAATGAATGGTATTTGGCCCTCCAGGACTGGAGTTGGGAAACTCTGCTCTAGGGATTGCACATGTTTATGGTGTCTGTGCTCTGTAGGGTAAAATATAGGCGTTTCAGGCATGTTTATTCTATCTTCAATAAAGGTTCCATCTTTATTACCATGGTTTAGTATTGGGTAAAATATGGGGACAAGGTTGGCACAAGCCACAGCTGGGACTTGAATCTGTGACCTTCTGCCCCTGAACACACCAGCTGTGTCTTCTGCACCAAACTGTTGCCACAGGGGCAGGTCATTCCCTGGGGATACCATGACTATTCGTCAGGCAGACCTTGTATGTTGCAGTGCATGGCACCCATCTAAACAGGACTTGGCCATGGTCTGGTGTGGGCAGCTGGCACTGCCCCCTCTGCCACCAGCACCCCTCCGCCACCATGCTGACATGCCCTTATGCCGGTGGTGCTGGTGGTGCGCAGTCCCAGGCCATCCAGTGTGCCGGTAGGCAGTTGTCTATGGTGTGCGTTGTCAGGTAGGGGTGTCTACATGGACATGCATGCTTCCCCCCGGCACCGCCTGCCAATGTTATGTGCCCTTGGGGGTACCTGCTGGGTAATATCCCCTCTGACACTTTGGAACACACACTCATGCCCATGTTGGACCCTCATCATTTGCTATCTTGCTGCTTTACAGTTTCGGCATTCCTATGTGGCACCTAGGCATCTGCCTAGCCCGCACTGTGCCCCAGCTGGACCATACATGTATCACTTCTATCACGTTTTTGGGTTTCCCTGCCTTTACTATACATTACTGACTAAAATGGTTTCTCTGTCCTGCAAATGTGCCTAGCGTGAGGTTTTCACTGGCACTAATTTTCAGAGCTTTATTTCACGGCATTCGTGTGCATGGATCCACTCCCCGCCCACTCTATGCCCATTGACCCCTTCTCTCCGCCCCTTGGGAGCCTTACTCTACCCTCTGGGGTGCCTTTCTCCTCCCTCTGCACACCTCACCGCCACCAGAGACGTCATCGCGCGATAATGTTACCATATCGCACTATAACATTGCGTATCACGTGATAACGTCACCGCTGCTATGTTAATACAGTTTAGTAAACATACCCCCAAGTTTTTCCTGCAGCTTCTGTGTCTCTGTGTGGTACCCTTCTGCCTGTCTGTGTTTTGGCTCAGCATTCATTGCAACCTCTGTGTCTCTGTGTGGGGTCTTTACTGCAACTGTATATGTTTATGTGTGTGGATGTACATATTCTATTCTGTGGGTGTTTGTGGTGAGAGGCAGGAACCATGGATGAGATGAATACATTGGTTGCATTGGCCCTGCTGCATGAGGCCCACCGGGAACACAGGAAAGCCACTAGGAGATATCCATTTCAAAGGTTTATTCAGTCACTCATGTCACTGCATCTCATAGTTCCTGAGGGCCTTTTGCACACTGCACAACATGTAGCCTTCCCACAGACCATGCAGCGGAGACAGCAAACCATAATCAAATTCCATGAAATGGCTCGCTTCCGCTCGGTTTTGGGGCTCATTGATTGCACACATGTGGCCTAAACGCCCCCAAGAGAGGGAGGGCGGACACCTACTGCAACAGGAAGACATTCCATTTACTTAGCATGCAATGCACAAGGGGAGATAACTGATGTATTCCACTGGCCTTTATGGTCCTGCCATTACTCCTACATCCTTACTGTGGCACCTATGAGAGGTTTTAGAGTGGAAAGATCACCAGAGGATGGCACTTGTTAAGCCCTGCACCAGCCCTTTCCATTACCTAGACATGCACACACTTGGAGGTTGTTCTGTACCCTGTGAGCTGCAGCACACAGCCTAATGATCCCAGGGCTATAGTTCCCACCCAGCACATAGAACACCCTGGTGCAATACCCTAATATGTGCCCTCTCTCCACAGATGATAGAGATTATCCAATGAGGCAGTCACTATTGACCCAATCATGGCACTACAGACAGAGGCAGAGGAGCACTACAACAGGACCCACAGGAGTAAGCATGCCATCATTGAGAGGGCAATTTGGTCAGCTCAAGAGCTACTTCTAATGCCTTGACCGATCTGGGGTGAACTATTTACAGCCTTGCTAGGTTATATCAGATCTTCATGGCCTGCTCCATTCTCCACAGTCTTGCAATGGAGTATTGACAACCTCTCTCTGAACAGCAGGATGCAGCAAACCCAGACAATGATACAGATTCCAAAGGGCCAAGGCAGGATGATATTGAGCAGCCATACCAAGTAGGCATTGCAGCAAGAGATGACTTCATACATAGGCACTTCTTGTGATGGCAAGTGTTTATTTTTTTATACACAACATATGTACATTGTAGTATACATTCTCTCTGGCCTGCTCAGATGCTGAAGCCTGAACCAAAGCTGACCAAACAAGATGGTTTCCTGCTGCAAGGAACCTTTGCTGTTCTTCCAGTCTCAGATCTTACCTTCAAGCAACTGCTTGCCAAATGATTATACCTGTGCCTACAGAAGAATATTGTTTCTGTCCAATTTGTTTCCCTGGTCAATTAGTTGTCCATTTGCAAGAACATTTGCTTCTCCAAACTTCATCATCCACTAATGATGCTATTGGTCTTGGGATGTCCGAAACTGCATACTGTTATCTTCTCTCATTATGGCTCCTGTGTCTGCAGGATGAACACCTGTTCATTACCTTCTGATTTGCTGAGAACACTTCAGACTGTCTTGTGCCAACCAATCACCAGACCTATGATGGAGACTCTCCACAAAGAATAATTACAGTATTCAACAGGACTTTTATACCCTTTGTGCTCTTGCCTTTGGTGCTCCTGCCTTTTGTGCTCTTGGCTTTTTGTGCCTTTTTGTACTCTGTCTGCCTTGTGCTTACTATCTTGTCTGTCTGAAAGACAGATACACACTACGTGCATGCAAGGCCGTTCTCCTAAGGACAGAGATAAGATTTTCACAGATGCCTCCAGTTCTGTGCTCACTCGCGGCTTGCCTCTGAAAGGGATGCAGCCTGCTTTATCTAGCTGAACTGCCTCTTTGGACCCTGTGCTGCTCCAAAGACTTCTCGGACTCAGCCATAAGATTTCTGGCAAGTGCTAAGGTACTGTCTTATTTCTCTTCCTCTGGGAGGGTAATGGTTTGTCAAATACTAGTTTCCGTAATTATTCTGAGTGCATAGCGAATTAGTGACCTTTGGTTACTATCAGTGATTTATCACTTTGTCTAACTATAATGATTGTGCTGCTTTAACTTACTACCTCATATTTCTAATAATATAACTATAACTATATGTCTGTTTATTTGTCTACCTTGTCACCCATAATAAACGTAATATATATACAGACAAGGCTCTTTTTGTGGCTCATTGCCAGCACACTCACAGAACTTTGGGCCAGGTATTAGTAGCTAATTTTCCCTGAACATAACTGAGAGCATAGCTTATTTTTGTTTGCTACTATTAATCCCTACAGATGGGGGCTCATCTGGGATGAGTAAATCTGAATGGGCTACATTTTACAGAGCTAGATTAATTCTTCAGGAGCTATACCTGTGTTTTGCTCTTACAGTTTTAGCTATTGATTAATGATGGCTCACACAGAAGCTGTGACTGATAAGAATGCCCTTCTACTACAGAGACTTGCTGTCTTATGTTTGTCGCAATATCAAATTGCAGAGATCATTGAGAAAATTTCTAAGTGTCTTAAAACTGTTCCGCGTGAGCTTGTCAGCTCTGATGGATTTTTCAGCGAGGTTTTAAACTGGCTAATTGCTCACAAGGCTAGACCAATTGTGGATTTAATTGCTGAGCATGCATTTGTCCTGCATATCTTTAAAATCGAATTGCAGGAAGTGTTATTTCACATGTGAGACAGATCTGAACTATTTGAAGCTGATCTAATGATGGCCCAATGTCAGAATGGGAAAACTTGAGCAAGAAAAGTCTGATTTATGGCAGCAGGTCACTGGCTGCCAATGGCCCTTCCTTCCCAACTACCTGTAGCTTGTGGTGTTTGCTATGCCAAGACATATTGGATCAGGTTACTGTTTTGAAAGGGAAGTATGATGAAACTCAGAGAGCTTCAAGTTCTGACAGTCTATAGATTGCAGCTAGCAGAGGAGAATGTAAAGTTCCAAAATGCAATGGCTTTGTACCAAAAGAGAGAGAATGCTCTAATTGGCTGACTAAATGCAGCAGAGATTGCCTTGAATGTGGCAAGAGAGAAAAATGTGACTCTCTAAACTGAGCTGGCAGCCACACAGCTTAAATATGAACAGGATATACAGAGAGTAAATCAGGAGGTCCCCACCTTGAGAAATGATTGTTTTCAATTAGCATATGAGTTTGACTTCATTCTGTCTCTCCAGGCTTGTCCCCATTCTTGGGATATTCCCAAGTGGTAGATGAGGACTGTTTGTCAGTGGAAAATTTGTCCAGTGTAGAAAGGCAGCTTTTCCAAGATAAAGTGTATTTTCTCCCATCAGTGGCTGAGCAGCGGAGATAGACAGTTCGGAGATAGACACCCTATTCTCAACCCCTCCCACTAGAGGGAGAGATTAAGGGGGGGGGGGGGGGAAGACCTCCTAGTAATAGAAAACTGTACCAACATTGATCACCAGAGGGAGCTGAAGTCAAACAAAATCATCCACACTCTGGCGTTCAGCAAGCCAAAGGAGGAACTGGTTAACTCCTTTTCCCCTTCTAATGAAACTGAATGACTAACCAACTTTGTTTCTCTCCCACAGGTCACTGTTTCACAAGTGCTGTTAGTTCAGATGTCCGGACCAGCCAGAGAGGCCACCCCATCGACATAGAGTGACAGTCCCCTAGTGGATAAAGAGATTCCAGTCTTCGACTCCATCAGGAAGCACAAATATTTTCTGGGTAAACTCAAGCCAAAAGGACAGAGGTACATTGTTCATGTTAAAATTCAACAGGCATTTCTCTGTGAGGGCTTGATAGATTTAGCCTCTGAGGTTACCCTGTTTACCTTGAGTCTCTTTGATAGGCTCACTGCTTCCTTGGGTGGTGGGGGGGGAGGGGGGCAGATTACCCTACACATCACACATAGTGTTTTGTCACTTGCAGCTTATACGGATCAGTCCATTGAGTTGATAGGTCAGGTCTGACTTACTCTCCAAATTGGGAAGTTGCAGATGAAATATGTCATCATTACCAAGTGGCCTGGGGAAGAACTCTTGATTGGCAATGAGCTCCTGAAAAGGTTACGCCCCATACTGAACTATGTCCAAGAAGTGTTCTGGACACAGGTCACACACACCATACCTTATGCTAAGATGAAATATGATAACAGGGTCAGTGGCCCTTGTTCTGTGGAATAAAAGGACACGTCTATCAGGATTAATTTCTAGAGGTCAGCAGACCCCCAAAACTTACAGCTCAAGTATGAAGGGGCTGGAGATGAGGGTCAGGGAGGTAGCAACATGGATGTAATTGAGGAGGGTTCAGTAGCAAACATTGTCCTTGATGCTGACTGCCTGCAGATATTCTTGAAGGGATCCCTGGTCCAGCAGGATCAAGCAAGGGAGTCCCTGGAGATTTATAAGGTACAAACCCCTCCTCCTTCCGACCCCTGCCTAGGCCACCCTAGGAGACTGACAGATATATCCACTTTTGGGGAAGGTCCCTTTATACACGTGTGGTTGCGCATACCACAGAAGGAAAAGGCCTACCTATTGCCCCTCTGTGACCACTCCCTCATCAGTAAGACCCTTTTCTGTCGGCTCAAGCAATAGGCTACTCTTGATTGGGTTGGAAGAGCGAAGACTTCTATCCAAATGCCTGGGGAAGGCCTCAAGACATTAGTGGGATACTGTAATCTCCCCTTGCAAGTCGGGGTCAAAGGTTTTCAGCACACCTTCTCCATCATTAGAGGACTTGAATTGCCCCTCTTTATAGGCTCAGACTGCTACCCACCCATCACTGCGGGCTGGTCAGTTTTGCAAAGTGGTCAGTGCAGAAGACATCCAAATACCTGGGGAGGTACCGGATTTCCCCTGCAGGTCCATGTGACCCGAGGACAAGTGGTCTCAGACAATTTGGTTTTCTTCAGTCCTAACTCCCACTTTGAGGAGCTGGGCCTAGTCATGGGTCCCACACCCTTCAAGGATGCCACAGCACCCTCATTGCACCTATTGGTCACCAATCCAAACCCAGATCACATTCACCTCATGAAAGGCGAACCCCTGGGATTCCTAGTGGGCGAATCTTTCCCAAGTGTGGAATTGAGTCTCCAAATTATTTGGGAATCCCCTGTTTCCTGGGACCTCTGTGAAGCGTGTGTGGGGAGGGAGACTCTGGGGGTGTGTAAGAACCTCATCCTGAGGCTTCCTCATCCTACAATTTATCTGGCCACATAGTGCTGTAACCTTTCAAGTGGACCTAGAGTCTGACCATCTGATTTTGTCAAGTAAACTCAATGAAGCTGATAGTTCCCTTACCCCCCTTGAGGAAAAGGTTGAAATACACCCAAGCAAACCCGTTCTGGGGTTTGACGAAATGGTTGCAGAAAAACTTGCTGAAGCAGACACCTGCACTGATGAGTCAGAAAGGGCCCAGTTGAAAGAACTACTATATCAACATAAGGCCTTTTTTCCACTTACACCTATGACTGTGGTCTTACTGACCCATATACTTATGTTACCCGTATACCTACTGATCCAAACAGTATAAAATCCCCTTGGCCTCCTATGAATCTGTCCAGGAAATCATTAATTCTCTAGAACATAAAGGAATTATACCCGATGTAACAGCACCTACAATGTCTCACATCAAGAAAGACTCCAGCTGGGGCTTAGCTCTGGACTATCGCTAGCTTAATAAGAAGGTACCCCTGTCCAGATGGCCCATGACACACCTGGATCAGAACTTAGCCACAATCAAGGGCACAAAGTACTTTACAAGTCTGGATCTGGCCTCAGGGACAAGTCTGGATCTGGCCTCAGGATTTTGAGCTATCCCTATCCATCCGGAGGACCAACATAAGCTGGTCTTTACCTTTCGTAGGTAAAAATACACCTGGAATCAGACCCTCTTAGGGTACTGAATGCACCAGCAGACTTCAGTATTTTCCTGCTTAAAGCTTTGCCTGATGCTGAGGCTAGAGGCACCCTTGTGTATGCAGATAACATTCTAGTGAAGAGCACCAATTTCTCTGACCATTTGCAAGAAATAGAGCATGTCTTTCAGCAACTGAAAGCCACGGGAGCAAAGTTGTCCTTATCAAAGGGCCAATGATGTCAGAAATCCTTTGTTTATTTGGGATATGAAGTTTCTGCTGATGGGCTGTGGACTCAAAGGAAAAGAATTGTGGCCTTGCAACAACTCAAACACCCAACCAACCTGAGTGAGTTGGCTCATTCCTGGGTATTTACAATTATTTCCACTAATTTGTGGAACCAATATGCGGAGATTTCCCAACCCCTGGTCAAACTTCTCAAAAGAGATGAACCTTGGGCATGGGATCCTGACCAAGAGGCATCCCTAAATGATTCTTTGTGGAACTAAGTTTTACCAATCACTCTGTGAATGCTATTTTGAATCAAATGCATGACACAGATAGGAAAGTCATTGCTTATGCCAGCAAAGCTTTAACAGAAGTGGAGAAGAAATACTCTGACGGTGAGAAATCCTTGTTGTCTACTGTCTGGGCCCTCCAATATATCCAAGGTGAGAGGCTGGTTGTTGAGGCCCATCACCAACCCATCAAGCTCCTAGGCAGTGATTGGATTAAATCAGGACAAGTGTCTAAAAGCCGCATTTCTGGACCTTAGCCCTTCAGGGATGGCCCCTGGAGGTAAGGTATGATCTAAACCACAAAAATGATGCAGCCCAGGGCCTGGCTAAATTGCATGACTGCACTACCATTAAACCAGCAGTGGGTAATTTAGACCCCGAGATAGAGTCAATTGCATCCAAGCCATCTCGTCATCATCTTTATGATGAGAACATCTGCAAAGACTATCCCAAAGTGTACGTGGACGGTTGTGCTTGCCATCAAGAGCCTGACCATGATCTGGTAGCAGAAATAGGTGTGGTTTGGAACCAGAACCACCCTTGTGAATCCTTAAAGTACCATCCAAAACTAATCAATATGCTTAGCTAGCTGTATCATTGGCAGCCCTCCAGTCCGCTGCTCAAGGGGGTCTGCACCCTAATCATCTGTACTGACTCAGACTATGTCTGACAGAACTTTGTTTCCCACTTACCTATATGGAAAACTAACAATATGCTAAATTCCAAAGGAAAACCTGTCAAACATGGCAAATTAATTCTGTCCTTGGACAGGGTAGCTCATGAAAATGACATGACTGGAAAAAGGTGAAAGGTCATTCCCATGTTGACAATCCTGGCAAGATTGGAAATTATCTCACTGACCAACTTGCCAAGGAAGGTGCTCTCTGGAGTCCTCTGGCAGTTGGAGGGCCCCATGACCAATCGGCCAAGAAAGTTACCAGGCAACAAGCCCGACCACTAACCACTCCAACTGTGGTTCAGTGGTGTAGTGAGATCACGAATCTCAACCTAGTGCAAGCCTAGAAACAAGATCCTACTCTCAGACGTTTCTACTCTTTTCTTCAAAACCCCCAGTAACTCCCTTTAACCCTGGAGGACTGTCGGGACAATGAGGAACTGAGGATCCTCTACATCTCCAAGGACATGTTTCATCTCCAGAAAAAACTGTTGACTCATACGAGTAAGCAAATAAAATGAAACTTCAGAGAGATCATTCAGCACCCTCATATATGTGTCTGGGTGCTGACAGTGGCACCTACACCATGCTCCTAGTTCCACCTTCTCATGCCATCATCATCTGCCACTTATGGTCACCCTGACCTGGCTGGTTCCCCTACACTACCTCTCTCTATCCATGGGCCCATCCTATGGGGCTGATACCCTTGCTTCTGGTCTTCCCTTCCTGCTGCACGTCATATGTTTGCTGATATCATGTCCTGTTGGAGCCACCTTGGACCCTCTCTACAGTATATGCCAGCAGCTATGCAGGGTTCTGCTGCATGCCATCATTCTATCCTATGATGTGGCATCTGTGGCAGTGTATCTAGTGCCTCAGTGTAGCTCTCCATGTTATGGATGCATGATGTTGGCATGCATCTCATGGATTTGCACATTGCAAATGGTGATTTCATGTCCCCTTGTAACCAACTGGATCACCTTCAGGATAAAATATTTTCACATCAGTGAACTTCCAACAATCCTGAAACCCTAAACTGCATTACCCAATACTTTTAGTCCAATTTTAATTTTATTTTTGTTGGACCCTGTTTTCTGAAAGCTGCTATCATTCAGCTGCCATCATTAGTTAGTCCAATTTATTTATAGCTTTAGCAAACATTTAGCTCTGACAGCGTTCATATAGTCATTAATTTGTTTGCGCTCATTGGATTGCTTCAAAAATAGATATGCTTATTTCATTCATTACAAAATCCAAGAAGCTTGTGATACTATCCATTTAAATGTCCATATACGCCAACTACGACAATGTTATTAGTAGTGCACCATCAAAATTGTGTTTCAAAGCTTCAACTATAACCAATGTCACAGCCATGATGGAGGCACTGAAGAAGCTTATCTCATTACATGATGTGTTTATTGGTGGACCGCTTGATAGCCAACAGTGAGATACTTGGAAGCATAGCATAATGAATATGTGTATGCCTACTCTCCCTGCTGAATTCAGATTGTGAGTCTGGTTGTCAATGTGACTGTAGCAACACTGATCTCTTTGATTGATCTGACTAATGATGCTTTTTAATAACTCTCAGAGTTTCACCCTGGAGGACTAGCCTGTCTTGGTGACCTTTCCACCCAGCCCTGGCTACCTTACTTCCCTGTCTGCACATTGTTTGTCCTTCAGTTAGCTGTGTCTTTGGGTGTGACATTGTTGTCTCACCTCACTAGGACCATTCGGATCCTCTCCAAGACCCTTCTTGCTGCAGCTTTGGGAGGCCTGCACCATCATGGGAGATACAGCGGCTCCTCCTCTTCCTCCAACATACCAGATGGCACAGCATCAGGGCCTCTGGCCTTGAAAAACTGGATTGTCTAGTGGCCACACTACTGTTCCATGTGCAGGGATTGTAATCAACTCACTGCATTGAGAAATACGTTGAAGACCAGAACTGTTCAAAAAATCTCCTTCCTGGAACTGGGTAAATTGATAAGCCTGCCAGAAAACAGACTATGTAAGATTTCCTTAACTTTTGCTAAACATTTAGGGAGATCTAATGATTTTACTATGGCCCCCATAGAAGTAGACCTTAAACCATACAGCTGAGAGTTGTTTGCTACTTAGTGGAGGTAAAACAGATCTGAAATACTGAGGGCCCTAGGAATCTGAAAATGAGTTCTACTGATTAACATTTGCCAAATGTGACATTGAAATGACAAAAATTAAGTAACTTTATCGTGGCATTGAGTGTCAAATAATGGTAAATTATTTCATTCTGTTCAGAACTTCTAGAGGAACCTGAAAAGTTCAGAGAAAGTAATTGAACAGCTATTGATAGTAAAGTAATTAAAAAAAAAAACAGTTTGTACCTATTCTGTTTATGTATGTTTCTGCGTATGCAGTATTTATCCAAAGGACTTTGAAGGAATTCAAAGCAATAAAACATGACAAGAAAAATTACTATTCTATTTGTAAATGCATGAGACAATGAAAAAAATGGAAGAACTATAAAAAAGGGATAACTTAAACAAATGTGTTTCCAAGATATATTTTTTGATATCATTTTGATTTGGATTTCCTATGCAGAGCAATGTACAACTGCATGGATTATTTCTGTTATGAGATATATTTCTTTAGAGCTCAAGTTATATGCACCCCCACATCTCACTCGGCGTTTTGAAAACTTAAGCAGAAAAAGATGAGTGGAAGAGTAGTTTAATGGTTACTGCAGCAGGCTTGAATCTAGAAAAGGTAGGGTTCAAATCCTGTTTCTCTCACTGATACACTTTGGGCCCGTCCTGACGGGATGTCCAGCCCCACTATCCACCCTCAGCCTATGTTGCCTCCCGGCCCTGCTGTATGTACAGAGCTGCTGGGTGTGCTGTGGGGAGCAGGGGCAGAGAGTGGACGGAGCATGGGCGGGACTGCCCCCAGACTACAGGGCCAATTCTAGTGATGATCCTCTATGTCTGAGTATCTCCAGGGGGGTGCCCTGTTTATTCCACCTCTGAGGTGAAATGTGGAGTGTCCTGCCGATCCTGGCTGTCAGCTCCCCCCCCCCCCCCAGAGCCCAGCAGCCCACCCACTGGAGCAACAGGACACTCACAGTGAGCCCCCACCGCCAAATTCAGGGACCAGTATCCCCCGTTGGGGTAGGGCGGCGGGGAATCTGGGGTCACAAAGGCGGCAGGCAGGTTGTGCCGCAGGGAAGATGTCCCCACGGTGATGTAGGGGCACGCTGGGCCATCCCAGGGTCTGATCCTGCACCTGTGGGGCCATCCTGCTCCCATAGTGCAGAATTGGGTCCTAAAGGGCTCATCCTGCCCGGAGATGCCCAGACGACCGGGACGTGCTCCTTCTGGGTTTGGGCTCCATGTGTTCCCAGCAGCCAGGCTGCTGCCATTTTGCAAGATGGTAGTGCTGAAAAAACAAGAACATCTGATACTTGCCTAGGATCACTCTTATTGATTCATCAGGAGGTTGCAGGAGGTTGGGAGCTTCTCTGGTTGAGGTCTCCTTGTGTCAGGAGTGATCTGGATCAGGGTGCCTGGGACAGAGATGCCAAGAACTATATGAATTCTATATTCAAAGGTTCCTAATTTATACAGTTGCTGGTATTTTATCTTTCCATTGACATTTGTTGAAGTCAATGGGTACTTACAGGAAATTTTTACTACACCTCCAGAGATTTTAGATTACCTCTGGAGGTGAAGTAGAGCTTCATCAGTAACTAAAAGTAAAAGTCTGCTATAATTTTTAGCACAATTTACTGCATTAGATGTACACTCAATCTTCGGTATTCACGTGTTCAGTTTTTGCGGATTGACTTATGTATGGCAAATAAACAGTGACCTGTTTTTCAATATTTGTGTGCACTTCTCAGCTATTCACAGACATGCACACTTGTTTAGATTCTCAGCGTGCAGCGTCAGGGTGGGGTCCAGCAAGACAATACTGCATTCCATGGCCTTGCAGATCTTCGAGGAAGTACCGTACTGTGGTTTTCAGCAGTGGACGCAAGAATAATGGTTATAGTTAGACAGGCTGCATTGAGATAAGATTCTCAGTGTGCAGCCTCAGGGCAGGGTCCAGTAAGGCAATGCTGCTTACGTGCCCTTGCAGATCTTTGAGGAATAATGGTTACAGCTATACAGGCTGTATTGAGATAAGTACTGTACAGCCCTCTTTCCTAAATGTATTTTCTTTAATATGGCTGGACACTTCAAAAATCACAGCTGTATTAGGCACACGGACGGAAGTCAAAAGCTTAGGCACCTATCGTTTCCTCTGACTCTGAAACAGCTTACCAAAACATACAACCTAATACAGTACTGCATTAAACTCTGAAACAGGTCAGCATCCCAGCAGAGAGGATTGTGCATCGCCAGCACCATCTCCCTCTGTACGTAGACTGTTTCCTACAATGTGTTTTATGCTGACAGGCATTTTATGTGGTTTGGTAGTCACATTTTTAGTATTTGCGACATTTTTGGAGAACCTATTCCCTGCAAATGCCAAAGATTGAGTGTAAATCTATATGCTGCTCATTAGTATGAATTTCCATGTTAATTGCTTTAAGATTAACAAACTGGTTTATTTCTGGTTCCATGCTGGTATTTCAACTGGTTATTTTGGTAGTAACTCATGGCAGGTTGCATCCGGGTACATTAGGTATTTCCCGGTCCATGGAATGCTTGCAATTTTAAGTTTTGAACCTGATGCAATAGAGAACTAAGTGGCTTGCCAAGGTAACAAGGAGCATCAGCTAGATTTGAACCCTGTCTTCACAGGTTCTCAGCCCACTTTTGTAACATAGAAACAGAAAAATTATGACAGATAAAGAACATATGGCTTATCCAGTCTGTCATTTCATGCCAACTACTAAGCTTTACAGTCCCCCTTTTTCCCTAAGAAATCCTCAATGTTTGTTTCATGCCTTCTTGAATTGAGATGCAGCCCTTGTCTCTACCATCTCCACTGGGAGGCTATTCCTTACACCTATCACTCTTTCAATAAATAAATATTTCCTCAGATTAATCCTGAATCTGTCTCTTTTTTCCTTCATCCTATGTCATCTCACTGCAGAGCTTTCTTTCAATTGAAAGAGGATCTCTTCCTATGCATTTATGCCATGGAAGTAGTTAAATGTCTCTATCATATCTCCCATCTCCTACCTTTCTTTGAAACACTGGCGTAAATCCTGCCCAAGCAGCCCCGGCAATGCCGGGGAGGGGGAAAGGAGGCCATGGCAGAAAGGGGGACCACAAGCAGCAGCAACATGGCAAATTTACTTATCATGTTTGCTGTGCGGCTTCACTCTTGAAAGTCTGCTGCAGGCCTGGCAGCTGATCTTTGCTGAACCAAAGCCTCGCGATAACAGCCACACTGCAAGACTGGTCTGGAGGGGAACAGCCACTGGTCCTCCAGCAAACCTACAAGAGCAGACCAGCGTGGGAAACATGATAAAGTAGGTTTGCCATGCTGCTGCCACTGCAGCATGGGGGGAGGCCCGTCACATGGGGGGCACACCACCACTGCAACAATTGGGGGCCGTCAGCAAAGTTTTGTTACTACTAGACTACTGATCATTTGTATAGTGCTAAAAAGGCATACGCAGCGCTGCTCATACACATGTAAAAGACTGTCCTTGCTCATCAGCACTTATATTCTAGTCAAGACAGACAACACAACAGCTGAGGACAAGGATATATCTACGGAAATGATAAGAAAACACATAGGAGACTAATGGGGTATGTTTACTAAACCGTCTTAATGTGCGCTCTGGTACCTTATCGCGCGATAATGGTATTTTAACAGGCACAAAAGTACCTTATCGCGCGATAACACGCGCAGCGGCGCAAACGAGCGCTGAAGGCAGGGAAAGACTCCCGGAGGGCGGAAGAAGGCTCCCCAGGGGCGGAGAGAAGGGGTCAATGGGTGGAGAGTGGGAGGGGAGAAGCTCCTCACACACTAACGCTGTGAAATCCGAAGCTGAAAACTAACGCCAGTGAAACCCTTGCGTTAGAGCTGATTTAAAAGGAAGAGAAACCATTTATGTCAGCAATGTACAGCAAAACCAGGGAAACCAACAAAAAGTGATAAGTGTGATACATGTGCACGGAACAAAAGTGCAAATAAACATTGAAAATTACCCCAACAAAATATAAAAAAACCATAACCAAGCTGGGTAACAGTGATATTAATGGGAAACATGAAAAAACACTCCCAAGAAAGCTAAAAAAAAAATATGAATTTTGGAAGGGTCTACGCTCCATCCCCACACAAGGTGAATGATCCAACAGTGAAATAGCGCTGATCAGGGTTTCCCTCTCCATTGGACAGGTTTCCTATGGCATGCACATGTTCCACAACAGCAGGGTGGGCATGTCAGAATAGGCAACTGGACAGATGCTGGGAAAGGGGACACAGAGGGCTGCAGACGGCACATGCTGTACTGCAGCTGGGCCACAGTGCGGATTAGGGTGATGCCTAGGTGGCCCATAGGAATGCTGAAACAGTAGAGCAGCCAGACAGCAACTGATGAGGGCCCAGCATGGGCATGAGTGTGCTTCCCACAGTGTCACAGGGGATAGTACCCAGCAGGTACCCCCAAGGGTACAGAACATTGGCAGGCGGTGCTGGGGGGAAGCGTGGACATCTATGCAGGCACCCCTACTACAGAACCCGCACCATAGGCAGCAACCTACCCACACACTGGATGGCCTGAGACTGCGCTCCACCAGCACCACCAGCAGAAGGGCATGTCAGCATGGTGGCAGAGGGGTATTGGTGGTGGTGGGGGCAGTGGCAGCTGCCCAGAGCAGACCGTGACCTAGCCATGTGTAGGTGGGTGCCATGCACTGCAACAGACAGGCCCTATCGGATGAACAGTCATGGTATCCCCAGGGAATGCACTGTCTTTGTGGCAACATGGTGGTGCAGTGCACACAGCCAGTGTGTTTAGGAGTGGAAGGTCACAGGTTCAAGTCCCAGCTGTGGCTCCTGTCAACCCAGCCTCCATATTTTACCCACTACTTAAACGTGCTAATACAGACAGAACCTGTAGTGCAGATGACGTAGACATGCCCAAAACACCTACATTTTACCCTACAGAGCACAGACACCATAAACATGTGCATTACCTAAAGCAGAGTCTCCCAAATGCAGTCCTGGAGGGCCAAACACCATTCAGGTTCCATGCTGCCTCTAATAAATGTGGCTGTGCTGCATTGCTATGCACCGCCCCCATGGTATGCAGATGTATCTCATGCATATTCATTAGGGACAGCATGAAAACCCGAACAGTGTTTGGCCCTCCAGGACTGGAGTTGGGAACCTCTACCCTAGAGCAGCAGCCAACAGGGGCAGACACACCCGCACCCACAGGCTTCATTATCCCAAGCCTCCTGGAGAGGCAGGATGTTGGGCCCTGCGTGCATCTCCCCATACTAGCACTTGCATACCATAGCAATGCCACCCTAAACATGGGAAAACTGTGCACAGCTATCAAAAGGTTGCTATGATAACTGGCAGATAGCAATTCCTACGTTAAGCACAATTGGCTGATTGAGCTGCATCATAGCAACCTTTCTGATGTCTGTGGAGTGTGCCTCAGGTCTGGTGTCTGACAGAGTGACCCCAACAGTATTGCGTACCATATCCATGCCTGCACTGTGCTCAGGACTGGTGTGGTGGCCAGGGTTGCCAAACATCTCTATAGTTGCACAATGATGGCATAGGTGTGTAGAGTGTGTGTCTGTCTATCCAGTGTGTGGTGGCTGCCAACACCCTTCACAGCCCACACTGCTAGCACTGTTGCCAGTATTGGCCTGCCAGTGTGCATAATGAGGAGCAAGGTAGTGTGGGAATAGAATGGATAGGGTGGCCTGGCCTGGCTGCATCTGCACAGGGCATAGGGCAATTGCTCGGACATTGTAGTGCCCAGCCACCACCTGCACGGACAGCATGTCCTGCTGGGAGGTCACTCTCACCCTGACTGAGCAGTGACCACGGCATGGCTAGGTTCCCCTATAGTGCGATGTAGTATTTTTCTTATGTGATATTTATGAGTTCCTTTTGGGGCCCAATCACTGACTTATCTGCTTGGTGTGTATGCTGACATCCCAGTTCTGAGTACATGCATCTCCTCCAGGACTATGGACTAGCTAGCAGACTGTCTGCAGCTAGTATGTGTCTTGCTGGAACACCTTGCTGGGTGCAGTGGCTGGAGGCTTGCTGCTGGAGAATGTCAGATAGTGGTGGGGGGCAGCTGAGCAATTCCAGGCCTACTGTCTGTCTGCTATTGTTTTACAGATGTGTATAGCTCTGCATTGCCTGCCCTGTAGGGGTGTCTGTTCCCCAGCAGGTCTCGGGTTGATGGTCCCCTTTACTGCTACCATTGCAGGGAGGTAGAATGTGGATCTATTGGTGGGTGATCCTGTTTTCCACCCTGAGCCCCAGAGGGTGGGTTGTGTGTTGGTACATAATCCGCCTATGGGTTCAAACACCCACATCATGTAACCAGGGTACCAACACAGGATATGCACTATTCTGGGTGCCTCAAAGCCCATAAGGGCTAGACATGACTGAGAAATACAGAAGGACACAGATGTATCCTAGGTGTGTCTGCAGGAACTACCTATCACACACAGTAGCACTGATGGGGACCTGCTGCATGGTGTATTTCAGCCATGAAAGGTGCTGTGGACCTGGTGCTGGGCGCCCCACCTCACCCTCAGGGTGAGCACAGTACCCGCATAATGTGGCGGTCTGTGGCTACTCTGTGCCAGTACCACACACGGTCAGTTCCCCCTACCTGGCCGAGGTGCTGTGGGGGTGCATATCCCATCTTGTGCCCATCTGTCGACTGCTGAGTTGCATGTGCAGTGCATCATGGGTATGTGTGGGTTAACCCTATCCTGGTAACCACAGCAGACAGTTTGTGTGGTGACATGCAGTCCTTCTACAGCCAGCCAGGGGCTTATTAGCAGCTGTAGCCCACTGGTTACTTCACTGCCTGTGAAACCAGAGGTCATGGGTTCAAGCCCATGGTGAGGTTATTTGATAGGGCTGTCTGAGACATTGTGTATTTTTAATGTATATTAGTGCTGCCAGCAAAAACACCCTCAGAGTACTGTAACTTTAAGGTGCCTTATAAAGCGCCCTATCAAGGGCCCTAATAAGGTGTCCTATAGGGGACATTATAGGGTGCCTTGGCGGACAGTGCACTTTATAATGTGCCCTATGGAGTGCGTTATGGGGTGCCTTATGCGGCACCTTAGGTTACACCATCGTGAGGGTGTGTTTGCTGGCAGCAATAATTAAAATACAAATAAAATGCCTCAAGAAACAATACTTACATGTCAAAGCTGATGCCTCAGCCAGCCTTATGCAATAGGCACACTGGAGGATCAAACTCATGACCCCTGCATCATCAGTCAGTGTATTAACCATTGTAATACACCTCTGTTTCTATGTTTGCATGTCTGGGTACCTATTTAAGAATACCGTGCATTAACGCTCTTAGCGGCGCTTTGCCCGATAATGTGCGCAGCAGCGCACATTATCACGCGATAATCCCATTTTGCTACTTTAAGACTGAAACGCCCACTCCTTTTATGGCAGCCTGCACACTATCGCCGGGCGCACGTTAAGACGGTTTAGTAAACATACCCCTAAGTGGATCAGAATCCAAAAGTGGCCTCGAGGAGGTGAGTTTTCAGCCTGGATTTGAAACCTGATGTATAGACTTATGTAATTTGTTCCAGGTATGAGGAGCAGCAAGGTGAAGGATCGAAGCCTGGAGTTGGCAGTAGAAGAGAAGAGCACAGATAGAAGGGATCTGCCAGATGAGCAGAGTTCCCAAGGAAGGGTGTAGGGAGAAATAAGAGAGGCAAGGTAATGAAGAGTAGAATGAGTGCACTTATAGGTCAGTAGGAGAAGTTTGATATGGATATGGAAATGGATAGGGAGCCAATGAAGCGACTTGAGAAGAGGGATTATATGAATGTATTGAGGCTGGCAGAAAATTAGGCGCACAGCTGAGTTTTGAACAGATTAAAGAGGAGAGAAATGATTCAGTGAGAGGACAGCAAGGAGGAGGTTACAGTAACCTAGAAGGGAGGGGGACTAAAGAGTGCATAAGTAGTGTGTTTAGAAAGGGAGGGACACATTTTGCTGTGCTATGGAGAAATAAATGACAGATTTTAGCTATCAGTTGGATTTTTGTGGAGAAGGAGAGGGAGGGGTCAATGATGACCCCAAGATTGCAAGTCGAGGAAGCAGGGAGGAGTAGAGCATTATCTACAGAGATTGAGAAAAGAGAAAGGGGGAAGTGGGTTTAGGAGGAAAAATAAGAAGATCTGTCTTGGCCATGTTCAATTTCAAATGGCAGTGAGACATCAAGGCAGCAATGCCAGGTAGGCAGGCAGGAGATCCGAGCCTGGATTGCTGGAGAGATGTCAGATGGAGAGAGGTAGATCTGAGAGTCATCAACATAAAGATGGTACTGAAAACCATGGGAGGAGATGAGTGCGCCAAGGGACTGGGTATATAGAGAGAAAGGAGTGGACCCTTGTGGTACACCAGCTGAGAGTGGGATAGCAGTAGAGGAGAATCCACCAGAACAAACACTGCAAGTGTGATTGGAGAGATAAGACGAGAGCCAGGAAAACACAGAGCCCTTAAAACCAAGCGAGAACAAGGTACTTACACCACTGTTTCGAAAGTATATATATTGAGATCTTTAAGTCTGTCTCCATATGCCTTATGATGAAGATCACTGTCCATTTTAATATCTGCCCTGTTTATATCCTTTTACAGGTGTGACATCTAGAATTGCACACAGTACTCCAAATGAGATCTCACCAAAGACTTATACAGAGGCACTATCACTTTCATCTTTCTGCCAGTCATGCATACACCCAAGCATCCTTCTGGCTTTCTCCAATGCTTTTTTACCTGTTTAGCCAGCTTAACAATCAGAAACAATCATCCACAGGTCCTGTTCTTCTTTTGTGGACTGAAGTACCTATACTGTACCACTTACAGCCCAAATGCATGACCCTCTATTTTCTAGTATTAAATCTCAGATGCCAAATTCTTAACCATTTTCCAAACTTCACTAGATCCCTCCTCATATTATCTATGCCTTAGTTTTCTCCTTTTCCTCTTACATTTACTTACCTAACAAAAAGATTTGTCACCCTTAAAATATCTGCTTTTTGCCTACTGCTATTCTATATGCTTCAGCTGTTTCCATCCAGCTAACAACTCATTGAAGTATTGTCCTACTTGTCAAAGTTAGTCTTCATAAAGTCTAGGATCTTCCCTTTGGAATGGTTTATCTCAGTCCTTGTCCTCATACTGAACCACACCATCATTGGATGCAAGATGATCATCCACAATAACATCAGAAACACTCTCCCTATTTGTAAGCACCATGTCCAATGTGGCTCCCTAAGAGATGGGTTCCATTGCCAGTTTCCAGAATGGTTCTCCCTGTAGAGAATCCAGGGTCTCCTTACTTCTAGATGACACTGTAGCAGGGATGTTCTTTTTTTTATTTTTATTTTATATTTATGCAATTTAACAATGAATCAAGCATACACTTGTACAGTAATAGACATTGCAGGACACAAAAAAAATTAGTAAATACATAACAGCAAGAAAAATCAAACAATGCTATTTGTAGTCCCCAACTAGGGGAGAGAATCTACAATTATAACAGGGGCCAGGAATCCCCTGTATATCAACTAAATTAAACATTTTTTAGGAAAATACCAGGAGGTACACAGGGAACCAAGCAGAATCACTAATAGTGGGGTACAGCTAGATAAGAGAAGATGTTACAATACGAGAACTGATGAAAGAAGCCAAGTCCTCAGGCTGAAAAAAGACATATTTATGCGACTGAAAAACAACAACACATTTACAGGGATAACGAAGAACAAATGTAGCGCCCATACGAATGACCCCAGGACGCAAAATTAGGAAAGATTTACGCCTACGCTGTGTTTCTCTGGAAACATCAGGGAACATTCCTATTTTTTTCCCCAAAAACAAATTATTGCGGAATTTAAAATAAAGCCGGAATAGCCAGTCTCTATCAGATGATAAGGCCAAGGAAACAATTAGCATAGAAACTTCAAGTTCTTCATCTTTAGGCGTCTGAAGAAGCGCTGAAACATCTAGTAAACTCATCTCTGGTAGACCATCCGCTTTCTCCTCAGTTTTCCGACCAGAAGGTAGAAAATAAGCTTTCATAATAGGAGGGATTAAATCTGATGTAACCTTCAAAGATTCTTGTAAGTACCTTTTAAAAAGGTCAACCGGAGAAACCAAAGGTAACATAGGAAAGTTAAGAAGACGAATATTCGAAGATCTAGCGGCATTCTCCAATGTTTCCAGCTTTAACTTTATCACCATATTTTCTTTAATTAAAGAATCAGTCACATCTGAAAATTGTGAAACCGACTGAGTGTTATTAGTAACTTGTGTTTTAAGCTCTGTCACCTCGGCAGAAAAATTAGCAGAAGAAACTTCCAAATTAGAGACCCGCGTTCCGGTCAATATTAATTGTTGACTCACCATAGTAACTAGTCCAGAAATAGCCTCCCAAATGCTATCCAGAGATACAACTGCAGGATGAGTAAGAACAAACAGCCGTGGCGTCTCGGTGTCAGGTAGCACAACCCGAGGACTACGTTCTTCAATGGCCTCGCCACCTCCTGATCCCACAGGAACGCCTTCCAAAGATGAAACAGCCGCCGAGCTATTCAATGCTGCAGATATAATCAGCTGTTCTCCGGCATCCACTGCATCAGAGCCCCGCTCACCCACCATTCCTCCAACTCCAGAAACTGAAGGGGGGACGGCTGCGCTCATTGGAGAGGATCCTGGCAGCCTCGGCGGAGAAGGCGGAGACCTACCACCTGGGGAGAGAGTCACATCCGGGGCAAAAGACGCCGAAAAATCCTGGGCCGGCGTCCCGACGCCCCCTCTAATCTCCCCAATCTGCTGCTCGGTAAGCTGGACATATCGGTCCATCGGCCCGGTCTTCACAGAAGGAGAGGGTTTTGCAGAAGGCTCAGCGGGAAGAGCCTGATGCTTGCCCTTTCTCTTAGGCATCCCAGCTCAAACAGATCCCTGTCGCCATCTTGGAATACAGACCACTCCCCCGGCCCAGCAGGGATGTTCTAATCAACATTTGGCATATTGAAATCACCTGTCAGTAACACTTCTCCTTTCATGACAATGCTGTGAATGTCTTCAGGTTAAATCTCTGCCCAATTCTGCTGCTAGTGAAGGAGGTATTTATATCACACCAATGCAAATGGATGCTCCATTCCTTCTTTCCAGTTAAACCCACAGTGCATTGTCTTTCCCTCATAAGCCCTGTAATTCTGTTGCTATACTATTCTTACATATAGTGCCACTCCTCCTCCCTTTCTTCCTACTCTATACTTTGAATATATTATAGCCAGGTACAATTAAATCCCTTTTCTCTGTTACCACCATAAATTCCAATCGGCCTCTTCCACTAAAGCCTCAAGATCCAGAATCCTATTTCCCATACTATGGGCATTAATACATACTGCTTTCCACATGTTGCTTTTTTTTCCCATTTCTACAGAAGTATTTAATGTTTGTTTGTTTTTAAATCTGAGGGCTTTTACTTAAATGGGAGCTTTCTTCATCCATCCCCAATTAATTGAGTTGAAAGCCCTCTTCAGTAGGTTAGTCAGTCTGCTGTGGAAGACACTTTGGCCCTTCTTGGAAAGTTGTATAACATTTCTGCTCTGCAGTCCTTAGAAAATCATCCCATGGCCCAGGAAACCAAAAGATTCTCACTGATACCATCCATGCAGCCATGCATTCCTCTCTAGGATGTGAGCTTCTCTGCCTCAGCCTTTACCCTCAACAGGGAGGATTGAGGAGAACAATACCTGCATACCTACCTGTTTCATCCATTCTCCCAAAGCCATGAAGTCACTCTTGATACACTTGGAGGGATATGTGGCCGAATCATTTGTGCCAACATAGATATGCAACATTGGAAATAGTCAGTAGGCTTGATGAGTCTCGGCAAACTCTCTAACATCTTGGATTTTGGTACCTATCAGACAGAAAACATCCTGTGACATCAGGTCTGATCAACAGATGGATACCTCAATACCACTGAGAAGAGAGCCACCAACTACCACTACTCTTCACTTCCTTGTGGTCACTGATTTGGCAACTTTGGGGTTTCTGAGCTCCACTTCCTCCTGTCCCTCTACTTCTCATCTCCTCCACTTCCATGGTTGCATACTGGTTCTTCAGTTCAAGGGATGGTGGAGTGTCAGTTCTGAAGGCTCTGGTGATCTGTTTTCAGCTCTCTTCTTTCTGTACCATACCGTATCCACCTCTGTTGGAGATCTTGGATGCCTCAAAAAGCATTTCATCAATGTAATTCTTTCTGTCATGGATGCTTCTCTGCTGCCTCATCCACAGCTCCTCCACTTTTTTCATGAGGGATTCAACTTGCAGATTTCTTGCACATGAAACTAGTCCCTTTCTTGGGATCAGGCAGGGGCGGCTCTATAATGAGGTGAAGTGAGGTGGCTGCCTCAGGCGGCAAAATCTTGATGGCAGCAAAAAATGCCCCCAAAACAGTCGCCTTACTTCGCCTTCAAAAAGAAAAAAGAAAAAACAAAAAAACAAAAGCAAGTGCACAAGTTGTTGCCGCTGCCAAGTCTGCTTCTCGGCAGTGGCAAACTCACCCTCCTTTTCCTGGCAGCCGCGGCTCCCTGCCTCTTAGAGAACTGCAGCTGCTGTGCTGTCAACTGCAGTGCCAGTTTTAAATAGAAAGGAAACCGGCACGGAGCCTTCTCACCTCCGTGAAGGACCACGTGCAGCTTTGTCCCGCCCCCAAAGGAAGTTACATGTAACTTCCTTTGGGGGCGGGACAAAGCTGCACGGGGTCGGTCCTTCACAGACACGGGAAGGCTCCACACCAGTTTCCTTTCTATTTAAAACTGAGGGAGGCCGCGGGGCACTTCCTGCTGCCGTGGTGGAGAGCAGCATCAGCAGCCAGGTTCTTTTTTTTTATTTCCCTGGGGGGTTTAGGACTTGTAATGGGCTGATGGGTGGAGGGGGGTTAGAATTGCTAATTGGCCATGGAGGGGTCTAGGACTGGAAATGGGCCGATGGGGAAGTTAGGACTGGAGGTGGGCTGATGGGGGGTTTAGGACTGGAAGTGGGCTGATGGGGGGGTTAGAACTGGAAATGGGTTGATTGGGGGTGTTTAGGATTGGTAATGGGCTATGGGGGGCTAGGACTGGAAATGGGCTGCTGGAGAGGTTTAAGGTTTAAGGTTTATTTATTTGATAAAAACCGCCTTTCAAAACAATCAAGGCGGTGTACAATAATAAAATACATAAAAAGGGTCATAAAAGCAAATAAAAAACAAGGTACGTAAAAACAATACATAAAAACTGTGGCCAAGGCCAGAAAAAGAAAGGAAAGATACATATTTGTATAAAGGACAGAAGAGTGAAAGCAGGGGAACACAGGACAAGATACAAAAGGCAAAAAGATACAATAGAAAAGGACTCATACAAATGGGGAGGGGACATTGAAGGCTATGGAGAATAGATGGGTTTTGAGATTTTGTTTAAAAACAGTAAACTGTGATTCCAGACGAAGGGAAGGAGGGAGGGAATTCCAGTGCGCGGGGCCAGCGAAGTAAAATGCGGAGAGGCGTGTGGATTGAAGGTGAGCGCGGGAAGGGGAGGGAAGAGCAAGACGATTGAGGTGGAACGAGCGGGGAGTGTACCGAGGGGAGTGAAAAGATAAAAGGTCAGACAAGTAAGACGGAGTACTAGTGTGATAAACCTTGTGAAGAAGGGTCAGTAACTTAAATTGTGAACGAAAAGAAACAGGCAACCAGTGAAGATTGAAGAGCAAAGGAGTAATGTGATCACGAAGAGCGGAGTGTGTAATAAGTCGTGCAGCAGTGTTCTGTATCCGTTGAAGCCTCACCACTTGGTTCTTCGGAAGGCCAAGAAACAGTGCATTGGAGAAGTCCACCCGTGACATGACTAAGGATAACACCAGTGTGGATAAAGCAGAAGCAGAAAGAAAGGGACGAATTGAACGAATTTGTCGGAGACAGAAGAAAGAAGTTTTGGTGATATGGGAAATATGAGAGCGAAAGGAAAGATCTGAGTCAAAGTGAACACCTAGATACCGAAATGTAGAAACCAACGGTACAGGGGAATTGGAAAAAGAAGGGGCCAAAGTGGGGGGGGGTCACCATAGGTAAACCATATAGCAAGAGTTTTAGTAAGATTAAGATGGAGACAGTTAGTGGTAAGCCAATTTGCAACAGAGGAGAGACAGGAATTCAGAGGACTGATAATGGGCTACAGGGGGGCTAGGCCTGGTAATGGTCTATGGGGGGGCTAGGACTGGAAATGGGCTGATGGGGGGTTAGGACTGGTAATGGGCTACTGGGGGGGCTAGGACTGGAAATGGGCTGATTGGGGGGTTAGGATTGGTAATTGGCTATGGGGGGTCTAGGACTGGAGGTGGGCTGATGGGGGGGTGTTTAGGACTGGTAATGGGTTATGGGGGGGTTAGGACTGGAAGTGGGCTGATAAGGGGGATAGGACTGGAAATAGGCTGCGACTGGAAATGGGCTAATGGGAGAGGGGAGGAGAGTGCTGCTGTCCCTGGAAGAAAACTAGGGGATAGGGCTACAAATGAGCTGATGCGGGAGGATGGTAGAATGGGACTGGAAGGGAGTGGATAATGGGAGTGTCTGCCAGGGGAAGGAGGGGGCATGAAGGGAGCTGACACAGGGAATGAGGGGGCTGGAAAGGAGCTGACACATGGGATGTACTGAAGGAGGACTGGAAGGGAGCTGACAATTTGGGATGGGAGTGGTAGGTGGTTGGGTTATGGTGAGGAGGCTGAAAGGGAGCTGACATGCAAATGACACTGGAAGGGGGATGGACAGAGGGTAGTGTGACTGGAAAGGAGCTGACGGGGGGTGGCGGCACTGAGAATGGACGTGAGCTAATATCTGGGATGGTATTTGGACTAGAAGGGGCTGGACAGTGGGGAAGAAGGGGGACTGGAAAGGAATGGACACCAGTTGAAGTCGTGGGAATGCAAGGCAGTTGACATTGGAAGGTACTGGGAGGGAAGGACTGGAAAGGGGGCTGATACTGGGGAGGGTTACTCGAACTGGAAATGGGCTGATGGAAGGAAGTGAAGAAAACAAGAGATAAGAAATGGCAGATGGACCATGGACCTTAGACCACAGAAAGAGAGCTAAGAGAAGACAGGAAAGCAGAAGCCTCAGATCGGGACCAGCATGATCAGAGAATAAAATGGTCAGACAATAAAGGTAGAAAAAATCATTTTATTTAATTTTATTGATTGGACTTTGTGCTATTTTTATATTTTACACAGTATTGGGGAGCTGTAGCTCTTATTTATCTGATGTTGCACTGCATGTGGACTCTGGCTTCTTGGGGTTTCAGTTTAATTTAGTCTACGTATTATTATTTAGATTGTGGTTACTTATTCTGAACTTGGTGAGGGTCGATGTGCGTGTGACTGAGGTCAGGTGTTCTGTTAACATGGAGTTTGTACATAAAATCTATACTGTACTCTAGTAATTTGACTTGTTCAGCTTTTCAAATAGGTGTATGGATGTTCCAGGGCCCACTGTAGTATTTACAGTGATGCTTTTTTTGGATGGGCTCCTTATGTGAGTTTTGGAAGTTTGTGCTGATATGGTATGGTATGGTATGGTAGGTTTGCTCTTTGTTCTAGGGTTTTGTATTAGTTTATAATATGCCTGGTACTGGAGAATAGTGGTTGTTGTTGTTGTTAGTGAGATGACCAGAATCAGATTTTTTTTTTTTAAATATTGAGTTCCGTGGGTGAATGTCCTGGTTCTGCTCTGCACCTACTGTGGATGCAAAATATATGTTGAAAAAGAAAGAGCAAGAACCATAATGCAGTTTATATAACAACAAAATAAAAATGAGTTCTAATTTAGTTTTATAAACTGTGCTGTTAGTTCTTGCTTTTAGTTCCTTGGTGTGCAAATGGGATCATACCTAGCCCTGTGCAAGGGAGACTATTTCGGCTGCCTACTGATGCCCTGCCGCCACTGGCAGGACAATAGCAGGCAGCCGAAATGCGCTCCCCAAGCCTTTTCACAGCACTTTAAGCAGGTCTGGTGCCTCCCTCCTCCGACTCAATGTCAAGGAGGGACAGATCTGCTTAAAGTGCCAGTGCCTTTCAGATCGGGCGCATGCCCCCCTTCTCCTCCCCATACCTCCATCCAGCGCTGCCTGCTCTTTCCCTCCTGCTGGCACCTCCGTGAAAAAAACAGAGGGCAGCAGCAGCAGGGAAAGAGCAGGCAGCGCTGGATGGAGGCATGGGGGGAGAGGGGTGTGTGCGCCTGAGCCTCAAGTCTCACAGGGTGTGATTGCAGCTCGGTATGGCCCTGTGTGCAAACATCTTGCATTTCCTCCATGTAATCTAATCGGCTTTTTGGTTTGGTCCAGTCTCTGATTGGATTTGTGAAAAAGTCCCGCCCCCTCTAAGATGGGGGGGGGGGGTGCCTTTTCATACTTCGCCTCAGGCAGCAGACTGCCTTGAGCCGCCCCTGGGATCAGGCTATTCATCTGGACAGAGGCAGAAGCTGTAATGAGGGCAGTAGCTGTGGCAACATGATTTTTCCCAGCCATTGTTCAGTTGCAGTTTTGGCACTTGTTGAAGGAAATAAGAAAAAGAGCTACCGAAGTCTTTAACTTTACCTCAGCTGTCCTGTTTGTAATCTTTCTTGCTTGATCATATGAGTATGGAGCAGGTTCTTATCATTTTAAGTTGCTAAAATATGATATATCCGTATCCGTGTTCCCTTTGTAGAATTATGCAATTAAAGCTCCCCACTAATTGTTTACTTTTAGCAGATGTGAAAATATTTGCTTGTTAGATTTTTCCTTCTAACCAATATCAAACTTTTCTGTCTTAATCAACAAGCTAATTGGTGATTTGTTCTATATGGAAAGATTTCTCAAACAGGATGGGTTGACGTTGGGGTGGGAAGGGAGGGATCTAACACCTCAGCAGTGCAGTGATTTACAAAGAGTGCTTTTCCTCCTCTTTGAACTTGAATACTAGAAACAAAAATAGCAGCAGAAAAGCTTTGCCTAAAAGAAAAAAATCCCCTTCTGCAAACAGCTACAAACAATAAACCAGTAGATTAAGCAACAAAACATCTTATCTAATAATAATAAATATAACCCCTTTTCTTAAGAACTCTCAGGCAGACAATTTGCATCGAGAGTCAGAGAATTATCTTGCTTGAAATAGAGCCCCTCTAGCAATAGACTGGTGAGCTACTTCTCCACTCCTATCATTCTATGTGCCACTATATTTGTTACATCCAGAGTAATCATAGCACACAGAATCACTAGTAAATCAGAAGTAAACAACCACACTGGGCCCGATCCAGGAAGGCAAATAGCGGGGCTGTACATCCCAGCTGGACTTGCAGCCCCGCTATCCACTGTATGCTGCCTCCTGGCTCCCCTGCATGCATAGAGCCGCTGTGCATGCTGCGGGGATTGGGGGAGGCATGAGGGCGCAGAGTGGGTGGAACGGGGTGGTCCTGTGACCTGGATGTACAGGACCAATTCCGGTCACGGTCCTATACATCCGGGGAGCACTTGGAGGACGGCCAACCTATTCTACCTCAGAGGTGGAATAAGCGCTGGCTGCCCTTCCAGATCTGATTGTCAACTCTTATTCCACCTCTGAGGTGGAATAGGCTGGCTGTCCTCCCAGTGCTCCCCGGATGTATAGGGCCGGATCTGATGGCCAGCCCCCCAGCAGCAATGACAGCAAGCCTGGTGAGTCTCCGCAGCCTGCTCCGGGTCCTGGCTGCCCTGGCTGGGGTCAGGAGAGGGGGACATCCAGATTGTGCCACAGAGAAGATGTCCCTGCGGTGATGCAGGGGCATGCCAGGCTGTCTCTCAGTGCCTGATTCTGCACCCATGGGAACATCTTCCTTCCACGGTGCAGAATTGGGTACTACTGGGCCCGCCTTGTTCGGGGCCATCCAGACGACCCAGATGTGCCCCTTCGGAGATCAGGCTCACTGTGATTATTGTGTTGTATTACATTGGCGCATTATACTGTAAGATCTTTAGGGCCTGTAAATATATTCCATACCTAAAATGTAACTCACCTTAGGTCTGGGTTTGGGAAGGCAAGTGCTGAAATTCAAACTACTGAATAAATATATCTTCTATATGGATAAAATCCACAGAGATGAACCATACAACTATATCTTTAGCCTGGGTTTTAGACCAGCCCCATTTCTAGAGTGCATGTGAAGTGGGATTTTAAAAGTGATGTCTAGGAAGAATGTGAGACATCCAGAGCAAAACATTAAAAAAAACCCAGGGGAGTGGCAGCAGTGAAGGGAGGCTCATATAGGTAGTTTCTGAAATCCTATGGAGGTCATTCCTGAATGTGGGTTGCAGGGTTACACGTCCCAGTAGGACGTGCAGCTCCCAAAGCATCTGGGGCTGATTCCCCCTCCAGCTCTCCCTGTACGTCCTGTGTATCAGGACGGGGAGAGCCAACAGGAAGGGGGAGGGGGCAGGAACAGGGCAGAGCAGGGACGGGCCAGCCTGGCCGCACATACAGGTCATGGCCTAGCCTTGTACGTTCTGCCGTGCCTGTGGGGACATGCTGCTTATACCACCTCAAAGGTGGTATAAGTAGCATTTTGTGGACGACTGGGCATGGGGCTGGGGCTCGGTGCGTGTGTGCCTACGGGGAGGATGTCTCCGCAGGCTGAAGCGGCACGCTGGGCCATCCACGGGCCTGATTCAAAACATTCCCGTGGATCAGAATCAGGTCCTAAGATCCCTGTCTTCATCGGGGACATCCAGATGACCCAGACGTCCCCCTCCCGGAATCAGGCTCTATGTCTCCATCCCAAAAAATAAACATCCCAATAACCATTTTTGAATATGAGTCTCATGCAGATAGCAAGGTCAGGTAAGTGCATGAGTGTTGGCCATTTTACAAATGTGGATGTCCTCGAATTGCATGGCTTCAGAAATAGGTGCAGGGGTATTTCAGAAGGTGGACAACTCTGCTATGAGAATTGCACCTCCTGGCCTTCTATTTCAGATTCTAAGACATGCAGTGGTGTGCCAGTAATATGTCTGGAGTATGTATTTATGTGCAGGTTTCTTCAGGCAGGAAATAATATTTGTGGAAGAGTTATATCCATGAAACAAGCACTTTTTTCACCTTGATCTGGAGCAGGTATAGGCATGGCCATCTCACTAACCAGGGCCAGATGTGCTTGTATCGTTCTGAAATCACACTGCAGCTTCCTTGATCCACCCAGGCCCTGCCTCCACCACGCACCCCATGTACCATGGACATTCTCGCACTGGAACATCTATATACCCGGCTTCTAAAATGGCTCTGGGGACGTCGCCATGTTTTGCATGTCTAAGTACTGTTTTCAGATGCCCAACTCACCAATATGGTTCCATCTCCATTACAAGATGCAGAAAGTTCATTGTACATTTTCAAATGTGCAAAGTCACTGTGGCATGGAGAGCAGCACAATCTGGAATTAAGCAGAAGAAGCAACATGCTCACAGAATGAAAACAGCATGAACAAAGGGCAGAAAGCCAAGAATATTTGGTCACATTTCATTCATCCGTTGACCTCATTAAAACAGCATCTGTAACACTTAAGTCCCCTACGTACAGGAACCTAGAGGAAACTTCCATATGATGAAGGGCATAAAATAAAGAAAGAACTACAAAATCTTTTACTACACATAGCAACTAATCGATACCAACTGTATTATAAAGATGGGAGGGAAAGGGATTAAAATACCTAGAAATGCGAAAGAGCAATTTTGTGCCACATTACAGAAGGAAAGTAATGAAGTATGAGAAGTTATAAGCCGTAATTATGCTCTGCCCTGAGTCCTGACCACAGCACTTGAATCTCATGAATAATTAACAACTTGCAGCACTTAATAGGCTGCAGGCTAAATATAAAAGCTAATTCAACACCCCCCACTTCTTTTGCTTTTGCACAATGGAAGCAGCAGGAAACCTCATTGCTGAAAAGCAACAGCATACTTCCGTAAAGTCAAAGCAGTGTGTTCCTCGAGAATGAACCATTCCCTGTTTGACCCAGGTCACTAAAGTGCCCTAGTGTAATCTATTAGCCTCAGTGTTAACTCAGTGGCTGGTGCTTAATGTGTTGCTGTGTGGAAGTGTACCATTTACTCTGGTAGCTGTGTAATGCAATAATAAGAACATAGGATTTGTCATACTGGATCAGACCAAGGTTCATCAAGCCTAGTATCCTGTTTCCAACAGTGACCATCCCAGGTCACAAGTACCTGGCTAGATCCCAAAAGATAAACAGATTCCATGCTGCTTATGCAAGGAACAAGCAGTGGATTTTCCCCAGCCTACCTTTATGGACTTTTTCTCCAGGAACGTGTCCAAACCTTTTTTGAACCCATCTATACTAATAGCTTTTACTATATCCTCTGGCCAGGAAAGCAATTTTTGACGGCACTTAGGGGTATGTTTACTAAGCAGTCTTAACGAGCAGCCGGCGTTAGTGTGCAAGATGTCATATAAGGTAGTGGGCAGTCCTGTCTTAAGGTAGCATTTAGGGTTATTGTGCGATAAGGTACGTTTTCATGCGATGGAGCCGTGGCACGTTAATGCGCTTTAGCCTTAATTAGGTGCGCTGACTTATGAACACAGCAATGGAGGTGTAGCACAATGGTTAATACATTGACTGATAAAACAGGGGTCATGAGTTCAATCCCCCAGTGGGCCTGATGAGTAAGGCTATCTGAGGCATTACCCTTTACTTTAAATCAGGTTGTGTGGTGACCTGCAGTCCTTCTGTAGCCAGCCAGGGGCTCATTGGTAGCTATAGAGCTGTAGCTCACTGGTAACTTCACTGCCCGTAGAGCCAGAGGTCATGGGGTTGATCCCACAGTAGGGTTATTTGATAGGGCAGTCAGAGGCATTTTCTTTTTTAATTTAAATTAGTGCTGTCAGCGAACACACCCTCACAGTGCCTTAACCTAAGGTGCCGCATAAGGCGCCCTATAAGGCACTCCAGAGGGCACATTATAAAGTGCACTGTCCGCCAAGGCACCTTATAATGTTCCTTATAGGGCACCTTTTAAGGCACCTTATAGGGCGCTTTATAGGGTGCCTTATAGAGCGCTTTAGAGGGCGCCTTATGAGGCACCTTAAGGCTACAGCACTGTGAGGGTGGTTTTGCTGGCAGCACTAATTTAAATTAAAAAAGAAAAAGCCTCAGACAGCCCAATCAAATAACCCCACTGTGGGATCAAACCCATGACCTCTGGCTCTACAGGCAGTGAAGTTAACAGTGGGCTACAGCTACTAACAAACCCCTGGCTGGCTACAGAAGGACTGCACGTCACCACACAAACTGTCTGCTGTGGTTATCAGGATAGGGTTAACCCACCAGTACCCATGATGCACTGCACATGCAAATCAGCAGTCTAAAGATGAGCACAAGATGGGGTATGCACCCCCACAGCACCTCGGCCTGGTAGGTGGAACTGACCGTGTGTGTTACTGGCACAGAGTAGCTACAGACCGTCACATTGTGCGGGTACTGTGCTCACCTTGAGGGTGAGGTGGGGTGCCCAGCACCAGGTCCACAGCACCTGTCATGGCTGAAATAGGCCATACTGCAGGTCCCCGAGAGAGAGAGCTGAGAGTGAGTGAGAGATAGGTAGTTCCTGTAGACACACCTAGGATACATCTGTACCACCACCCATTTTACCTCCCTGCAATGGTGGCAGTAGAGGGGACCATCAATCCCAGTCCTGCTGGGGAACAGACACCCTACAGGGCAGTCAATGCAGATCTGTACACATCCATAAGGCAAGACAGACAGTAGGCCTGGAAATGCTCAGCTGCCTCCCACCACTATCTGACATTCTACAGCAACAAGCCTCCAGCCACTGCACCCTGCAAGGTGTTCCAGCCAGACATATACTAACTGCAGACAGTCTGCTAGCTAGTCCATAGTTCATGTTCCTGGAAAAGATGCATGTACCCAAAACTGGGATGTCAGCATACACACCAAGCAAATAAGTCAGTGATTGGGCCCCAAAAGAGAACCCATAAATATCACAAGAGAAAAATACTATACAGCACTATGGGGGAACCTAGCCATGCCATGGTCACTGCTCAGTCAGGGTGAGAGTGACCTCCCAGCAGGACATGCTGTGGCCACCCTGTCCGTGCAGATGGTTGTCGGGCACTACAATGTCCGAGCCATTGCCCTATGCCCTGTGCAGATGCATCCTGGCCAGGCCACCCTGTCTGGACTATACCCATGGTACCTTGCTCCTCATTATTTGGCAGGCTTACACTGGCAACAGTGTGGGCTGAGGAAGGTGTTGGCAGACACCACACACTGGATAGACAAACACATGCTCCCACACCTATGCCAACATTGTGCAAATATAGAGGCTCTTGGCAGCCCAGGCCACCGCACCAGTCCTGGGCACAGTGCAGGCATGGCTATGGTACGCATTACTGTTGGGGTCACTCCCCGGGGTGGTACACACTGTCAGACACCAGAATGGAAACACACTCCACAGACATCAGAAAGGTTGCTATGATGCAGCTCAATCAGCAAATTGTGCTTAACTTAGGAATTGCTATCTGCCAGTAATCATAGCAACCTTTTGATAGGTGTGTACCGTATTCCCAGGTTTAGGGTGGCATTGCTAAGGTATGCAAGTGCTAGTATTGGGAGATGCACGCAGGGACCAACATCCTGCCTTTCCAGGAGGCTTTGGATAATGGAGCCTGTGGGTGAGGGTGTGTCTGCCCCTGTTGGCTGCTGCTCTAGGGCAGAGGTTCCCAACTCCAGTCCTGGTGGGCCAAACACTGTTTGGGTTTTCATGCTGTCCCTAATGAATATGGATGAGATACATCTGCATACCATGGGGACAGTGAATAGACATGCAGCACAGCCGTGTTTATTAGTGGAGTGGAGGAGTGGCCTAGTGGTTAGGGCAAGGTACTTCAGGCCGGAAGGTCAGGGGATCAAATCCTACTAGAGGACATCAACCTTGGGCCGGAAGGACTGGGGTTTCTAGTCCCACAGGTGCTCCTTGTGGTCTTGGGCAAGCCACTTAACCCTCCATAGCCCATGTTCCCTGTAAAATAGTTATCTCCAAGTTATAATGCCCTGTTCAATGTAAACCACACTGATGCAGAATAGCGTGGTATATAAGAGAATGTAAATAATAAAATAATGTAAATAAATTAGAGGCAGCATGGAACCTGAATGGTGTTTGGCCCTCCAGGACTGCCTTTGGGAGACTCTGCTCTAGGTAATGCACATGTTTATGGTGTCTGTGCTCTGTAGGGTAAAATGTAGGCGTATTGGGCATGTTTCTGTTATCTGCAATAAAGGTTCTTTCTGTATTAGCATGTTTTAGTAGTGGGTAAAATATGGGGACTGGGTTGGCAGGAACCACAGCTGGGACTTAAACCTGTGACCTTCTGCTCCTGAACACACTGGCTGTGTTCACTGCACCACCGTGTTGCCACAGAGACCGCGCATTCCCTGGAGATACCATGACTGTTTGTCAGACAGAGCCTGTCTGTTGCAGTGCATGACACCCACCTAAACAGGTCTAGGCCATGGTCTTCTCTGGGCAGCTGCCACTGCCCCCTCCACCACCAGTACCCCTCTGTCACCATGCTGACATGCCCTTCTGCTGGTGGTGCACAGTCTCAGGCCATCCAGTGTGCAGGTAGGCAGCTGCCTATGGTGATGGTTCTGGGGTAGGGGTGCCTGCATAGCTGTCCACGCTTCCCCCCAGCACCGCCTGCCACTGTTCCGTGCCATTGGGGGTACCTGCTGGGTACCATCCCCTGTGACACTGTGGGAAACACACTCGTGCCCATGTTGGGCCCTCAGCAGGTGCTGTCTGGCTGCTCTACTGTTTCAGCATTCCTATGGGCCACCTAGGCATCACCCTAGTCTGCACTGTGGCCCAGCTGCACCATAGCATGTGCTGCCTGCAGCCCTCTGTGTCCCCTTTTCCAGCATCTGTCCAGTTGCCCATTCCGACATGCCCGCCCTGCTCTTGTGGAACATGTGCATGCCATAGGAAACCTGTCCAATGGAGAGGAAAACCCTGCTCAGCGCAATTTCACTGTGGGCTCATTCACCTTGTATGGGGACGGAGCATAGACCCTTCCAAAATTCATATCTTTTTTTTTGGAGCTTTCTTGGGAGTGTTTTTTGATGTTTCCCATTGATATCACTATTTCCCAGCTTGGTTTTTTTTTTTTTTTTTACATTTTCTTCTGTTCATTTTCACTGTTTTTTTGCCCTTTTGTTCCGTACACATGTATCACACTTATCACTTTTTGTTGGTTTCCCTGGTTTTGCTGTACATTGCTGACGGAAATGGTTTCTCTTTCCCTTTAAATCAGCTCTAACGCCAGGGTTTCACTGGCGTTAGTTTTCAGCCTCGGATTTCACAGCGTTAGTGTGCAGGGAGCCTCTCCCCTCCCACTCTCCGCCCATTGACCCTCTCTCTCTGCCCCTGGGGAGCCTTCCTCCACCCTCCGGGAGCCTTTGTCCGCCTTCAGCGCTCATTTGCGCCTTTGCGCGCGTTAACGCGCGCTAAGGCACCTTATCGCCCTGTAAAGCTCCATTATTGCACGATAAAGCACCTTATCATGCGATAACGTGACAGCAGTGCAAATAGCGCCCTTTAGTAAAAATACCCCTTAGATTATAAAGGGAAATGTTTTGGAAGAAAAAAAGTCACTGCTTCCATTCTATTAAGCTGCCACAAGGGGGCAAAATTCTAGAGAAACTGGACCTGGGTTTTGACAGAGTCCTTGGACCAAGGGAAAGCTGAGAGATGGTCGTCCTTTGTCTCTTTTCACATTAGAAAAATAGAAGGGGTTGCTGGAGACTATGATCAGTGAGGCTGAAGTTTAATAGTTAAAAAGACATGCAGTAGGCTATTTCATCCAAGGCTAGGAGTTCTAGGAGTCCACGATTTTGGAAAGTATCTTCCAGGCCAGAAGAGAAGTTTTCCAAGACAGCAGAGCAGAGAAGAACATTTCTTGACAGAGGAGCCTACAAATTTTAAACAAGATGAAAAACAATCTCAAGAAAAGAAAAAAGTTGTTTCCAAGAGTCTAGCTGTTTTTAAGTCTAATTTATTGGAAACAATTTAAAGACTACCCATTGATACAATTCTCAGAGGCATTGCCTTTGTGTCTGAGAAGTCAACAGCTTATTTTTAATCACCTACTAAAGATGACTGGACCCATTTATTAAAGTGCAGTAAGCACTTAGGGGTTGATGTCATAAGGCTCACATGGAAAGTTATGCACTATTATGCACATAAAACCCTAGTTTCAACAAGGACCTATATGTATGAATGGACTCTTGCGCACCCTATAGCTATCACTAGTTCGTAAGGGCATGTTTAAGTTCCATTAATGCGTGCACAGGGGCGGCACTTGGGAGGAGCATAGGCACAATCTCAATTGATGCACGGTCAGTTATAGAATACTATCACTTACGTGTGTCAGTGCGCTGATTCAGATGCGGCAAGTTATGCCTGCCCTAGAGCTGGCATAAAGGGCCATGCCAAGGTTCTAGCACATCCATACACCCCTATTTTATAAATCACGTGCATGCTTTACTTTATAAAATGGGCCTACATGTGTGCATTGCCACATGCAAGAACCGTGCAGGAGATTATGGTATTATCCTCTTGTTGTGTGAATTAGCATGTGGTAAGGTAGCTGTTAGCACATGGTAATGGTAACAGTTAATACACTTCTGCGACAGCTACCGCATGTTAATTCATTAGGTAACTACTTGTCTTGGCAGAAGGAGAATGACAGGATCTAGGTGTGGACTATATTAGCACAGATGTACTTTTCTACTTCCTGAAGAGGAGGCAGAAAGTGCATCTGTGCTAAGAAATGATCATAGATGGCTGGGGGGGGCAAGAGTAAGGAGGACGATAGAGAAAGAGATCAGGGGGCGAGGCAAGGAGGGACAGAAAGAGAGATTGGGTGATGCTACAGGGAGGATCATTGAGAGAGAAAGAGCAGGAGGCAGCTGCAGGAGGGGGCAAGGAGAGATGTTCGACACTGGATGGGAGCATAGGAGGATGGAGAGAAGATATAGGGCAGGGGGCAGAACAGGGTGAAGGACAGCAGGTGCTGGACACAGGATGGGGGCTAGAGGGCCGAAGGCGAATAATGACCACTAGGTGTGGAGGGCAGAGGGCAGTTGGAGGCCACAGGGTGAGGAAGGTGGAGGACAGACTGTTGACATGAAACGGGTAGGGAGCAGATGTTAGAATTGGAGTGGAGCTACTCAGAATCCTGACTTAATACCTGCATAAACTTAATATTTTGCTCCGAACTTACCGGGGTGCCTTGGGGGGAATGGCGGCCCACAAACCAGCGCGCTTGGACTTCGGGTCTCCCTCTTCTTCACATGGAAGACGCTCCAAAACAGAGCTGTCTTCCCCACAAAAGATGGTTCCACTTCGGGTAAGCCCCGAAATGCAACAGGAGATCTTGGAGGAAATACGTGGTGTGAAGGAACTGGTACAGTCCAACGGAGAAGCGCTCCGAGCCCTGCGAGAAGATTTCGGTATGCTTCAGGACCGGCTTGAAGGTCTTTCACTACGGCTGGACAACATGGCGGGGGTCCTCGATTCGCACGCGGTGCGCTTGGTGAACCTGGACAAGGCTGAGCGTCAGATACAGAATCTTCAAAAAGAGTTAGAGGATTGCAATAATCGAGCCCGTCGCAACAATGTAAGGCTCATAGGAGTACCAGAGGGGGCGGAAGCAGGAGATATTAGAGAATTTCTGGTCAAAACTCTCCCCTCCTTGCTGAAGATTACCTTTTGCAGAGATCTGGAAATTGACCGAGCATATCGTGCTCCTACCAACATCGCACTCAATCGGACGACCCCCCGGCCCATCATCTTTCGTTTACTGAGGTATCAGCAAGTTGAGCAAATTCTCAATGCTGCCCGGGCGAATCACCATCTGCAGTTTGAAAATCATAAAGTCTCTTTCTTCCCCGACTTGGCAAAGCCCACAGTTGACCGGCGGAAGGGACTCCTTGCTTTTCGACCTAGACTTCAACAGTTACAGGCTCGCTTTGGCCTCTTATATCCAGCGAAGCTCAGAGTGACTCTCCATAACCAAACTAGAACCTTCGAAGATCCTGCTCTGCTAGCAACATTTTTAGATTCCAAAGAGGCAGACCAGATGCGCTAAGTCAACAACTCGGATGGAATCCGCTGGAACTGCCCGCCATTTTGAATGGCCCGATGCGGTGATCATTGCCTGGAATAGAGACTGCCTGGACCTTTCTTTCTTTTATATCTATCTTTCTTGGTCTCCTTTTCCTCCATGATGTGCATCTCGGTTGGATTCGGAGCACGCACAGCTATACTGGTTATATGTTTCAATTTAGGCCTTCTCTGGGGTTTCTCCCCGCAGACATCAGGTCGCCAGTAATTTCTGGGGTTTTGCTTCTTCTCTAAGGCACTTCGGTGCTTCTACTGTTATATAGGGCGCTTCATGGTTTTTCATTGGCTTATTTTCTATCATATCGTGTGTACAGTCATTTATAGTTGATATGAGGGACATTGCGCAACTCTGTGCGCCATCATGTTTTCTTTCTCAGAATGTTTGACTTTGTTGTATGGCCTTATGTAAGCTCTTGTCACTGAACGTAAGAGGCATCAATAGTCCAATAAAAAGAATGACCATCCTTAGTTATTTTAATCATGACCATACTGATTTAGTGTTTCTTTAGGAAACCCATTTCACCTCCGTTGAACCACTGAAACTTACTGCTAAACCTTATATGGTGGCTGCCTATTTTCCCGCCGTTTCCAAGCGGTGCGGGGTAGCCATCTTGGTTAAGAAATCTTTGCCAACCACTGTAATGGATACTAGCTCTGATGGGGAGGGTAGCTGGGCCTGTGTACATTTTAAGGTTGGAGATAGTGAATTCACGTGTATTTGTATTTATGCTCCGAATGTGGATGACCCTGTGGTTTTTTTTTGTTTGTTTGTTTTTTTATGCACGTATTGCGCAGTTGGCATAGGCCTCTGTCACTACTCCACTGTTACTTGGCGGCGATTTCCACCAAGTATTTGATCCTTTGATAGATAGACTGCCGCCTAGAACGAGTGGTCCACCCAAGAGTCTCTACACCCTGCCAGCTCTGATGAAAGATCTTGCGTGAGTAGATATATGGAAGCTGCTTCACCCTCCGACTTAGAGTTCACCTTTTCTCAGCCCCCCCATCACTCACAATCTAGATCAGATTTTTTTTCTTATCTCCACAGTACTGATATCCCAAGTGGACATATACTCCTGATAGGTTAGCCAACTGGAATGCCATTCAGAGCACTAGATGCTGGACATGCCATGTGGCCTTTGGTTTACTAAACTCCTGTTAAGTATGATTGTCCCGCATTACAGTATTACTGGAGTCGGGTCTGGGGTCGTATTCATTCTATTTTATATTTTCCGGAACCCCTCTCTTGGAAGATTGTGGGGCTCCGCTCAGCTGCGGGGATCCCCTCTCTTCCTAAATCGGCTTACTTCCTTTTAGCCTTTATGCTGGGCATTGCTATTTCCTCTTTCCTTAATCACGAAATGTTGGAAAAATAGCTCTTCTTTGAGCTCTAATGAATGGTGAATCATGTCTGTCTTTATTGTAAATATGAGCAAATACCTTGTATGTCAGCCTCTTCCGTTCAAACCATTCACTATTTGTCTAGCTAGAAGACGCTCAACGACTATGTTCAAACTATTCAATGCTCTCAGTTGACTGTTTGATACTGTTTGATTCTGTATTAATCTCTGTCACATGCTCATCCTGTATCATAGATTCTACTTCTGTTTGTTTGATGTACAATAATTGTTGTATGTAAGCGCTTATATGATGATTCTTATCAGCTTAGAGAAGAAGCATAGGGGTGGGGGGTAATTGGGGTTGCTTTCCTTATTGTATGCGTGTATTTGTTTCCTTTGGTGTGTTGTTACTTTTGCTTGTTGTAAAACGAAAATAAAAGTTTAAAACAAAAGAATTGGAGTGGAGGGCATAGGGATATGGAGGGCAGATGCTGGGCATGGTATGGAGACAGGGGAGAAAGGGTGAGTAAGGGGAGATTCTGGACACAGGGCAGAGATAGGGGAGATGTTGGACATGGACGAGGAGGAGGAGGAAGAGGAGAAAAGATGAGCATTGGGAGGGGTTGGAAAATGAGAGAGGAGAAATGGTGGACGCAGGAAGAGGGAATGACAGAGAGGTAGGGTTGCCAACCAACTGGTTTTAGGTTAGCCCGGCTGGTTTTCATAAATGGGAGGCCAGCACCCAGCAGGATAGTAAAACCAGACAGTGAAAGATCAGGATTTCTGTCGACCGCTGATCGCTCCCAGGCTGCTCGGGTCTGTAACTTGATCCACGGGGCCTATATTTAGATCATGTGGTACTGACCACTGTTCTCTCTAAGCTGTGCGCGTGTGCACGCACACACACCTCGCCGAGAGAGCGCACATACTTTACAATAGAGCGCACAAAAATTACGGTTCTGATTCTGATAGAAAACAACACAGACGTCTTAAAATTTAAAAGTTATGATTGTAATTACTAGAAATTTAGTAATCGTCTATTTTCATTTAATTTGATTAAAATCAATGTGGTGTACATACTGTATTCTGACGTGTAGTCAAATTTTAAAGTATATAACTCCGAGTGTCGTCATGTGGCGCACAAAAATTTAACCTTCCTTCAAAAGCTGCACACAGCTGATATTTTATGCGCACACAACCTACAGAAAATTAGACGGAACATTGGTACTGACATGACTCTGTGATGTCACTTACCATCCGACGTCTGACGTTAGAGCGGGACTGGACATCACAAAGCCATCTCAGTTCATGTATGGTTTAAATGTAGGCCTCATGCTGCGCTCTTGCTTTTTTTTTTTTTTTTGCTAGACATTGGGGGGTGTATTAGGGACATACTGAGGGCACAGGAGGTAGGGATGCAGAGGAGTGATGTCAAATATCATGGGGGCAGGGATATACGGGGGGAGATGCTGGACATGGGGGAATAGGGACACAGAGGGGGATGTTGGGTATGGGGGGACAGGGACAAGAGGAGAGAAGGACATGGGGAATATAGACAGAGATGGAATATGGGGGGAATGGAGAGAGGGATAGGAAAATATATTTATGTTAATGATTTATTCTTAATATAACACCCTTTGCGGATGGATGGAGGAAGGGAAACAGGACATGGAGAGGGGGGAATATGTAGGGGAGAGAGGGGAAGAGTTAGTGAAAGACTTGGAAATAAGAGGCTGGGTAAGGAGAAAGAGCTAGGAAATGGAAGGTTTGGGGTGAGGAAAAGAGTGAAATTGAGGAGCGGTTGGTAAGGAAAAGGAGTGAAATCTGGATAAAGAAGCAGAAAAATAAATGGAAGAAAACTGAAAAGAAGCTGATATAAAAACTGATATAAGGGAGGAAGCGAAGACAGGGAAGGGAGGAGAGAGAAGAAAGAGAAAAGACAGCTAAGAGAAGACAGAGGAAAACAAAAAACAGAGTCTGGGACCAACACAGATAGAAACATAAATGACTGTTAACAAAGGTAGAAAAAATAATTATATGTTCTATTTTGTGATTGGAATAATGCTGGTGTTTGCAAAGTACATTTGCCAGGAGCCAGGACTGGTGTTGATGTGGCTGGGGCCTATCCCAGGGCAAATATTTGAGAGGAGACCCTAAAGCCTATTGGTAAACTGCTTTTTTTCAGTCTCGACAGATCTGAGGCCCTCTCTGGCTGGGAGCCCAGGGCTATTGCCAGGTTGCATCCCTCCCAATGCCAGTCCTGACATCTGCTGTTTTTTTTATTTTGTATAATACAGGGGAAAATACATTTCTATTTCTCTTGTGTTGCACTGCATGCAGTATCTAGCTTTCTGAGATTTTGGCTTAATTTTTGTCTATATATTTCTCTTTTCATTTTGTGCTCACTTATTGGTGAAGGTCTATCTGTATTGTGTGCATGTGCGACCAATGCTGGGTATTCTGTTAGTTTGGAATTTCTGTTTAAGAATGTGTAGCAATGAAGATGGACATGTAAGAGCTGAGCTCCAGAGGGCAATTGGCAAGAATCCTGACTTCTGTTGTCTTTAATCAAATAGTTCTTACCTACTTGGTTATTATTCGATCCTGGATATGTCAGGCCCCAAACCGACACGGCTGGATTACCAAATTTCTCAAAACGCCAGCACAAAGAGAGCCAAAGTAGAACCTCTCTCTCCTCACAAGATGGCGGTCATCCGAGACTGCCCTGAGACTTTGCAGGAGCTCCTGGCTGAGAGTCAGGCAGTCAAAGACCTGCTCAAGTCAAATGGAGAGTCACTATGTGCAATGCAGGAAAATATCAATGCTTTGAGAACTTCTATGGAGGCAATTACGGCTTGTTTGGAGAAGGTGATGTGGCATCACACAGGGAAATGCTCAAGGCCCTTGAGAAGCAGGCCAAGCTGATATGATCACTCCAAAGAGAGGTGAAAGACGGCAATAACCACTCATGGAGAAACAACATAAGAATACTAGGAGTACCTGAGGGTGCAGAGGGTCCTGATATGGTGTCCTTCTTGCAGGCCATGATTCCGGGTGTGTTAAAGTTGCAGTTTGCTATGCCATTCGAAATCGAGTTTGCCCATCGTGTGCCTACTCAATCCATGGTCGCAGGCAAGGGCCCACGCCCAATCATTTGGAAAGTTCTGCGTTTTCAGCAAGTAGCGCAAATGGGAGCTGCCAGAGCACTTTCGAATTTGGAATACCAGGAACATAAACTCCTGTTCTTCCCGGACTTCGCGAAGACGATCGTGGATCAGAGGAAAAGTTTTCTGGTGCTGCGTCCACGCTTATTACAGCTACAGGCCAGTTTTGGGCTGCTCTATCCTGCCCGCATCAGAGTCATGCTGCATAACCAGACCAAGACTTTTGATGATCAAAGGGAGCTATATGCATTTCTGGAAGATAAGAAGGCAGCGGTGATGCGGTGAAATTCACTTTACAGCTTTATTTGGTGCAGTTTCATGGCGCTTAATATCATGGCGTTTCACTGGTCTGAGGTCATGTAAAGGAGATTTATTCGCGCAGAAGCAACATTTAATCATGCAGTATTACTATGTACTGGGACACTCATTTTGTTTTTCTTTGAAGGAACGCCAGGGTACTTTCCTGGTCAAGATGTTTTTTCTGTTCTTTCTCTCTTTCTTCTTTTGTGTTTTATGTTGTTTGTGCTGTCTATGGTGGTTGAGAGAGTCTTGAAGCTAGGAGGAGTGAGATGGCCCTAAGTCAAGGTCATAAACTGATTCAGTGAGGGCCGCCCTGCCATGCAGATTTGGTGGTTAGGGTTCTAGGTACATTGTCTTTTCTTTTAGTGTGGGAGGTGGGCAAAGTGTGAAATTTTAAGTAGCAATAGAAGTGGGAATGTATTAGGCCATTTTGCCCTCCGTGTCTGTCTTGTCCTGGTGGGCTCCACCACTAATTTTGTGGGTTGTATAGCCTCCCTAGGTTTGGTTTGGTGGTTTTGGTGTTATGTTTTTCAGAATTATGTGTTCTTATTGTGAGCAATCATATACAAGAGCCAGGGCTAAAGTATATCTCCATTTGTTGGGCTTTCTTTGTTGGGCTATAAGTGCAGCTAATACTTTGAGGGCGCTTAAGATGTTGTTCTACAATGTAAAACTATATGCTACAATTGGGTATGTTTTTGCAACATTTGACAATCAATTTGTACTATGTTATCAGTATATCTTCCTTTAAGATAGTTTCACTGAATGTTAAGGGCATCAACAATCCCATTAAGAGAAAAAATATTCTTCTTCATGGCAAGAAAGAAAGTGCTGACATCTTACTGTTGCAGGAGACAAATTTGAATGCAAAGGAGTCATTAAAACTAGGTGCAAATCCATTTTCTCAAGTGGCTTGCTCAGCTGCCCAGCATAAGAAAAATGGGGTAGCCATTTTGGTAAGGAAAGCTCTATCCCCCATGATTATTCAAACTAGGTCTGATACCAATGGGCGGTGGACTATGGCTGTCATTAAAAGTGGATCCATCGAACTGGCCTTAATCAATGTTTATGCTCGTAATACTGATTGTCCTACTTTTTTTTTGCTCCATTGCGGCCTTGGCGCAGGAGGTGTCCAGATATCCGACTATAGTGGGAGGAGACTTCAACCTCATGCTGGACCCATCGGTAGATAGGAGTCCAGTGAGAACCATTAGGGTTCCCAAGGCTCATCCAGTTCTTGTATCTCTAATGCAGGAATTGGGTCTGACAGACATTTGGCGGCTGCAGCAAACTACAGATAAAAAATTCACTTTCTTCTCTTCTCCTCATAACTTGTTATCAAGTATAGACTTCTTCCTAGTCTCCAAGGGACTTTGCTCTAAAATTAATTCACGCAGCTCATATCTCTGATTACTCCGCAATCTCTCTCACCCTACTTGATTCAACGAGCTATCAACCTCACTCACGATGTCAATTTCGGGAGACCAGACAGGAATTTCGGGAGACCATCCTAGTGGCCATAGCCTGCCTTGAAGGACTAGAAAAGGGGACTGTTACTTCTGGAGAGAGATCTGCAATTGTGAGTATATACTTCTGGGAATTTTTTGAAAGGAATTCTTTGTATTAAAACTAATTAATCTGTGAACCCACTATTTTTTGTTAAATCAGTCAGGGCCTAGTAGCAGCAGTTTAAGTTTAAATTTAAAACACAGAAGAGAACTTTCTGGTTACATTTCATACCCAGCAGAGAGCTTCTGGTTTAAATTTAATAGTCACTCAGGGCCTAGCATCAGCAAAGTACTTTTAGTTTAAATTTAAAACACAGAAGAGAGCTTTCTGGTTAAATTTAGAACCCAGCAGAGAGCTTGTAGTTTAAATTTCATAATAAGTTAGAGCCTAGCAGAAGCAAAGAGCTATAATTTAATCAGATCAGAATATAGTTTAGCACAAAAGGCAAAACAGGGTCAGAACTCTTTGAGCAACAAATAAAGTCTTCTAGAGACCTTTACAAAGAAGCCTTCTACCTAGGGGGCAAGAGACCTGTGAAACATTTTCAATAGGTGTCAACACTAGGTGGCAGGTCAAAAGGCCATTTTGAAAGACTCCTTCTATCCAAGCAAGGACTGATAATCACCCAGGAAGTTGGTCACAGCTTACCTCAGCAGCACAGGTATAAATAGCTTAACCATAGCTCTGTGATCCTCAGTCTTGAAGGACAAGAAAAGGGGACTGTTACTTCTGGAGAGATATCTGCAATTGTGAGTATATACTTCTGGGAATTTTTTGAAAGGAATTATTTGTATTAAAACTAATTAATTTGTGAACCCACTATTATTTGTTAAATCAGTCAGGGCCTACTAGCAGCAGTTTAAGTTTAAACTTAAAAAACAGAAGAGAACTTTCTGGTTACATTTCATACCCAGCAGAGAGCTTGTAGTTTAAATTTAATAGTCACTCAGGGCCTAGCATCAGCAAAGTACTTTTAGTTTAAATTTAAAACATAGAAGAGAGTTTTCTGGTTAAATTTAGAACCCAGCAGAGAACTTGTAGTTTAAATTTCATAATAAGTTAGAGCCTAGCAGCAGCAAAGAGCTATAATTTAAATCAAATCAGAATATAGCTTACCTCATCAGCACAGGACAGGGTACTGTGTAGCAGCCCTCTTTTAATAAGCATTATTTCCCTCCCTCCCTCCCCAACACACACACACCCCTGGGAAAATTGTAGCTTTATAGGTACTTACACATCTTAAAAGACAGGAGGTGCTCTCAGGTGAAGCTCGTTACCCAAATCAGTCATACACTAAGGAAATGAGATTAATTAAGCTTCAGGTGAACAAGGCATATTAAACGTATTAGGTAAGTTTTATTAGTATAAATATCCATAGCAACCCTTAGTAAGTAAAGAACTTAAAGATCTAAACACAAACTTAAAACTAAGATGCAGACAGCAGTCCAGCAGTGAGATAAGGCTTTCCAGTCTTTTGCATTGAGTGTCACATGTATGATTTTCTCCCAGTTGATGAGAGGTCTTACGTGTGCACTAGGTGAAAAGAGCTCTTTGCTCTCAGGGAATAAGTCCGTTCTTTAGAGGCTAGAGTAGCAGACTTGGAAAACACAAGAAAGACAGAGAATTACATAGACAAGACCTACAGGAATATAGTCCTGAAGTCCCACCTCCAGTCTGGCAGCATCGCTGTTGCATGGAGGAGAGAGGTCACGTGACAGGAGAGCATCACCCTGGTGTGGCAGGAAGTGATCCTGTAACTAGGACCTGTCCTCCAGGTGATGTAAAACCCTCTCGCACCAAGGAAGTTTCTCCAGGGCCATGTGCCCATGAGGGAAGGGTTAGGACAGCCGTTATAGTTGGTGATTCGATCATTAGGCATGTAGATAGCTGGGTGGCTGGTGGACGTGAGGATCGCCTGGTAACATGCCTGCCTGGTGCGACGGTAGTGGACCTCACGCGACACCTAGATAAGGTCTTAGATAGTGCTGGGGAGGAGTCTGCTGTCTTGGTACATGTCGGTACCAATGACATAGGAATATGTGGTAGGGAGGTTCTGGAGGCTAAATTTAGGCTTTTAGGTAGAAAGTTGAAATCCAGAACTTCCAGGGTAGCATTCTCTGAAATGCTTCCCGTTTCACGCGCAGGACCCAAAAGGCAGGCAGAGCTCCAGAGTCTCAATGCGTGGATGAGACAATGGTGCAGAGATGAGGGTTTTGGATTTGTTAGGAACTGGGGAACATTCTGGGGAAAGGAGGGGATCTTCCAAAGGGATGGGCTTCACCTTAACTGGGATGGAACCAGGATGCTGGCATTAACCTTTAAAAAGGAGATAGAGCAGCTTTTAAACTAGATAATAGGGGAAAAAGCTGACAGTCGCCCAAGAGCGGATGGTTCAGAAGAATGTATCCTTGAAGGATAAAACCAAAAGCAGAGAGGTTCCAAAAAAGAGTAAAGTAGCCCAAATGCCCTCGAATATGGAGCAGACAGAGCTTAAAGATCCCAAATTACCCATGTCTACCAATAGCCAAATTAATATGAATAAAATACAGTTTCTAAAATGCTTGTATGCAAATGCTAGAAGTCTAAAAACTAAGATGGGAGAGTTAGAATATATAGCAATAAATGAGAGGTTAGATATGATTGGAATATCAGAGACATGGTGGAAGGAGGACAAGCAGTGGGACACTGTGATACCTGGGTACAAACTATATCGTAATGATAGAGCTGATCAAATTGGTGGAGGGGTTGCGCTCTATGTTAGAGAGGGCATTGAGTCAGAAAGGATTAAAGTTTTGCAGGAAACAAAATTTGCTGTAGAATCTCTATGGATTGAAATTACATGTAAAAAAGGGAAGGTGATGGCAGTGGGGGTGTACTATTGACCGCCTGGCCAGAATGAACAAATGGATGATGAAATGCTCAAAGAAATCAAGGAAGCTAACAAAAGTTACAGCACAGTAATAATAATGGGTGATTTCAATTACCCCAGTATCAAATGGGTCAGTGTCACGGCAGGACATGCTAGAGAGATAAAGTTCCTAGAAGAAATATATGACTGCTTCTTGGAGCAGCTGATTCATGAACCGACCAGAGGGGAAGCCATAATAGACCTAGTCCTTAGTGGAACACCAGATCTAGTGCAAGAGATAAGGGTGTTGGGACCACTTGGCAATAGTGATCATAGCATGATCGCCTTTGATTTAATTAGTGGAGAAGGGATAGTAAGGAAATCCACAGTACTGCCTTTTAACTTTCGAAAGGGAGACTATGATAAAATGAGGAAAATAATTAAGAAAAAACTAAAGGGAGCAGTTGCAAAGGTTAAAGACTTACATCAAACTTGGGTGTTGTTGAAAAATACTATCTTGGAAGCCAAGACCAGCTGTATTCCATACTTTAAGAAAAGTGGAAGGAAGTCCAAAAAACTGCCAGCATGGTTTAAAGGTGAGGTCAGAGAGGCTGTTGTTGCCAAAAAAGCATATTTCAGGAAATGGAAAAAAGAGCCAAACGATGAAACCTGGAAACAGCACAAGCTTACTGAATATTTGAATAATTAAATTAAATGTGCAAACCAGGTGAGGCCAAGGGGATCTTATCTGCTGGCATGTATGATATTTCTATGGCTTAGAGGTGTTCCCAAACCTGTTCTGTGTAATCTCTATCCTGTCAGGTTTTTAGGATATCTGTAATGAATATTCATGAGATAGTGCATGCAAATCTCTCTCTATTGCATGCAGATTTTTCTTATGCATATTATTTGCGGATATCCTGAAAACCCATTGTCTGCGGTCCCCTAGGACAGGTTTGGGAAACGCTGGCTTAGACTTTTCTCTATGATTAAACTGTTCTTGCCAGACCTTTCTCTGGGTTAAACTGCTTTTTAATTCCCCCAAGTGTTGGCAAAATGTATATTCAATCACAAGATGCAGGGCTCACTTGCTTCTTTCTATATTTCCTTGTGGCAAAATATGTTACTATTTAGCATCTCAGTAAGCTTGTGGTCTGTTTAAAAACTAGCATTATAACTTCCAGTTGACCTTTCTACACCTTCAGTAAGGAATCTTAATGTTACTTGCTTTTCACATTCAATAAAAGCTATTACTGTGTTCTAGTTCAGAGCATATCTGTGTCATCAGATAGAAAGTCACTGTGAACTATGGGCTAATCTTGCCTCAAAGTTCATTCCAAAGCTATCATCCTCGAAGTGTTTCTGCTTGGTTTATTCATAAACAGCATGCACTTTAACAAAGTAACTTGAAATCATTTGAAGGCCTTCAAACACTAGTTCTTTCAAATTGATCTCCCACGTGGAACGTGGTAACCCACAGCCGTCAAATCTTCTTAATTCCCTTTAATTTTAAGCAAAGTTTCTATTATGCAACCAGGTTACATAGCAAATGTGCTCATTAACATTTGCTTGCTAATGGTTCTTTATTAATCTTCTCAAAACAGTCTTAGGGGTATGTTTACAAAACCATCTTAATGTGCGCTCTGGCACATTATCGTGCGATAAGGTACCTTATCGCGAAATAATGGCGATTTATCGGGTGCAGAGGTAACTTAGCGCGCAGCGGTGCAAATGAGCGCTGAGGGTGGAGAAAGGTTCCCGGAGGGCGGAGTAAGGCTCCCCAGGAGCGGAGAGAGAGGGTCAATGGGCAGAGAGTGGGAGGGGAGAGGCTCCTTGCACACTAACGCTGTGAAATTCGAAGCTGAAAACTAACGCCAGTGAAACCCTGGCGTTAGAGCTGATTTAAAGGGAAAAGAAACCATTTCCGTCAGCAATGTACAGCAAAACCAGGGAAACCTACAAAAAGTGATAAGTGTGATACATGTGCACAGAACAAAAGGGCAAATAAACACTGAAAATGACCTGAACAAAATGTAATAAAAATATAACCACACTGGCCAGTAGTGATTTTAATGGGAAACATCAAAAAACACTCCCGAGAAAGCTCCAAAAAAAAAAAGATATGAATTTTGGAAGGGTCTATGTTCCGTCCCCATACAAGGTGAATGACCCCACAGTGTAATTGCGCTGAGCAGGGTTTTCCCTCTCCATTAGGCAGGTTTCCTATGGCATGCACATGTTCCGCAACAGCAGGGCGGGCATGTCGGAATGGGCAACTGGACAGATGCTTGAAAAGGGGACACAGAGGGCTGCAGGCGGCACATGCTGTGGTGCAGCAGGGCCACAGTGCGGACTAGGGTGATGCCTAGGTGGCCCATAGGAATGCTGAAACAGTAGTGCAGCCAGACAGCAACTGATGAGGGCCCAACATGGGCATGAGTGTGCTTCCCACAATGTCACAGGGGATAGTACCCAGCAGGTACCCCCAAGGGCACAGAACATTGGCAGGCGGTGCTGGGGGGAAGCGTGGACAGCTATGCAGGCACCCCTACCCCAGAACCCGCACCATAGGCAGCCGCCTATCCACAAACTGGATGGCCTGAGACTGCGCTCCACCAGCACCACCAGCAGAAGGGCATGTAAGCAGGGTGGCAGAGGGGTACTGGTGGTGGAGGGGGCAGTGGCAGCTGCCCAGAGCAGACCATGGCCTAGCCCTGTGTAGGTGGGTGCCATGCACTGCAAGAGACAAGCCCTGCCTGATGAACAGTCATGGTATCACCAGAGAATGCACCATCTCTGTGACAATAGAGAGGTGTAGTGCACACAGCCAGTGTGCTCAGAAGCAGAAGATCACAGGTTCAAGTCCCAGCTGTGGTTTCTGCCAACCCAGTCCCCATCTTTTACCCACTACTAAAACGTGCTAATACAGACAGAACCTTTATTGCAGATGACGTAAACATGCCCAAAACACCTACATTTTACCCAACAGAGCACAGACACCATAAACATGCGCATTACCTAGAGCAGAGTCTCCCAAATGCAGTCCTAGAGGGCCAAACACCATTCAGGTTCCATGCTGCCTCTAATAAATATGGCTGTACTGCATTTCTATGCACCGCCCCCATGGTATGCAGATGTATCTCATGCATATTCATTAGGGACAGCATGAAAACCCGAACAGTGTTTGGCCCACCAGAACTGGAGTTGGGAACCTCTGCCCTAGAGCAGCGGCCAACAGGGGCAGACACACACGCACCCACAGGCCCAATTATCCGAAGCCTCCTAGAGAGGCAGGATGTTGGGCCCTGCATGCATCTCCCAATACTAGCACATGCATACCTTAGCAATGCCACCCTAAACATTGGAAAACTTTACACAGCTATCAAAAGGTTGCTATGATAACCGGCAGATAGCAATTCCTACATTAAGCACAATTGGCTGATTGAGCTGCATCATAGCAACCTTTTTGATGTCTGTAGAGTGTGCCTCAGGTCTGGTGTCTGATAGAGTGACCCCAACAGTATTGCGTACCATAGCCATACCTGCACTGTGCCCAGGACTGGTGTGGTGGCCAGGGCTGCCAAACACCTCTATAGTTGCACAATGCTGGCATAGGTGTGTGGAGTGTGTGTCTGTCTATCCAGTGTGTGGTGGCTGCCAACACCCTCCTCAGCCCACACTGCTAGCACTGTTGCCAGTATTGGCCTGCTAATGTGCATAATGAGGAGCAAGGTATTGTGGGAATAGCCTGGATAGGGTGGCCTGGCCTGGTTGTATCTGCACAGGGCATAAGGCAATGGCTTGGATATTGTAGTGCCCGGCCACCATCTGCACGGACAGGGTGGCCACAGCATGTCCTGCTGGGAGGTCACTCTCACCCTGACTGAGCAGTGACCACGGCATGGCTAGGTTCCTCCATAGTGCACTGTAGTGTTTTTCTCATGTGATATTTGTGGGTTCTCTTTTGGGGCCCAATCATTGATGTATCTGTTTGGTGTGTATGCTGATATCCCAGTTCTGGGTACATGCATCTTCTCCAGGAACATGCACTATGGACTAGCTAGCAGACTGTCTGCAGCTAACATGTGTCTTTGCTGGAGCACCTTGCAGGGTGCAGTGGCTGGAGGCCTGCTGCTGGAGAATGTGAGATAGTGGTGGGGGGCAGCTGAGCATTTTCCGGACTACTGTCTGACTGCTATTGCTTTAGGGATGGGTACAGATCTGCATTGACTGTCTTGTAGGGTGTCTGTTCCTCTCTACTGCCAACATTGCAGGGGGGTAGAATGTGGATGTGTTGGTGGGAGATCCTGTTTCTCACCCTGAGCCCTAGAGGGAGGGAGGGAGGGAGGGAGGGAGGGTGGGTTGGTTGGTGGTACATAATCTGCCTATGGTTCTAAACACCCCCCCCCCCCCACCATGTAACCATGGCACCAACACAGGCTATGCACTATTCTGGGTGCATCATAGCCCATAGGGCTATACATGATTGAGAAATACAGATGGACACAGATGCATCCTAGGTGTGTCTGCAGGAACTACCTATCACACACTAGCACTGATGGGGACCTGCATCATAGCATATATCAGCCATGAAAGGTGCTGTGGACCTGGTGCTGGGTGCCCCACCTCACCCTTAGGGTGAGCACAGTACCCGCACAATGTGATGGTCTGTAGCTACTCTGTGCCAGTAACACACACGGTCAGTACCCCCTACCAGGCTGAGGTGCTGTGGGGGTGCACATGGTCAATTCCCCCTACCGGGCCAAGGTGCTGTGGGGTGCATACCCCATCTTGTGATCATCTGTAGACTGCTGATTTGCATGTGCAGTGCATCATGGGTATGGGTGGGTTAACCCTATCCTGGTAACCACAGCAGACAGTTTGTGTGGTGACCTGCAGTCCTTCTGTAGCCAGCTAGGGGCTTGTTAGTAGCTATAGAGCTGTAGCCCACTAGTTACTTCACTGCCTGTGGAGCCAGAGGTCATAGGTTCACACCCACAGTGGGGTTATTTGATAGGGCTGTCCAAGGCATTGTCTATTTTTAATGTACATTAGTGCTGCCAGCAAAAACATCCTCAGAGTACTGTAGCCATAAGGTGCTTCATAAGGCACCCCATACGCTTTATTGGACACCTTATAAGGCACTATCCTTATATGGCGCCTTATAAGGTGTCCAATAAAGCGCCTTATGAGGTGCCTTATAAGGTGTCCTATAAAGCGCCTTATAGGGTGCCCCATAGGGGACATTATAGGGTACCTTGACGGACAGTGCACTTTATGATGTGCCCTATGGAGTGCCTTATAGAGTGCCTTATGTGGCACCTTCGGATACGGCACGTGAGGGTGTGTTTGCTGGCAGCACTAATTAAAATATACATAACATGCCTCAAAAAGCAATACTTACACGTAACAGTTAATGCCTCAGCCAGCCATATGCATTAGGCACACTGGGGGATCAAACTCATGACCCCTGTACCATCAGTCTGTGTATTAACCATCTTACTACACCTCTGTTTCTGTGTTTGCATGTCTACGCGCCTACTTAAGATTACCGCGCGTTAACGTGCTTAGCGGCGTCTCGGCCGATAATGTGCGCAGCGCGCGTTATCACGCGATAATCCCATTTTGCTACATTAAAACCGAAACGCCCACTCCTTTTATGGCAGCCTGCACACTATCGCCGGGCGCACGTTAAGACGGTTTAGTAAACATACCCCTTAGTTGCTTTTTCATAGTATTGTTTAATATTTGCTTTTAAGGCAGTAATTGGGAATAATGCCTCTAGTTAATTATTTCAGGTGTTCTAACCAAAGTTTCAGCTGTATCATTCAACTGAATTTTAATAACATGACAAAAATCCCTACAACTGTCATTATTGTTGGATAGCCACAAACAGTGCTGCTGATGTTCAAGGCCTTGTAGATAGAAAAAGAAACCAGTAAAAATAAATATGCAAAACTGATCATTACGTTTTGCATATCAATGCTTACTTTTTTTATTATATATTTATAAATGCATTTCTATATCAACAAAACATTTGGATGCTGATTCGCAAAGATGAAATAATTTTTTAAACATGGAAAATCTGCATTCCTAGTGAATGGCCCCATCTAATAAAATTGTATAATGTGCTAAATAACATGGGTTTTCCACATTAAAAATAACAAAACAAAAACCTTCAACAGTTTTGTAAATCAGCCAGTAGAAGCAGAAAATGAAGAAAATGAATAGAAACAAAATAATAAAATAATAGTTGCTCCGATGAGAACAACAAAAAAAAAGGAATCTGCAATAACAAAAAGTCATCTTATTTTCCATTTAGCCCTCAAAACTCAACGAAAGTTCAATATAAACAGGAAGCCCTACCCAAAACAAAAGGAATGTACTTTTCAGGACATCCACAGATATGCATGAAGCCAGGGTTCAAATTTACACTTCTGCCATCATTAAAATTGTGCTGAGTACTGGCAATGATGGAATGCTTTCTTCTCTACTCCCTATAAATGTTTTTCAGCCAAAATGAGCACTGTTGATGCCTGGAGCAGCTTTAAACTTAGATGCGGCTCCAAAGATTTCTGTGATCAAGTAGGGATATCTAGGTTCCTGGGAACACCCCAGCCACGCCTTACCAAGTCCCAATTTAGACTTGGACATCTGCACGCTGGGGACGTCCAACGACCTGGCTTCTAAAACAGCTCTGGGAACCTCATGGTGCTTTGGCCATCACTATGCCTGTTTTTGGACGTCCAAAGCACGAATGGGGCTTCCTAAATGATTCCCCATAGTGAACTCATAAAGCTTCTGTTCTTTTGGAAAGTCAGCTAATAAAAAGAGAGACTAAGGAGTATGTTTACTAAAGTGTATTAAGCCTGTGTGTTAAGCTCTTCTTCACTGCTTATGTGTACATTAACAATACTCTAGTCCCCAGTTTTGTCATGTCCGTCATCTTGATTAGATTGTAAGCTCTGATGAGCATGCACGGTGTCTTACATCTACTGTATATGCACAGCACTGCATACACCTTGTAGCACTATACAAATGATAAGTAATAGTAGTAGCAACATGCCATTCGAGTGCAAATAGTGCCACGTTAGTCCCAAACATGGTACGCTATCTGTTGGAGGCATGTACAGCATTTCCCTAGCAGATGGTACACTGAAAGTGCAAAGACCATGGCCCAGCAGTACCATGGATGCAAATAACACCAGCCATTGAGGTGATGATCAGTGAACTGTACTGTCTGCAACTTCGATGGTGTTGACCCTAGCACACCCACTCTCCACCCATATCCCGCCCACTCTTGTGAATACTGCAGGCTCTGCAGATAGTGTGGAAAGTTGCTGCGCTATCAGCTTTTTCCCTATGCTATATGTTAATGCAGCCCAATAGTGCGTGCTCTCAGCCAGCTTAGTAAATATGCCCTTAGGGGCTAGATTTGCTAAAAGAATTTTTCCATTTTGTGTCGATGGGAAACCTGCTTAATATATCTGAACCTAGGTCATAAAAAAAGCAAACCAAATCATTATAACATCTGAATTTATTTATTTATTTATTTATTTTTAATTTTCAACATTTACACAAAAGGCAACAATGCAAGCAATTCTAGGAAAAATAAAAAGCCCTGTCCACTGACCTCTAAACCCAGATATTCAATGCTGTGGTGACAGCATTGAATATTCAGGTTAGGCGCCAAGGGATTCACCTGCAGAGCTTAACCAGGTAGAGGCGATATTGGAACACCACCCGGTTAGCCATTCACAACTAAAACTAGGCGAGCTTTTGGTTAACGAGGCTTAATTGACTGGGGAATTAGGTCATTATTCATGTGGTACCTGTGAGTTCTGTCAATATACTATTGAAGGAAGTAATTGGAATCCTCCAACCTTTGGGCATTCTGTACAAGTTGATGTGCCACTTCAAGGCAAACGTCATATGTGGTTTATGCTATATAATGCCCTAGCACTAAACTTCATGTTGGAAGAACAAAGCTTACTATGATTCATAGACTTCAAGACTGAGAACCATCAATAAAACAGCCCCTATTTTTGATCATTGTCTTACATTTAATCATTCTTTCAGTGAGTTACAATGGCTATAATTTTTCATATACCTGAAAATTGGAAGCTCAACTGAATTACAAAGAGCAATTCTGGATATTTACCTTGAAAATCGTATATCCCAAATGACCTTAATCAGCAAACTGATTGGCACATATTGTTGTAATCCTCATTGAATGCTTCAATTAAGTTTTACCCAATCAGATTGTTATTGTGGTAGACCCTGTAGGAGATTCAAAAGTACTCTGCAGCCATCTTTTTTTTTAAAACCATGGGTGCTGACTGACAGCAAGAAAATCAACCTGCTTTGTGGAGTTTATATTGAAGAAGCCCATGTTTTTGAGAACTTTAAGATAAGTATAGTTGAAAAGTTGCATAAGCGTTTTGACTTATTAATGCTCTGAAGCAGAATTAAGCTAAAACTATTCGAAATGTGACTGTCGTGGTTGGCTGTATGTTGATTTTTAATAGTTTGGTCACAATAAAAATAATAAAATCTACTAAGAGATTAGAAGCAGCTGATTGATAGCAGCTCTGAATAAACTATTCCGACAAAAATATTTGGAGTAAGTGACTGTATACAGGATTTGGTGGTGTCACTTGTGGAATTTATAACCTGGCTGCAGGATGAGGGGATGTTTAGGCATGCTAAGCTGATAATTGTGGATATGGGTTCTTTTTGAAGCTTGGTAGGCAGCAGGACACAATAAAGGAACTTATTGTAAAGAAGGTAATGGAAGGTTGGGTGAAGGAGACCCTGCCAATGTGGAATGGGCACGATAACCTGTCACCTTGCACATGCTGAGAGAGGTTATCTAAAAAGCAGCAGAGGTGACAAGGGATGAATCCGAGGAGAGATTCTTCAGGGTGGTCTTCTTGATTGTGTTCTTTGGTACCTTCAGGATGAGTGAGGCTATCCTCCAGTCCTTAGCAAATATGCCAGGTGCTGCTCTGATGTAACAGTGGGAAAGGACAGGATTGGGTTCTTCCTGGGGAAGTCAAAGACAGATCAGAACTGGAAGGGTAGAGCAGTGTGGCTCATTGCTACCAGTCTGATATTTACTCGGTGAGAGCCATGAGTGAGTATTTAAAGGTATGCCTGAAGGTAGAGGAAATCTCCCTGCAACATAAGTATGGTAACTGCCTATCCCAGTTTTGGTTCAGAGTCTTATGGCATAGGGCACTGAAAAAAGTTGGGTTCAAAGGGGCAGGTCTGAATCTGCATTCCTTCAGGATTGGAGCCGCCACTATGACTCACAGATTGAGTTTCAGGGCTAGGCAGATCCAAACGATTGGGAGATGGGCATCAAACAGATGCAAGCTATATATCAGGTAGTGGCGGGCTGGGGTTTTAACGCTGTGCTTTCTCACATTCCATCAGGTAACAAAAGGACCACAGTCTAGATAGTTGGACATTCATACATCTTTTGGACCAGTAGTAGAGCATTGGGAAGCCGCTATCAAAAGCAGTTGGACTTCTTGCTGGACACCGTAACCATACATTGGCTAGGGAAGCGGGGGATGTTTTGGGACCTGCTGCAGCCTGCCCTCAACAGCTGGCGCAGAGGTAGTAGTCATCCTCCAGATTTCATTTTGCTATATTTAGGCGGCAATGACTTGGTGTCCACCAAGAGCATTGATTTAATCATCAACATTAACAGAGACTTGACTTGGATATGCGCCGAGTTATGGGCAGGCATCATTTGGCCCCAGATATTCCTCCAGCAGAATTGGGCAGGATCCCAAAAGCTAGAGGAAATTGAAAGACATAGAAAAAAGAAAATTGCAGAAGTGGGGAATTTTGTCAGGGGTTTAAGCGGGGTGGTGGTCAAGCATGAGGGCATTGTAGCAAAGGGGCAGTGAGAGTACATAAAGAGGATGGGGTGCATTTAAATTACATTGGCCTGGATGTTTTTAATGCTGATCTGTAGATGGCTGTTGGTGCGGTGCTGACAAAGGGGTGAATCGGGCGACAACCCTCCTAGTAGTGGGACCTTACTAAAAAAAAGGGGGGAACCACACTTTAATGGAGGCTCAGGTACTGATCAGAGGGTGCCTGTGCCTGGAACTGGGTAGGTCAGGTACAACAGATGAAGGTGCCTGGGCTCAGAAAAATGATCGTCCAAAATACAGGGCCCACCCGGGCACTAACACAGAGCGGCTGGTGGCGGAAGGAGTATGCTCCAGCCATGGCATGGGCCAAAAGGTAATTTTTAAAACCGCAAGAACAGCATGGTACTCCTCAATGACAGTCACACTCAGGCAGAAGGGGTATTCTTGTTATGGTTGTTTACATTCATGATGTGGAATGTTCAGATAATTTTGTTGGGGGATGTTGGTGGTGCAGTTTATTGCAAGCTGTGGCCTGTTAATCCCACTAACAAAAGTGTTTCGCACTAATGCCAAATGTCATTGATGTGTTGATATAGGTTGGGGATGGGGGGGGGGGGGGGAGTGAACAGGAGCCTGGAAGACCCATACAGTTATACAGAATACAGCTCTATAAAAGATGACCTAGGCTGTAGTCCCTTCAGTGTTAATCAGTTAGATTCAGCAGTCAAACCTACCCAACTATGCTGGATGGATATGCGGTTATAGTTGATTAGATAACTTTAATCAATCACAGTTCCACTGAATATTGCTAAGCAAATAAACTTGGCTACCAGCCCTCAGCATAAAAAAAATAAGTCTAAATCTAGAAAGGCGATTACTGGACATCTTGATTTAGGTGAATTTTTAATCCCATCTTTTGTGCAGCCACAATTTGCCTAATAGCATCCAGAGGAAGAGCAGTTTTCAAAGTCATTTTTGAGCATAAACATAGTTTGTATGCTTGTAAATGGAATTTTTGAAGCTTTCCTTCAAATATGTACATAACTGTACCAGTGCTTTAGGGAGGCCTTCCTGGAGGTGGGGGTGCAGGTGGGGCAGAGAGTGCACTCATATTTCCCAAAGTGGGCACATAAGCATACATGGAAAAGTTACACTCAACAAATAATTTTCAAAGCCAAATCTAAGGTCTGCCTCTAAGAATTATGCACATAATTCATATTTATGAGCATTTTTTGAAAGTTATGCCCTATATGTTGCTGATTGGAGGCATTCTACAAAACATTTTACTTCATGTCTAGGAGACATAGTTAAAAAAGCCTTAATAATGAGCCTTATGTGAGAAGGAATGCAGCATTAAGGGGCATGTTTACTAAAGTGTGTTAAACACTTAATGCAGACTTTGCTATGCAGTAGCTGTTGGTGCAGGGCCACCCTAACGGTTGCCGCATGCTACAAAGACTGCCACAGCAAAAACCCCATGCTAGGTGCTTAGCACAGGTTGAGGTAGAACTGAGGTGGCTTCAGAGTGGAGATCAGATGTAGGCGTCGGTGACAGCATGCTGTTACTACTGTTGAAGCGGCATTAAATGCAGCCGTGTTACCATCAGGACCATAGTGTAGGCGCTGCCTGAAGGGATTTTAAAAAGGTCACATGGTCAAAGCCTCCCCTTGATCCATCCCCACCTCTGATATGTTCCCCCTTCTGATCAATCTCCCCCAACCTCAAGGACCCCCAGGTTCCCCCCTTGTACAGCACCCCCCACTGTACATCAATGTTCCCCCACCAACCTCCTCCTGATGAAAAGTCTTCAATCGTAAATTGTCCCCAGAACATTTACCCCCAGCACAAGGCAGACTCCCTCCCAAGATAAAAACCCCCAAAGTGAAACCCCCAAACCCTCAACCCTGACCATCTCTTGACCTACTGGGACTTACCCAAGGGTATTCCTGGTAGCCTTAATGTCAATCGCTTCCACCTTGGTTGACATAGGAATCCAAACTGATGATACTTTAGTAAACAGGCTCCTATATATTGTTATTATTTTATTATTATTATTATTATTTAACACTTATAAAGTTCTACTAGGTGTACACAGCACTGTACAAACAGAGAAATAGACAGTCCCTGTTTTATGCATGTGTCCTTGCAGTATGCTTAATGTATAAACAGAGACGAAAATGGTTAAATGCAGAGCATAAATTCCAGTAATCTGTACATGAATACTTTAATTGCCAGAGGAAACTAAAATATGCAGATTTTAAAACTCTTAACTAATGTGTCAGAGAACTCAATAAAGATAAATCTAATTAATTCAACCCAGTAAATACAAAGAACACATCTGGCATTTTGACTTTGCATTTTCAATCCCAAAAATTTACAGTGATTAAGCAAGGTCAGAAGATTGCAGCATCATGCATTTATTTGTTTTCTGCCTAACTTCATTTGCAAATTAGTGGCCCTGCTCTTGATAGAACGAAGAGCAATACTTTTGCAGGGCATCTGTATCTAGCCATGGTATATGCTGCTCAGGGCGTGATTATGAGAAAATTATTGTTCTGCTAAATGAGACTTGCAAGTTCACTTAATTAACTTAAACACACATTTTTTTTGATAGACTACCAAGTGGTTTGAGTTGTATACATAGTGCAAAACAGAGTTGTGCTTTACCTAATCAACTGTACAATTTACAGTCCTCATCTAAACATTTTGGGGGAAATTACTGTAAGGTCAGCTTTGCGGCAAGAAAGATACTTCAGTCCTGGTTTCTACTACCAGGGACTAATGATAATGCTCCTGAAGACCTCATGGGGGAGGGATTTGAAGCATCAGGGAGGGAGGAGTGGCCTAGCGGTTGGGGCAAGGTACCACAGGCTGGAAGGTTGGTGGTTCAATTCCCACTAGAGGACAGCAACCTTGGACTGGAAGGATTGGGGTTTCTAGTCCCACAGGTGCTCCTTGTGGTCTTGGGCAAGCCACTTAATCCTCCATTGCCCATGTTCCCTGTAAGTATTAGTGTATGTGTCTCAAATCCTCTTGATCTGGTAAAAAGCAGGATATAAATGCTACTAAATAAATCAGCTGGAACTATTTAGGGAAAAACTCTGTGAACTGTTAGAGCTTATACCCCATTAAATCCTCTTTAGTGACTTTAGGTTTCTTATCATGAGCCACAGCTTAGATCAGGAGTTCTCAATCCAGTCCTCGGGATACATCCAGTCAGTCAGGTTTTCCAGATAACCACAATGAGAGAGATTTGCAGACTCAGTAATATCTACCATATAGAAAGTACATCAAAAAATAGTTCTTGCATAGACTTCATTCAGTATAGACCGACTTCATTCAGTATAGACCACCTTCATAATGCAGTTAAGAAACTTCAGGCACAGAGATAATATGTTATTCCTAGGTGAATGGAGGCTCTTGAAAATAAAAGCAGAAAAAAAGAATCTTTACCTGTTGAATTTCCACAGATTTCTAGCAATATGCTTACAAAATTCTATCAGGAAATATAAAAATGCCTGCAGATCACTTTCCATCTGTTTCAAAGGTTTTTTACTTGTGGCCCCATTCTGAACGAGGCACATCTGGCCTGTCCGGACTTCCAAAATCTGGATGGACAGGATTGCACCCGATTCTGCACCCAAGGGAGCTAGACATTCCCACGAGAGCACAACTGGGGCAAAGGGCCCAAACAGGCTTAAATTCTGTGCTGCCAGACATACAGCCATGGCCCATCCAATCCAGCCAATACTTCTGCATGGAGCCTCAGTGCCATGGGGGTCCCATCACCATGGCACCCCATCACCATGGCACTGGGATGCCATGCAGGAGCCCAGATTACCCGTCACTGAACAAACCTGTTGTTCCCTGCTGCCAGATCCCTGACAGGGCCTGTCAAGGCCAGGATTGGGCTGCGGGGAACTACCTAGTGCTCCTCACCATTTTGGAGGAGGCCCGCTAGTGCTGATCTCCTTCTTTGGTGAGAGATATTCCAGCTCCATGATGGAATAAGTCCCCTGTCTAAGTTCTCCATGCCGGACATAAAGGGCTATGATTCAAATCGGCCCAGTGCATCCAGGGTCATGGGCACTCCTCTGCCCCGCCCACAATCCTCCTCCAGACCATCCCCTCCCACCCCCATCCAGAGCTCCTGCACGTCTCCTCTGTACATGTGGGGAGCTTTGGATTTGTAATTGGCCACATCTATTGGAGGGGATGTACATCCAGATTGGACATACATCCCCACTAAACGCTGCACGGAATGACCCCCATGGTTTCTCAGTAAAAAAACATGATGAGTGGAAGTGAGTGAAGTAGAGCAGAGGTGTCAGTCTTCAGTTGTTTAATTTTCTTCAGGATTCTCAAGATGAAATGATCTTTAGGTCCACTCTTTTGGTCACATTTGGTGAGGAGCATCCACATGAATCCAGGAGGGAGCATACTGGAGCTGTTCAGGTCATTGCATCCAAAACATGCAATACTGAGATAAAAAAGAAAGATGATATAAAAAGAAATCAGGAAATCCAATCCCCTCTTTACTTTTGAAAGCCTATAATACCCTCTTTGCGATTCGAAGTCACATACCCACTATATACTGTATACTTAACCATCAAACCTTCAATACACCTATAAAATTCTTAGGACAAAGACAAGGGATCATACTTGAAATAAAATTTATCTGAGGGACCAAAATCATCCTAATTGCTTCCAATCTACCCCACCAGGAAACTGCCAAAGTGTCCATCGCCTAGTAGCCTCCTCAATTACAGTAAAGAAAGAATCTGATCCATATTCAAAAATAAAGATTGTTCTAGATCATAACACAGGTACACTAAAAACAATTTTTTTTAAACTGCCTCTAATGTTTCGATTGATTTTTACATTTTTTGGTGCGCTGAATCAAAATCTGGTAACCAATTTGCTCCATCATGTACAGATTTTTTGCTACATTGGGTTAGCAGTTTGAGGTGAACGTTTCAGATTGAGTGCGATTGAGATAAAAGTTTCTTGGATGAATTCTTTATACTAATTGTTTAGTAGTTATTCAAATAAGAATAAAGAAAATTGTAACAAGGCAGCACATAAGAATAGAGTAATGTCAACAAAACACACTGTGATGGTAGCAAAATTGTCTGCACTTAAAACAGCTACATACATGTGCACAAACATTGAGCATATAAGAGCGAGGTTAGACACAAAGCAAAGCAAAGAAATGTGCAAAAAATGTTGTACAGGTATGTATGTAAGAATAGAAAACGCAAACCGCACCATTGCAATACATGAAGACAAACACCCGATGGTGTGAAAATAAAATTCTAATAAATGAGATCCGACACTGTGGTAATAACTAGCAAATTTTTATTTCAAAGTTTAATAAAAACACGATATTTGTCAACACAGTTTAGATTTTAAAGTCATTCTTGGGTCAATCAATCTCCTGGTGGGCCCGTTTCTTCTTCCCCCGAATGCTTCTCTTGGTGCGCTGCTTGGCGTATTTTTCATCTGGGGTTTCCCGCAGCAGCAACCAGCAGAAATCAGCCATCATAGTGGTGTTCCATCTTCCTTGGTACCTTCTCTCTGCGTCCTTGATGTCCTGGTGAAACCTTTCACCTTGTTCTTCACTGTACGCCCCCAAGTTTTCGGGAAAGTAGTTCACATGGGAGTGCAAGAAATGGACTTTCAGGCTCATGTTACAGCCTTGTTCTTTGAAGGCATTGAGCATCCTGGCAACAATATCCTTATAGTTCTCATCCCGCCTGTTCCCCAAGAATTTGAGAACAACATCCTTGAAGGAATCCCAGGCTTCTTTTTCCTTCTCAGACATCGTTTCAGCGAATGCTCCATCTGAAATGAGTTTCCTTATATCAGGTCCAACAAACACTCCTTCCTTTAGCTTTGCTTCAGAAAGTCGGGGGAACTTTGAGCAAAGGTACCGAAAGCACTCACCATCTTTTGGAAGGGACTTGATGAATTGCTTAATGAGACCCAACTTAATGTGGACAGGTGGAAATAGAATTTTATCACGAGGTACCAAGCTCTCATGAAGAACATTTTTCTCACCGGGTCTCAAATACTCCCGAATTGGCCAGTCTTTTTTCCCCCAGTGTAGGTCGCGGGCCCGGCTATCCCACAAGCAAAGGAAGCAGGGATATTTGGTGAAACTGGATTGCTGCCCTAATAGCATGGATAGAATTTTAAAGTCTCCACAAATCATCCACTTATGCTCATCATAACGAATCTTCTGAAGAATCAGGGCCAAATTCTCGTATTTTTCTTGGAGAATAACAGAGTGAGCAATAGGAGCTGAAGCGAATGTGTTGCCATTATGAAGAAGAACACCTTTTATGCTGTCTTTTGACGAATCAATGAACAGCCACCATTCAGCAGGATCATACTTGAGCTTAAACTTTTCCATCACTCCGTATATATCGTTGCAAAATACCAAATCTTCCTCTTTGCTGAAATACTTCAAAAATTGTGTCTCGCGGTTGTGGTACCAATAAAAAGTTGTTCCTGGTGACAATAGATTTTTCTGTTTAAGCCGAGAACCTAGCAGTTGGGCAGCATCTTTTGGGGGTCCTAAATCCCGGACTAAATCATTCAATTCAGCTTGAGAGAAAAGTTCAGGTTTCGGATCTGGTTCAGTTTCAAACTCGGAAGTACTGGACTCATCGGGAAAAGCCATCTGATGAGTCTCATCATGATCAGAACCGTCCACACAAATATGATCCAAAGATTTTGGTGGTTCAGGCACAGGTACTTCGTTGCTATGAGGCATAGGCCTAATTGCTGAGGGAAGGTTGGGGTAACTTATTACGCTCTTATTTTTTAAGTTGTATCCCTTCACAATGCAAAAGCAAAAATAGCAGTCACTGCTGTGGTCTCTTTGTTCACGCCACATCATAGGTATTCCGAAACGAAATGCTTGTTTTTTACCTTTCATCCATAAGCGTAGATCTTCCTCACATGTCTTGCACACTTTGTGAGGAGCCCACGGTTTGTCTTGATCGCCTAACTTCAAACCAAAATAGGCGAAATATACTTTTTTAATAAATGCAGAAATGTTCCTCTGCCGCTTTTTCACGGTATATTCCCCACAAATAAAACAAAAACTGTCCGGAGAGTTGACGCAACCTCTGGCTCTGTGAGCCATCACAAATACACAGCACTGCAAACTACAACTGTAGTGAACCACTTCGGAATAAAGCTGGATTACGACTGAGCAAACAAAAGGTAATAATGAACTTGCAAGAAACTGAAATTTGACAGGAACGTTCATGTCGCAACCACCGTGTTTGAGCGAGCGAACGAGGCGAGGCGAACAGGAAAGAACATGCGCCAGCGCGAGTACTGGATTTAGCCCCCCGCCTCCCAATTGTCCTGTTAATGTATAAAATGAATACAAAACACTCTAAAATATCATGAGGGAGTGTTTCTAGTTAGTTAACCATTACAACCTCTATTTTGGGCCAAGAAAATAAACTGCAGTCGGCTAAAAAGAAATTATGTGAACATTCCTTATATGGGTAAGAAATCTAATTTTGCAGGAAAACGTGACGTGATGGAACATTTTGGCTATTTTTCCTGGATTCAGCACCCCAAAATCTATAGGAATCAGTTGCAAAACTGGAGGCAGTTTTTTGGTAGTGTACCTGTGTAATTATACCCTAAAGATATTTTAATTGATTAGGTGACGATTTCAAAGCACACCCACCAGTATCCAGCTGCATGGTACAATGGTTCAGAGGCATAATCTCAAGACTTTTCCCAGCTGAAAAATTATTTCCTGACGTTGCTTTTAAGTTTACCTCCTGCAGTTTCATTTTATGCCCTTTAGTTTTACAGATTCCCCTTCTTTGAAAAAGGTTTGTTTATTTGTTTGTTCATTAATACCCTTTAAGTATTTAAATTTTTGTATCATATCTCCCCTATCCTTACTCTGCTCTAGGGTATACATATTTAGGTATTCAAGTCTCTACTCATATGTATTCTGCGCAGGCTCCAAATCATTTTGGTCACCTTCTTCTGAACCATTTCAAGTTTTTTTTTATATCTCCTGTGAGATATGGTCTCCAAAACTGAACACAATACTCCGTGAGGCCTCACCAATGAATTATTCCTCTCTGTATCCTTCTGGCTTTGGCCACTGCCTTGTTACATTGTTTCATCACTGAGGTCCTTCTCTTAGTCCATGCACACCAAACACTTGCCTCCTATCCCATACAATTCCCTTGGATTCCTGAATCCCAAGTGCATGACTCTGCACTTCTTCACATTAAATCTTAACTGCCAAGCATTAGACCATCCTTCCAGCTTTTGTAGATCTTTCCTCATGTTATATATTCTCTCAGAGGAGTCCACTCTTGCAAATTTTCATTCATCTGCAAAAAGGCAAACTTTTCCCTTCAGTCCTTCAGCAATATCACTCACAAATATATTGAACAGTACCGGTCCCAGAACCGATCCATGGGGCACCACTACTCACCTTCCTTTCATCCTAGGGAGCTCCGTTTATCACCGCCTTCTGTTGTCTGTCAGTCAACCAATTTCCGATCCATTTCATCACCTTAGAACCCATCCCCAGGCTGCACAGTTTATTGATATGCCTGTTATGAGGAGCAGTGTCAAAGGCTTTGCTGAAATCTAGGTAGATCATATCCATCGCATGTCCTTGATCTAGTTCTCTAGTCACCCAGTCAAAGAGCTAAATCAAGTTTATTTAGCGTGATCATCCTTTGGTAAAACCATGGTGCCTCTGATCATGTAACCTATAGAAGTCCCAGGTTGCTCTAAAAACACTAAAAAATCATCAGCGCAAACTGAAAGCTTACAACTAAACCCTGGAAAAACAATCCCTTGCACAGCAACATTCTGACAAAGAGCCATAAGGAGAGATTTTAAAGCTATATTAAAGAGTAAAGGGGAAAAAGGGCACCCTGCCTGGTCCTACAGGAAGGTAGAATAAGGGAGGATACCATTGGCAAAAATCCAAGAAGAAGGAGAGGAATAGAGAACTCTGCGTACGCTCCTTCCATTCTAAAACCCACATCAAGTAGGACCACTCAATGTGATTGAAGGCTTTTTCCACATCTAGGGACAGAGCCACTGCAGGAGAGTCCCTATCCCTGACTGTCGAGATCAACAAATGAAAAAATCTCCCACTGTCACCAGTATTAAGGGCATTCATGAAGCCTGTCTGATCGATACGGATAATCAAACCCAACACTTTCTGAAGTATAGCCAACATTTTGGCCAGAGGTTTGTTATCAACATTTAAGAATAAGATTGTTCTATAATTCTGCATCAAAGTGACATCCTTACCAGACTTAGGAATAATGATTATCTGTGCTTCTGTAAAGGAGGGGGAGGGGGATTACCCTCAAACATAAATTGAAAAAGCTAACCCTGAGGACAACTGAGGACAAACTAACCCTTTAAATTGTGTATAAAATTCTGCCAGCTTTATTATTATTAGAATAATACAGAGCATTCTGTAAAAAAAATCTCCTGTCATGCGGATCCACTCTGCCTAATGTTGTATTCATATTTTAACTTACATAAACAAACCAGAACCCATTTTATCTCCACCCAGAATATGTTGTTTTTCCAAGTCAGCAATTGCTTTTTCCATATCTTGAATCTGGGAGGCCTATTCCTTCCTCTTCCAAGAGGAGTAGCTCAGTATTTCACCCCGGAGTGATGCCTTAAAGGCCTCCCAAACAATGGTAAAGGGGACTTCTCCAGTTTGATTCCAAGGAAAAAAAATCTCGAGTTGAAAGCTTCTACATGTTGAAGAAACTTGAGATCAGCCAGAAGACAATTATGGAATCTCCAAGAAATAGATGGAGAGTTCACCAAATCCCAATGCTGAGTAATTGAAACAGCAGCATGATCCGGAATGAGAATTGGAGCAATATTTGACTCAATGATAGCATGCAAACATACTCTAGAAAGAAGAAAATAGTCAATTCTAGAATATATGGCATGTGGATGAGATTAAAAGGCAAATATCTGTCCAGTTGGATAGAGAAGCTGCCAACAAGGACTGCAACATTCACCATATTGTGAATTTCCAGAAAAGATTTAGAATAAACACCCCTTCATTGGGATCGTCTGTCCAGGATCAGGTCCAAAGGCTGATTAAAATCTCCAGCAAGAATCATTTCCATATCATCATGCTCTGCCAAAAGATGAGTGAAAAAATCTGGTGAATCCATATTGAGAGCATACAAATTCACAGGGAGAAGTCAACCCTCAAATATGACTTCCACCAATAACCATCTCCCACCAGGATCAGCCAAACAGAGTTGGACCTGAACTTGAAGACATTTCTCTCCTCATACCGCAAACTTCACCATTCTCTATGCACCATTCATATGAACTGCATTTTTCTTCCCTCCCTCTCAGGCATACTTAGAATCCAAGGTCAAAGGTGGAAAAATTACCTTGCAATTTTGGCTTGAACAGCTTTGGATTTTCATTCTGGGCTCTATACATCCTCAGGGCCTTAATCGGGAGATTGATTGGCAGAATCTTTTCTAATATTATCCAATGAATAAAGGAATTCTCGTGTTCTATGGGGGGTGTTCCCTTATCATTGGTGGTTCTTCTCATGATGGCATTGCACATTGGCCTATCATAGAAAAGCCCTTTTCTCAAAACAGCCTTTATTTCTTTGGCGTTTTATGGCAGCTACAATTTTAGAGCATACTGAGGATTTTGAGGATGCTTTCACTTGCACTTGAAACAGAGTCACTTGGGGACTCGAAACGTGCACATTGTGTGGTTGCCTTTTCCTTCGTATCAAGTTTGCATCTCACCACACTGCTGTTTCCCGCAAGATAAGTACTTTCATTTTAATGAGTTTGAACTACATATTGAGTAAAATGATCAAGTCCAACTTTTGAGGTTGAGTAAAACACTCCCCTCCTGATAGCATCCCTGACACAAATAAATAATTCTTGAGAAGGGTGCATACATGGTAATTTTTCAATTTTTGACCTTATTATACAGTACATTACCATTGGGAATTTTTGTTAGATACTTCGAATCCATGCATAACTCCTCTTTTTATTTCCTTGGCCCTTTTCTCTGGAATAATCTCCCACCTGCCCTCCAGTTAGAACTATCATTTCCCAAGTTCAAATCACTGCTCAAAACTCACCTATTTTCCATAACATATAACTTTCCACCATAATTCTACTTCCCCATATAACTCCCCATATAACTTCCCCATATAACTTTCCCCATAATTCTACTTCCCCTCCCTAGCTACACTCTCCAGTCTGTTTTCTGATATCTTGTGCTTCTTTCCTGTCCATTATTGGCATTCCTTTCTATATGTATTTATAATTTTGGTTTTATCTCTGTAAACCGCTCTGCTGTCCCTCACTAAGGGCGGTATATCAAGTTCTAATAAATGAAATGAAATGAAACCCCACACTTCTTATGAACAGCAGACACATTGATATGTTCCCCCTACCACTTTTTCTTGAGCTTAGGACACAGAGACAAGGGCATGTGAGTTTCCTGTAGAAAAAATATGTCACCCTTTTCTTTCTTTAAATAGGTGAAACTTTTTTACATTTATGCTTAATTGCTGTAGTACGAGCCAAATCCGGAACAAACAGAATCTTCCAAACTTGCAAAAGTAATGATGGCTTGGCTTTAGATGCACAAAGAATTTGTAAAACTTGAAGATATTTCAGGAGTTTAGCTACAATAGGACGTGGGCCCTTATTTGAGGCTAACAAGCATGAAGGAACCCGGTGCACACTGTAGATCTCTGGGAGAGGGGGGCTCTGAAAAGCAATACCCAGTAACTCCGGAATAATTAGTTCAAGATAGTTATTCATATCTGTATCTACAATACCTTTGAGAACTCCTAAAATACAAATGTTATTTCACCTATTGCGATTAGCCAGATCTTCCAAATCATTCTGAAGAAAAGTGATTGCCGCTGTGTTGCATTCAAAATGGGACACATAACCTTCCAGTCCATGACTCAAGAGATTCCAGACTATGTTGTGAGACGAGCAATGGATCGTTAAGGGGTTCAAGCTCACCCTGAACCGACTTGGTCAATTCCAGTTGAGAATACATCAATTCCTTCAGCTTTAATATCTCCAATGAGGTAGGGTCAGGCTCTGTGACCTTCTGAGCTCGGAGGGTCGATCTTATGGCGCTTTAGCCCAGGCGCAATAACATACTGCCCATCAGCCTTTGAACTCTTACTAGTTGCCATCTTCATACCAAATTAAGTCAAAAAAGGTAAATGGATGATGTAACAAAGCAGATTATACTTCAAAGAGGGCTGGATCAGTAGGAGCTCTCAAGACATGTAACTGCTCTACTTGGGTTCCACAGCACTCCCCATACTTGCGATTTTGAATTCGATTTACAGTGAACCATCCCTCCTGGCATTTTTTTAAAATTGTGAATACACTAAACCCACAAACTAAAGTGGAGTTAGCATTCTTAAAAAAAATCCTTGCGTCGATATTAAAAGAATAGCACAAAGAAACCAACAAAAAGATAAGGCAAGGATGGTATATTATATATCCTATACCATCCTTGCTATGTCCTTTTGTTTGCCAATATTCACAGTTCTTATCCAGATGGCCCATGGGGGGGGGGGGGGTATTTGGATAAGGTCTATGAGTGAGATATTCACTGGGAGACTAGCCTAGCACTATTTGGTTAGTGCGGGGGTAGTCAATGGGTAGAGTTAGAATGATGGGGCAACTATTCAGATAAGTGCTGCTTTTATCTGGAGAATGGTGATTTTCATCCGGCACTTACCAGATAGCTCCGGCTGCCTGAAAAGCAGCTTACATTAGTATTTAGATAAGTTCCAGCTGAAAATTTAAGCTATCCATACAAGGTTGATTTATCCAGATAGTGGCTGCACAGTTGGATATTCACCATCTGGATACAGCCCATCTGAATATGAGACACCTTGTTTATTTGCAATTAGAATTCATTACCTCATGGCCAGTCTTTACGGAAATCTCACTCTAAGTGTAGTACAAATCGTACTGGCAAGAGAGTACCACCGGTATGTGCATATGCCTTTGTCAGAATAGTGATCACAAAACAAGAAAGATTAAATTAATGCATGAGTACAATGAAGAAGAAATTGCTTGTTTTATTTCTGTAGGCATTCTGAGTACTTCTACTACTACTATTAAACATTTATAAAGTGCTACTGTGGTAGACTATGGCCTATGATAGCCTGCAAATATGAAAGGCCTGCAAGTTAGGCCCTGATTCCAACCCCCATCTTAGTAAAGAACCAAAGGTCTGTGAAAATCTGAGAAAATTGCTTTAAACTGCTTAATAAGAAGTTTTTCATGAATTCATAAATCTTTCATTATTCTCTTGTGTTCTGAGGATAGAAATGTTTCAATACCTGCATTCCTAGAGCCAGAAACGACCTCGGAGTAGAATTGTATCCATACCTAGAAACTGTACCATTGTTAGAACAATCCTAGAGGAGGAAGCGGGGTGCTAGGCCCCGAAAGGATCTCCGATTGGACAAATGCAGGGGGCATTGGGACCAATAGAAAGTCTGCATGTATCAAACTGAAAAGAAATGTATAAAATGAATATGTCTCTGTAAGAACTTTGCTCAGTCCTTTTTGAAGCTTGACTCTCTGAGCTTTGTGTAGAATAAATTGGCTTGGACCCTGCAATTGATTCCTGGATTTATTCATTGTCTGCACTTCGCTGCTTCATATTCTTGGTGCGTTGGCCGGGAATGTGTGGATAGTGAATGGTATTCAAGTGAATATTCCACGTAATTTGCCTCCAGGTTTGGCCCGGTTGGAACCGTGTCTGTCCGACCACGGGGGAAACCTCAGGCGCCACCGATCCTCTTGTGTCGGAGAGGGTTCCACCCTGCCTCGGCGGACCACTGGGTCCGGCCAGCCAACACCTTCGAACCCGAGGGGAGTCCAGGATCCAACCCAAGAACTGGTTTGGTATCGGGAACCGGATCCGGTGAGTAGACATTTTCTTGTTCAATAGTCAGTGAAGCCTGGGGAAAAGTCTTGCATGAGTATGTGAGACAAATTTGGTATAGACTAACTGAGAATGTCTTGCATAAGTGCGCAAAGACGAGAGAGCTTGATCACCTCTCATAAGGGCGGTCCTAGTACGCTCCGCATAAGGGTTAGTGGAAGCCGAAGCTACCGACCCTTTGGTTGGGATAGTCAGTTAGTCAGAAAAACCTTGGGCATTTGAAAATAATTTCTTGTGATCGTATGACTGCCTGTGTGATTGAGAGGTCTTGAAATACAGACCGAGTGAGAGCGGACTCCTGAGTAGCGCAGTTCCTGGCCGGGCGACCATGCCCAGGTCGCGAAAAGGAGGAAGCGTGTGGTGTTTGTCCCCCCCCCAGTGTTCTGTGGGCTGTATGGACCCCTTACCTACAGCCATACTACCTACCCTTACTGTCTGTTGTCATGTACGTCATTACATTTATGCCATTACGATTATGGGAGGGGCGGAGTCCACGCAAACTCCGTTGGAATGTATGATCAAGAATTTCCGTAAAGGATTCTCAGGAGACTACGGAATAAGAATGTCTCCGTCTCGATTAAGAATGTTATGTGATAGGGAGTGGCCTGTGCTAGCTACTTCATGGCCCCGTGGGGGCACCTTTGATGTGGAAATAGTCTCCCGTGTTCATCAGCTTGTACAAAAAGCACACCCTAATCAGTTCCCCTATATAGATTCCTGGCTGGGTGTTTGTGAAAGGCAGCCCTTTTGGATGAAGCGCTGCTATGAGGAACAGTGTAGAATACTAGAAGCAACCACTAGGGGGACCCAGAGGTTTGAGGAGGGGAAGCCGCCTGTGTATTCCGCCTCAGAGTCCCCAAAAATCTTGGCCCGTTTACCCCAGTACCCATGTAAGTTAGTTCCACCAGCTCCGCCACCTGAAGCTGAACCTGATGAGGTACCTCAGCAATTACCGCCGCAGTAGCAAAAGAAGCCCACTTCCCCGAGTGATAGCCCCGAGTCTGGCCCAAGTACACCAGGGGGACCATGGTCCTTCGATGATACTGGGAGCGGAGGCTCTCCTGCCAGTTCAGGGTCACCCACCAAGGAAGCCTATACCCGGGAACCATATGATTTAAGAAGTGTAACCCCAAAGAAGAAGGAGAAAGCAGGGCGCCTAATGCCATTGCGTCAAGTGCCTGGTTTACCTATCCTAAATGATCAGGGCCAGATGGCGCCAGGACCAACCAGTCTAATCTACGTGCCTTTTTCCACTACTGATTTATTAAACTGGAAAACACATTCTGCATCCTATACTGAGAAGCCCCAAGAATTGACAGAGTTGATGTCTAGTATAATGCAAACTCATCAGCCTACCTGGACTGATTGTCGCCAGCTCCTGTCCACTCTCTTTGCTACTGAGGAGCGAGCGCAGATTGTGCAAGCAGCCATCCGCTGGTTAGAAGAGAATCCCGTAGAGGCAGGAGAAATGAATCTCCCACAAGCAGCCGCCGCAGCTTTCCCAAATGAAGATCCTAGATGGGATCCAAATGATGAAAGGGGGGCGGCGGCCCTAATGCGATTTCGCCAAGCCTTGCTGCAGGGCCTGATGAAGGGAGGCCAGAGGGCCATGAATATCGGGAAGGTATCAGAAGTTATCCAGGGTCCAGATGAGAGCCCAGCGGCCTTTTATGAGCGGTTGTCTGAAGCCTATAGATTATATACCCCATATGATCCCGCCGCTCAGGAGAATTTGCGCATGGTAAATGCAGCCTTTGTCAGTCAGTCCCAGAGAGACATAAAACGAAAATTACAGAAACTGGATGGATTTGCGGGCATGAATAGAGCACAGTTAATGGAAGTTGCTCAGAAAGTGTTTGTGAATCGTGAAAATGAACGTAATAGAGAAAGTGAACGAAAGATGAAGAAGAAAGCAGATCTTCTTGCTGCCGCTTTAGTTGAACAACGTGAAGGAGGTTTTCCTAATCGAAGGAGCAGAGGACGTGGAAGGGGTCGTGAAAATAATTGGACCCCACTGGGTGCGAATCAGTGCGCCCATTGCAGAGAAGAAGGACATGGGAAAAGTGAATGCCCGCATCTTGATTCCACCCCCAGGAGGGGAGGAGGGAGTCCCTGGAGAACAGGAGGCTGATTTCAGAGTTGTGGAAGAATGGATCGAGCACTGTTCAGCGAGAAAGGGAAGAAGCTATTGAGGGAGTGGCAGTTGTAACGGGCTATGACGTGGATGAAATGGACGAAGACTAGGCCAGACCAGGCTCCAAGTTCACCCTGGGTCCCCAGGAGCCTATGGTCAGTTTGAAAGTAGGGGACCAATATATGGACTTTATGGTAGATATAGGAGCTGAACATTCAGTGGTGGCAAAGCCAGTGGCTCCTCTTTCCTCTCGATCTGTCACTATTATTGGGGCCACTGGAGCTAGAGCCACCAAGCCTTTCCTGCAGAACTGCATCTGTGAACTAGGGGGACAGAAAATAACGCACCAGTTCTTGCATATGCCTGAGTGCCTTATTCCACTTTTGGGCCGAGATATGCTTGCTAAGCTTCAGGCGCAAATATCCTTTGCTGAAGGGGGAGAAATGCAAATGACTGTGAACCCAAAGCCTGCTGGATTGATGGTGCTAACTGTTCCCCGGGAAGAAGAATGGCGGTTCTTCAGCGTATCTCCGACCAAGCCAGCCAGTTCCTGTATACCTCCTAACCTTTTAGCCCCGACAGAAGTATGGGCAGAAGATAGTCCACCTGGCCTAGTGAAGAACATAGCCCCTGTCATTGTTGCCCTCAAGCCAGGAGCGGAACCAGTGCATGTGAAGCAGTATCCTCTTCCTCGACCAGCTATTGAAGGTATCCACTGCCATCTGATGAAACTATTGAAGTATGGACTTCTCAAGGAGTGCCAGTCACCATGGAATACCCCCCTTCTCCCAGTTAAGAAACCTGGGACAGGGGATTACCGCCCAGTACAAGATTTAAGGCGGGTAAATGATGCAGTTGAAACTATACACCCAGTGGTGCCAAATCCTTATACTCTCTTGGGACTGATCCCTGCTGAGGCTACTCATTTCATTGTCCTGGACCTGAAAGATGCCTTCTTCTGCATATGCCTAGCCCCCACCAGTCAACTTTTGTTCGCTTTTGAATGGCAAGACCCCACAACAGGAAAGTGGGGCCAACTCACCTGGACTCGATTACCTCAAGGATTCAAGAATTCACCTACTTTCTTCAGTGCTGCTTTGAATCAAGATCTCTCAAGTTACTCAGTGAACCCAGGACAAAGGGTTCTCCTTCAATACGTGGATGACCTGCTGATAGCCACCAATTCATAAAGTGAATGTCTACAAGCCACTAGTGAACTTTTGCATCTTTTGAACGAGGCGGGATACAAAGTCTCAAAAGCCAAGGTGCAATTATGTCAAACTGAAGTTAAATATCTAGGATTCCAGTTGTCTAGTGGGATTTGATGCTTGGGACCGGAACACAAAGAAGCTGTGTGCAGTATTCCCACTCCAACCACCAGGAGGCAAGTAAGAGCCTTCCTGGGGGCCGCAGGATACTGTCACATATGGATCCCCAATTTTGCTCTGCTAGCAAAACCATTGTATCAAGCTACCAAAGGAATGGAAAAGTCTCCACTGGAGTGGGGACCGAACAGGATGCAGCATTTCAGTCTCTGAAAACCACTCTGATGTCATCACCAGCTCTGGGTCTACCAGATGTCCAGAAACCTTTTCATCTCTATGTCCATGAGTCACAAGGGAATGCGCTGGGGGTACTGACTCAATCTCTTGGATCTTGGCAACGGCCAGTGGCCTATTTGTCAAAACAGTTGGATGTGGTAGCAAGAGGTCGGCCCCCTTGTTTGAGAGCTGTTGCAGCGACAGCCCTTCTAGTGAGCGAAGCAGACAAGCTCACTCTGGGACAGAATCTACAAGTTACTGTGCCACATTCTGTTCTGACTCTCATAGAGCACAAAGGAAGTTTCTGGCTAATGAATTCACAAATGCTGAAGTATCCAGAGTATGCTGTGTGAAAACCCCCAGATACAATTGAAGGTCAGTCAAGCTCTGAATCCTGCTACGTTGTTCCCAATTAGTCCTGGCTCCCCTGATCATGACTGTTTAGAAATTATGGACACTGTATTCTCAAGTCGCCTGGATTTGACTGATGTTCCTTTGGAGAACCCAGAACAGACTTCCTTTGTAGATGGAAGCAGTCTCGTCATCAATGGACATCATTGTGCCGGATATGCAGTGGTGACCCTCGATCTGGTAGTTGAGTCCTCAGCTCTGGCCCCAGGAACTTCAGCACAGAAGGCTGAACTGATAGCTCTCACTAGGGCACTGACATTAGGAGAAGGACTCCGATTAAATGTGTACACAGATTCCAAATATGCCTTTACAACTTTGCATGCACACGGGGCCCTGTATAAAGAACGGGGGTTGATCACCTCAGGAGGCAAGTCCATTAGGTATGGGCCCGAGATATTAATATTATTAGATGCTGTGTGGGCCCCTAAGCAAGTTGCAGTCATGCACTGTTGAGGTCATCAGGCAGGAGTAGGTGAAATTGCCCGAGGGAATAGATTTGCTGATGCCACTGCCCGAAAAGCAGCCATGACTGGACGAGTTGTGGCCCAAGATACTTCAGTACAGGCAGCCTTGTTCCCTGTGCCCCTTATCTCATGAGCTCCCTGATACACTACAAGAAAGTTAGATTACTTCTGTGAGAAGGAGGGAGGTGTCCTAACAGAAAAAGGTTGGATAGTGCTGCCACCTCCAGAGGGTAGCTCATCTCCAGGTCCCACAGTCATTCCTGAAGCATTAGGACCAGCCTTTGTTCATGCTTTTCATCAGGCCACACATTATGGGAAAATGGCCATGCAAAGAGCCCTAAGACCCCATTTCTGTATCTCACTACTAGGACCCCTGTCCGCTTCAGTGGCACAGCAATGTTTGACGTGTGCCAAAAATAATGCTAATCAGGGTCCCACTCCGCCCCCAAGAGTTCAGTCAGTAGGGGTGACCCCTATGAGTGATATTCAAGTGGATTTTACTGAAATGCCACAAGCAAATGGATACCACTACCTGTTAGTTCTAGTTTGCACATTTTCTGGGTGGGTAGAAGCTTGTCCCACCCGAACTGAGAAAGCTCGAGAAGTCACTAAAATACTGCTCCATGAGATTATTTATTTATTTTATTTAGCTGTATTTATATCCCGCTTTTCACCAGGTCAAAGCGGTCAATTGGGAGATACATTTAACATGAGGGGATATGACACACATACGCTAATACTTACAGGGAACATGGGCAATGGAGGGTTAAGTGGCTTGCCCAAGACCACAAGGAGTGCCTATAGGACTAGAAATCCCAGTCCCTCCAGCCTGAGATTGCTGACCCCAGGTGGGACTTGAACCCCTGGCCCTCCGGCCTGAAGTACCTTGTCCTAACCACTAGGCCACTCCTCCCCCATTATTCCTTGATTTGGAATACCATTGACTATAGGATCAGACAATGGACCCTCATTCGTGTCCCAAGTGACTCAACAGTTAGCACGAGCTCTACAGATACAATGGAAGTTGCACACTGCCTATAGACCCCAGAGTTCAAGGAAAACGCATGAATAGAACCCTGAAATCTCAGTTGTCCAAACTTTGTCAAGAAACACACCTAAAGTGGCTCCAGGTTCTCCCTATAGCCCTTCTTAGGAAACTTTCTGCTCCAACCAAGGCTTTAGGAGTTTCTCCTTTTGAGATTTTGTATGGGCGACCTCCACCCATTGTACAGGGAATAAAAGGAGATATGAAACAAATTGGATCTGAAATAACTAGACAAGAACTATTGGCTTTAGGTTCTGTTTTGCAGAGTCTTCATATCTGGGTGCAAGATCGATTGCCCAACAATCTGACAGAACCTCTACATCCCTTCAAGCCAGGAGTGTCAGTGTGGATCATAGAGTGGAGAAAGACCCCACTGGCACCACTTTGGAAGGGACCTTATGTTGTCATCTTATCAACCCCAACTGCAGTAAAAGTTGCAGAACTCAAACTCTGGATCCATCACAGTCGAGTAAAGCCGTTAGCCACTTCTGAACTTGGTCAATGGACTTCAGTAAATGACCCAGAAACTCCATTGTGGCTTACATTGCGGAGACAACCGGCATTGTAAGAGTCTTCAGAATCTACAATTCCACCCCTGTCATGCAGGAGTGGCAGTTGAAGCAGAGAAAAAGAAGATGAAAAGACTCTACAAGTTCATCATACACAGTATCTCAGTTCATCTCCAAAGACTGTAACCATGATGTTCCTCCCCTACTGCCTTATGGGAGTGATAGTCCTGGGATTCCTGGAAAAGACTTTTGCCTTACCCCCTTGTGCTTGTACAAGATATCAGCAGGTCAATTTTCAGAGTAATAGGAGTGACCAAAAAATATAATAATTACTCTATTAGTAACAGCACTTAATATAAGTAAAGGTAGAAAAGTAGGTGCATCTCCATAAAATAGCACAGGGACGTCTCAGACTAATCGGCACAAAACACAGACACAATGTATCATTCAGTGCCTCGATAGCATCAATGACAGTCCACCGGCCCAAACAGTCTCTTTTTATCGCTTTTTTGTATATATATATATATATATATATATATATATATATATATACATAGTGTTTCCAATACACCCACAATCTGTAACAAAATATTAAATATCCGTTGCACTTAACTTCACTTCGTATACCCCCTTGTGCAGCTTGTATAACTACCACCCGAACTGGAATGAAGGTCACTCAGACGTTACTTTATCATTCCTACTATACTTGCACTGGTATAGTTAGCCGGTGTGTGTATAATGGTACAGAGTTGAATATCTGTACGAAGCGGAAAAATAAGACTTGCTACAACCCCCGGCAGAACCCCTCTTATTATGTACTGGAGATACGAGGGAATAACGAGGAGGGAGCTCTCATAAATGCTACACAACAACTCTCCAATCCCACAAAATATGTTATCCTGACCTTTGATGCCTATGATGTGATAAACAGAAATGCCTATCACAAGTGCGGATCGTGGGAGCAAGCCTACTACTATGATGATAAATATATGTGTCCTGAAGGAGCATACGAATGGGGACAGTGTACTGGAAAAAGTTCCCCAACTGTCTACAGCACATCATCTAAAGATGCTTACTATTGTCCAAAGTGGGAATGCGTGCACTATGCCACTTGGTCTGGTGGGCCTACTGGATGAGAGGGAGATAAACGCATAGCCAGCCTGGAAAGATTATCCTTACCAGAACCTCGGAAGTGCAAGAAAGGTGCCTGCAATCCTCTACAGCTCCTCATACTTAACCCCAGCCAGTGGAAGCAGGGGTTCAGATTTGGATTGCGTATAGCAGGAGGAGGCATAGATCCTGGAACTTTTATACATATACAGCTAAATACTAAGACTCATGTGTCCGCACCTTATCAAATACATCACTCTTTCTATGAGGCCATGAAGGCAGAATTTGAAGTCCCTCATACCTCCCAAAACTTGTTTATTGAGCTCGCTGGGGCAGTAGCATCTTGTCTCCACATCTCGGACTGCTTCTTCTGTGGAGGAACTAGGATGGGAGACCAATGGCCCTGGGAGGCACAAGAGGTGAACTATTCTATTCCTTATAATCAGACTGCTTTGCATAATACTACTAGTGAGTGGGTCCTGGCCCACCCTATTGTTGGTAACTTGTGTTTTGCTCGCTCTGGACCACAGTTTACTATGCAGGTTGGACAGCTGGTCTGTCTCAATCAGAGGTTCTACAACAGTACCACTAGGAAGACGTCCTTGTGGTCGGGGGTCAACACTCCAGAGCCCTCCAACCCTTTAGTCCTCTTTCCTAACCTTGCCAGCATCTGGACTAATTTAGCGTTTCATGGTACCTGGCAAGCACCACCTGGACTATACTGGATTTGTGGAACCCGAGCATATGCTAGGCTTCCTCTCCATTGGGGAGGAGCATGTGTATTGGGAACTATATGACCTTCCTTCTTTCTTCTGCCTATTTCCCATGGAGAACAACTGGGCTTCCCTGTGTACAGGAGTCGACAGAAATGAGAGGCCTTGAAAATAGGCCAATGGGACAAGTGGAATGATGAGGAGTGGCCACCAGAGAGAATCATTTCATACTATGGACCTGCTAATTGGATACAAGATGGGACATGGGGATATTGCACTCCTGTATATATGATAAATCGTATTATACGTTTACAAGCTGTTGTTGAAATAATAACTAATGAAACCGGTAAAGCACTAACTCTTTTAGCTAAGCAGAGTACACAAATGCGTACAGCTATTTATCAGAATTGTTTAGCTGTAGATTATTTGTTAGCAACTGAAGGTGGAGTATGTGGAAAATTGAATTTAACCAACTGTTGCTTGCAGATTGATAATAATGGACAAGTTGTTGAAGATATAGCTACTCAAATGCGAAAACAAACATATGTGCCTGTTCAGACCTGGCATGGCCTGAAGCTTGATGTGTGGTTTGGTTCAGCATTTTCATGGTTAGGTGGTCTAAAGACCCTTGTGTTTATTGTATTATTCCTATTAACTGTATGCTTATTGCTCTCATGTCTATTACCCCTTTGCTTACGTATGATAACCTCAGTAATAGATAGCACTGTAGAACGGAAGGCAGCTACAAAAGTTTTAGCTATGTGGCAATATTACCCTATACCCCAAGCTGATGCTGTTACACGAGTATAATATGTGATTTAATTCTCACCCTTTCGCACCTGCGGGTGAGAATAATCAAAGGGGGGAATGTGGTAGACTATGGCCTATGATAGCCTGCAAATATGAAAGGCCTGTAAGTTAGGCCCTGATTCCAACCCCCATCTTAGTAAAGAACCAAAAGTCTGTGAAAATCTGAGAAAATTGCTTTAAACTGCTTAATAAGAAGTTTTTCATGAATTCATAAATCTTTCATTATTCTCTTGCGTTCTGAGGATAGAAATGTTTCAATACCTGCATTCCTAGAGCCAGAAACAACCTCGGAGTAGAATTGTATCCATACCTAGAAACTGTACCATTGTCAGAACAATCCTAGAGGAGGGAGCGGGGTGCTAGGCCCCGAAAGGATCTCCGATTGGACAAATGCAGGGGGCGTTAGGACCAATAGAAAGTCTGTATGTATCAAACTGAAAAGAAATGTATAAAATGAATATGTCTCTGTAAGAACTTTGCTCAGTCCTTTTTGAAGCTTGACTCTCTGAGCCTTGTGCACAATAAATTGGCTTGGACCCTGCAATTGACTCCTGGATTTATTCATTGTCTGCACTTCGCTGCTTCACTACAAGGCATACACAGCGCTGTGCAAACATAGATACAGACAGTCCCTGTTCATCAGAGCTTACAATCTAATCAAGACAGACAAGACAAAAGATAAGAATAAGGGTAGAACCGGGAAGGGTAAGGAGACAGAAGGATACAAGGGATCAGCATCCAAAAGAGCCTCAAAGAGGAGCGCCTATAGCATAGATTTGAAAAGAAGCAGAGATGAAGCCTGACACACAGACTCAGGAAGTTTGTTTCAGGCATGAGGAGCAGCAAGGTGAAAGGACTGAAGTCTGGAGTTAGAAATGGAAGAAAAAGGCAAAGAGAGGAGCAAGCCAGTAGAAGAGCGGAGTTCACAAGGAAGGGAGTAGAGAGGAAGGAGAGAGGAAAGGTAGTGAGGAGCATTTAAAGGTTAGAAGGAAGAGTTTGAATTGGATACAGAAATGGAAGGGAAGCCAATGAAGTGACTTGAAAAGAGGGGTTATATGAGTATATCGAGGCTGGCGAAAGGTTAGTCACGTAGCAGAGTTCTGAATAGATTGAAGGAGAGAGAGATGACTCAGAGGGAGACCAGCAAGCAGGAGGTTGCAAGTCAAAATGGGAAATAATTAGAGAGTGGAGAAGTGTTTTAGTAGTGTGTTCAAAGAGGAAGGGGCAAATTTTGTTAATGTAATAGAGAAAAAAACTATGGGCCCGATTTCGATCCTGACATACATTTCCTTTGTACGTCCGGGCTGACCCAGACGTACAAAGATCGCGATTCTGATCCTGTGGGGCACGTCTAGCCCCAAGGGATCAGAATAGCAAGCAAGCCTGTATATGCAGGCCGGGACTGCGATTCATTCCCAGCCTGCACGTACAGGCACTACCTAGCTAACTCAGCCAGGGCTTTTAAATGGAGCCACAGTGCCATGAATCAGGTTGCCATGGCACTGCAGCTCCATTTAAAAGCCGTGATGCCGGCCGCTTGCTACAAAGGTTAATTCCCCGCAGCCCGACCCCCAATTCGGCTTCCTAAGGCCAGGGTCGGGCTGTAGGGAATTAACTTTGTTGTCCCCCCCCCCCCCCAGCCACTTCCATGCCCCAATGCAGACCAAAAGAATAACTTCCCTGGACATTTCACTGGCCCTGGACTTACAGGGCCAACATTAGAATCGTCCCTGTATGTACAGGACTGGTGACCACTCACTCCCCGCCCACTCTCCACCCCCATGCTGCCCCTTCCCTGCCCTCGTATAACTTCCCCACACAACTGGTGGGGAGGTTATGTAGGGGCAGGAGCTGGCACAAATAGCGGGGATGGACATCCATGCCCACTATTCGTGTCTGAGAATAACCCCCTATACAAATGAAAAATCCTCACAAGGAGCCAAATGTCACTCTAAATATTCAAAAATTCCTTATGTAGGCTAATGTCCACACAACGTCTATCCACAATTGTTCAAGCATCCATTGAAATATTCTAAAATAAGAAGAAAAGACCTAAGTAGCCCTCGGAGCCAGAACAGACTCAAAACAGAGGGAGAGTCAGCCAATCAGAAACCACATTCAACTGGTGAACTCAAAATATCAACAGTCTGAAAAAACTCTTGTAAACTGCAGTAATAGTTACAGTAGCATACAAATCCAAATATAACATGAACATCTTGTGGGTCTTGCATAAATTGCTGTATATATTATACCCGAAAAAATCATAAAAAAATCATATGAACAGTGACTTAGCTTCTTCTCAGCTATTGTTCCTGCTGACTGTCATAACCCTGATACCAGGTGTTTCGCCACTGCTTGATTAATCAGGGATCAAGACAGCATGTCAGTGCACTAAACTGACAAGAAGGCAGCCACAAATAGACACCAGGTGTTAAGCCGCAGCTGGCTTCCTCAGGGAGCATGTCAGCACACTAAACCTGAAAAGCACACAAACAAAAAAATCCCATATCACCCATCAATGCTGACCACAAAATACTTACATATCACTGATGTTAAGAAGGCATACTGGCAAGGAGGCAACAACAAATATAATCCCAAGTCCACTGGAAATGAAAATGAAACTAAAGCGCAGGACAAAACAAAGCAGCCGACCATGATCTCCCACACAAGACAGAAAAATCGCCATGCCTGCACAGCTAAAAATAAAACTCCCTACCAGTTTCATTGAGTACAAGTTCACGCTCTGCCCCTTTTCCTTATATAGAAAGCCAATGAAAAAAACAGGAAGCCTATAAAGCACCCGAATCAACATGGCTGATCTTAGATGCAGTGCACAAAAAATAGGAACTGGCTAAAACAGAAAAGAAAAAGAAAAAAGAAAGAAAAAGGCAAAAAGAAAAAGGAGAAGAAAACACTGAACACATACAACATAATCAAAATTGGCAAAAAGAATAAAACATAATGTTAAAATAAAACAAAAAAATGTGGAATAATGAGATGAAAAAAATGCAATAATGTCCCAAACCATCCTGCCCGGGCCGACATTACAGACAGGCCTTCCAATTAATAAAGCCATTAAGTCCTGACAGCCCCAGAGTGTTCAGTTGAAAAATCCAACGTTATTCAGCCTGAAGTAAAGTCCTATCCCAGTTCCCACCATACTCCGACGGGAACACCTGAATAATGACCAGGCAACATAGCTCTTCAAAATCATATGTCAAAGACTGACAATGTTTCACCATGGGTGCTTCTTTGACATGATGTCGGAGTTTGCTCCGATATTCAATCAAATGTACAAGGAGCGAGCAACGTGTTTTTCCCACATAACCTAGAGCAGAGGGACAAGAAATCAAATATACCACTCCAACACTATTACATGTAGTATCTTGTCAAAGGGAATAGGAACAATCATTGTATGCAAAAGATGATGGAGCAAACCAAACAGTGGCCACATTTATTATGGCCCCCCTATCAGCTCTCCATAATGATGTCACTAGCAAAAGCAGAAGGACAAAGTAAGTATTTCAAATTCAGAATCCTAGTGTAGACTGTCCTGACATCCAATTTCTGTAAGCCCAGTATAAGCTGAAAATTTTGAGAATGCTATTGAACTATCTTTGAGAGCCTATAACTAAGTGGATTGATTTGGGTGATGAAACGCACCATCCCATCATTGGAGACAGTGAATTGTATCTTAAGCGACAGCAACCATGATCTATCATTAAAATGTTCTCCTGTTTGGGCCTGTCAAACCAGATGTCTAGGGTATCCTCGATACAGAAACGCTGCTGCCAATTACTGAGACTGTTGTTTAAATTCTATAATTTTGGAACAGTTTCTGTGATAATGCAGGAACTGAGCCAAAGGAAGGCTCTCCTTCAAGCGCAAAGGGTGAGCACTGGAATAATGTAGAAATGCTGTTTTGTTTGACAGCTTGCGATAGACTGTGATCAACAGACAGTCTTACTGTCTGAAAAGTAATAGTCCAAAAATGATATACATGCTGCATGGAAATCGAGAGAAAAGTTAATGTTAACATCATGATCATTAAGCCATCCATGAAAATCTGATAAAATCTGAGAAGAACCAGTCCATAACATGAATACATTGTCAAAGTAACAAATCCAGAGACGGTTGCACACCTGAAATGGGCAGTCATGTAACTGGACATGCTCAAAATTAGCCATATGCAGATTTGCAATGGAAGGGGCCAAGGATGTGTCCTCTTTGTACACCAGAATCTCTCAGGAGGGTGCTGTTGAAGTAATTCAGCAGTGTCTCATTGTTCGTCAAGACCTCAGCAATATCATGATTGATTTTCTTTTGAGATTAATGAACCTAGCTATGACCGGAATTTTTTTTTTGTTTCGATGGTCAATTCTTTCAACAGATTAAGGGAGTCGCTATGGGGGCCACAATGACTCCTTGCATTGCAAATCTGTATATGGCTAATTTTGAGACATCCAAGTGGTGATGTCAAAGGGTAGGCAAAGATAGGAACCTAGAGTGTCAGAGAAATATCAGGTGTAAAAAGATAGATCTGAGAATCGTCAGCATAAAAATTATATTGAAATCCATGGGAGGAGATGTGAGCACCAAGGGACTGGGTGTAGAGAGAGAAAAGGAAAGGGTCTAGAATACACACGTAGGGTACACCAACTGAGAGTGGGATAACAAAAGAGGAGGAACCACCCAAACAAACACTGAAAGAGCAATGGGAGAGATAAGAGAAACAAGACAGCACAGAGCTCCTAAAACCAAGTGAGGACAATTTGTCAATGAGAAGATGGTGGTCAACAGTATCAAAAGCAGCAGAAAGGTCAAGAAGAATAAGGATAGAGTAGAAACCCTTAGATTTAGCCAGGAACAAGACGCTGGAGACTTTGTCAAGTGCCATTTCAGTAGAATGTAAAGGACAAAAGCCAGACTGAAAAGGATCTAAAAGGGCTTGAGAGGAAAGAAATTCAAAACAATAGTGGAGGACTGCATGTTCAAGAAGTTTGGAAACAAAAGGAAGAAGGGAGATGGGAAGATAATCAGAAGAACAGCTAGGATCAAAAGAAGGTTTCTTGAGCAGAGGTATGACCCACAGCATGCTTGAAGGCTGCAGGGACAGTAGCAGTAGAGAGTGAGAGTTTGAGAATATGTGAGATGGGATGAAAGAAAAGGAAATGGAGTTAAGGAGATGGGTGGGGATAGGATCAGAAGAGCAAGTTTGGAGGAGGAAAGAAGATGAGAGGTTTCTACCCACCTCTACTCCCACCCACCCAAGGCATAAGCTCAGCTTTATAGGCTCTTAGACCTATTAGAGGAAGGGATATTCAAATTCACTTTCAGGTGCAGCTGGTTATCCTCACAAGGAATAGATTTTTTAAGGCCCTGAAATTAATTAATCTTGAGGTGAACAAAGTCCCTTAAACGTATTTGGTATAGTTGTATCAGTTCAAGTATCTCTAGTAACTTCAACCAAATTTGATAACTAAATAAAACCTTAAAACTAAGAAGCAGACAGCAGTCCAGCAGAAAGATGGAGACTCTCCAGTTTTTTGCATTGAGTGTCACATGTACGATTTTCTCCAAGTTGGTGAGTGGTCATAAGTGTGCACTAGGTGCAAGGAGCTCTTTGCCCTCAGAGAACAAATGTGATCTTTGGAGGTTAGAGTAGCAGATTTGGAGAACATAAAGAAGTCAGAGAGGTACATAGACAAGACCTATAGGGAAATAGTACTGAAGTCCAACCTCCAGTCTGACAGCCTTTCAGTTGCCATGGAAGAGAAAGGTCACATGAAAGGACAGCATCACCTTGGTGAGGGAGGAAATGATCCTGTAACTGTACCAGGAGATGTAAAACCCTCTCACACTGAAAAGCTTTCTCCAGGGCCATGTGCCCATGAGGGAAGGTTTAGGCCAGCTGTTATAGTTGGTGGTTCTATCAGTAGGCATGTAGATAGCTGGGTGGCTGGTAGACATGAGGATTGCCTGATAACATGCCTGCCTGCTGCGAAGGTAATCAACCCCATGCACCACCTAGACAAGGTTTTAGATAGTGCTGAAGGAGAGTCTGCTGTCTTGGTACATGTTGGTATCAATGACATTGGAAAATGTGGGAGGAAGGTTCTGAAGACCAAATTTAGGCTTTTAGGTAGGAAGTTGAAATCCAGAACTTCCAGGGTAGCATTCTCTGAAATGCTTCTTATTCCACACGCAGGACCCAAAAGGCAGGCAGAGCTCCAGATTCTCAGTGCATGAATGAGACGATGGTTCAAAGAAGAAGGTTTCAGATTTGTTAGGAACTGGGCAACATTCTGGGGCAAGGAGGGGATCTTCCAAAGGGATGGGCTCCACTTTAACTGGGATGGAACCAGGCTGCTGGTATTAACCTTTATAAAGGAAATAGAGCAGTTTTTAAATTAGATAATAGGGAAAAACCGACAGTTTCCCAGGTGCACATGATTAGGAAGGATGTATCCTTGAAGGATACAAGCAAAAGAGGCAAGTTAGGGAATCCCAACAGAGACATTTCAATAAAGATAAAAGTAACCCAGATATCCTTAAGTACAGAGCTGGAAGATTCCAAATTACCCATATCAATTTATAACCAGATTAACATGAATAAAATACAACCTCTAAAATGCCTTTATGAAAATGCTAGAGCCTAAAATATAAGATTGGAGAGCTAGAATATATAGAACTTAATGAAAGGTTACTGTAGATATGATTGGTATCTCAGATACCTAGTGGAAGGAAGACAACCAATGGGACACTGTGATACCTGGGTATAAATTATATCACAATGACAGAGTAGATAAAATTGGTGGAGGGGTTGCACTCTATGTTAGAGAGGGCATAGGATTAAAGCTTTGCAGGAAACAAAATACACCGTAGAATCTCTGTGAATAGAAATTCCATCTAAAAAAGAGGAAGGCAATAGCAGTTGGGGGTGTATTACTGACCACCCGGCCAAAAAAGAACAGATGGATGATGAAATGCTGAAAGAAATCAGGGAAGCTAACAAAAGTTATGACACAGTAATAATGGATGATTTCAATTTCCCTGGTATCGATTGGGTCGATGTCACAGCAGGACATGCCAGGAAGATAAAGTTTCTAAATGAAATAAATGCTTCCTGGAGCAGCTGGTTCCTGAACCAACAAGGGGGGAAGCTATTTTGGACCTGATCCTTAGTGGAATGCAGGATCTGGTGCAAGAGATAAGGGAGTTGGGGCCACTTGGAAATGGTGATCATAGCATGATCACATTTGATTTAATATAAGGAAGAAGGATGGCAAGGAAATTCACAGTACTACCATTTAACTTTCAAAAGGGAGACTATGATAAAATGAGGAAAATAGTTAAGAAAAAACTAAGAGGAGTAGCTACAAAGATTAATGATTTATATCAAGTAATGGCGTTGTTTAAAAATACTATCTTAGAAGCCAAGAACAGTTATATTCTGCTCTTTAAAAAAAAGTGGAAGGAAGGCCAAAAAACTGCCAGCATGGTTTAAAGGTGAGGTTAGAGAGGCTGTTGTTTCCAAAAAGCATCTTTCAGGAAATGGAAAAAGGACTCAAATGATGAAAACAGGAAACAACATAAGCATTGGAAGGTTAGATGCAAGGCATTGATATGGCAAGCTAAGGGAGAATTTGAAAAAAGCTTGTCATGGAAGCAAAAACACATAATAAAAATGTTTTCAAGTACATTTATAGCAAAAAACCTATGAAACAGTCAGTTGGACCACTGGATGATAGAGAGGTAAAAGAAGTAATAAGTGAGGACAAGGCAATAGCAGAGAGATTGAATGAATTCTTTGCTTTGGTCTTTACTGAAGCAGATGTGGGGAAGTTACCTGTGCCTGAAATGGTATATAAAGGTCATGTATTTGAAGAATTGAAAGAAATATCATTAAACCAGGAAGATATATTACAACTGATATTACAATTGATAAATCGAAGAGTAGCAAATCACCTGGACCAGATGCTATACCTCCAAGGATGTTGAAAGAACTGAAACATGAGATTGCAGACCTACTATTAGGAATCTTTTAACTATCATTGAGATTATCTATAGTACCTGAAGACTGGAGAGTGGCCAATGTAACTCCAATTTTTAAAAGGGATTCCAGGGGTGATTCTGGAAATTACAGACAGGTGAGCTTGACATCAGTACCAGGCAAAATGGTAGAAACCATTATAAAGAATAAAATTACTGATCATGTAGCCAACATGGATTTAGCCAAGACAAAGGTGAGTTGGTTGATATAGGGCCCCATTCCGAAACGCGGGTTGTAGGGCGGTACGTCCCATTTATTCCACCAACTCTCCCTGTATGCCTGTGCATCAGGACAGGGAGAGCCAAGGGGCGGGGGGAGGGCAGGATTGGAGAGGAGCGGGAGTGAGCCAGCTTGGCAGTACATACAGGGCTGACTCAGGTCACGGCCCTGTATGTGGTGCCAGGCCTGTGGGGATGCACTGCTTATTCCACCTCAAAGATTGAATAAGCAACACTTTTGCCAGATTGGAGCCTGGTGCAGGGGTGGGGGGTCCCTACTGCCCAATCCAGGCCACAGCAGGCTAGTCTTTGATCAGGTGGTGGGGGAAAAGGAGGCCGGGATCGCTGGAGTTGGGGGCGCCCATGGGGCCATCCTCAAGCCTGATTCTGACTACTGCAGGAATGTTTTGTTCCCATCATCTAGAATCAGGATCAAAAGGGCCTATCTTGCTTGGGGCTGTCTGGATGGCCCGGACATGCCCCTACCAGAATCAGGCTCATAGTGTGTCTGGATTATCAGAAAGCCTTTGACAAGGTCCCTCATGAGAGACTTTTGGCAAAATTAAAAAGTCATGCGTTTGGAAGCAGTGTAGTATTGTGGATCAGGAATTGGTTAAAAGATAGAAAGCAGATAGTAGGGCTAAATGGCCAGCTTTCTCAATAGAGAAAAGTAAATAGTGGAGTACCACAGTGATCTGTGCTGGGCCCGCTGCTTTTTAACATACTCAGAAATTACCTGGAAATGGGAATGACAAGTGAGGTGATCAAATTTGCAGATGACCCAAAATTATTCAAAGTTGTTAAAACTCAAGAAGATTGTGAAAAATTGCAAGAGGACCTTGATAAAATGGAAGACTGAGCGTCCAAATGGCAGATGAAATTTAATGTGGACAAGTGCAAAGTTATGCACCTAGGAAAGAACAATCCCAATTACGGTTACACAATGAAAGGTACCACCTTAGAAACTACTACCCAGGAAAAAGATTAAGGTGTCATCATGAATAATACATTGAAACCCTCTGCCCAGGGTTCAGCAGCAGCCAAGAAAGCAAATAGAATGCTAGGAATCATAAGGAGAGGAATGAAGAAGAAAACAAAGGATATTATAATGCCTCCGTATTGTTCCATGGTGCAACCACACCTTGAATGTTGTTTGCAAGTCTGGTTGCCGTATCATAAAAAGGATATAGCAGAATTAGATAAGGTACAGAGAAGAGTCACCAAAATGGTAAAGGGGATTGAAGGATACCGCTATTTATTTACTTTATTTATTTAAACTTATTTTTATACCGCCTTTTTACCATTCAAGCAGGTTTACATTTAACAAGAACATAGCAAAGCTTTGGTGGGCCTCTGATGTACATAGAACTAAACACTGTGACTTTTGAACAGGATAACAGTGTACATTATTTTCAACTATTTACAAGATACTAGAATTGTGTAACAATATTCTTAGTTCTTAATTGCTTACATTGTAGCCAGACATATAGAGCTGAGTAAATATTTACATTGGCTTGGGTTGCCCTATGAGGAGAGGCTTAAAAGGTTAGGGCTCTTCAACTTAGAAAAGAGACATGATAGAGGTTTATAAATTAATGAATGGAGTGGAACGAATAGATCGGTTGTTTATGCCATCAAAAAGTAGAAAGACTAGAGGACATGCAATGAAACTACAATGTAACCCATTTAAAACTAATATGAGAAAATATTGTTTTACTGAACTTGTAACCAAACTCTGGAATCGTTACCAGAGGGTGTAGTAAAAGCTTTTAGAGTAGCTGGGTTTAAAAAAGGTTTGGACAAGTTCCTGTAGGAAAGATCCATAAACCATTCTTAAAAAGGACCAAGTAAATGAACTGCTTACCTCAGGACGAGAATTGTGGAACCTCTGTGCCTTTTTGGGAACATGCTAGATACTTGTGACTTAGATTGGCCACTGTTGGAAACAGGAGATTGGGTTTGATGGACCTTGGTCTGATCCAGTATGACTTTTTATATGTTCTTATGTTCTTAAAAGGATGAAAGGGTAATAGAGATAAATAGGAAAAGTTGGTATTGAGATGGGGGAAGAGGGGTTTAAATTGTTGTAGTGGGGAATTGGGGAGTAATCTCATGGATTTTGTTATGGAAAAAGTTGGCTAGGGTTTGGGCAGTAAGAGAAGGAGGGGTTGGGGGGAGGTGCCTTTAGGAGAGACTTAAGAGTTGAGAAAAGACAGTGGGGATCAATGGCAAGAAAATTAGTCAGTTGGATATAATAGTTTTGCTTGACAAGTGCTAAGGCTGACAGGAAGGAAGTAAGCATGAATTTGAAGTGAAGAAATTCAGAAAGGGAGCAAAATTGGAGCCAAATGTTCTCAGCTGAGCAGGCACAGGAGCGGGTAATTGAGGACAACCAGGGCTGGGGCGTAGTGCGTCTCATAAAATGTGGGATGGGTGAAGCAATAGTATGCAGAGCAGAGGAGAAGGTAGTATTAGAGGAAACTATAGCCTCACCAACAGATTTAGAAGATAAAGTGGAAGAAAGAGGTGATGAGACAATAGTAGAAAGAGCCAATGGATCAATAGCATGAAGATTCCTAAAAAGGTAGGAGGAGACAGCGGGGGATTGAGGTAGGGACTGATGAAGGGTGAAGCTTAGGAAGTGATGATCAGCTAAGGGAAGAAATGAGGTATGGAAATTTGAGGGTAAATAGTTAAAGAAGAAAACCAAGTCAAGGAAGTGACCACCCTGATGAGTGGGAGCAGAAGAACAAAGTTAGAGATTGAAAGAGGAGGCAATGGAAAGGACTTTAGAAGCAAAGGAGTCAGAATGGCTACCAGCATGAATATTGAAGTCACCAAGAATAAGCGAGGGGAAAGAAGAATTTAGAAATAGGGAAAGCTAGGAGTCAAAGTCAGCGAGAAAGGTAGAGATGGACTTATCAGGGGGTCTATACATAGCAGCTATCCAGACAGATAATGGATTAAAAAGGTGGATGGAATGGACTTCAAAGGGGGAAAAGGAGTGAGACAGAAGTAGAAGGAGGGTTTGTAGTTGGCAGGAAGGAGAAAGCAGAAACCCAACACTACCACCACGGCAAATTGCACAAGGAGTGTGGGAAAATTGATATCCACTGTGATAGAGAGCAGCAACTGAAGCAGTGTCATCAGGGAGGAGCCAGGTTTCAGTAAGAACTAGAAATGCAAAGGTCACGAGTAAAGGGGGCTTTATTAAAAATGAAATGTGCATTCTGTAATGCACAAGCGAAAGGGAGAGAGGAGGGGAAGAAGAGAGAAATATAGATGAGATTAAAATGATTGAGAAAGAAATGGGACTGAAAGAACTGTCTAGGGGAGCCAGGGTTAGGATTAATGTTACCAGAAGAAAGAGGGAGAAGGAGGAGAAGAGTGTGAGGCAGAAAGGAGATGGAATGGCAGAAACGAGGATGAGGTATTTTAAGAGAGGAGGTAGAGGGATGAATGAAAGGAAGAAAAAGATGAAGTTCAAGAGCTGAGGAAAGGGAGGAAGACAAGATTGGGGAAGAGATAAGCAGAGAAGATAGAGGCAAATAAGGAGGGGGTATGAGGAAGTTGGTATGAGGGAAGAAGGTTAGGGAGTGACAAAAATAAAAATAAAAATAATGTGGAGCTATGAGAGGAGAAGAGATGGAGGGGGAAGCAGAAGAATTAATATAAGAACTATCTTAACAGTATTAATAATACTAAGTGGAAAGAAGGATCAATCATACTGTGCAAAGGCATCAGCTGTGCTGCATGGACAAATTCAAGAGACTGTCCTCTCTCTTAACTTAGGGGTATGTTTACTAAACCGTCTTAATGTTACTGGCGCTAGTTACAGCGATAATGTGAAGAATGCCATATAAGGAGTGGGTGTTCCAGACCTAAGGTACCAAGAATCTGTATCGCGCGATAGGGGGCGCCATGGCACGTTAATGCGCGTTAACCCTAAGTACATGCCAGTGCAGTGTTAGATAATAATCTAAAAAATTCACCATCTAAGTTCCCCAACCATTTTCTTATTTCTTTTGTCGGAGCGTGTCGAGGGAGGGTAAGAATTGATTATCTAACCCACTCCAGACGACAAACTACTTTTTTTATTTTATAAGGTACTCCACCTCTAAATCAAGTTTTTAAAAAAAACTCTTAACTTATCTGTCCAGAGTATCAAAATTCTTCAATAAAGTTGTCACTGTTGTCCAATATACAATTTTCTGCACGATGTGCATGTTTCGGAAAACAAATTTCCTGTCTCAAGTGCCTTCCCGTCAGTATGTCCAACCAATGCAACTGTGAACCCAAAAAAGCACCCTCACAGTGCTGTAACCTAAGGTGCCTCATAAGGCGCCCTATAAGGCGCCCCATAGGTCACATTATAAAGTGCCCTATCTGCCAAGGCACCCTATAATGTGCCCTATAGGGTGCTTTACAGGGCGCCTATGAGGCACATTAGGCTACCGCATTGTGAGGGTATTTCTGCTGGCAGCACCAATTGAAATTAAGAGAAAATGCCTCAGACAGCCTTTTTAGATTACACCACTGTGGGATTGAACCCATGAAGTAACCAGTAGGCTACATCTCTATAGCTACTACCACACTGCTGGCTAGCTACACAATGACTGCAGGTGACCACACAAACTGTCTGCTGTGGTTACCAGAATAGGGTAAACTCACCCATACCCATGATGCACTGCACATGCAGAACAGCAGTCTACAGCTGATCACAAGATGGGGTATGCACCCCCACAGCACTTCGGCCTGGTAGGGGGAACAGACCGTGTGTGTTACTGGCACAGAGTAGCTACAGACCATGACATTGTGCGGGTCCTGTGCTCACCCTGAGGGTGAGGTGGGGTGGCCACCACCAGGTCTGCAGCATCTGGCTTTCCTGAGATAGACTATGTTGCAAGTCACCATCAGTGCCAGTGCGTGATAGGTAGTCTTTGCAGACACACCTAGGATACACCTGTGTCCATCTGTATTTCCCCAGTCACGTATAGCCCTTGTGCACTATGATGCACCCAGACTAGTGCATATCTTGTGTGGGTGCCATGGACACATGTTATAAGTGAAGGGGGGGTGTTTTGACCCTAAGGCGGATTATGTAGCGCCACCCAACCCACCCTCTGTGGCTGAGGATGGGGGAACAGGATCTCTCACCAACAGATCCACATTGTACATCTCTGCAATGGTGGCAGTAGAGGGGACCATCAACTCCAGTCCTGCTGGGAAACAGGCACCCTACAGCGCAGTCAATGCAGATCTATACGCATCAATAAGGCAATGGCAGACAGGCAGAATGCTGGAAAAGCTCAGCTCAGCTGCCCACACCACCACTATCTGACATTCACTAGCAGAGGGCACAGTCAGTCTCCACCCTGCAAGGTGTTCCAACCATACACATACTAACTAGCAGCCAGTCTGCTAGCTAGTATATAGTGCATATTACTGGAGAAACTGTGTGCACCCAAAAATGGGATGTGAGCACACACACCAAGCAGGTATGTCAGTGATTGGGCCCCAGAAAAGGAAACCCATAAATATCACTTGAAAGAAATACTGCATAGTACTATGGGGGAACCTAGCCATGCCGTGGTCACTGCTCAGTCAGGGTGAGAGTGACCTCCCAGCATGACATGCTGTGGCCACCCTATCCATGCAGGTGGTGGTCGGGCACTACAGTGTCCCAGCCATTGCCCTATACCCTGTGCAGATGCATCCTGCCCAGGCCACCCTGTCTGGCCCATACCCACAGTACCTTGCTCCTCATTATGCACATTGGCAGGCTAACACTGGAAACAGTGCAAGCAGTGTGGGCTTAGTAAGGTGTAGGCAGCCACAACACACTGGATAGACAGACACACTCTCCCACACCTATGCCAGCATTGTGCAAATATTGAGGTTTGTGGCAACCCTGGCCACCACACCAGGCATTGCTGTGGTACAGAAAACTGTTGGGGTCACTCCCCGGGGTGGTAAACACTGTCAGATTCAATAACTGAAACACACTCCACAGATATCAGAAAGGTTGCTATGATGAATCTCTATCAACAAATCATGTTTATCTTAGGATTTGTTAGATGACATTAATCATAGCAACCTTCTGATATATGTGGAATGTGTTCCCAAGTTTAGGACGGCATTGCTAAGGTATGCAGGTGCCAGTATTGGGAGATGTTGCTCCGCGCAGGGCCCAACAGCCTGACTCTCCATGAGGCGTTGGATAGTGGAGCCTATGGGTGTGGGTGTTTGTACCCCTGTTGGCCTCTGCTCTAGGGCTGAGTTTCCCAACTCCGGTCCTGGTGGGCCAAACACTGTTCAGGTTTTCATGCTGTCCCTAATGAATATGCATGAGATACATTTCCATACAATGGGGGCGGCACATACAAATGTAGAACAGGCATATTTTTTAGGGACAGCATGACACCTGAATGGTGTTTGGTCCTCCAGGGCTGCAGTTGGGAAACTCTGCTCTAGGGATTGCACATGTTTATGGTGTCTGTGCCTTGTAGTGTAAAATATAGGCATTTATGGCTTGTTTATTTAATCTGCAATAACAGTTCCGTCTTTATTACCATGGTTTAGTACTGGGTAAAATATAGGGACACGGTTTGCAGGAGCCACAGCTGGGGCTTGAACCTGTGATCTTCTGCCCCTGAACACACTGGCTGTGTGTATTGCACCAAACTGTTGCCACACATCATATCATGCATATCATTCCCTGGGGCTGCCATTAGTGTTTGTTTGACAGACCATGTCTGTTGCACCGCACGACACCCACCTAAACAGGGTTTGGCCTTGGTCTGCTATGGGTAGATGCCACTGCCCTCTCCACCACCAGCAACCCTCCGCCACCATGCTGACATACCCTTATGCCAGTGGTGCTGGTGGTGCGCAGTCCCAGGCCATCCAGTGTGCCGGTAGGCAGCTGTCTGTGGTGTGGGTTCTTGGGTAGGGGTGCCTACATGGACATGCACACTTCCCCCCGGCACCACCTGCCAATGTTATGTGCCCTTGGGGGTACCTGCTAGGTAATATCCCCTGTGACACTGTGGGACACACACTCGTGCCCATGTTAGACCCTCATCAGTTGTTGTCTTGCTGCTTTACAGTTTTGGCCTTCCTATGTGCCACCTAGGCATCTGCCTAGTTTGCACTGTGCCCCAGCTGGACCACAGCATAACAAACCTGCCCAATATAAATGACAAAACCCTGATTACCGCTATTTCACTGTGGGATCATTCACTTTGTAGGGGGACAGAGCATAGCCCCTTCCAAACATGATATCTTCCTTTTTACGTTTGTCAGTAGTGTTGCTTTATGTTTATCATTAGTAGCACTATTGGCCAGCTTGGTTATGTGGTTTTGGTCATTTAATTTGTTTATTTGCCTTTTTGGTTCCTGCACATGTATCACTACTATCACTTTTCTGGGTTTCCCTGGCTTTGCTGTACATTGCTGACTGAAATGGTTTCTCTCTCCTGCAAATGTGCCTCACACGCGAGGTTTTCACTGGCGCTGATTTTCAGACCTTCATTTCATGGCGTTAGTGTGCATGGGGCCTCTCCCCACCCACTCTCCGCCCATTGACCCCTCATCTCCACCCCTGGGGAGCCTTACTCCACCCTCTGCGCACCTTAACACCGCCACAGACATTATTGCACGATACTTGATGTTCTCACACGGTAAAGCGCCATTATCACACGTTAACATCATGTATCACGTGATAACGTCGCAGATGCAACGTTAGCACCATTTAGTAAACTTGCCCCTTAATGCAAATATCCACAGTAATTAGGTCCATGTATGGTATAGGCTGAGTCTTTTTAACTGATAGCACACAGTCACTGGTATAGTCCAGATATTCCAAAGGAGCCACTGCTCAGAATCAGACTCAGAAATGTGCAGGAGAGCTTTATCAGGGCTTCTGAAGCTAAGTTATAGATCCAGTCAGCACTGGTGAAAGCTGCCATCAAGCTAGATTTCAGACACTGCAGTCATAGCAGGCCCAGCCGCCACACATACTTAATCGCTGAGCTTAGTTCCCCTGCTTGCGCCGAAATGGGGATTGCTGGCTGGAAAGAGAGACAATCAACAGAAGGAGCCTTGCTAGTGAGAGATGGCAAAAAGATGGCATTTCACTCCGCCTGCTCCGCTGTGATAGCCCGATGCACTGGCAATCTGACGCGTTCGGTTTGCTCCCCGATAACTGGCAGATTGCATGGGCGCCTGTGTGCAGGCAAGTCGCGGTGCAATCGCCGGACTTCAGTCATTTTTAGTGGGTCCATACTTGCTGAAGTAAAGTACTCTCAGGATCTGTTTCTATGGAGTGATAACGACCTTTTAAGGTTAAACTGCAACAAAGCAATTGAAAGTATGGAGCTAAAGCTGAACAATACATATGACTCTAGAGACCTTCACTGTTCGTGCCTCTTTTTATCTGCAAATGACAGATGCTTATATGCAAAGATTTCAAAGGCAACAGAAATGACTAGTTTGATGGAAAGAAACATTTGGTCTTGATAAGAGAACAAATGATTAGGATCTAAAAAGAAAATCTAAACAGAAAGGTCTTATCTATCAATTATGTTTTATGCGATTTTAGCAAAAGAAGCCTTGTATCAATCATTATCTTGTCTCTCTTTTTCTTCTTCTTGGAAGTGGTATTTGGTGCGTAATGTTTTCTGCTCACATCTAAATATTGTTTCAGAAGCTAGCTGAAACTAATCTACCTAAAATAAAGTAAGTCCAGATAAGTTGCTTTCCCTGAACTTAAGAACCCATATGTCATATTTTTATCAGCTTGGAAGTTGAAATATGATTAATGATAGGCAGATTTGCAGATGCTAGAAAAGTAAAACATAAAAATATAGCCTTGAATCAAACTAAAAGCCGAAGTTATAGATGGGGAGACAAATGTGAGGTCAAAAAGAGTCATTGAATACATACAGAAGTTAACAAAGGACTTCTTCCTAGGTAGGTGGAATTTAGTCTTAGCTATATGAAAGTGTATAAAGATGAAACAAAGCTATAAACTGTTTTACCTTGTTTATAAATATGATCCTTCTTTATACAAGAGAGAGAAAAAAAATTAGCGTCTCAGCCTTTTTTGAGTAATAGTATACTTTTTCAATAAATATAAAGAACAAAAAGTAGAGAAATTGTATTCGAGCTAAATAGGAAAAAATTAACGCTCTGTGATGGTAATTTCTTTCCTTGGTCTGTTTGAATTGATATGCATACAGTATCTTTGCTTGGTTTCCTCCTCAGAAGTGGGAACTACTTTTTCCATCTAGAGATATGGCAATAGCAGCACTAAATTGCCTTTGACATGGAATTAACATGCTAAGTTGCTCATGCTTCTGCACTATATATATTTATTGAGACTTTCTATACTGTCCTGTCATAAATCGCAATTAGCATGCGTGCACATAATGATGCCTCTATGGGTGTTGCAAGGTACATCTATGTTGATCATGCCACGTGCTAGCATTTGCAATTGTGTGCTAACTGCCCAGAACACACCAGGCACTTGCCATGTGATGTCACTAATTGAATGTTAAGTATATACTTTTAGCCAAAGGCCCTCTAAGTATGTATCTGAGGAAGAGATAACTAAGAGAGAGAAGGAAAGAACTCTGAAAAGGAAGAATAGAGAAGGGAACTCTAACTTCTGATACAGACTGTTCACTTGCCTTTTCTCTCTGGCTGAAAAAGTCAGAGAGTATTCAAGGCCAAAGCCTCAAGATGGAGTGAATTTCTCCCACAGACTAGCAGCTCAGTGTGTGACCATGCAGTTCATTTCAGCTAACGCTGGATCTCTGCCATACCTTGACTTCATTCCATTCCTGAGACCTGAACCACAGCCACAGATATTTTGGCACGAGCTAAGGTACTGGTCCTTAATTTCTCCTGGAGGTTGGGGCTAGTCTAGACAGACAGATAATTTACTGAACATCAGAGTGCATGCAAATCAATTACATTGGTTCCTAAAACAAAGATTAGGTCTTTTGTTAATTGTAACATAGGGCTGAATAACATGCTACCTCAGAAAGCTAATTTATTCTAATATTTTCTCTATTTTTTTTTATCAGGAATAAAGTCTAATTTTCATACAAATAGGACTGGTTCTTGTTTTATCACACGATTTGTTTGACAGGTAGTCCTATGACATCCTGGGAAAGAAGTGTAGCAGGGTTTTTTTCCCCTAGACAGACCGAGTATTTACACATGTATATTTATCTGCTACTGATAGTATCTCCTACAGGGGGATATACGCCAGACCCAGATATATATCCCTGCTAAATGTTGCATGGAATAGAGCCAATTCTGAAGAAATACTTTCAGTCAGAAAGAATACAATTATATCCCTTTTATAGTCAAATATTTACAAGAAAAAGTCAGGAAACATTGGCACTTAAACCAGCTACCCACTACTTCATGTTAAGCTGGGTAAACTCACCATATCAAGGAAAATCTCTGAAATTTTTAACACCTCCCTTAAAGATTACTTAAAATTTTCAGGGAGAACCAGAAGTCTGATTTGTTAAAAAATAGTCAGATGAAAGTTCTTTACCCTGACTAAGGTCTCCAAATACTCCATTTCACTGTGTAGTTATAAAGGGTGGTATATCAAATGAAATAAGCATAAGCATAAACATAAACATAGAAACAAGGTATCTTTAATCATATTATAAGATAGTAGTCCAAGGACCTACCCTCCCATGGTGTTCACTTTTTCCTTTAAGAGGCCTGTCTACTAAGCATTTTCCCAGTACTGTAGGCACAGAATGGGAAAAATCTTTTAGTAGGCAGATCCTAAGTCTTCTCATTACCTGGTCCCGATCAGCAAATTTAGGATTAATTTTTATAGTAAGTTTGAACAAGAGTAAAATAAAATTAGACAAGATATATTGCATTCAAAATCAATATGGACCAAATTTTATCTATTATAACACTCTTCTCAGGGCCAGACTTATAATAGGATGATCCAGTCACCACCTCCATTGGAAATGGAAACCACTGCTGACACTAAAATCTTCCCCAAGGTAGGAAAAACTACTGGTTGCTCCCCCTTTCTTCCCACTGTCATATGTTGCAACTGGTTCTTTCCAGGGTAGGGTCTTTACCACCTGATATCCTTAATGCCTACTCCAGTGTAACAACTGTATGTCAGCTTCATTGGGACCAAAACCAAAGTTGACTTCTTCACTTTCAACTACACTGGGATAGAAGTCTAAATCTTGCAGATAATCAGTGGAGTGGGAGGATGTGCCCTATTTTTCACTGAAAGGGTAGTGGATGCATGGAATTCCCTCCAGATGGAGGTGGTGGGAGCAAATACAGTGATGAAATTCAAAATGGCATGGGACAGACACAATGGGTCCACTTATAGCAAGAGGATAAAATCAAAGCAAGCTTAAATATCTTTTAATAGAGGGGTGCTGACCTGCATGGATCAACAGGTACAACGTTAAACACAGGCATGGGGGGGGGGGGGGGGAGGTGACCTGCACAGAGGTGCAGTTACAACCACTCTAGCCACCTTACTGGGCAGACTAGATGGACCTTACTGGTCTTTATCTGCCGTAATACACTATGGGGTCTATTCCATCCCATGAATAGCGGGGGACATCCATCCCCGCTATTCATCCCCCATTCCTGTTCCCAACGAAGCCTCCCCATATGAACAAGGTGTTTGTATGGGGAGATTAGATGGGGGTGGGAAGGAGAAGGTGCGGTGGCTGAGTTAGGGCAGGCAGTGGGCGGTCCTCAGTCCCGGACGTACAGGGTCTATTCTTATGTCGGCTCTGTATGTCTGGGGGCATCAGACTGAATGGGGAACTTATTCCACCTCTGAGGTGGAATAGGTTTGTCTAGATGTTGGGGGAAGGCAGGCATGAGCAGCGGCACAGGGTGGAGGGTGCAGGAGATTCTCCGCAGAGTGACCCTGGCCATGGATGGCCAGATCAGGAGTCAGGCTGCGGGGAGTGAAAAAAGTGGTCAGTGACCGGGGATCGTGGCTCCATTCAAAAGCCTGACTGAATTAGCCAGGCAGGAGCCTGTATGTGCAGGCCAACCAGAATTGGGTCTGGGCCTGCAAGTACAGGCTTAGATGCGATTTTGATCCCACAGAGGCTGGACATGTCCCGCAGGATCAGAATTACGTCTACCTCTGTGCGTCTGGTTCCGACCGGTCGCACAGAGGCCTGCAACACGTGCATATTGGAATAGGCCTCCAAGTTATTATGCTATGGAGTGAAGGAGTAGCCTAGTGTTTACAGCACTGGCTTGGGAACCAAAAGACCAGGGTTCAGTTTCCACTAGCATTCCTTGTGGCCTTGGGCAAGTCACTTAATCATCCATTGCCTCCGAAGAATCCAAGTTATCAGTGTCCCTGTTTAATGTACATTACCAAGTTTAAGTTACAATGTAAACTGCTTTGAATAAAATGATGAACTGGTATTAAAAAAACAGTTAAATAAATAAATACTATAACTTGGCTATTAACGCAAAACCATTATTTTCCCCAAACACACCAATTTATAGGCTAAAGAAGACATCATTCACTGTCATGAAGTCACCAAAGAACAATATACACTTTTCACATGTATAAAAGGCTATTTTATAATGGAAAGGCCTTTAATAACATTTCTCTGTAGTATCCACACTATGACAAAATGGCATGCACTAATATACGCAGCACATTAAGGCATTCCCAGGGGTGTAGATTGTGTGGAGCAGGAGAAATTATATACCTTTTCATTTTATAAAATACCCAAATATATGTATAGACTCTTTGGTGAGACCTTACTTATTGTGTGCAATTCTGATGACCACACCTCCAAAAGTATATAAACTGGATGGAGTTGGTACGGAGGGTGGCTACCAAAATGGGCAGTGGACTTCGTCATAAGGCATATGGGGACAGACTTAAAGAGCTCACTATATATACTTTGGAAGAAAGAAGGGAGAGGCAAGGCTGATGCAAGGAGTTGAGGCACCCCAAGTAAACCCCATCCCTTTCGCTCCCATCCCCCGTGGCAACCATTGCCAACCCTCTCTTCAGCACCGTGGGGATGTTTGCTTTCACCCCCTCCAACATCTCATGCTGACTTCCCTTTCACAAACAGGAAGTCAGCATCGGAAGGTCTAAGGGGGCAGAAGCAAACAGCCCCATGGCGCCAAAGTTGTAAGATAAGTGCTGTGGGGCTGTTTGTGGCCATTGCTGCTGCTACAAGTCCTGAGAGAGATGACTGTGGTGGCAATGGTGGCCCTGGAGGGCTGGCACTCTAGGTGACTGCCTAGTTTCCTTAATGGTAGTTCCAGCCTTGGGGAGAGGGGAGATATGACAGAGATGTTTCAATACCTCCATGACATAAATTCAGAGTAGAAGAGCCTGGTTCAATTGAAAGAAAGCTCTGCAACGAGGGGGCAAAGGATGAAGGTGAAATGAGATAGAAGGAGTAATTTGCTGGAAACTTTCTTTATGGAAAGAGTGGTAGATGTGTGGAATAGTCTCCCAGTGGAGGTAGTAGAGACAAAGACTGTATCTGAATTCAAGAAAGCATGGGGCATACATAGATGGTGTCTAATGGAAACAGAGTGTCGGCTTGGTAGTTGGTATGGAAGAACAGAATGGATAGGCCATATGGTCTTTATCTGCCATCATGTGTTTATGTTGGTATGTTTCTGCTTTGTCTAAATGGTTCATCGGTATGTACAGTATATGCTACTGGGGTTTGTTCTGTGTGCCTTTTCATAAAGACACATAGGCCCCTTTATTGCCTTTATAAAATAGACTTACGAGAGATACCTTTTAGGACTTTTCATATAAGCATCTGTTACAAAATCAGATCCTTTATATTTGCAGTTTGACAAATGAATCAGGATGAGAATTTAGTTATGATATTTTTTAAGAGATTTAATATTGTATTACATATAATCTGATATATTATACATTCAGTATATTCAAGGTATTATATATTTTATTTATTTATTTATTTATTTACATTCTCTTATATACCGCGCTATTCTGCATCAGTGCGGTTTACATTGAACAAACTGAAATTACATTTAACAGGGTATTATAACTTGGAGATAACTATTTTACAGGGAACATGGGCTATGGAGGGTTAAGTGGCTTGCCCAAGACCACAAGGAGCACCTGTGGGACTAGAAACCCCAGTCCTTCCGGCCCAAGGTTGCTGTCCTCTAGTGGGTATTTGAACCACCGACCTTCCGGCCTGAAGTACCTTGCCCAAACCACTAGGCTACGAGTATATATATAATAGCAGAGCGAGGATGTTTCCATTTATATGTTTATACAGACTGATGCACATAAACACACTTCCATATCCAGTCACACTATGGCTCACAGAGAGGTACCAGTTAGTTGGGAAAATGGAGGAGTAGAGTGGCAAGATTTTTGCTAAGGATACATGGAGATGCTTACCATTTTTGGAGAGGGGCACTGCTGGCACCGAGCAGACTCACAGTGACATACATATACACCCAAAAGCTGGGACCGTGGCGCCGCAACGGTCGCCTACAGCTGAGAGAGGTCAGCCGTAAGATGCCTTTGAGAAGTTCCTCCTGCTGATAAAGAGACCGGGATTAACTTTTGAGCAGCTTGAGTAATAGTAACTTTTTTGTAAAGGCTACAGGCAGCACAAATATGTAAAAAGAATAGAACACTCAGGTATTAAGTGATTGGAACTCACTGAGGTTAAATGTTTAAAGAAGAGGCCTCAAAAACTAGTGTGAATTCAGTTACTGGCTACTGACTCACATAATCAATACTTTCTTTCATCATATACCTTCATATTGCTTTTTACTATTTTTAAATCAAGCACAGCAACAGATATGCACGTGTTAAAAATGAGAGAGAAAAATATCCAAAAAGTGACTAAATAGCCTAAAATGTTCACTTCAAAAAGATTCAGAAAGATGTTTTACTTTTCTTTAATTTGATACTTTTCATTTCAAAACTTGTAGAGGATCCCTGATGCCGAACAAGGATGTTTTGGCAGGTGCCTGCTTTGAAGCACAAAAGAGGAGATTTCTTGCCTTGAAGAGCACTTTTGAAAGACAGACTTCTCTCACAAATTCTCTGGCAAGTATGCTGTGAAATGCTGCACCCAGCTGTCTTTTACAAAAGGAAGTAATTCCACCCCCTTTGAAAACTCTAAACACCTGAATTTCCCAATTCTCCAATTAAATAGTTAGTAAATGCTGGATTAGAGCAGTTATCCATGAATATTCCGCTGCTCATATGTAATTCTTATTTATTTATTTAGCTGGTTTTCATATTCAGAATGTCAAAGCGGTTTACAAGGAAGAAGTCAAACAGCGACATACATGGAACATTTGCAATAGTTTGAACATAACATCACACATACTAACTGGGAGAAGCTAGGGGTAACGTAAAGAACCTATGAACAAACATAATCCTGAGGAAGATAGATCGTCTATACAGGACTGTACCTAACCCTGTGCGAGCGGTGCGGCCAGACAGGGCGCAAAGTCTTAAGGGGCGCATTTCAGCTGTCTGCTGTTGCCTGCCGCTGCCATTTTTTCTTCTCTCAGCAGCGGCAGGCAATGGCAGACAGCTGAAATGCACCCTTTAAGCCTTCTCGCGGCACGCTAAGCAGGTCAGGTCCCTCCCTCCTCTGAAGTGGCGTCAGAGCAGGGAAGGACCATATCTGCTTAGCGCGCCAGCAACTTGCACATCGAGCGTGCCTCTTCTCTCCTGCTGCCATCCAGAAAGTGGCTAGATGGAAGTGTTGGGGGGGGGGCGCCCAATGTGCAAGTATCACAGGGCGTGATTCACGCTTAGTATTGCCCTGCCTCTATGCAATGGGTAAGAAGGGGAGAGGACATTATATGATCCTGTTTGGGGGTTCCGAGAAGGGGGAAAGCACTTGGAGGAGAGAATGAAGACTGAGAGGGAACTAAATTCTATAATGTTTGTCAAAGCTGGAGACATAGTTACTATAGATAGGTGCATTGTCAAAGTGTTTAGCAAATAGATATGTCTTCATCTTCTTGCGGAAGTCTTCCAGGTTATTTGTTGTTTGGATATTATCTGGAAGGCTATTCCAGATCTTTGGTACGAATAGGGAGCATGGCCTATTTGATGTGGCTTGTGCGCTCTTTTCCTGTTTATTAGCGGAATGGCAAGTGTGGGTTTTTTTTTTTTTTTTGCACAGCACTGATTTGGACCCGATTCTGCAACTGCGGGAGCCATATGTTCACACGATTACAGAATCAGGACACTTGGACGACCAGCATGCACAGAATTCTGTGCCAGGAAACATCCAATTGCCTACCCATCTCCACCGCTCAAGGCTCCGGCACATCCAGCCTCAAAGCCCAAATGCCGCCTGCAGTAATAAACCATTTTGCTGCTGCCTGACCCTCGGTGGGGGCATGAGTGGCAGGGGTGCTCCTGCGGAAGCCCTATTGTGTTGAGGGGTCTGCATGCTCCAATCGCATGCCACTTATTCCACCTTTGAGGTGGAATAAGCTGGGCATACAAATTGGGGCTGCTGGATGTACAGAGGGCTGACCTGAATGCCATCTGTACGTCTGGCCACCCCGCATCTGTGCCGCTCCGCATCTGTGCCGCTCTACTCTGCATCTGTGCCGCTCTACTCCGCATCTGTGCCGCTCACTCCTGCCCCTGTCCAGAGCTCCCTGCACAACAGCCTTGTACGTGTGAGGAGAACAAGGATCAAAATTGGGAGCAGCAGCTGAGCGCGGATTGTATATCCAAACAGGACGTACAACCCAGATTTTGGGCGAGCAGAGTCTACCTCTATATGATCTGATGATATCGTATATGGATTGTATGAATATGTTAAATAAAAGAGCTAAAAGAGCAGAGCCTTGTGGGACACCTTGGGTGAGTTCAGGTGGGGTGGCTTTCATACCATCTACTCTTGCTTACTGTTGTCTTACAGCATCTGCACCGACTGCTTGGCAGATAGTAGTGACAACAATCTGATAACAGTTCTATCTTTCAGTCTCTGCACCTGAGAATAATCTATTCAGGTTCCTGAATGGGACCAGTATACACTAGGAGACCTAGGATGTATTCATTCCACGAACTCCAATTCCCCTCTCAAAATTAACTGAGTTCAGGCCAGAATCTGTGTTCTGAACCAAAAATTAGATAGGGCTCATTAATAATAATAGAAAACCATTCTCCCCCAGTAATCCTCAATGGTTTACACCATAGACTCATTTCATGTCCCCTAGTCCTGCTACATTTTGATAACATACTACATTTACCCGTTCCACTCCAGTTAATATTTTATAGACCTCTATCATAACATCCCTCAGCTGTCTTTTCCCCAGGTTGAAGAGACATAACAGTGGCAAGTGGTGATGGGGACCCTGAAGATGCAGATGGTTGTGGGGGTGATGTGTGGTTGTCCATGCATGCTTCTACCCTCCCCCACTCACATCTGGACCCTGTGCCTTAGGCAGTCATCAACCCTCATGTTGGCTGGCCTGGGACTGTGCACCCCCAACACTGACAGCACATGGGCATGTCAGCATGGTGTGGGGAATGTTGGTGGAGGGGGCAGCAGCACCTGCCTGCACCAGACCAAAGCCATGCCCTGGTCCAGTGCACTGTGCACTGTGCAATAAGTTCCATGGTCTGTCTAATGGGAAGCATGTCATCCTCAGGGACTGTTGTAACTATGTGGCAGCACTGTGGTGCACTACACACAGTCGGTTTGTATACAAGCAAAGAGTCACAAGTTCAGGTCCTGGTTATGGATTATGAATTGCATGTCCCTGTGGCTAAACTTTAGCCCACAGTGCAAGGGAACAACCAACAGCCACACAGACAGGCTCCACTATCCATAGTTGGATGGAGAGTCAGGCTGACAGCACTGGCACACTGAGCAGCAATTAACAGCAGAGTGCACAATGAGCACACCTTAACAATGCTTGAGCTGAGATTGGGACCAGAGTGGCAGGCAGATGGTTGTGGGGGTGATGTGTGGCTGTCCATGCCTCTATCCTCCCCCCCCCCATTGCATCTGGACCTTGTGCCTTAGGCAGTCACCAACCCGCATGTTGGCTGGCAGGAATGCCCACCATCCCCATTTTTGCATAGCATGTAGATATGAATGTGTGTGTGTGTGTGTGTGTGTGTGTGTGTGTGTGTGTGTGTGTGTGTGTGTCTATCTTTTGCTTTGTGGCTTTCTACATCTCACTGAGCCTCACAGTGCCTAAGCTGTTTCCAATGTTAGTCTGAAAATGTGCATATGGGGAGCAAAGTATTGTATGGCCTGAAACAGGGCAGATTGACCAAGATGTGTCTGCATCGGAGGTAGGGTCAATGGCTGAGGTATTGTAGTGCTTGACTGCCATGTACATGGTCATGTCATGCTGGGAGGGCACTCTCACCATGGCATGGCATGGCTTTCTATCCACATAGTACTCTATAATGTCTGGTTCCAGTGATGTGCACATCCTGTCCTGGGGTCCTGATCACTGAACCAAATGCTGATCATCCATGCTGTATATCCCAAGCCTGATTGTACATGGTTGCTCTGAGCAAATGCAATGTGTACTGACAATTGGCCTGTCTGCAGTTTATATGTGTATGGCTGGAAAACCCAGTGGTGGGCAGCAGATGCAGTCTGACTGTGCTTGCTGTGGATGATTGTTAGACCTAAGTAGTTGGGACATGAAGTATTCCAGGACTACTCCCAGTGGTACTGGTAGGGTCAGCAGGACCTTGGTAATAACCCCATGCAAGCCTATATGTGCCCCTCCCCCCCCCCCCAGTTGTTGGCATCCATGGCATCAGTATTGTAATACTGGGTATTGGCATGCACTGTTCTAGGCAGGTCCCTGTCCAACAGGGAAAGATCACAGAGCCAGATGTGACTAGCGCATACAGCATGCTGCAATTCTGTAGGAAAAAAGGTGACTAGCATATCATACTACAGACAATACCTGCCACACACTGGCGGAGATGGGAATCTGCAGCACAGGCAGTGCAGACAATCTCTGATACTGGGGGCCTGGTGCTGGGCAACCATCCTCACTTTTAGGGTGACCATGAAAATTGCTCTGTAGCACGGTTTGTAGCTGCTCTGTGCTTGTATCACATACTGTCAGGTCCTATTACTGAGCTGTAGACTGCTGTTCTGCATGTGCACCACATCATGGGTACTGGTGGGGCTATCCTATATCGGCACACACAGTGGACATTTTAGGCAGTGACCTGCAGCCTCTTTGTATCCGGGGAAACACAAAAAGAGAGTGATGCCCTCAAAGTACATAGAAGAAGAACCACAAGGAGCGAGTGGCGTGTGGAGGTCACAGGTGCCTTTTATTGTAAGAACCCCCTATGTGTTTTGGCCACTGCCTTCCTCAGGAGGTATACAACCTTAAAAGAAAACAATACAATCAAAAAGTAAAATCATACATGATAATAAAAGTAAGTGAAATACATAAATAAATAAATAAAAGAATTATATAAATAAGTAAATAATTGTCAAACAGTAAAACATATTAAAATAATGAGTCATTAAAATCACAGAACATAGGGCAAATAAATTGTGAAGACACATGATAAACCAGACACCTTGTCTAAAACCCAAAGATGAAAAGAGAGATGAGAAATCATACTCACTCTAGCACTCTGTGGATATCCTTAGAAAAACTAGTATTATACAGAATCACTCCTGTTCTGATAAAAAAGAGAATGTAACATCATCACATACTATGTATATTCAGATGCTAAGTTGATGGACGGAAAAGAACAACAGGAGTTAGTAGTGTTCCCTTTTTTTAAGAAGGATGTCACATAAAAAAGTGTTCATTGTAATACATTTCTATTAAGAAGGGCATTGAAGCCAGGAGAGTCATGTCGGAACCAGTTAAAACTTTCAGAGAGAATAGATAAAATGACATGTGCGGCATGTAAGAACTCAAGAACTCAGTGCTCGCGGGCTAGCTAATTAAAATCCATGGGAGGAGATATGTAATTCCACTTGGGTTACATTATAAAGAGGGAAGAAAATACTTTTGTCAGAAGTTAAAAAGCCTTAAACAAAAATGTGTAATATATGTCATCATACCAAAATAAAATGTCAGCGGGATAATTATGTTGTTGAATTGGAAATGTACTCACCCCTTTTAAGCGGAACAAACCTTTCAATATAGCGAACTCTGTGCTGGCACGCTAAACTGTGAGTACAATTGTAGCTTTTGGATTCACGCCAAAATGGAGGTTAAAGGTGAAGAGGCAGATACCAGCTCAAATGACAAGGAGATTCCAAATAAAACTTGAAAAACACACTAATGATTATATATGGACTTTTTGGACAAAGGCGGTATAGAAAAATTGTTAAAAAAATAAATATATTGTATGCCAAGATTGAAAAACAGCTTAACTGAGGCAATGAGGATGAATGAAGACATGAGTGGCAATCCCATTTTAAGAAGGCAGACCCGAGGCAGGACCACATTGGAGGAGGGTGGGGGAAAGGGGGAGGAAGGGGAAGAAGGAGGGGAAAGGGGGAAGAGGGGGAAGAGGAAAAGAAAGGCAAGGTTAAAATATATAAATAATTAAAAATCAGGTAAAACTATGAAACCAAAATAAAAGCAAAAGACCAAAACAAATAATAAATACACATAAGGCCAACAGAAAAACCTTAAGGGGGGGGGGGAGATAAAAACTAAAAACTATTACAAAAACAACAGATTAATAATCAAAAGATAAAAAACAAAATCAATAAAAAAGGCAATATTAAAGCCTAAGATAAAATTAAGAAACAAGGGGGTAAAAGGATAAACCCTTAAAGGGAACCTAAAAGAATAAGGGTAGAATAAGAGGAGGGGGGAGGTGGGAAGGGGAAGGGGGAGGTGGAAAAAGAAGGGGAAAGGGGGAGAACTTTGCTGCAAGGTAAGAGCTAGAATAAAAATACATTAAAAACAGGAGCCAAGAGAACCCATCAAAGGCCAAAAGAGTAGAATATTTTGAAAAACAAATCAAAAGATGTCAATTTTATAAATACAAAACGCGGTGATGATAAAGAAACATTAAAAAAGGTAAGGAACTTTAAAAGTCATAAAAATCAAGCACAATCTCAAAGAAATGCTGCTAGACTGGCTTCTTGTTTCAAACCACAGGGTTCCAGGGTTTGCAGTTCATAGATATAGCTTTGTTCCAACTTAAGTAAAATCTTATCAATGTCACCACCTCTCCAATGGGGTTCAACAGCTTTGAGTACTAAAAATTTCAAATCCATTACATGATGACTCTTTTCCACCAATGTGCCACCAAAGGTTTTTCTGGTATGCTTCTTTGTAAACAACATTTGTGTTCTATAATACGGGTTCTGACTTGTCTCTTAGTTTTACCCACATACATTAAATTGCGTGGACAAAGAATCAGATAAATAACACTTTCAGTTTTGCAGTTGGAGAAATGTTGTATATAGATCTTCTTGTGTGATATTGGATGTTCAAAAAAATCCTTAGTCACTAAGGTATTTGCACATACTGAACATTTCCCACATTTGAAATGACCTTTTATTTTGCAGGTTTGTCTTGGTTTTGATAACACTGATGGCATTAGAATGTTGACCAGGTTTTGATTACATTTATAAGCAATAGTCAATTGCTTAGAGGCGAACGTAGATGAAGTAGCCAAGAGATGCTATTCCTGCTTCAGGATGCGAGCAATGTCCTTAAAAAGGTTTGAAAAAGTAATAGCACAAACAACCCTGTCATGTTTAGGCCTATCAGAAACTGCAAGAAGGGAGGCCCAATCCGTGGATCTTGCCCGTTCATAGGCTTTCTGAATGCAGTCTCGACGATACCCTCATTCACTAAATCTTGTGCCCATGTCTGCAGCATTACGTTCAAAGTCTTCCTCAGATGTACATAATCTTCTGATTCTCAAAAATTGACTTACGGGGAGATTGTATTTCAAAGAAGTATAATGAAAACTATTGAATCTAAGCAGAGAGATCCTATGTGTAGCCTTACGGTACAAATCCATTGTGAACCCACACTGGTCTTTTCTAATCACAATGTGAAATAACACAGGTACACTACCAAAAAACTGCCTCCAGTTTTGCAACTGATTCCTATAGATTTTGGGGTGCTGAATCCAGGAAAAATAGCCAAAATGTTCCATCACGTCACGTTTTCTTGCAAAATTAGATTTCTTACCCATATAAGGAATGTTCACATAATTTCTTTTTAGCCGACTGCAGTTTATTTTCTTGGCCCAAAATAGAGGTTGTAATGGTTAACTAACTAGAAACACTCCCTCATGATATTTTAGAGTGTTTTGTATTCATTTTATACATTAACAGGACAATTGGGAGGCAGGGGGCTAAATCCAGTACTCGCGCTGGCGCATGTTCTTTCCTGTTCGTCTCGCCTCGTTCGCTCGCTCAAACACGGTGGTTGCGACATGAACGTTCCTGTCAAATTTCAGTTTCTTGCAAGTTCATTATTACCTTTTGTTTGCTCAGTCGTAATCCAGCTTTAATTCCGAAGTGGTTCACTACAGTTGTAGTTTGCAGTGCTGTGTATTTGTGATGGCTCACAGAGCCAGAGGTTGCGTCAACTCTCCGGACAGTTTTTGTTTTATTTGTGGGGAATATACCGTGAAAAAGCGGTAGTAGAGGAAACATTTCTGAATTTATTAAAAAAGTATATTTCGCCTATTTCGGTTTGAAGTTAGGCGATCAAGACAAACCGTGGGCTCCTCACAAAGTGTGCAAGACATGTGAGGAAGATCTACGCTTATGGATGAAAGGTAAAAAACAAGCATTTCATTTCGGAATACCTATGATGTGGCGTGAACAAAGAGACCACAGCAGTGACTGCTATTTTTGCTCTTGCATTGTGAAGGGATACAACTTAAAAAATAAGAACGTAATAAGTTACCCCAACCTTCCCTCAGCAATTAGGCCTATGCCTCATAGCAACGAAGTACCTGTGCCTGAACCACCAAAATCTTTGGATCATATTTGTGTGGACGGTTCTGATCATGATGAGACTCATCAGATGGCTTTTCCCGATGAGTCCAGTACTTCCGAGTTTGAAACTGAACCAGATCCGAAACCTGAACTTTTCTCTCAAGCTGAATTGAATGATTTAGTCCGGGATTTAGGACTCCCAAAAGATGCTGCCCAACTGCTAGGTTCTCGGCTTAAACAGAAAAATCTATTGTCACCAGGAACAACTTTTTTATTGGTACCGCAACCGCGAGACACAATTTTTGAAGTATTTCAGCAAAGAGGAAGATTTGGTATTTTGCAACGATATATACGGAGTGATGGAAAAGTTTAAACTCAAGTATGATCCTGCTGAATGGCGGCTGTTCATTGATTCGTCAAAAGACAGCATAAAAGGTGTTCTTCTTCATAATGGCAACACATTCGCTTCAGTTCCTATTGCTCACTCTGTTATTCTCCAAGAAAAATACGAGAATTTGGCCCTGATTCTTCAGAAGATTCGTTATGATGAGCATAAGTGGATGATTTGTGGAGACTTTAAAATTCTATCCATGCTATTAGGGCAGCAATCCGGTTTCACCAAATATCCCTGCTTCCTTTGCTTGTGGGATAGCCGGGCCCGCGACCTACACTGGGGGAAAAAAGACTGGCCAATTCGGGAGTATTTGAGACCCGGTGAGAAAAATGTTCTTCATGAGAGCTTGGTACCTCGTGATAAAATTCTATTACCACCTCTCCACATTAAGTTGGGTCTCATTAAGCAATTCATCAAGTCCCTTCCAAAAGATGGTGAGTGCTTTCGGTACCTTTGCTCAAAGTTCCCCCAACTTTCTGAAGCAAAGCTAAAGGAAGGAGTGTTTGTTGGCCCTGATATAAGGAAACTCATTTCAGATGGAGCATTCGCTGAAACGATGTCTGAGAAGGAAAAAGAAGCCTGGGATTCCTTCAAGGATGTTGTTCTCAAATTCTTGGGGAACAGATGGGATGAGAACTATAAGGATATTGTTGCCAGGATGCTCAATGCCTTCAAAGAACAAGGCTGTAACATGAGCCTGAAAGTCCATTTCTTGCACTCCCATGTGAACTACTTTGCCGAAAACTTGGGGGCGTACAGTGAAGAACAAGGTGAAAGGTTTCACCAGGACATCAAGGACGCAGAGAGAAGGTACCAAGGAAGATGGAACACCACTATGATGGCTGATTTCTGCTGGTTGCTGCTGCGGGAAACCCCAGATGAAAAATACGCCAAGCAGCGCACCAAGAGAAGCATTCGGGGGAAGAAGAAACGGGCCCACCAGGAGATTGATTGACCCAAGAATGACTTTAAAATCTAAACTGTGTTGACATATATCGTGTTTTTACTAAACTTTGAAATAAAAATTTGCTAGTTATTACCACAGTGCTGGATCTCATTTATTAGAATTTTATTTTCACACCATCGGGTGTTTGTCTTCATGTATTGCAATGGTGCGGTTTGCGTTTTCTATTCTTACATACATACCTGTACAACATTTTTTGCACATTTCTTTGCTTTGCTTTGTGTCTAACCTCGCTCTTATATGCTCAATGTTTGTGCACATGTATGTGGATGTTTTAAGTGCAGACAATTTTGCTACCATCACAGTGTGTTTTGTTGACATTACTCTATTCTTATGTGCTGCCTTGTTACAATTTTCTTTATTCTTATTTGAATAACTACTAAACAATTAGTATAAAGAATTCATCCAAGAAACTTTTATCTCGATCGCACTCAATCTGAAACGTTCACCTCAAACTGCTAACCCAATGTAGCAAAAAATCTGTACGTGATGGAGCAAATTGGTTACCAGATTTGGATTCAGCGCACCAAAAAACGTAAAAATCAATCGAAACATTAGAGGCAGTTTAAAAAAAATTTTTTTTAGTGTACCTGTGTAATTAATCTGATCCAGACCATATGTGTCATCAAACTGTAGATTCTCAATTAAAGAATTGAGCCATGCAAAAAACTCTTATAACTGTTGCTCCGTGATGTCCCATATTATTAGAACATCATCTATATAACGTTTCCATAGTTTTATCTGGGCTTGTAAGATATCTGGTCGTGTAAGATATCATTTCCCAAAATAAAAAAAGGTAACACTACTAATTCCCGTTGTTCTTTTCCCTACATCAACTTAGCGTCTGACTATACATACTTTGTTATGATGTTGCATTCTCTTTTTTATTATCTTAGAACAGGAGTGATCCTGTGTAATACTATTTTTTCTAAGGATACACAGAGTGTTAGAATGAGTATGATTCCTTAAAATTTGATACCTATGTTACTCATCTCTCTTCTCACCTTTGGGTTTTAGATAAGGTGTCTGGTTTATCATATGTCTTCACAATTTCTTTGTCCTATGTTCTGTGATTTTAATGGTTCATCATTGTAATATGTTTTATTGTATGACAATTATTTACTTATATATCCTTTTAATTTTGTATTTTTTATGTATTTCACTTACTTTTATTATGATGTATGATTTTACTTTTTGATTGTATTGTTTTCTTTTAAGGTTGTATACCTCCTGAGGAAGGCAGTGGCCAAAACACAAAGGGGGTTCTTACAATAAAAGGCACCTGTGACCTCCACATGCCACTTGCTCCTTGTGCCTCATTGTACCCAGTCATTGCTGTGCAGACAGGTGTAGAGGTATAGCCTACTGGTCAATGCAATGTCTGCATAAGCAAGGGCCTGGGATTTGATTCCTACTTGTTCTTTTTTGTGACTGTGCTATTCAGATTATTTTGATGCCTGCAACAGTCAGAGTTCTGCACATCGGTGCTGCCAGCCCATAACACCTTTCCTCAGCTGCCATCTGTCCTTCAGCCCATCTATCTGCCTCTGTCGGCTGTGTACAGTCATGTCTTCCAATGCAGGCTGCTACTTCATGACCTGCACTGGTACTCTTTTCCACATTTTGGCTCTTTGCACTCACCTCTCCTGTGTCTGATCTGCAAGTCGCCACTACTACTCTGTCCTCCTGTCGCTGCACACTTCCTGCTACTTCTGCCTCCACTAGGGGACACGTCTTCCCCATCCTATGCCACACACTGACATTGCAGCACTTTACATTGGTACCACTCTATGCATCGGTTCAGCTGCCTCCCACATGCTCATCTGCTTTACTGGCTTCCATGTAGGGTGCCCACTGATATGGCAGGTCCATCAGCTCTCACCTGTCCTTCCTTCCATCATCTTTACATTGACATTCCTTGGTTCTCTATTCAGCATTTGGGTTACAGCCATTTTTGTGCTTTAAAGTGCATGCTTTGCACCTTAGGGCACCTTGTCACCTTACTGTGCCTTAAGGTGCATGCTTGTCACCTTAGCGCACGCTGTCCTGTTAGTGCACGTTAAATGGCCCAAGATGCCTTAACGCCAGGGCGCCCCCCACCCGCACAATGCCTTATATAGCTTCAGGCAGCTTAACGCTGCCATTAACAACTGTGACTTGACCACGATTGATTAAACATACCCCTATGGGTCGCATTTAAGCCACAAGAAATACATCTATGTGTGCCATGTTTTCATGCATAAGCCCTGGATTTCAAGAGGCAGCTTAGTAATTCCAGAAGAATAGGAAAGTCTGAATCTGGAACCTCAATGCCTAAATATTAAGGCTTGATAGGGGATCATAAAGGATGGCCTAGAGCTTTGTGAATGTGGTGCAGAATACAACCAGATAATGATAACCAGATGACGTCTATTCAGTTATTTTTTAAACCTGCTATTACCTTCACTGGTATAGTTAACCAGATAGTGCTAAACATTGACATTATTCAGTTAAGGGGAGTAGAGTCTAAGCTGCGGTAAAATATCATATTTTACCACAGCTTCATTTCCCATGTGAGTCACAAACCTATCGTAATTCAATATCACAGCAAATTATTAGCGCAACTTGCAAATTGCATTATTCCTGAAAAAGTAATGCTACATTGTTATTTTTATTCCATAAGATCTTCAGGTCACTAATGTGCAGCCAGTTTCATGTAGCATGCATACAGAAACTGAATGTTCATTACAGTAAAATAATGCATGATGTTGCCATTTAAGGGCCGGTTTACTGTGTGATAAGTACTTAACCATGGGTTTTAATACATGCTAACTGTTAGCACGGGCCCCATTAACAACTACTGAGTGATAAAGATTACTAAATGATAATAATCCCATGGTAAGTGCTTACTGTGGATTTGGTGCAGGGGAGGAGGGTTCTGGGCAGAGATGACGCATGACCTGCTCTGACAGTTTTTGCAAGGTACGTTATTACACAGTAGCTATCACAACTTCCAGTAGCACCACTGTACTGCAGGCAGTCTAGTAACCAATGCAAGTTAACAAAAAAAACTGCTGCGACGACGTTCGCCCAGCCCCATTAATCCTATCCTTCCCCCAACCCCAAGATTCCCCCAGATACAATCCCTCTAAGATATGATTTCCCCTGAACTTTCCCTCTGATCTGATCCCCAGGATCACCCCCTAAAGGAACCTCCTCATACAGAAGACCTCCAAAGATTATACCATGGCCCCCGCCTTCACCCTCTGGGACGTACCTCGGCTTACCTAGACTGGAGCAGGAGTGGTCCCCCTCCTCTCCTGCCTTTCAGGATTCAAACAGGCAGCTTCTAGCAGTATTCTCACGGTACTACTGCTAGAAATCAACCTGATATTTAAGGATAATTGTTCCTTATATGGTAGGTTGACCACAAGACTACAGAACAAGGGGGGGGGGGGTCTTAGCTACCATTTCAAACGCAGGAAGATCCAGAGTGGGAGGCAATGCTGGAAGTGCAAAAGCTTACCACACTTTTGTAAAATATACCCCTTAATGCATGCTATTTGGCATATATCATGCGTCATTCCCATAACACATTAGTAATTACTCTTACTCCCCCCCCCCCCAATGTTAACGGTGCCCCTGTAAAATTCTTGGCTGTTCTACTTGTAGCCAGTTAAGTTTTAGCTGAATATCTAGCTGTCCAGACAAAAGTAAACCACAGTCAGCAGGCTGCAAATTTTAAAACCAGATGTTAATCAGATATATCATGAATATCAATCACAACAAGCATAAATTGCATTTTCAGCTTTACAAGTGTTATTTTCTATGAAAACCTAGCCACACAATAACTAGGTGCAAATTTCCAAAGCAAGTTGCAAAGTATAAGCGTGCATGCGTTTTCTCTGAAAATTATTGCAGAGGCTGCAGTATGTGCAGTCAATTTCTTCAGCCTTTCTCTCAATGCAAACTGGTGATACTGCAAGTAAAACTTCTAGAATTAAAGTATAAGAAATTGTTTGAGACTCACGGGAAATAAACTAGAGTCCTTCCTTGGCTTAACTGGACACTACAGAATCAGAGGCATTGGAACGCCGTGTTCCATGAGGTGGCTAAGCACTGCCCCTGAGCCAGCCAAACTCCATGCGACTGCGATCGCCAGCCTTCCCCTCCTCTCTGCCTGCAGGAATCTGATCTCCCGCAGGCAGACAGGAAGGATCTGTGCCACAATCGCAGTGCTCCTCTGCCCATGGGGGATGGGATCCCCGTGGGCAGCTTGCTGCTTGCCAGGTCGTAGTCATGGGTCTTCCACTACCTCTGCCCACAGGAGATTCGATCCCTGCGGGCCAAAGTATGGGAAGCCCCGATCGCAGCAGCAAAGCTTTGGTGGGGCCAGAGCCCCTGAGACCCCCCCCCTCCCCTTTTCCAATGCCTATGCTATAGAAGATTCATGTCAACATTTTCAGACATTTCCACTCTTCTTTCACACCAGGTTAAGAAAATAGCCTGAATCAGGTCAAGTAGTATGCAGACTATAAAAAAGCCTACTTGGAGCTCAAGAGAAGACCCTATCAGGAAACCATCTTACACAGCAGAGACTTAACTGTAATTTTTTCCTTCAGACAAATACTTAAGAAAGAGAAAGAAAATGATGTCAGATAGACTATAAGGCCTATCCAGTCTGCCCATTCATAGCAACTACTAAGCTCTTCAGTCCCTTCCTCTCCCTGAGAGATCCTCGGTGCTTGCCTCATGCCTTCTTGTATTCAGGTGTAATCTTCATCTCAACCATCTCTGCTGGGAGTTTATTGCACACATCCACCACTCTGTCAAGAACGATTCCCTTACATTACTCCCAAGTCCGTCCCTTTCAACCTGCCCCCTCATTTCAGAGTTTCCATTCAATTGAAAGAGGCCGAGCTTCTGTACATTGGATGTATTTGAACGTTTCTAACCGAAGAGAAAGGAAGAATGAAAACTCCATCCTTTATTTAAGTAGAAAATTGTTTCACAGAGAAACAAAACATTTTGTGTTACAAAAGGAATGCCTGGTGATAAAAGGACAATATAATAATTGAAGTATTACCTTGGACACTCTGATGGGCAAGGCATTGTGTCTGTATGTAATTTCCTTACAGTGTTCAATTTTATTGCATTGTAAGCATAATTAAATAAATAAATAGATGTTCCAAATCTGTAAATCCTCCAATGTAAAATACAGAATCATACTGGAAGATCATGTGGGTAGTTCTATGCCTTTTAGTCTCTAAAGTTAAACTTGGACAGGAGGTCAAAGAAGAGACAACAAGAACATCAATGTGCGCCCTTGAGGAAATGCAATACCGTAATGAACGACTGTACAAACAGTAAAGCATTCTGTTATTTCTGAATAGTATAGGAGTGTTCTTTAATTAATCTATTAGTGTCTGCAGCAGTTCTTTTCAATCTAAAGGTCTCAGCCTTACAGTGCTTAAGTTGTACTTGCTCTATTTTCTATTACTGTGCAAAAGTCAAAGTCAGTCATGGGTCAAATTCCAGTGTGAGTTAAAAGAATGGACTACATGCAGTTGTAGCATTTGAAGTTTTCTAGATCCTTTTGTTTTATTAGACAAATGTCCCGATTGCTCTGGGTGAATCAACCGAAATGCACATTGCGGTGTGATTTCAGAGTGGCGCAAGCACATCTAGCCCTATTTGTTGTGGTGTCGTTGCCTATCCCTTCTCCAGACCACAAACAAGGTGCAATAAAATACTCATTCCATGGTTCCAATGCTTCCAGGTGGACATGCAAAATACACTTTCATCACCACAATTAATAGTTTCCTGGACAAAGAAACTTGTATGTTAATACAACCTCCAAACATATTACTAGCCCTCCACCACACGTCTGATTATCTGAAATGGTCAACCGGGACTTGCAAGTCTCATAACATAGTTGCCCTCCTTCTGGAATACGGCTGTTAGAAGGTCCAAGTGGTTGATTCTACAGCCATGCAATCTAGGGACATCCACATTAATTAAAAGGTCTACATTTCTGCACATAGTTAACCTTGCTAGCTGCTCAGTCCTGTTGCCAGACCCTGTTATTGGGACATTCAGTTTTCAGAGTAGAGATAGAGTGATTTCAGAAAGCACTTATACTGTGCCTCCCTTCACTGCTGTCACTCCCCTGGATCTTCGGATGTTGTGCTCTGCATGTCCCATATTGTTCCTAGATGCTCCTTCTAAAATCCCACTTCACATGGATAAATCCACTGTAAACACTTACAGACTGTCCCAGCAATCTCTGGATCATGCCAGAGCAGATCATGGGCATTCCATTTAACTCTGTGGATAGTCGGCGATATTCAGCGGTTATCCACCAAGCTATACAAGCGTATGGCTTAATTTAGGACATCATGAAGGCAGTCTTAAATTCAACCACATAACTATATGGATAGTAGCTGAATACCACTGCTAATCATAGAGATAGTGAAAGTCACTGCTTTCCACATGTTTAGCAGCACTTGCTGTTTAGAGAGTGATACTGAATATACGTGAATGATTTAAATACATCGGCTGTTTCTTTTTAAACACTGACTGCAGTGTTTGAATATCGAGATGTTGAAAATTTGCAATAAAAAAATTGTTTTTTGTTTAAATGGTTTATGCCTCTTAAATCATTGTGGGGCATGTTTAGTAAAGTGTGCTAATGATTAGCTCAGGGGTTATTGCCTGGTAAGCATACTATGCTAAGAGTTAGCATGGGACCCATGCTAAAAATCTGGTTAGTGTGCGATTGGGTAGTGACTGGGCAGAGAAGGGGTGCAATGTGAGATTCGATGGTGCAGCAAGGTTACCACGGGTACCTTTGGGGTGTGCTACCTATGGTTGTTGCTGTTTAGCATGGGTGAATTTAACACCATCTCAATGGTTGATGTTGTGTACCCGCATGCCAGTTAGCATGGCGCCACATGGTTGCAACACACTAAATGCAAGGGGATGAATGCACAGGACCTCTGAAGTTAGCAAATGCCTCCATGCTAGTTTTGTGGCCCAATCCCATGATAATTTAATGCATTTTAGTAAATATGCCCCTATGTTCTAAGCTTATCAGCGTATTGACTGTTATTCTTCAGTGAGACAGAAATGGACTTATGGTAGACTATAGACCAAAACATTTTGGTTGGTTACCATATATTCAGGAATTGCTAAGTCATTCTGCTTCAGTTTATAAGGAACTGAAGTATGCTAATTTCTACAGGAATTCAGTTCTTTATTCTCTAATACATAGATGTTTTAAATAATCTGGTTGGACTTTCTTTGTCAGCTGTGTGAAGTTTTTTTAAACAGACCAAGCTTTTTTTTTTTTTTTTAATTAGGATTTTCAAATTTAACAATCCAAAATATACAAAGAAATTCTCTTAGCCATTACACATAATTATAGGTACCCTACAAAACCAAAGATCAATATTGGATTACGAGAAATAGCCCATATCGAAGAGATAAAAGCTCTGTTTCTAAAGACAAATTAAAGCAATAACAAAGGATACTCTTGAAAACACAACGGCTAATACTAATGGGTTCACATTCCAACTTCACATCAAAACATAGTAATACTGTGCTCAATCAAGAACTTTTCTAAAGGCATAAGCTCCATAAAAACATAACTTCTCCTGGAAAGTAACAAGAGGAACCTTAGGAAAAACATACCACTCGCCACTAATACCTTAGCACACACTGGGTAAAAATAATTTTCTTCTAACCTGAGTGGCATATGCCACATCTGGAAAGAGACAAAGCTTTTGACAACAAAAGGTAAGATCATAATTCATCCTTTTTAATAACAAAGGAAACCTCATGAGTAGCATGAGAGGTAATTTCATCCTTAGAAACTTCCAAAAACTATGTCAAATTTACTGAGGATACTGAGACCAAATTATTCATTTCACCCTCTACTTCAGCAACCTTACGGGTCTTCAAGGAAATATAATAAAGATTAGAAAGCAAAATCTTCTCAGCATTAGATATTGTCAACAGCTCCTTAAAATACTCCCTAAATAATTTTTCGAGAAATGACAAGTGAGAAATAGGAAAGTTCAGAAATCACAAATTTCTACTCCTGTTTGCACTGTCCAAAGTTTCCAACTTTGCATGCAACGTTAAACTGTCTTTAACTGCTGATGCACCAGCAGTTTGAAGAGACAAAAATTGTGGTTCAAGTTTAACAGCCTGCTTTTAACAGTAGAAGTGTTTTCATCTATTTGCTGAAGCTTTTTAACATAATCCAGAGAAAAGGATCAAAGCTGAGATATAGTCCCTTTAGCATAGTTCTGGTAACAATTATCCATACATCAGTTAAAGAAATAGCTGAACGGGAGCCCTCTGGAACAGAGGTAGAGGCAGGACTTTCAGGATAAACCCAGCTTGAGGAATTTTCACAAGGGGAGATAGAGAAACAGAAGTTTCAATACTGTAGAAGAGTTTTTCCCTGACCCATTCAATGCTGCCATTCTTGAAGCAGTAGAAGGTGGAGACCACTCAGGAGAGCTCAAAGTAGCTCCTTCCGAGGAGGATTCAAAGGCAGCTTTCTCTTGCGCAGGTCCCAGTACAAGATGTTTGTTCCTCAGGCCCTGAATCTTAGGTGAGGAGGCAAGTTGTAGCTTTCCTTTGCCTTTTCACTTCCCCTTGGCCATCAAAAGTATTTAGAAAAGACGCGAGGAAGATTCTGAGCTGCTTCTCTATACTCCGATGGTGCTCTGAAGAGGCATACGGTACCACTACCTCATTCACACAGTCGCACATTTCCAGTCCCAGTATTAAAAGATGATATCAGGCAGGTGCTAAAAACTGCAAGTTAGGACCTGGGACTGTCTGAATGGTGCCTGCTTCTCTGGGCCCAAATTGCCGCTCAGACCAGCTTCTCTCATCCAGACCAAACTTTTAAAACTCATCTATTTCTTTAAAATGCTTTATCACTCACATTCTATATATTCATCAGGGTTGTGTCTTCTTCAGCCATGAAACTTCCAGCATCTGATGCTCTCAATAGAAATCATCAGATTCTTACACTTCTTAGCACAGAAAAGCATATGCATGCTACCATACTTTGTTGCCTTAACTCTTGCTAGTTTCTTGTCCCCCTCCCCCCACTCTGTACTATCTCTGCCTTCCTTTGTCCGCTTGTGACAATAGAAGCTTACACCTGCTCTTTCACAGTTGCATTGGAAGCTTCAGCTGTTAATACTATCCTCGTAAAGAAATCTTTAGCTTGGTTGGTGGACAAGAACACGCTCTCTTCCTCTTGCTCCAGATGCTTCATCTTCCTTCTTCTGCTACCACAGCCATTTCTTTGTCAACTCTAATCAAACATTGTGATTTGACCATCCTGGACTGTAAGCTCTATGGAACAAGGACAGTCTCTCTTTTATGGGCCTATACAAAGGCATAGAGAAGGGTACAACCCTAGGCATATCACTGGGCAGACCAGATAGGCCATGTTGGTTTTTATCTGCCATCATTGACTATGTTACAGCGCCATGTAATCTAGTAGTGTTTTGTAAATGATAAGTAGTAATAATGGTGTTAGCAGATGTTCCTATTCTGTGGAGCCAGAGGTTGAGAGCAATTTACGAATCACTTCTCTCTGTGAGACAGATATACTGATGGCTATCTGAGTCACTTGGCTCTCTCTGTCCTATATATGTCACTGATTACATAGTGACTCCTGGCCACAGACAGAGTTTTGATCTATAACCAGCAGCCAGAAACCATGAAAAAATTATAAAACATATTTTTCTCTGCTTCTGTGTGCCCTTTGTATGATATATATATATATTTTTCATTTTGTGACATCTTCTCCAGTAAAGGACCTTTTTTTGCTGAAGCACAGGAGCAAGCACAGGATTTCATATCTCTCTGAAAGTCTGAAAGAAAACAATATCTTGCCCTGATCCTATGGAGGAGATTTTTAGGAGGGACGTCCAAGTGCACTCTGGGACATCTAAGTCAGAACATCTGAAAACAAAGCAGGCACATCTAGATGCAGACATGATTTCACAAAGTGGCATGCCTGATATGGACGTCTGCAGAGGTATCTACATAGATGTCCTCAGAACCATATTTCATAACCCACATGTCTAGGACAGTGCAATGGTTCAAGTAGTTGACTAGGCAGAGGACAGTCAGGGTTTAACCCTGGAATTACTGAGATTTTTTGCACACACTGAATACCGTTGGGGTCATAAATGACCTCACGACAAATTTTAATTGTTAACCATGAAAATTTTAAACTAAACAGACAAAATATTATTCTGAATTAATTATTTATTATATGAATGTTAAATGTTTTGAAATTTAATGCTTTATCATAAAATTACATGAAGAAGAGTTGCCATGAAAGCAGTTTTTGCATGCACTTGATGAACACAGTAAAGTACTACAGTCATTTGCATGAGACACAGACAATTTCTGAATGTTCTTTGCAAACACTGCGCTTACAGGAGGTGCAAACTATGTTGCTTTTCTTGTCTTTTTCTCTGGAACATCAGTGAGACCTTGCCCTTTTCTTTGGGATCCCGACATTGCAAACAGCATCAGTGGCTTCTTCAATGCTGGAAAAAGTCTCGCTGTAATTACTCTGAAGCAACTGCTTTCCTAATTCCAAGAGGAATAGATGACGTCTGTGCTTTGACTTGGACTGCCATTCTGGATTTAGTGACATCCAAACAATGAAGGCATTCAAAGCACTGATGTCCAACATGTTGTAGAAGATTGTCACTGGCCAGCGTCTTGTCATTCGTTTTGTGGTATACGTGCACAACATTTGATCTGCCGTATCTACTCCACCTTTACTAGAATTATAGTCCAAGATCATGCATGGTTTTTTTGTCTGGAAGTGTGTTATCTACTTCTTCTTGATCATGCAAACTGCTCAGAAAAACAACCACTTTTCCTTTCTTCGGGCAATAGGAAACCAGATTGGTGTCATCGCAAAAGGCAAACAGTGAAGTGAATACCTCTCAGCCCTTTGCTGTTACAAATTCTGGAGGTAATTCTTTTCTGTTCTTTCGAATTGTCCCCAAAAGTGTCATTTGTTTTTCTAGTAATTTACGTGACAGGGATAAACTGCAGAAGAAATTGTCAACAGTAACATTTCTGCCAGATCACGTCAATCCTTCAGTGAGTTGCAGCACAACCCTTTCACCCTGATTCTGTTCCCTGTTTTGTCCGAGTTACCTTTCTGCATATACTTGAAGATGCAGAACATATGACGTTGCACTGTCAAACAACACCCATAGCTTTATGCCATATTTCCCAGGTTTGCTGGGAATATATTGTCTGAACGGAACACGGCCATGAAATGTAAGCAGTTGCTCATCCACGGTAACATTTTCACCAGGAACAAAGGCGTCACTTAGAGTTGCTTCCCAGGTATCAAAAACATGTCTGATTGGAGCAAGCTTATCCACGCCTCGTTGTTCACGTCTGTTGGTTGCATCATCAAATCTGAGAGCACAAGAAATTTCCTGAAACAGTTATGGGCCATATTTTTGCCGAAAACAGAACAACCATCTTCAAGGTTCCACAACTGAACTATGGATTCATTTCGTGACTTGTACACGCCTGAGAGGATCAGAAGTCCAAGAAAACGTTGAAATTCTCTGTCTGTCAAATCTTTCCAGGTGTCGCCATAAATGTGTCTTCCTTGTTTGCTCGTCCACATCATGATTTCATTCAATAAGTTCTTCCTCATGAACAAGTGGAATGCTGCGAGAGGGCCATCAACATTTCGTACAGCATACCTTGTAGGACCTTGTTGTACGGGCATGACATTAGCTCTGGCATATCTTCCAGCAGCTTGCTTTATAGGTTTCCTGTTCCATGATGTGGCATCCTTAGATACATAGGCTTCAATGGCAACATTTGTGCTTATAGTTGATGACCTCTTAGCTCCTCTACGACCACAACTAAGATTCCTCACAGATGATACTGACATCGAAGACTCCTGCCTTCTTCCCCATCCAGCACAGCCTCGACCTGTAACTTGACTCTTTGCTGCAGGCGATGTTACCGGCTCAACATCAGTCTCACATTCACTTGGTGACCAACTGCTGTCGCCATCTGAATCATGACTGTCATCATCAGATTCATCGCCCGAACTTGGCTGATATGTTTCTTTGCTTGCTGAATATGCTGCATCATCAGACGACTCAGAGCTGTCACTGTCTGCATCTCGTTGCAATATTTCTCTTACTTGGGCAACTGAATACTTTCGTTTTGACATCATAAACAATAACCTAAAATAAATAAACAAAGATAAAGTTGAATAAAAATGCAAAGCAGTTTTACTATAGGTGTACAATAATCGTGATGAATGAGCTCAAAGCCTTTAGATTTCATCGGAAATAATGAGAGAACATATGATATCAATTACAGAAAATGAGTAATTTTCATAAAATAAGAGTACAAAAAATAAATGATATAGGATTAATGATAAATACCTTTGTCAGATCAAAAAATTCACAAACCTGCAAATTGTATCACGATCCAAACCAGACGTAAGCAACTGGGGTCAAAAATGACCCCACTGGTACTCTGTGCTGCAATTCATCACTAGCGTCACCTAGCGGATGAAAATTATTCCTCTCATGGTGCAATATAAAGAGAATATTGACATGTGAAAAGTAATAAAAAGATTGTATTCTTGAACAACTAGTTTCCGAGATACGCGTTGTGAAACTTGCAATGTGGTCACTTTTGACCCCATCGGTACTCCCAGGGTTAAATCTCGCTGCTGTTGATGTTGTGTTGAGTACTGAGGATGATGGCATGCTATCTTCTCTACATCATCTGGATGATTTTCAGCCAAAAACAAGTGCACTCTGCAGGAGAGGAGGGAAAGGGGAGATATGGAGATATGATTCAGACCTTTAAATACTTAAAGCGAAATAATGAACAAACAAACCTCTTCCAAAGACAGGGAAGCTGTAAAACTAGAGGGCATAACATGAAGCTGCAAGGGGGTAAATTGAAAGGCAATGTCTGGAAATACTTTTTCACTGAAAGGGTGGTGGATGCTTGGACTCCCCTCCCGATGGAAGTGGTGGGGGCAAATACAGTGACAGAATTCAAAATGGCATGGGACAGACACCGTGGATCCCTTTACAGCGACAGGATAAAATCAAAATAAACTTATCTAATTTCTCAACAAACAGGGGTGTCCTACACGGAGCGGTGGTTTCACCCTAAAAACAAAGACATGGGGAGGGGTGGCCTGCATGGAGCGGCAGGTGCACCTACTCTTTCCATCTTACTGGGCAGACTAAATGGACCATACTGGTCTTTATCTGCCTTTATTTATTATGCTACTATGTTAAATAATAATTTTACACATATATATATATATATATATATATATATATATATATATATATATATATATATATATATATAATAAAATTAATTTAAATTAATGATGTTCTTGCTAAATATTTCATACATTATGTAAAAATTCAGTAGCAATAAAGACTTTGGGGTATGTTTACTAAAGCCTTTTAACGTGCGTACCGCGTTAGTCTGCAGGATGCCATAAAAGGAGTGGGCGGTCCGGTCAAAAGTAGCAAAACGGGATTAGCACGCGTGCTCTTGTGCGCTGCGCGCTCCTGTGCGCCACGCACATTAGCGCATGAGAAACGCATGCGGGAAGCATAAGCAGGCGCGCTGATGTGCAAACAGAGGAGCAGGGCTGCAGTACACTGGTGAAGACACTGACAGATGGTGCAGAGGTCATGGGTTCAATCCCCCACTGTGCCCAATGAATAAGGCTGGCTGAGGCACTACCATTTATGTGTAATATTGCATTATGAGGCATTTTAATTTTATTTTAATTACTGCTGCTAGAAAACGCACTCTCAAAGCGCTGTAACATAAGGTGCTGCATAAGGCACCCCATAAGGTACCCCAGAGGGCACATTTTAAAGTGCACTGTCCGCCAAGGCACCCTACAATGTTGCTTAAAGGGTGCCCTATGAGGCACAGCAAGGTCATAGCACTGTTTTTGATGGCAGCACTGTGCATTTAAATGCATGCAAATCTTAAGTAGGTGCGCTGACATGCAAGGAGGAACAGCAGTGTAGCACAATGGTTAAGGCACTGACTGATGATACAGGGGTTATGAGCTTGATCCCCAGTGTGCCTAATACTTAAGGCTGGCTGAGGCATCAGCTTTGACATTGTTTCCTGCTGCACTTTATTTGTATTTTATTAATTGCTGCCAGCAAACACACCCTCATGTGCTGTAACCTAAGGTGCCGCATAAGGCACCCTATAAGGCACTCCATAGGGCACATTATAAATTGCACTGTCCGCCACGGCACCCTATAATTTCCCCTATAGGGCATCCTATAAGTCGCTCCATAGGATACTGTATAGTGCACCTTATATGGACGGTAACTATAAGGTGCCCTATAGGGCGCCCTATAAAGCGCTCTCTGAGGCACCTTATGGGTACAGTACGCTGAGGGTGTCTTTGCTGGCAGCACTAATGTACATTAAAAATAGATAATGCTTTGGACAGCCCTATCAAATAACCCCACTGTGGGTTTGAACCCATGACCTCTGGCTCCACTAGCAGTGAAGTAACCAGTGGGCAACAACTCTATAGCTGTTAGCAAGCCCCTGGCTGGCTACAGAAGGACTGCACGTCACCACACAAACAGTCTGCTGTGGTCACCAGGATAGGGTTAGCCCACCCATACCCATGATGCACTGCACATGCAAATCAGCCCTCTACAGATGAACACAAGTTGGGGTATGCACCCCCACAGCACCTCGGCCTGGTAGGGGAAACTGACCATGTGTGTTACTGGCACAGAGTAGCTACACACCGTCACATTGTGCGGGTACTGTGCTCACCCTGAGGGTGCAGTGAGGCGCTCAGCACCAGGTCCACAGCACCTTCCATGGCAGAAATAGGCCATGCTGTAGGTTCTCAGCAGTCCTAGTGTGTGAGATAGGTAGTTCCTTCAGATACACTTTGGATACATCTGTATTTCTCTGTCAGGTTTGATCCTTATGGACCCATAGGCAGATTATGTACCACCACCCAACCCACCCTCTGGGGCTGAGGGTTGGGAAACAGGGTCTTCCACCGCCAGATCCACATTTTACATCCCTGCAATGGCAGCAACAGAGGGGACCACCAACCGCAGTCCTGCTGGGGAACAACCACCCTACAGCGCAGTCAATGCAGCTCTGTACATATCTATAAAGCAATAGCAGACAGACATTAGCCCCAGAAATACTCAGCTGCACCACACCACATTCTGATATTCTCCTGCAGCAAGCCTGCAGCCACTGCACCCTGCAAGGTGTTCCAGCAAGACACATACTAGCTGCAGACAGTCTGATAGCTAGTCCATAGGTCATGTTCCTGGAGGAGATGCATGCACCCAGAACTAGAACGTTAGCATACACACCAAGCAGATAAGTCAGTGATAGGGCCCCAAAAAGGAACCCAGAAATATCACATGAAAAAAGTATTATAGCCATGCGGTCACTGCTCAGTCAGGGTGAGAGTGAACTCCCAGCAGGACATACTGTGGCCACCCTGTCTGTGCAGGTGGTGGCCGGGCACTACAATGTCCCAGCCATTGCCCTATGCCCTGTGCAGATGCATCCTGGCCAGGCCACCCTGTCCGGGCTATACCCATGGTACCTTGCTCCTCATTATGCACATTGGCAGGCCAATACTGGCAACAGTGCTGGCAGTGTGGGCTGTGGAGGGTGTTTGCAGCCACCACACACTGGATAGACAGACACACACTCCCACACCTATGCCAGCATTGTGCTACTATAGAGGTGTTTAGCAGCACTGGCCACCACACCAGTCATGGGCACAGTGCAGGCATGGATATGGTAAGCAAAACTGTTGGGGGTCACTCCCCAGGGGGGTAAACACTGTCAGAGACCAGACCTGAAGCACACCCCACAGACATCAGAAAGGTTGCTATGATGGAGCTCAATCAGCAAACTGTGCTTAACATAGGAATTGCTATCTGCCAGTAATCATAGCAACCTTTTGATAGCTGTGTACCGTATTCCCAGGTGTAGGGTGGCATTGCTAAGGTATGCAAGTGCTAGTATTGGGAGATGCACGCAGGGCCCAATGTCCTGCCTCTCCAGGAGGCATTGGCTAATGGAGCCTGTGGGTGTGGGTGTGTCTGCCCCTGTTGGCTGCTGCTTTACGGCAGAGGTTCCTAACTCCAGTCCTGTTGTGCCAAACACTGTTCAGGTTTTCATGCTGTCCCTCATGAATATGCATGAGATACATCTGCATACCATGGGGGTGGTGCATAGATATGCAGCACAGGCATCTTTATTAGAGGCAGCATGGAACCTGAATGGTGTTTGGCCCTCCAGGACTGCATTTGGGAGACTCTGCTGTAGGTAATGCGCCTGTTTATGGAGTCTGTGCTCTGTAGGGTAAAATGTAGGTGTTTTGGGCATGTTTACGTCATCTGCAATAAACGTTCTGTCTTTATTAGCACGTTGTAGTAGTGGGTAAAATATGGGGACTGGGTTGGCAGGCACCATAACTGGGACTTGAACCTGTGACCTTCTGCCTCCAAACACACTGGCTGTGTGCACTGCACCACCATGTTGCCACAGAGACAGTGTATTCCCTGGTGATACCATGACTGTTTGTCCGGCAGGGCCTGTCTGTTGCAGTGCATGGCACCCATCTACATAGGGCTAGGCCATGGTCTGCTCTGGGCAGCTGCCACTGCCCCCCTCCACCACCAGTACCCCTCTGCCACCATGCTGACATGCCCTTCTGCTGGTGGTGATGGTGGTGTGCAGTCTCAAGCCATCCAGTGTGCAGGTAGGCGGCTGCCTATGGTGCATGTTCTGGGGTAGGGGTGCCTGCATAGGCATCCATGCTTCCCCCCAACACCGCCTGCCAATGTTCTGTGCCCTTGGAGGTACCTGCTGGGTACTATCCCCTGTGACACTGTGATAAACACTCTCGTGCCCATGTTGGGCCCTCATCAGTTGCTGTCTGGCTGCTGTTCAGTTTCAGCATTCCTAAGTGCCACCTAGGCATCTGCCTAGTCCGTACTGTGCCCCAGCTGCACTACAGCATGTGCCGCCTGCAGCCCTCTGTATCCCCTTTCCCAGCATCTGTCCAGTTGCCCATTCTGACATGCCCGCCCTGCTGTTGTGGAACATGTTCATGCCATAGGTAACCTGTCCAATGGAGAGGGAAACCCTGATCAGTGCTATTTCACTGTGGGATCATTCACTTTGTATGGGGACGGAGCGTAGACCCTTCCAAAATTCATATTTATTTTTTGGGGCTTTCTTGGGAGTGTTTTTTGATGTTTCCCATTAAAATCACTATTGCCCAGCTTGATTATGATTTTTTTTTATTTTGTTGGGGTCATTTTCAATGTTTATTTACACTTTTGTTCCGTGCACATGTATCACACTTATCACTTTTTTGTAGGTTTCCCTGGTTTTGCTGTACATTGCTGACAGAAATGGTTTCTTTTCCCTTTAAATCAGCTCTTACGCGAGGTTTTCACTTGCGTTAGTTTTGGCCTCGGATTTCACATCGTTAGTGTGCGGGGAGCCTCTCCCCTCCCACTCTCCACCCATTGACCCCTTCTCTCCGCCCCTGGGGAGCCTTCTTCCGCCCTCCGGGAGCCTTTCCCTGCCTTCAGCGCTCATTTGCGCTGCTGCGCGTGTGAGCGCGCATTAAGGCAAATTTGTGCCCCGTAAAGCGTCATTAGCAAGCGCTAAGGTACCTTAGCGCGTGCTAATTGCACAGCGCGCACGTTAAGAAGGTTTAGTAAACATACCCCTTTGTAACATAAAATGCCACAGTCTAAGCCAGCATCAATTGTCCATCTTACCTTCCAGAGTTTTCTTGCACTGCTCACAAGTGAAATGAGGCACCCAGGGTTTGTCCTGATCCCCAACAGGCATGCCGAAACATGTCTTGTGTGCTTCACACATCTTGGCAGATGTTTCAATGGAGCACTTTTTCGCTTTTGTCTTGATGAAATCACCACAGACATAGCAAAATGTGTTTGCCGGATGCTCACTCTGCGCAAATCTGTTGCTTATATAGATGTGAGGCAGAAGTGACATTAAAACGGTCACCAAAAGGCTTTTATTAAACGTTCTCAAAAGTTATACAAAGTTCCAAAAGTTTTGCAAAGTTCTGGAAAGCTCTAGAAAGTTCTAGAATTTTCCAAAAGGTACTCCAAGGGGTATGTTTACAAAGCAGCAGTAGTGGCCTCTATGTGATATCGGAGCCATGGCCCCATTGAATTCAATGGGGCTGCAGCTCCGATATCACACGGAGGCTGTTACCGCTGCTTTGTAAACATACCCCCAAGTTTACTTTGCCCTAAATATATCTAGAATGTCTTGCAAAATAGGTAATTTTCAAAAATATCATTCACCTGGTCCAAAAAGCAATGCTTGTAGGCCATAATTGCCATTTGCTATGGTTTTGAGACATAAGATATCGGAAAATAACACTTATTACCCAGGAACAAGAAAAAAGTAAAAATGTGTTACACAGTGTTATAGTATATATAGCCAAAGCTAAAATAGCTGTATTCGCCTTGAGAGTGAGAGGATCTATATGGCATTATTTTTAGACTATAGAGAATACGTGCTAGGTCTGACCTCCTCTGCAATGGTTGACTGCGGTAGCTTCCTCTTTGCTAGTTACTCCTTCCCCCTCAGCTACCATCTCTTCTTATCATGCTCCAATCTCCTTTTTCATTGTTTACCTTTCCCCATCACCCTGGTGTTGCTCTTCAGCTTCTTTTTCCAATGTTTTTTCAGCAGGACCTGACAATTCCTACAGGAGCTCTCCAGATCAACCAACAGTAAGGATTTAAGGGTTTGTTTTATTATATTAAATTGTTAGCTCTCTGACTGGGAGCTCTTAAAAGTTTCTTTTGTACATTTTTAAAGCAAGGTTACTTTCTTTTTGGTGCTTTAGTGGGACTTTCCTTGAGCACAGTAGGTGGTTGAACTCCAGTAACCTCCTCAGCTTTGGGAACTGCTAACACCTAATCAGGTGTTAGTTCCCTCCCTACCCAAGCCGACTCCCACCCACCCCTAGCGTGTAGTCTTGCTTTATAGGGCACCTCCCCATTTGACAAAGCACAGAGAATTGGACCAGCACATATTGAATATAATTAAGGAGATTTAACTGTGTTTTCTCTGAAAGGACAACTGGGAAACCGTCTGGTACTTGGTAGATCTCTCTCTTTTGCTTTAACAGATACCTAAGCTCCACGAATTGAACAATGGCTGGGAAAAATCTTATCGCTAAAGCTGTTGCCCCCATTACAGCTTCTGCCTCGGTCCAGACAGAGGTCCTAATGCCAGTTGAAGGACCGGTTCCATGTGCAGGGTGCCTGCATGCTGAAGCACTGAGGAAACAAGTGGAGGAACTCAGAGAGGAGGTGGCGAGGCTGAAGAGCATTCAAGACAGTGAGAAGTACATTGATGAGATGCTTCTTGCAGCAACCAAGCTCTCCAGCAGAGGAGAAGATGGGTGCCAACAGAATGTCGATGTTTGGACACAAGTCACCAGGGCCTGCAAAATCACCAATCCAACTTCTCCAGCCCTTGAATTGAAGAACCATTATGCAGCCCTTGAAGTGGAGGAGGTGAAAGCATCCCTGGAAAGGGAAGAACCAGAGCTCAAGTACCCCAAAGTTGCAGAATCAGTGACCAGAAGGAAACAAAGGGTAGTGGTGGTTGGAGACTCTCTTCTGAGGGGTACTGAGGCATCCATCTGCCGAGCAGACTTGATGTCCAGAGAGGTATGCTGTCTGCCTGGTGCCAAAATCCAAGATGTTACGGAGAGTTTGCCGAGACTCATCAAGCCCACTGACTATTACCCAATGTTGCTAATCCATGTTGGAACAAATGATACTGCCAGGTATACCTCGGAACGTATCAAAAGTGACTTCATGGCCCTGGGACAGAGGGTGAAGCAGTTAGGTGCACAGGTGGTGTTCTCTTCAATCCTCCCTGTTGAGTGTAAAGGCCAAGGCAGAGAGGCTCGCATCCTGGAGATGAATGCATGGCTGCGTGGATGGTCTCATCGAGAGTGATTTGGTTTCCTAGACCATGGGATGCTGTTCCAAGGGTTGCAGAGCAGAGATGGCATCCATCTGTCCAAGAAAGGTCAATGCGTCTTCAGTAGTAGACTGGCTAATCTACTGAAGAGGGCTTTAAACTAGATTCGTTGGGGATGGGTAAAGAAAGCCCCCAGGTAAGTGAAAGCCTCCAGGTAGGTGATACATTAAATATATGGAAATGGGTAACAGGGGTAACCTATGGAAAGCAGTGTGTATAAATGCCCGTAGCATGGGAAATAAGATCCCTGATATTGAAGCTTTGTTGGGAGTGGCTGACTTGGATTTAGTGGCAGTTACAGAAACATGGTTCACAGAAAACCATGATTGGGATGTAACTATACCTGGCTATACTTTATTCAGAAAGGACAGGGTAGGAAGTAGGGGAGGAGGAGTGGCACTATATGCAAAAACTACTATTAAAGCTTTGGAATTACAGAGCTTAAAAGGGAGAGGGGAGGCATTGTGGGTTAAACTAGAAAGAGGGAAAGAGAAATCTATTTGCATTGGTGTGATATACAGACCTCCCTCACAAGAGGAAGAGGTGGATAGAGAGTTAATTGAAGACATGCACAGCATTGCTAGGAAAGGGGAAGTGCTACTGATAGGAGATTTCAATATGCCAGATGTTGATTGGCACATTCCTGCTGCAGTATCATCTAGAAGTAAGGAGATCCTGGATTCTCTACAGGGAGAACTATTCAGGCAATTGGTAACAGACCCCACATGTGAAGGGGCCATACTGGACTTGGTGCTTGCCAATGGTGAAAGTGTTTCTGATGTTGTAGTGGGAGATCATTTTGCATCCAGTGATCACCAGATGGTGTGGTTCAGTATTAGGACTAGGGCTGTTAGAATCCATTCAAAGGCGAGGATCTTAGACTTTAGGAAGACTAACTTTGCAAAGATGGGCCAATACCTCAGGGAGTCGTTAGTTGGATGGGAACAGCTGAGGGATGTAGGAAAACAGTGGGAAAAACTGAAAGGGGATATTTTAAGGGCAACCAACCTTTTTGTTAAAATGGTAAATAAAGGTAAAAGGAAAAGGAGACCGCTATGGTTTTTGAAAGAAGTAGCTGAAAAAGTGAAGAAAAAGAGGGTGTCCTTCATGAAATACAAGAGATTACAGAGAGAGGAAGACAGGCATCTGTATTTGGAAAAACTTAGAGAAGCTAGCAAAGTAGTCAAGAAGGCAAAGATTCAAAAGGAGGAGGAAATAGCCAATGCAATAAAATGGGGGAATAAGACATTTTTCAGATATATTAGTGAGAAGAGGAAGGGCAAGAGTGGTATTGTCAGACTCAAGGGTGCAGGGGAGAAATATGTAGAAGCTGATAAGGATAAAGCAGAATTGCTTAACAAATATTTTTGTTCTGTGTTCACAGATGAAGAACCAGGAGCAGGACCTCAGAAAACACCCACAAATAGGAACAGAAGCAAAGGACATCTTGAACAATTTTCAAAAGATTGTGTTCGTGAGAAACTATCTCAACTTAAAGTAGACAAAGTGATGGGACCGGATGGGATACACCCAAGAATACTGAGGGAACTTGGGGACGTTCTAGCAGCAAAACTGACTGACCTTTTCAATGCCTCGTTGGAGTCGGGAGTTGTGCCAAAGGACTGGAGAGAGGCTCATGTGGTGCCTTTACACAAAAGCGGAAGTAAGGATGTGGTTGAAAACTACAGGCCGATTAGTTTCACTTCGGTGGTGAGTAAATTGGAAACGCTGCTGAAAGAGAAAATAGTGAGGTTTCTGGAGTCCAGTGGATTACAGGATCCAAGGCAGCATGGATTCACCAGAAGCAGGTCTTGTCAGACAAATCTGATTGATTTCTTTGACTGGGTGACCAGGGAGTTGGACCGAGGGAGAGCCCTAGATGTGGTTTATTTAGATTTCAGTAAAGCCTTTGACACTGTTCCTCACAGGCGACTTATAAACAAACTGAGCACCCTAGGGATGGACCCTAAAGTTACTGCTTGGGTTAGAAATTGGTTGGGTGGGAGGCGACAAAGAGTACAAGTAAATGGAGCTCACTCTGAGGAGAAGGATGTTATCAGTGGTGTGCCCCAGGGATCTGTCCTTGGTCCGATTCTTTTTAACATCTTTGTTAGTGATATAGCGGAAGGGCTTTCAGGTAAGGTTTGCCTCTTTGCGGATGATACCAAAATCTGCAATAGAGTAGACACCCAGGAAGGGGTTGATAACATGAGGAGGGATCTAACTAAGCTTGAAGAATGGTCTAGAATTTGGCAGCTGGGATTTAATGTTAAAAAATGTAAGGTCATGCATTTGGGCTGCAGCAATCCAAGGGAGCAATATAGTATAGAGGGTGAAGTACTTTTGTCCACTAAAGAAGAGCGGGACCTAGTCGTGGTTGTGTCTGATGATCTTAAAGTAGCTAAACAGGTAGAAAAGGAGACAGCAAAAGCTAGAAGGATGCTTGGGTGCATACGGAGAGGAATGGCTAGCAGAAAAAAGGAGGTGATAATGCCTCTGTATGTCTTTGGTGCGACCTCATTTGGAGTATAGTGTGCAGTTCTGGAGACCACACCTTCAAAAGGATGTGAACAGGATGGAGTCGGTGCAGAGGGTGGCTACTAAAATGATTAGTGGGCTTCATTATAAAGCATATGAGGACAGACTTAAGGATCTTAATATGTACACCTTAGAGGAAAATCGGGATAGAGGTACTATGATTGAGATGTTTAAATACCTCTGTGGCATAAATGTTCAGGGAGAGAGCCTCTTTCAATTGAAAGCAAGTTCTGCTACGAGGGTACATGGGATGAGGGTGAAGGGAGATAGATTCAGGAGTGATATGCGGAAATATTTCTTTACGGAAAGAGCAGTGGATCCATGAAATAGTCTCCCAGTGGAGGTGGTAGAGATGAGGACAGTAACTGAATTCAAAAAAGCATGGGACAAACACAGAGGATCTCTAAAGGTAAAAAGGGGACTGTTGTAGTTGTTATGGAAGGACAGACTAGATAGGCCATGTGGTCTTTTTCTGTCGTCATATTTCTATGTTTCTGTGTTTCTATGTTTCTATTCCTGCCTTCCTCCCTTTTTTGCTATGTGCTCTATTCTACCCAACTTCCCCGCTTCCTCTCCTCTCCTCTAAGCCCTGCTTTTCTGAACCTGCAGTTTAAAATGTCCCTTTCCTCTTGCTCACTTTCCACACTTCTTTCATCTATTGTCTAGAAATTTCCTATCAGATATCTGTCACATTCAGGTGCCACTCTCTCATACAATCTAAGACAGACTTAGTATAAACAAAGACAGAAAAGAACATACACCAAACATTTGCACCTAAGTTTGCACTCATAAAAAAAGACAAAATAAGAAAAATTGTGGAAGAAATGGCAGGGGATGATGTGAAAAAAACTCCCGGACAAATCTCTCAGAAATCCCTTAATCATTCAGTTTACAAAACTGCTTTCCTCTCTCCTCAGCGGGTACTTCTTTAAATGACACATTGCTCGCTACAGTACATACCTTCCCCTATTGCCATTTATATACAGGGCAGGGGAGGGGGAGAAACACACATGCATATCTTAATTACTGCTGAAGAGAATGCATTATATGGTAATTGAACACTCTGGGATATGTTTACAAAAATGCAAGACGTTTACGTGCATTCAACCCCAAGAATTAGTATAGATGTCCACATTAACCTTTGGGGGCATGCCTGCTTGTTTCCTGCTGTTAGCGTGTTGGAACCACGGCTCAGCGCACCAAATGGCATGTGGGTGCGCTTACTACTACTCCTTGAGAAAGCGGTAAGTGCACCCACTAATGACAACATTGGTATTTAGCATGTGCCAGCGATGCCCATGCCAGCTTCTAATGGGCTATCAACACCCACTTTCTTCCCTTAACTTGCCCAGTTACTTCCCCAATACATACTAACCAATTAGCATGGGATTATACCATGGTGTCCTGCACTAACAACGCAGTACACATGAAGTGACATTTTATTTCTTTCTTTATGTATTCTTTTATACTGCTTTATCTATAAATCAAAGTGGTTTATAGAGAACAAGAACATGTGGTTTACATAGAACATAAAACACTAACATTGAACCACATAAAGTATAATCATGACATAGGACTGTTATTACAGAGAACGAGTTAGCAGGGAGCGGAGGCATTAATTACAAGGGGGTTGTCAAAGAACTCATGGTAGATGATCATGTCAAAAGAAGTTGTTGGGATGGAATCATCAGGGATATATTATGAGCGGTGTGTTCCTTCAAAGTGAAGGGACATCTTGGAAGAAGCAGGGACAAACAGAGCACTACTTCCAAATCTTCCAGGGGAGTGGCAGCAGTGAATGGAGTATAAGTGATGTATAAATACCATCTGCAATCGTTTCCATCTCCACCCTGAAAGATGAATGTCCCTATAACCGGTTCTGGCAATCAACCCCATGCAGAGAGCAAGTCCAGGTATGTGCATGGATGTAGGCCATTTCACAAATGTGGATGTCCCCAAATTAAACGGCCATAGAACCAGGTACTTGGATGTGCCAGCAGAGGTATTTCAGAATAGGGGCAACTATGAGACTAGCATGTCCCAGCCGACCATTTCAGATTCTCAGACGTGTGGCAGCAGGCCTATAATATGTTTAAGGTATGTACATAAATGCAGGTCTCTTTTGCCAGGAAATATTAAATGTGGCAATGAAAGTTGGTTTTGCTCTTCCATGGAAGCATTGCAGCCATGAAATGAGCACTCTTTTGCGCCTTATTCATGTTCAGGGGCAGGTATAGACATGGACATCTCAACAACCAGAGCCAGATATGCTTTTGCCATTCTAAAATCGCAGCATGACGTGCATCTCTGTTGCTGCGTCCAGGACGCACCTTCACCATATCACCATGCTACAAGGACATGCTCATGCTGGGGGATTCCATCCACCCAGTTTTCTAAAAGGGGTCCAGGGACATCTCTATGATTTGCATGTTTAATGCTCATATTTGGACATCCAACTCACAAATCGAACCTCTAAATGACTCCCATAGCATGTGGTATACCCCATGCTATCAACGTGGTTTAGTAAACATGATTATCTGTGGATTACACTTAGCATGTGCCTATCTATCTATCTATATCTTTTTTAAATTTCTGGCCCTGTTTGAATAGGCATTAAAAGCAAAATTTGTCATCCATGTTAAAAGGTGCTTTTAACACCCTTTCATGAATAGACCTATAAATCTCTGTCCCTATTGTTAGTCAAAATGCCTTATCCTTTCCATGTCTTCTCTCTGCAGCTCATCCCTACCTTTGATTATTTTCCATTTTCTGCCTACGGTATTTTATTGGCGTGGGTTGTGAAATGAATTGCAATATAATTTAGATGATGTTAATTAATTTTCTGTTAGCTCTGCTATTCAAGCGCAGACACTCCTATCACAGATTAATTGTAACAGTGAAAATTCTGCATCCTAGTCCCAGGACAAGAGAGTTGTTCTCATCATTTGACATTTCTAATTACTGTGTTCCGAACTGCAAATACCAAGAAAGAAAAGGTGATCTCTCAATCAGGGCAAAGGAATTGGCAACTTGATTTGCCCTAGCTTGTAAACTCATTTTACACATGCTAGGACATATTTATTAGAAATGAATCGTGCAAACAAGCTAAAAAGCAAATTGTAACTTTTCAATCAAGAAATTAGGCTATTTTTCTATATTATTAGAGATGTGAAAATGTCTGTTTTCCTCACAGGATTGTAATGGTTATGAATCAAAAAATGAATAGCTAGAGGCATCTATCATAAAAGAAAATATAGTGAAAGTGGGAAAAAATAAACATGAGAAACTCTTGAGGAAATTAAAAAGTCATTGGATAGGAGGCAGCATACTAATGTGGCTAGGGAACTGGTTAAAAGATAGAAAACATAGCGTAGGGCTAAATGGCCAATTTTCTCAATAGAGAAAGGTGAAGAGTGGAGTATGTCAAGGATCTGTACTGGGCCCACTGCTTTTTAACATATTCATAAATGACCTGGAAGTGGTAATGAGTGAGGTGATCAAATTTACAGATAACACTTTTCTTCTCCCTCTCCCTTCCCTCCCCCCTAGGACCCCTCTCGAACTCCCTCCCTCCTCCTCTACGCCTATCCCGGCATCTTACTTCCGCAACATTGCAACTTTTCCCCTCTGCTGATTCACTTTTTCCGTCTGATTTCTTTTCTCTCTCTTTGGACAAACAGGTCGACCTCTGGACATCTACCTTGTCGTTTACCCTCGACACCATTGCCCCCTTACGGCCTGCTCCTATTCGCTCCCCCCTAGCACCATCCCTGGTTCCATTCAGGTCTCTACTTACATCGTTCCCATCTCCGTCGCGCAGCCCGGTTCTGGCGCAAACGCCCTTCCGATGCCACTCTCTCCACCTTTCGCCTCATCCGTAAATCATACTATTCTCTGCTAACATCCGCTAAGAAATCCTACTACTCCAACCTTATTACTACTTCTTCCAATTCATCCCGACAGCTGTATCGAGTTTTGAACTCTCTCTCCTCGGCTTCTACCTTGTCTTCTTCGTCCCCTCCACCCAGTGCCCCTAGTCCTATGGCTCTCGCTACCTTCTTCTCAACCAAGATCTCGACTCTTCATTCTACCTTTGACCCTTGTCCTCTTCCTCCTTCACCTCCCCCCTCCTCTCCTACTCTAGCTACCTGTCGCCCCCCATACTCTGCCCCTATATTTCCTCACATCTGGTCTGAATTCCATCCTGTCACTTCAGTTGAGTTGACCAAAGCCATCTCACTCTCTCATAAGACCACCTGTCTCCTCGACCCTCTGCCCTCCCCTTGGCTCCTTGATCCTTCTCACACGCTCCTTCACTTTGCCCTCAACATTATCAATTCTAGTCTCTCATCTGGGAATTTTCTCTCTGCATGGAAGCATGCATTGGTTCGCCCCCTGCTTAAGAAGGCTACTCTTGACCCAGCTGTCCCCTCAAATTGGCGCCCTGTCTCCAACCTTCCTTTCCTGTCCAAAATCCTTGAGAAGTTTGTTTTCCACCAATTCACTGCACATCTTGATTCTACTATCTCCCTGCACCCCCGACAATCCGGTTTTAAAGCCAGTCACAGCACAGAAACCATCCTTGTGGCACTCCTCAATGAACTACACTGGTCTCACGACAAAGGAAATCTTTCAATTGCTGTTTCACTGGATCTCTCCGCAGCTTTCGATGTCATTGACCATCACACCCTTCTTTCACGGTTGTCGGAACTCGGGGTCCAGGGTACAGTTTATCAATGGTTTCATTCTTTTCTTTCTTCACGTTCTTTTACAGTACGCTCGGGTTCCTCTTCTTCTACACCCCTTCCTTTCCACTGTGGTGTCCCATAGGGGTCTATTCTTGCACCGCTCCTCTTCAATGTTTTCCTCGCACCACTTGCCTTTCTCATACAACAAACTGGTCTATCTGCCTACTTTTTTTCCGACGACATCCTCTTAGTCCATCATACGTCATCTCTTGCTCCCGATCTTTCCCCTTTAAACAATTGCCTAGCCTCCGTTGCCAAGTGGTTCCATGACAACTACCTCATTGTCAACCCCTCTAAGTCAGCAGCCATCTGGTTCACTTTTGGTGCTCCTTCTCCCACTCTGATGCCACTGATGTCTAATTCACCCATTCTCCTGGCACCTACCCTCCACTATCTTGGTGTGACCCTGGATTCTTCACTATCTTTCCACCAGCACATCTCTGGGGTGGTGCGTAGCTCCCTCTTTCAACTTCGGAAAATTCGGGCCGTCCGCTCTCTCCTCCCCTCTGCATCTCTTACCACCTTGGTTCTTTCCTTGGTGATCAGTCGCCTCGACTATTGTAACTCCCTACTCGCCGGCATAACTCAGTACCAACTTCGTAGATTGCAGTTAAATCAAAATACAGCTGCCCATCTTCTCACCTTCTCCTCTCATCATGATCATGTCACTCCTTGCCTGTTTTTCCTTCACTGGCTTCCCATCAAAGCCCGCTATGTCTACAAGCTTCTTATCATCACTCACAAAGTTCTTTATACTAACACCCACCAGTACCTAGCCGACCTTATTTTTCTTCAACCTACCTCTCGTCTGTTACGTTCCGCCCACGGTAATCGCCTTTTCCTCCCTTCCCCAACTCAGGTTCACCTCAAATCCACCCGTCATGCTGCCTTCTTCTTCGCTAGCCCCGCTTTATGGAACTCTCTTCCACATGTCATCCGTACCGAGCTATCCTTTCCTCATTTCAAAGCTATGCTTAAAACTTATCTCTTTTGCCAGGCCTTTGACCTCCCTCCATTCACCACCACCCAGTCAAGCACACCTACCCATTCACAACTCATTAAAGGTTTATAACATCTCTACACCCACCTGGGACGCTCCCATGGGCCCCTGAGTTGTCCACCCTTATTTGTCTCCCTGCTCTGATGTTCTCTTATGTTGCCTGTTGTATGCCTGTTGCGTTGCTTGTTCACTTGTTATGTCAGTCGCAATCTGCTCTGTTATCTGTCCTTTGTCAACCTGTCTACTATTCGTTATGCTGGTCCATTTGTTACGTTTCGTCTCGCTTATCACGTTGTTTTTTGTAGCTTGCTTTCTACTACCTTTTGCTGTCCATGTCTCTCTGTTTTCTCTGACCACTTTCCTATCCATCAAATGGTGTTCCTTTCTATTTTTCTTTTCCACAGCCAAGATAGTTTTCATTGTACACCGCCTTAATACTTTTGTAATAGGCGGTATATCAAATTTGCCAAATAAAGATAAAGATAAAGAACACAGGAGGGCACTGTGGAGCCCGAGCAAATCGGTCGCATGTTGTAGGAGCTCCATCAAACCCAGGCTCAACCTTTGGATTTTAGCTATGTCTTGGGCCATCCTGCGGATTCTGAGGCATTGAATTTGGCACTGAGATGGCTACAGGCAAAATACCAAGTCAGGTGGCTCTTTTTCTGTTCCATCAGGTCTCAAATGACACAAAGTCGGTCCGCCCACACCGGAGAAAATGGCAGCTGGGAAAAAGACAACAGAGGGAGACCCTGTGATGGCTGAGATCTTACAGCTGAAGGACCTTATGCGATCACAATGGGAGGTGACCAAGTCCATACAAAGTGAGCTGGAAGCTTTGAATGGTCACCTTAATTGAGTCCCAATAGCACGTCGCGGCCTTAGAGTTAAGGACTGGTGTGCTGGAGGCTTAATGTAGTCAAGTGAGCAAAAACACCAAAGCGATTTCTTGCTTACAACTGGGCCTGGAGGACCTTGTCAGTTGTAACAGATCTAACAATATACACATTCTTGACTTACCTGAGAATACCGAGAGAAGGGATATGGTCGCCTACCTGGAGCATATGATACCTGAGCTACTGGGCCTCCAATTTCAAGTACCATTGGAGTATGAAAGAGTGCACAGGGTCCCATCACAAGCTATTGATCCCACCAAAGGACCTCACCCTATTGTAGCCAAACTCTTGTGCTACCAACATGCCTTGAAGATTTTACGAGCTGCTGGCACTAAGCCATCACTGCTAATGCAAGGCCGCAAGATCCTGTTTGTGCCGGATTTCGTGCGAACTACGGCCTCTAAACAGAAAACACTTTTAGCACTGTGGGGTCCGCTTCATGATTTGTGGGCACAATATGGTATGTTTTTTCTTGCTTACATGCAAGCAACTTACCGGAACAAAACGTCCTGATTTACGGACCCCTCCAAATTGCAGGATTTTATTGCGAGTCACCACATGGTTTAGCTTCATTTCATCTTCTTAGATTGGTTTCTTTGTCCTGCTGGCACCCTGATCATTAACAAATGGAACCTCACAGTTTTCCTGGAACCTGTTAATTTCCCCCTTGGGGACCATTCATCACTGATGTTGGCCTTGGTTCCACTTCACTGCTAGCTACTTGGCCTAGCAGGGCTGGGAGTGCTGAGGACATGATATGTATGGTCGATTGGCAAGTTTGTGTTCTTTGTGAGTGCTGTGAAAACAGACCTACTATAATATTTTCAGGAGGATTTGCCCTTTTTCAATGAAGCTATGGATGGAGCCTGGTAACAGATCCCGGCGGTATGACTTCACCCCCATTTGAGCTACATGGGTATGTTCTTGGTCCCTGTCTATTGTGGAGGCCTGATTTTTTTTTTCATTTTCTTTTATTTCAGGACCATTGGGAGAGCTTGGATAATGTGTATGTATGACTGTGTGATTGCAGTATGCATGGAAACGGATGAGGATGGTCGGGATGGGGGATATATACAGTACCTTATTTTCTTTTCTGACTAACTTTATGAAAGCTTTGAAACTGATTTTGTATAATGTTAATGGCCTCAACCACCCTGTGAAACACAAGAAGATTTTCACATAGCTGAAGAAAGAGAGGGGTAATATTCTTTTTTGTAAGACTCACTTGCCACTTTCCCTCTGCACCAAATTGAAAGTGGACTGGTTGGGAGAGCATGTTTATGCACCAGCAATTCATAAATGGTGTGAGGTCTCCATTTTCTTTCACAGATCTCTTCAAGTGCAGATTGTACAGTGACTGGCTGATTTAGACAGTCAGTGGCTCTTGCTAGATGTTACTGTGGCCAACCAGCCCCTTATTTTGCTTAATGTATACGCTCCGAATGGGGATAAGCTGTCCTTTTTTACTTTCCTCTCTGCCCTGCTTCTGGAGTATAGCAGCAGGGAAATTGTGGCAGCAGCAGACTTTAACCAGCCATTAGTCACCATTCTGGATAGGCAGTCTACTTGTCGAACTGCTCCCTCCAGGGCTCAGAGGGAAGTTCATAATGTGATGGAGGTGGCAGCATTGGTGGATCTGTGGAGGCTCTGGCATCTGACGGGTTGGTGTTTTACTTTCTGTTCCCACCCACATTCCTCCTATTCCAGAACAGATTATTTTTATGAAGTAACTAATTGGTGGGGTTTCTCCAGGATGTCAGGATCCACCCCATAGTCTTAATGACCATACTACTTACATAAGAACATAAGATATGCCATACTGGGTCAGACCAACGTCCATCAAGCCCAGTATCCTGTTTCCAACAGTGGCCAATCCAGATCACAAGTACCTGGCAGGTTCCCAAAAAGGCACTCAGGTTCTCTCTCATTCTTCAATGGGACTCTCAAAGGGCTAAATCTTTGTCATTGAGGCTGAACAACAGTTGGCTGGCTGACCTAGGTTTGTTCAGCCTGTAGACTTCAGAATTCTTCCCTAGAAATGCAACTGGTGAGGTCTCATTCCCGACAGTCTGGGAGGCATACAAACATCCTTGAGGGGAATGATTATAATCAGTTATATAATTATAATTATAATTATTATAATTAGTTACTCCACATGGAAGTGAAGGGAGAAGGCCTCACAACTGCACACCCTAAAGATGGAAATCTCAGAAGTAGGATACTAGCAAAAGAATGAAGTTAGGACATATCAACAGAGAGGTTCCAATAAAGACAAACTAACCCAAATGCCCTTAAGTACAAAACAGAGAGAGCTTCAAGATTCCAAATTACCCCTGCCTACCGATAACCAGATTAATATGAATAAAATATGACCTGTAAAATGCTTGTATGCAAATGCTAGAAGTCTAAAAAATAAGATGGGAGAGTTAGAATATATAGCACTAAATGAGAGGTTAGATATGATTGGTATCTCAGAGACATGGTGGAAGGAGGACAACCAGTGGGACACTGTGATATCTGGGTACAAATTATATCACAATGATAGAGTAGATCAAGTTGGTAGAGGGGTTGAACTCTATGTAGAGAAGGCATTGAGTCACACAGGATTAAACTTTTGCAGGAAATAAAATACACGGTAGAATCTCTATGGATTGAAATTCCAAGTAAAAGGGGAAGGCGATGGCAGTGGGGGTGTACTATCGACTGCCTGGCCAGAATGAACAAATGAATGATGAAATGCTCAAAGAAAGCAGGGAAACCAACAAAAGTTACAGCACATTAATAATGATGGGTGATTTCAATTACCCTTGTATCAACTGAGTGCATGCCAGATGAAATAAATGACTGCTTCTTGGCGCAGCTGGTTCATGAACTGACAAGAGGGAAAGCCATTTTGGACCTAGTCCTTAGTGAAACACAAGATCTGGTGCAAGATATAAGGGTGTTGGGGCCACTTGGCAATTGTAATCATAACCTGATTGTGTTTGATTTCATAAATGGAAGAAGAATGGCAAGGAAATCCATAGTACTACCTTTTAACTTTCAAAAGGGAGACTATGATAAAATGATGAAAATAGTTAAGAAAAAACTAAAAGCAGCAACTGCAAAGCTTAAAGATTTACGTCAAGCATGGGCATTTTTTAAAAATACTATCTTGGAAGTCCAGACCAGCTGTATTCCATGCTTTAAGAAAGGTGGAAGGAAGTCCAAAAACCTGCCAACATGGTTTAAAGGTGAGGTCAGAGAGGCTGTTGTATCCAAAAAAGCATCTTTCAGGAAATGAAAAAAGGAGCCAAATGATGAAAACTGGAAACAACATAAGTATTGGCAAGTTAGATGCAAGGCATTGATAAGTCAGGCAAAGAAAGAATTTGAGAAGAAGCTTGCTGTGGAAGCAAAAATGCATAATAAAGACTTTTTCAAGTACATTCATAGCAAATAACCTGTGAGAAAGTCAGTTGGACCATTAGATGACAGAGAGGTAAAAGGGCACTAAGAGGGGATAAGTTCATAGCAGAGAGACTGAAAGAATTCTTTGCTTCAGTCTTTACTGAAGAAGATGTAGGGAAGTTACCCATGCCTGAAATGGTATTTAAAGGTGATGCATCAGAAGAATTGAAAGAAATATCGATAAACCGGGAATATGCATTACAACATTTTGATAAAGAGTAGCAAATCACCTGGACTGGGTGGTATACATCCGAGGGTGTTGAAAGAACTGAAATATGAGATTGCAGACATACTGTTAGTAATATAGGAACTATCATTAAAATCATTTGTAGTTCCTGAAGAGTGGAGAATGGCCATGTATTGCCAATTTTTAAAAAGGGCTCCAAGGGCGATCCAGGAAACTACAGGCTGGTGAGCCTGACATCAATACCAGGTAAAATGATAGAAACCATTATAAAGAACAAAATTATTGAACATGGAAGCAGTGATGGTTTAATAGGAGAAAATCAACATGGCTTTAGCCAAGGAAGGTTTTGTTTTAGTAATCTGTTATATTTTTTGAAGGTGTAAATAAACAGGTACAATAAAGGTGAGCCATTTGATATAGTGTATCTGGATTTTCAGAAAGCCTTTGACAAGGTCCCTCATGAGAGACTCTTGGAAAAGTTAAAAAGTAATGGGATAGGAAGCACTGTATTATTGTGGATCAAAAACTGGTTAAAAGATAGACAGCAGAGGGCAGAGGTGAATGGTCAATTTTCCCAATAGTGAATAGTGGAGTACCCCAGGGATCAAAAGTAAAATTGAACATGGCCAAGACTGAACTCCTCGTCTTTCCCCCCAACTCCTCCCCTCCTCTTCCCTCTCTCTCAGTCTCCGTGGATGGATCTATGATCCTTCCTGTTCCCTCGGCCCGCAATCTGGGGGTTATCTTTGACACCTCTCTCTCCATCTCCACACATATCCAGCTCGTAGCTAAAATCTACCGTTTATTTCTCTACAACATCAGCAAAATCCGCCCCTTTCTGTCTGAACACACCACCAAAACGCTTATCCACTCCTTAGTCTCCTCTCGCCTCAACTATTGCAACCTACTCCTGGCTGGTCTCCCTGTGAGCCATCTATTCCCCCTTCAATCTATACAAAGTCATGCTGCTCGACTAATCTTCTGCCAGCCTCACCATGCCCACATTACTCCTCTTCTCAAATCGCTTCACTGGCTCCCCATTCAATTCTGCATCCTATTCAAGCTTCTCCTGCTGACCTACAAATGCATTCACTCTGCGGCCCCTCAGTACCTCTCATCTCTCATCTCTCCCTACATCCCCTGTTGACAACTTTGCTGCGCTAACAAACTACTTCTATCTAAGCCTTTCACTGGCACTGCTAACTCCCAACTTCGCTCCTTTCACCTGGCTGCACCCTACGCCTGGAACAGCTTACCTGTGTCTATACGCCAGGCACCCTCCCTGGCCCTCTTCAAATCCAGGTTAAAGACCCACCTCTTCACTGTCGCATTCAGATCCTGACTTCCATTCTTCATCTCAACCTAACCCCATCATTTTCTATCCCTCATCTTAACTTAACTCCCCATCATTTGCATAACCTAACTGTATGACCATACTATGCTTTGCACTAAATTGTATTGTGTGCTGTTTTGTATTGTGTACTGTCTCGACTAGATTGTAAGCTCTTATGAGCAGGACTCCGACGAGCAGGGATTGTCTCTTGTATTCATGTCTGTACAGCGCTGCGTGCATGGTGCTATATAAGTGTTAAATGGTAGTAGTAGTAGTAAATTTGAGCTGGGTACGCTGCTTTTTAATATATTGATAAATGATCTGGAAATGGGAATAATAAGTGAGGTAGTCAAATTTGCAGATGACACAAAATTATTCAAAGTTGTTAAAGCACAAGAGGATTGTGAAAAATTGGAAGACTGGACATTCAAATGGCAGATGAAATTTAGTGTGGACAACTGCAAAATTATGCACCTAGGAAAGAACAACTCAAACTATGGTTATACAATGCAAGGTTCTACATTAGGAACCACCACCCAGGAAAAAGATTTAGGTGTCGTTGTGGACAACACATTGAAACCCTCTGCCCAATGTGCAGCGGTGACCAAGAAGGCAAATAGTATGCTAGGAATCATAAGGAAAGTAATGGAGAATAAAACAAAGGTGTGATCGCACCTTGAATATTGTGTGCAATTCTGGTTGCCGTACCTTAAAAAGGATATAGCGGAATTAGAAAAGGTATAGAAAAGAGCCATCAAAATGGTAAAGGGGATGGAAGGATACCCCTATGAGAAGAGGCTTAAAAGGTTAGGGCTCTTCAACCTGGAAAAGAAATGGCCGAGGGGAGATATGATAGAGGTCTATAAATTAATGAGTGGAGTGGAATGGGTAAATGTAGATTGATTCTTTACACCATCAAAAGTAGAAAGACTAGGAGACATGTAATGAAGCTACAGTGTAACCCATTTAAGATTAATAAGAGGAAATATTTTTTCACTCAATGCATAATCAAAGTCTGGAATTCGTTACTGAAGAATATAGTAAAATCTGTTAGTGTAGCTGGGTTTAAAAAAGGTTTGGACAAATTCCTGGAGGAAAGGTTCATAAACCATTATTAAGGAGGACTCAGGTAATCCACTGCTTGCCCCAGTACAAGCATTATGGAACCTCTGTGTCCTTTGGAGAAATTACTAGGTACTTGTTGTAGCAGCAAAGCGCAGACAAACCAATAATACCAGGAGTCTGTTCAGAAGGTCCAAATCATTTATTTGTGCACAAGTCTCAAGCAAAGTCAATTTCAAAATGGCTGAGCAAAGTTTTCTAGCAATACAACAACTTTTATAGACTTCTGTTCCATTCTAGGTATAGAAAAACACTTCATTGGTCCCGGTACTCTCCCGTACCTCCCGTACCCCTTCCATTGGTCCCGGTACTGATAAGATTATCCAATTATGTTCCTTCAGTGGGCTCAGCACCTGCTTACCCCCTTTCAATCCCAATTACAATGGCCAGTTCATCAACTTGTTACTTTCATACTCTCAAGGCCATAGAGCCAATTTGTGCATGCAGGGGAGCAGGGCTCTGCAACTCATCTGTCAGCAATCCCAATTAAATCCCTTGCAGATGTACTTTCTTATCAGTAACTTTTAAACATATTTTTCTGTATTTTTCCATCTTCCAGTTCTGCTTATCTAGTTAGTTTAGTACTCTTGCTGAGTTCTATCCTACAATAGCAGCATGTTGGGGAATGTGTAATTCCTATGAGCCTCTTCACAGGCTTCATTTACAGGTCAAGCTAGTTAGGCCTGCCTGCTTATGTCAGACACTGTGGATCACAGGCCTGCACCTGCCACATTGTGACCTGGATTTGCTGCTGTTGGAAACAGGATACCTGTCTTGATGGACCTCAGTCTGACCCAGTATGGTATTTCTTATGTTATGTAGAGCATCAATATGTACAAAGGGGGGGATCCTTCGGCACTGATTGCTGCTGCAGAAATGCAGTACCATTATAGCAGCAAGTGCAGTGAGATCTGTTTTTGTACAATGCTCTCTCCTATACGGCGAATAACAGAGCTGGGCGGCTGCTGGTGCAGTATCCAAAAGGGAGACAGGCATGCCAAAATGTTCCTTTTATAAAATGTCCAGTGAGAGGCCATTGCTCTAAAGCTAGTGATATTGCTGCTGCCTTTGCTCATTTTTACTTCTCTGTAAGTCTGAAGTTTCAACTCAGGTAGGGGAGTGTTCTGATTTCTTGCAGTCTCTTTCAGGTCCTAAACTATCCACACAAGCCAGCCCTGGGTGCCCTGATTGCTGAACCAAATTGGTCCAGACTATATCCACTTTAGCTTTGAACAAGACTCCTGGGCCAGACGATTTTACTGTTGAGTTTTAGTCAGTTGGGCCTGCACCTCTGTCAATTATACCAGGATTGGAGGATCGGGGGTTATCTGTTCCTTCACAGAAGCGCAAATTATAGTGCTACAGAAACCAGGAAGAGACCACACACTGGTACAAAACTATTGACCCATATCCCTGTGTCATGATGCGGGCACTAATAAAGTTGGTTTTAAGAAAAGAAATCCTGTTTTAGAAGAACTAGATGTGCAGTTACCTCCAGGCACAGCTAGAGGGAGCAGGAACAGACATACTGGTCTTAATGAACCTAACCTCACTGATCACCTGCAGCTGAAAGGGAACCAGGAAGTCAGCAGTAACGGTTCACTTTATAAGCCAGAGCAGAATGCTTCTGGAGAGCAGTGGCATAAGCAGCAGTGGCAACAGCAGAGGAGGCAGTGGAATGAGCATGTGAAGCAGCAGGAGCTGAGGAAGGAGGAGAAAGAGGAAGAAGGAACTGGAGCTGGACTAGAAGGAGAAACAGCAGAGGAGCCTGGAGGCTATCAAGGACATAAGCCTGATTGCTGTGAAAGAAGCCAAGCTGGAAGCTGGAGGAGAAACAGACCTCACAAGGTGGGAAGCCAGAAAGCCCAAACTGGACCTGTTGTGCAAGGGGAGTTTGGTGGAAGTTGCTCCAAGGTGAGAGGCTCTGCCACGCCTAGTTCCTATACTCTGCCTGTTTGTAACATAGAGAGAAGAAAGCTAAGAACCAGAGAGGGAGGTTCTGACAGAAGCTTATCTCTAGAGGATCATTGCCCAGTTTCACCTATTCAGAGGGAAAAGCATTTTTATAAGCAACGGAAGTTTTTACTCAGTGAGCCAAGGTATGAGGCATTGAAGATTAACTGTAATGATTGTACTGCTAAAAGTTATGCTAAAAGAAGTATTCCTCCTAGGAGAAACAAGAGTCAAGACTGGTTCACTAAACTACCGCCAGCCTTAAGAGTCCCTGGTTATGTGAAGCCAAACTCCCAAGTAGTAGATTACCATGCTGAAATAGACAGGGACAGTGGAAGCCCTTTGAATCAGTATAGGGTAGAGGAATTGATGGAAGTGGATTCTCCCAGCACTATTTCCTCACCTTTGCCTGAGGAAATGGAATGTGATTGGTGCACTGCCTATGCTCCAGAGTGTGTATGCTCCCCAGAAGAATAAATGAAGTATAATTTGATGTTTATTATACTGAATATTACTTTGAAGAAAACCTGCTTTAAACTGTGAAGTAACAGTTAACTAGCCAGTGAATATTGGTACCTTTTGAAACAAAGGACTGTTTCTGTTATCTAAAATATCTCTTAGTTGAACCTTGCTTTAAACGGGGGAATAAAAGCCTTTATTACCCTACACTTGGACTCTTTGTTCTTTAACAGCGCTACCTAGTGGCGTATAATCTTTGTGTCACCGGCAACCGAGTGACACCCTGACAAATGTGGGCAATAAACTCCTGGCCAAAGTTTTGGCCCTCCATTTACAAAGGGTCCTGGGCACATTAATCCATCGAGATCAAACCGGTTTTATAACTAATCAATTCATTGGTGATAATGGGTGGCTTTTTACTTCAGTGCTGGTGGCAACCAGGAAGAGGAACGAACCATTGGTGACCCTCTCTTTAGACACTGAGAAAGCTTTTGACTATATTGAGTGGTTGTATTTATTTCAGGTACTGGAGTGGATAGGATGTGTCAGGGACTTTTGTAGATGGATAGAGGTTTTATACTCCCTTCCCTCATCCTCATTGCCAGGAAAGGGGAAGTGCTACTGATACGGGATTTCAATATGTCAGATGTTGATTGGCACATCCCTGCTGTGGTGTCATCTAGAAGCAAGGAGATCCTGGACTCTTTACAGGAAGAAGTATTCAGGCAACTGGTAATAGAACCCACACATGAAGGGGCCATACTGGACTTGGTGCTTACCAATGGGGAAAGTGTTTATGATGCTATATGGGAGATCATCTCGCATCCAGTGATCATCAGATAGTTTAGTTCAGTATTAGGACTAGGTCTGATAAAATCCATTCAAAAGTGAGGGTCTAAGACTTTATGAAAACTAACTTTGCCAAGATGGGCCAATACCTCAAGGAGTTGTTAGCGGAATGGAACAGCTGGGGAATATAGAAAAACAGTGGGAAAAACTGAAAGGGGATATTTTAAGGGCAACCGGCCTTTTTTTTTTTTAGAATGGTAAATAAAAGGAAAAGGAGGCTGCAATGGTTTTCAAAAGAGGTAGCTGAAAAGGTGAAGAAAAAGAGGGAGGCCTTCATGAAATACAAGAGATCACAAAGAGAGAAAGACAGGCATCTATATTTGGAAAAACTTAGAGAGGCTGTCAAAGTAGTCAAGAAAGCAAAGGTACTAAAAGAAGAAATAGCCAATGGAATAAAAAGGGGGGATAAGACATTTTTCAGATATGATAGTGAGAGGAGGAAGGGCAAAAGTGGTATTGTCAGACTCAAGGGTGAAGGAGAGGAATATGTAGAAACTGATGAGGATACAGCGGTCTTGCTTAACAAATATTTCTGTTCTGTGTTCACAGATGAAGAGCCGGGAGCAGGACCTCAGACAACATCCACAAACAGGAGCAAAAGTGAGGGGCATCTCAAATGATTTTCAGAGGACCGTATTCGTGAGGAACTAGCTAAGCTAAAAGTGGACAAAGCGATGGGACCAGATGGGATACATCTAAGAATACTGAGAGAAGTTGGGGACTTTCTAGCAGCTCCATTGACTGAACTTTTCAATGCCTCTTTGGAGTCAGGGGTGGTGCCAGAGGACTGGAGAGAGGCACATGTGGTCCCATTACACAAAAACAGAAGTAAGGATGTGGTTGAAAGCTATAGGCCGGTTTGTTTAACATTGGTGGTGACTAAATTATTGGAAACGCTGCTGAAAGAGAAAATAGTGAGGTTTCTGGAGTCCAACAGATTGCAGGATTTGAGGCAGCATGGATTAACCAGGGGCAGGTCTTGTCAGACAACTCTGACTGATTTCTTTGACTGGGTGACAAGGGAGTTGGACCGAGGGAGAGCCCTAGATCTGGTGTATTTAGATTTCAGTAAATCATTTAATACTTCCACACAGGTGACTTATAAGCAAAGCATCCTTGGGATGACCCTAAAGTTGCAGCTTGTATTAGAAATTGTTTGAATGGTAGGTGACAAAGGGTACAGGTAAATGAAGATCACTCTGAGGAGAAGGAGGTTACCAGTGGAGTGCCATGGGGATCTGTTCTTGGTCTGATTTTTTAAACATCTTTGTTAGTGATATTGCGGAAGGGCTGCCGGGTAAGGTCTGCCTCTTTGCGGATGACACCAAAATCTGCAACAGAGGTGTAGATAACATGAGGAGGGATCTAGCTAAGCTTGAAGAATGGTCTAGAATTTGGCAGCTGAGATTTAATGCTAAAAAATGCAGGGTCATGCATTTGGGCTGCAACAATCCAAGGGAGTGGTACAGTATAGGAGGTGATGTATTTCTGTTCACAAAAGAAGAACAGGACCTAGGCTTGATTGTGTCTGATGATCTTAAAGTAGCTAAAAAGGTAGAAAAGGTGATGGCAAAAACTAGAAGGATGCTTGGGTGCATAGGGAGAGGAGTGGCCAGCAGAAGAAAGGAGGTGATAGTGCCTCTGTATAAGTCTTCAGTGCAATCTCATTTGGAGTACTGTGTGCCATTCTGGAGACTGCACCTTCAAAAGGATATAAACAGGTTGGAGTCAGTGCAGAGGGTGGCTACTAAAATGGTTAATGGTCTTCATTATATAGTATATGAGAACAGACTTAAGGACCTTAATATGCATACTTTAGAGGAAAGGCGGGATAGAGGTGATATGATTGAGATGTTCCCATGAACAGAGAGCAGGGGATCGCTGGAAATCTTTGTGCTGGGCTCCATAAGGGTTTGAACTAGCCCTGGCGGTGAACCATAACAGCAGCCTGGCTCCATACCCACTACAGCCTGCAATCTAGCAGTGCCCCCAGCCTTATTAATTTTTTTAAAATTATCATTTAAAAAAAATGTCTGCTCTCGCTACGAGTTCCTCAATATGAACCATGGAAGCCTCCTTCCCTCCCTCCTCCATGGCACACAAAAGAAAGATACCACACTTTTCTTTTTTATTTAAATTTAAATCTATTTTATACCGCTTTTCTATAAATCAAAGCAGTTTACTTTGAACCAGAATGTACAGAGCACATCGCGTCTCATTTACATAGAACAAAACTAAATAACTTACAGAAACAGCTGCAAAGTAGGAACAGTGATACTTAAAACATAATAACTATTTACATTGGATGTGTGTATATATTGCTTTATTTCTTTACATTTTAATCACATAATTAATTTGGACTTGCTAAATATTGCTACTTGAAACTATGCTTAACTGCTAAACAGGAACAGAGTTTCACCTTAACTTGATGAAGTCTGTTAATCCTTCAGTTTGAAAATTGCCCTCAAACCACCCTGGCATAACATTAATCAACTAAACTTAAAATCTTATTTGGGATTTACTACTCAAGTCTCAAACCACCGATGCTTGCTGCCTATCTTCATTACATCTAATTAAATTGTACATAAAACAGAGAATTTTCCAGATTGCATAGCTCTTTAGCAAGCCAAATCCTACTGCATGTGACACTGACCAACATTTATATCTGAATGATTTAGAAATGTTTACTTTATTTGACTGTTTTAAATGCTGGTCTAATGGAAATAATGACGTGGCCATTGGTCAAGCAGTTCATAGATTCATGGGCACATTGTTCTTATGCACTTGCAGGCAATTTTCAAACCAAGCAATCTCACCACATTAATTATCCTGGTTAAACGTCAATTGTAATAGCTTAGCTACATATTTCTTAAACCTTGCTTACTGTGCAGTGACTTTAACGATAGCTCACTGTACTTTTTTTATACAGGTTATCTTCCTTACCTTTTCCCATTCTTACTGCAGCGCCAGTCGTGATCCTTATAAATATATTTTCCTGTGTCCTTACATTTCATAAGTTAAGCTGTGCTCCTGTATTCTGGAGTCCTCTTGTTGAATATTAGATCAGAAATGTAAAATGTTATTTAAGACGTAGCTGTTTTGGTGTTCCTTTCTGATTTGTCCCCTAGCTATTTTGTTCCGTGAATGCACAAAATGTCTCAGGCTAAAACTGTTGTTCTACTCACCCTTCCTAATGTTTCTTTTTATGTGTCTAAATCTTTTGTTGGAAGTGTTGTTCATTATTTCTTATGTAACTGATCTATTTGTATTTTGGAGGTAGTATGACAATGTTCTCTTGTAAACCGCCATGATGCTATCATTATACAGTACCTATGGCAGTATAAAACATTCCCAAATAAAGATAAAGATACATTTAGTGTGCAATTTTATAATCTCTTTCCATGGGTGAACCTAGTTTTATCTGCAAAAAAGGACTTTCATAAAATTGCCCCAAGGGATATGCTTGTATTAAGTAGGTGTGGAGAATGCTTGTGCCTACTTTTACATGATCTGAGTATAGGCATGTTCAGGGGAGGAGTTTGGGAGGAACACAAGTGGAGACACAAGTGCAGGTGTATTTTATTAAATATATGTCAAAGGCAACAGAGCTGTGGGGTCTTCTTCCAAGGACACGCTCCTGGACTTGCAGTCTTTAGTCGGTCATCTTAATTTTGCTTGTAGGGTTATCCCAATAGGGCGTCCCTTTGCCCGGCGATTGTCATTGGCAATGGCAGGGGTTCAGCAGCCTTATCATCGTATCCGCGTATCGGTTGGTATGCGAGAGGACTTGCGGGTCAGGAATTCGTTCTTATCGGACTTTAATGGCTGCACGGTGGTGCAGTTACCCGAAGTGTCGAATGCAGATTTGCAGTTGTTTTCAGATGCGGCGGGTAGTTCTTGTTTCAACTTATATTGCCAAGGGTCGTGGTGTGCCGAGGCGTGGCTGTCTGTATGGTCTTAGTCCAGGTTGACGCGTAACATAGCTTTTTTGGAATTGTTTCCCATTGTTGTGGTGTTTTGGTGTGGCCCGAATGATTGCAGAATAGGAGGGCCGTGTTTTGGAGGGACAATGCGGTGGTGGTGGAAATAATTAACAGGCACTCGCCCAAGTGCCCGCGGGTGGTGACGTTGATGAGAGTTTTCGTATTAACTTGTTTGCGCCTCAATGTTACGGCAAGGGCATGTCATGTGCCGGGCATACAGAACTCAATTGCGGATGCTTTGTCCCACTTTCAGTGGTCGCAGTTTTGTCGGTTGGTGCCAGAGGCAGACGTGGCAGCATTGGCAGTTCCGGATCATCTTTGGCAGATTGGGACCCTGGAGTGATGGCGTTGCTGTGTTCCTCAGTGGCGCCGGGGACCTGGTCCACGTATCTGCGAGGATACTCCAAGGTGTGTGAGTGTTTGAGGGGGCGGAGTTGGAGGGGGGTAGAGTTGATGCTGGGACGTTGGGTTTGTTTGTAGTGTAGGCAAAAGGTGAGGGTTGGTCCAGGTCGGCAGTCCTTTCGGTGTTAGCCGGCTTTTCCTTTTTCTGTAAGGCTGCTGATTGGGGCAATCCTAGGGTTTCCTTTTTAGTGTGGCACCTGTTGATGGGATGGGCAAAAGAGCACCCTAAGGGACAAGATTGGCATCACCCAGTGTTGCACGAATTACTGTTGCGGATCTGGGAGGTGTTGCCTGTGGTGGCGTTCTCTGACTTTGAGTCCATTTTGTTTCAGGCCATGTTCGTCATTGCCTTTTTTGGTGCATTTCGTGTTTGTGAACTGGTGCCTCGGTCCAAAAGGTGGGCGGCATTTGGGGGACTGGATGTTAAGCATGTGGCCTTGTCTGAGACAAAAGTGTGCATCTTTCTCCCTCAGTCAAAAACTGAGGGGGGGATGGGTGGTGCTGAAAGCAATCCCTGCGTTGTGTTCTTGCCCAGTGCAGAATTTGTTTTCGTATTTGCGCAACCAGCCGAAGGGTCCGGGCTTCTTATTTGTGCGTGAAGATGGTAAGCCTGTGATGCAGTTTCAGTTCACTGCGGTGCTGCGGTTGGCTTTAAGGCAGCTTGGCTGTGATGAGACGCAGTTTGCATCACATTCTTTCAGGATTGGGGCCGCTACTAGTGCAGCAGCGGCTGGGTTTGAGGGGGAGGTCATTCAACGAATTGTCAGGTGGTGTTCTGGGGCTTATGTGGGTTATGTTCACCCGGAAAAGTTGTGATCTGGCTCTAGGTGGGGGGAGCTGCCTGGGTTGGGTATTTTGGGTGGGGTATAAGGGGAGAATGGGGGTGGGGGTGGGGGGAGGACATCAATGATTTTCTTCATTTTACAGGATCTCCAGTGCGTGACATGCCACAGAGGGTGATCACCGAGGGTGTCCATGGCGGCAAGTGGTGGCTCATTGGTCATTCCTTTGTGTATTGGGCAGAACGCAGGGCCATCTCACGTCCTCTTGGAGTGCACTTGGGCCTGGCATCTGGCAACATATGGCTGATATGGATGGGCGAGCGCAGCATACGCTGGTGGCAGCTCCTACCGTTGGTGCAGCAGCAGGCCAAACAACGACAGCAACCAGTGGGACTGGTGCTTCACTTGGGTGGCAATGATCTTTCCAGCTGGTCCTGTAGACAGCTTATTTGTGCTGTCCAGCAAGATGTTGCTTTGTTATGGGAATTGTTGGCAGGGGTGGTGATTGTATGGTTGGACATCATTCCTCGCCCGGCTTGCCAACCTCAGCGCCGTTGGTCTCGAGGCCTGATTAAGATCAACCGAGAGATTGGAGGATGGTTTCAGCAGACTGGCGGTTTACAGGTGCAGCATCCTTGGGCGGTGGTGAAATGTGCGGGTTTATATTGCATGGATGGTGTGCACCTCTCTCCAGTGGGTCAAGATTTGTTATTAAATGACTGGCAGGAGGCACTGGAGGGGTTTGTTGGTCGCAGCATTGTTGAGGGGGCGGCACAAGGATGGGCAGGCCACCTTGTGCCGGTAGCGGGGTATATAGCTAGCGCTCACTGAGACGGCGGGGCTTAAACAGATTAAGGCACATTGGGGAGAGCGAAGGGCTCCCCAAGGTAGGGCAAGACATCCCAGTTGGGGGTCTCTGCCCAGTCTAGGGTAGTGGGGCCGGCCTTTGCTACTAACATGGCAAGGCAGGTGGCAGGGTTGAGGTGAGGATGATGCACCACCTTGCTAATAATATGGCTGGTGGGAGGCATTGTCTGGAATTTCTGGGGGGGGGGGGGGATTGGTTTGAGATGTTATAAATGGTTGGCCCGTGTTGTGGGCCAGTGCTTGTATTCGGATAATAAAGCTGCGACCAAAGTTTTGCCAGAAATTTTGTGTGTGTATTTTGTTATGACAAAGGGGTGTGTAGGGGAACATGGTTAAGGATTGCTGGGGGTGTGAGGATGTGATACTTAAGAGGAGGAGGAGGGCCTCCAGGATACCATGGTTAATGATCGAGGCTGCAGGGCCGGGTCCCAAGGCCGGCAGTAACCGGGTTCCCGGGGCCTGGCTCACGGCATTGTGCTTGTTGCACGGGGGGAGAGAGTGCAAGGGAGCACGAGCGTCATTTGAAATGACCCCACGTCGGACGCGTTGGGTGATTTCATTGGCGCTTGGGAGGTGGGCGGGGCAAGCGGAGCCTGTCAGGTCCGCAGTGAGCGGCGTGCCGTCACTTTTCCGGCAGCAGCGGCTTGTCCCTCCCACCCTCCCTGTTCTTTGGGGATGTTCTTGGGGTTGTTGCAGCTGTGGGCAGGGTATATAGCTAGCGCTTGCCGAGACGGCGGGACTTAAACAGATTAAGGCGCATTGGGGGGAGTGAAGGGCTCCCCAGGGTGGGACGAGGCATCCCGTTTGGGGGTCTCTGCCTGGTCTAGGGTAGTGGGGCCGGCCTTTGCTACTAACATGGCAAGACAGGCAGCAGGGTTGGGGTGAGAATGATGCACCACCTTGCTAATAATATGGCTGGTGGGGGGCATTGTCCGGAATTGCGGAGGGGGGGGGTTGGTTTGAGATGTTATAAATGGTTGGCCCGTGTTGTGGGCCGGTGCTTGTATTCGGATATTAAAGTTGCGATCAAAGTTTTGCCAGAATTGTTGTGTGTGTATTTTGTTATGACAAAGGGGTGTGTAGGGGAACATGGTTAAGGATTGCTGGGGGTGTGAGGATGTGATACTTAAGAGGAGGAGGAGGGCCTCAGGGATACCCTGGTTACTGATCTACTTGTATTTTGGAGGTAGTATGACAATGTTCTCTTGTAAACCACCATGATGTTATCATTATACAGTACCTATGGCAGTATAAAACATTCCCAAATAAAGATAAGGACACATTTATTGTGCAATTTTATAATCTCTTTCCATGGGTGAACCTAGTTTTATCTGCAGAAAAGGACTTATAAAATTGCCCCCGGGGATATGCTTGTATTAAGTAGGTGTGGAGAATGCTTGTGCCTACTTTTACATGATCTGAGTATAGGCATGTTCGGGGAGGAGTTTGGGAGGAACACAAGTGGAGACACAATGTGCAGGTGTATTTTATTAAATATATGTCAAAGGCAGCAGAACAATCTTTTGGTTGGAAGGGCCAAACACCAATCTCCAGCCCTGCCCATAAGGTCCCTCGTTGCTGATACTGTGCAGGTCAAAATAGAGGTGGGGCCATAGCCCCTAAAGCCCACCCCTTCCGATGCCTATGATATATGCATACCTGCCTACTCGATGTATGTAAATTTACACCAGCTCCTGAGCAGATAGAATTCAAGCGCCTTTATCCATGATGGTTGCAGGTTTTGTGAGGCAAGTAGACAAGTGAAGGCACATTTTAGAAAGGTTGTTTAGGAGCAATCACGGGCACCCATGTCAGAAAATCCCAAGCCAGTGGGAAGGATAGTCACGAAGGTGGGCATATGTAAGTGCCTTTTAAAAAGGTGGCACCAACTAAAAATAAAAACATCTCTGGAAAAGAAAAAACATGCAATGGAATGGGCCTGACATGTACAGGTTCCTAGAGCATTTTTTGAACTTGCATGTCTCAGAACACAACGTTGCTAACTCCGACAACATGGACATGCCCACCATGAGATTTTAGAATGGGCATGTGTATGTTCCAGTGCCCACGCATCTTGGCCTGCAATCTGTAAAACAGGGACCTGCATGGCTCCCAACCCAGCCAAATGCTCTTTTTGTTACCGACATGCTTTGCTACTAGCACGAATGATATCCAGGGAGTCTGATGGTAACTTCTTCTTCTCCATTCGTCTGATTGCTTACTGTAACAAGCACTTTTTCAAACCCTAGTCATGCCCCAAAACAGATACAGATGTGGACATGGCCGCCAGCAGCTTGGAATGTGCACCACCATTCTGAACTGGGCAGTTCATGTGCATCTGTCTGAGGCCGCTCTGACCACACCTCCTGCCACACCCCCAAGCTAGCTGAACGTGCCTGCACCAGCCATGTATACACCCGGCCTTTGTGGAATGGCTTTTGGGATAGGATTGTGATTCACACATCTGAAGTGGATTTCTCAGACATGCAAAACATGACCCCCCCAAAGGCATTTACATTGTCGTTATCAAATAACCCCCAAATAGGCACCTACTTGCACTTCCTATCTAAGCAACTTGTTATAAAATGGCCCTCTTAACTGCTGCAACATGCTGTACATCCTCAGTTGCCACATTCCAAATGTGAATTAAGTCAATGTTTACAGAGCATATGAGTGACTAAATATAGATTCCAACTGAGAATTCTCATGTAGCTTATTAAAGGCATATTTCTGTTTAATGGTTCGCATAGTCTTAACAAAGTTGTCATACTTTCAAGTGATATTATCATATCAAATTGTACATGAACCATGTCTGTGCTACTGGAATAAACAGTGGCATGGTTGTCACAGACTTTTAATTTTCAGTGACAGCTGTCAAAAAACCTATCTGGGACACCAGACATGTTTGAGATAAGGAAAAAAGCAGTTTCAAAGGTACCATGGTTACAAGATTTGAGTGCTTCTGATTACATCCAGTTTCATTTCCCAGTTTTAATTTGAAATAGCAAATTGAAAATTGAATTGCATGGTTCAAATAAGATAGAAACAGAGACCAATTATCTGCAGTTTATTTATCACTTTTATCAATCAGGGTTGTTTACTTTATAAATTGACACATTTCATGCCGTTCAAGCTGTACAAAGTGACAATATTTTATATGGCATTTGAAGTTAACTTAGAGGTGTTGTTACATTTTTCCATTTATTACACTTTAAAAATTGCCATATGCTACATACTTTAAGAAAGTAGTTTTGAATGTCACAAATTTTAGCTGTTATCTGGAATCCATTAGAATAAGCTACAAACAGGACTTAGGGGTAGGTTTATAAAGCAGCGGTAGCGGCCTCCGTGCGATATCGGAGTCGCGGCTCCATTGAATTCAATGGGGCTGCGGCTCTGATATCACATGGAGGCCACTACCGCTGCTTTGTAAACATACCCCTAAGACAATGTTCATTTCTTGGCTTTCCCCAAAGGGTCAAAACTGTGGGGTTGAAATAGTGGGAGCGATGAACGATGGAACTGAACACAGAAAATTACATTTTTTCTTATGTTCAGCTATGTTATTGAAATGGACATCCCTTTGCACTTTTGAGGGAAAGGCAATAAAACTGAGTCTTTTTCTTCTTATTTATATTTACTGTAGTATGAAGAGATTTTTTGAAGTTCTAGCAAGCGATTATTGGATATAAATCACTAGACATTTTTTTGGATAATATTGGCTTTTGGGTTCTAGGATATCTTAAGTGTTTTGTATGTCAATGGACATATCCATTAAGCACATCTATTTTATAAATGATGTCTGATTCCCAAAGACGTCCTATAAGGGGATCTAGTATCTGGTAAAAAGTAGAATGGCTGTCTATACCTTTAATTCAAGGATGTATATGAGGCCATGAAGCCCTAGATCCTAATATTAACTTCTAAAAAGTACATGTCCAAAACTGTTGACACTGGAAAAATCAACTCCACAAATACCTTCAAAAATATTAGGAAAGACTGATATGGATCCAGCAAGATAAGAGAACTCACAGGAAGAAAATCCAAAACTGGATAGAGCTGCATCTATTTGCATTGGTGTGATATACAGATCTTCACAGGCAGAAGTGGATGGAGATTTAATAGAAGACATATGCAGTATTGCCATGAAAGGAGAAGTGCTACTAATAGGTGATTTCAATATGCTGGATGTTGATTGGTACATCCCTGCTACAGTGTCATCTGGAAGTAAGGAGATCCTAGATTCTCAACAGGGAGAACTATTCCAGCAACTAGTAATAGAACCCACATGTGAAGGGGCCAGACTAGACCTGGTGCTTAGCAATGGGTAAAATGTTTCTGATGTCATAATAGGAGATCATCTCGCATACGGTGATTATCAGATGATGTGGTTCAGTATTAGGACTAGGACTAATAAATTGCATTCAAAAGCGAGGATCTTAGACAATAGGAAAACTAACTTTGCAAAGATGTGGCAATATCTCAAGGAATTGTTAGTGAGATTTGTTACAGAATAGATCCCACTGGCTCCCTATCAATTGCAGAGTAAAATACAAAGTGGCGCTGACAACCATCAAAACAATCCTACATCTCTTAGCAAATACCCTACAGTCGCTTCTAGCCAAGCCCCAAAGCCAAAGATCATGCAGAAGTACCCACAGCATTTACCTGCACCAGTGCCATCACTTCCAACACAGCATTCTACTTCTAAGCTCCAACAATCTGGAACTCTCTTCTCCCAGACCTTTGCTCCATCACAGACAGCAGAGAATTCTGCTGAAGGTTAAATACATTCCTTTTCTTGGCTTATTTGGACCCAACCACCCCACTAACACATTGAATATAATTACCCAGAGCTCTTCCCTTTACCTACTCCACCCAGTATCATCCCCTTAAGTGTCATAGTTCCCCATACATTATGTCCCACTGTTATATTGCACTGGTTATGTTCTACTGTCATGTTGTACTAAGCGTTCAAGAGTTTAACTCATACAGCTAATTTAATTTACAGTAATTTAATTTATATTGTTCCATGTAAAATTCAAGTTTGCAATTAGTTCCATGTAAACCACTGTGACTGGTAGATACGGCGGTATAAAAAAGTTGTTAAATAAATAAATAAATACATCATTTAAAAATGTTCACTGGACAAATGAACAAAGAAAGCTAGAAACTCATAAGTAAATAGATATAAAAAAGATATGATATGGTTCAATGATCAGGCACAAACAAATTAGCATGAGAAAGGAGCAACCATAAGTATATTGCTCTATGTATCATGGAAGCATCTGATCAGTTCAGCCAAAGTACATGCGTAGCTCCACTGGAGTTTATATAAAATCATGAAAATGTTGGTCCAGTGCTACTCAACATAAAAGACTATCAAAGTTCTCTTCTTATTATTAATATGTTGTGGTATACTGCAGCCAAGCAATGATACAAGATTCTACAGCAAGTAGGAGGTTTAAAGAAAATACACTATATTTTCAGGGTAAACACCCAAGCAGTGCTTGAAATCATGCTAGTGCTCATCAAAGAGAGAATGGGCTTCCACAAAGTCTTGCAATTGTAGTTGTTTAGACTTCTCAACGATTTTGGCAAGAGATGGAATGCTGGAAATGGGTCTATAGGATGCAGGCTCAGTTGAGTTGAGTGCGTGAGATTTGAGTAGTGGTCTGATGGATGCCTGTTTCAGGGGGGCAAGTGATGATTGTACAATATGTGGGATGAATGGTAAAAGCTGTTGCTTTTATGCTTTGATCCATGTGAATAGGCATGGATCTAGTGGGGAGGTGGTGTTACTGAGGTTTGTGATGATGTTTTCTAGTTGCCTGGTCGAGATAGGGCTAAATGCACGCCATGTTTCATAATCATTGGTTACAGCAGTGCTGTTTTTGTTGTTGCTGCTGAGGTTTATGCTTGTTTAGATTGTAGGTGTTGTGCCATCTTGTTTGGTGAGATTACTCTGGGGGCTCTTGTAGTAGTAGGATCTTTGGTTAGATGCTGAACAATGTCAAATAACTCTCTGGGTTTATTGAGGGAGTCATTCAGTATGTTGGTGTAATGTTCTTTCTTCTTTAGGAGAGTGAAAGTGCAGTACTGTTTCAGGCTGTAGAGTATGCTGTATGGGTATCTGGGTTCTTGCGACTTCTCCACTTATGTTCAAGTTGTCTGAACTTATTTTTCATTAGTTTAAGCTCTGGGGTGAACCATGGTGCCTGGTGTGGTCTCAGCTTCTTGGGGCTGTTACTCGTAATGGTAGCGTAGTAAGAAATGAGCTTGTTCCATTAGCTGATAGTGTCATCTAAGTTGTGTGTGTGTTGTACTCTGGGACAAGATCTATGAGTGGTTGGATTGTGGTCATGAAGAACTCTTTGTCCAAGCTACAATATCTCTGGGTGTGTGTCTGCAGTGGTGTGTTTACTTGGATGCTGTTTGGAAGGAAGAAAGCAATGAGTCTGTGGTCAGACCAGGGTACTGGGGAGCTACATATCATGGAGGAAAAATGTAGATGAGACCATTTGGCTGGGGTGAATATTAGGTCCAATGTTCTCCCTTTGCTGTGTGTTGGCTCCTTTATGATTTTGTTGATTTGCATTGCCTCCATGGCCTGTAGGAATGCAATGCGTGTTTGTTTGGTGTTGCTGGAAGGTTGAGGTCTCCAAGAAAACTGAATCATTTATTCTTATGCTGTTCTGAACAAGCTTCATCCAGGAGAGGAGAGAAGTCGATTGAGCAGATTGAGAGAAGGGGGCTGGTTATGGATATGAAATCCATGTCTTGGGTGGAGCTGTGGCTGATGGATTTGAATTGCAAAGATTCCTTAGCTATTATGATTTCTCCTCCTCCTTTCTTATTGACTCTAGGATGATTAAAGAGCTGGTAGAATAGTATGGCCACTTAGGTTAAGAAACAGTATCTGTTTCCTCAATCCAGGTTTCAGTGATGCATGCTATGTCTATTTGGTTGTCTGTGATGGGTCGACGAGAATGTGTTTTTTTTTATACAAATGGATCTGGCGTTGATGAATATGCACTTGAGAGGAGGAGTAGTTGGTAAGCCAGATGGTGGTGGGTGGGTTAATAGTGGATGAATCTTCAGGAGAAGTGAGGGTTTCTTCTGTGTAGCTTGATAATGGGAGGTTGCAGTCTGCAGTATGGTTGGTAAATGATGGGGATGTTTGCTGAAGAGGTAAATGCTAAGGTGTGTGTGAGTGTGTATGTAGCAAGCAGTAGGATGAGGAGGTATGAAGACAGGTGAGGCATGATGGTTGGTGTTGGTAGACTGTGATCTGTGAGTTGGTTGTTGGTATTGGTGGTGCTATCTGTTGTTGATACTGTTCAGTGTTGAGCACGGGGTGTCCTTAGTGCTTACTCCTGCTTAGAGGGTGCGGCAGTGTTCTACAGTGCCTTGTAAAGTTATTCATCCCCTTTGTTTTTATCCTGTTTAGATTCATTACATACAACCTGGAGTGAAAATGGAGATTCATTTGGATCTTAGGTAATGGCCCTAGCAATATAGACAAAATTGGTGAGGTAGAATGACAATGAAACACCTTTTATATAACATTAAAAAAGGTCTATACTGAAAAGTTATACTTTACCCTACTTGGATCAACTATCAATAAAGAAGCAACAAGCAGTCAAGAAATCAGACGACGCATTGCTCTTGGCAGAATGGCTATGAAAGACCTAGATAAGATTCTCAAGAGCAGAGATGTGTCTCTCCATACAAAGATTCGACTTGTTCAAGCCATGGTATTTTCAATAACATCATATGGATGTGAAAGCTGGACAGTGAAAAAGACAGACAGGAAGAAAATTGATGCCTTTGAATTATGGTGCTGGCGGCGAATACTGTGTATACCATGGACTGCCCGAAGAACAAACCAGTCGGTACTAGAGGAGATCAAACCTAAGCTTTCTTTAGAAGCTCAGATGACAAGACTTCGGCTTTCATACTTCGGACACGTCATGCGAAGAGAGAGATCATTAGAGAAAGACATCATGCTTGGCAAGATAGAAGGTCAACGCAAAAGAGGAAGGCCAGCAATGAGATGGATCGCTACAATAACAGCAGCTACGGGTACCAGTCTGTCAACAATGAGCCGCCTGACTGAAGACCGAACACAATTTAGGATAGCTATCCAGAGGGTCGCCATGAGTCGACTCCGACTCGACGGCACTTAACAACAACATACTGAAAAGTTGGAAGTGCATATGTATTCATCCCTTTTGCTATGGCACCCCTACATATGATCAGGTCCAACCAATTAACCACAAAATGCACATAATTTGTTGATTAAGGTCCCCCTATGTTCAGTCTTTGTCACATGATCAGTCACATGATGCCTACATAAATTTACCTGTTCTGAAAAGCCTCTGACTCTGCAACACCACTAAGCAAGCACCACGAAGATCAATGTGCACTCCAAACAGGTCAGAGACAAAGTTGTGAAGACGTATGGATCAGGGTTGGATTATTAAAAACATATCCCAAATTCTGACTATCCCACAGAACAACATTAAATCCATGATAACAAACTGGAAGGAATATGGCACCACAACAAACCAGACCAGAGAAGGCAACACACCAAAACTCACAGACCGGGCAAGGAAAGCATCAATCCAAGATGATACAAAGACAACAAAGATAACATTGAAGGGGCTGCATAGATCCACAGCAGAGATGGGAGCATCTGTTCATAACACCACTTTAGGCCATATACTCCACAGAATGGGGCTTTATTGATGTGGCCCAAAAAACAACCATTGCTTAAGGGAAATAAAAAAAAAAATAGGAATACACTTTTGGGGTTTACGCAACAGCATGTAGTGGATCCCCCAAACACATGGAAGAAGGTTCTTTGGTCAGATGTGAAAAAAAAGGAACAATTGACCTTTAGGACCATCATGGGAATCACCCATGTGCAACATTAACCCAACACTTTCCAACACCCCGCAAATAACATTCAGACAGTGAAACATGGTGGTGGCAGCATCATGCTGTGGGGATGTTTCTCATCGGCAGGGACAGGCAAACAGATCAGGATTGAAGGAATAAAGGCTGGCACTACATAAAGGCTGATTTTTGTGAAAAATATGTTTTAGTCTGCCTGAGATTTGTTACTGGGGTGGAGGTTTACCTTCCAGCACGACAATGACTCTAAACATACCTCTAAAACTGCTTTAATGGGAAACATGAAAATGTCTTGGAATGGCCTTGTCAAAGGGCTTCCGATCTGTCTGGCGAGATGGAGAGAGTATTAACATGGGGCCCGATATTCATCAGCAATGGCTATGTGCTTCTGCAGTGCATAGCCATTGCTGCTGAACCTAACCCTGGATAGTCAATGCTGGGGCCATATCTGGCCACCGGCATTGAATTTCCATGCCTGCTGCACAGCGCTGCGGAGCACAGAAGCTAACTGGGCAGCAGCAGTATTGAGCCACTGCATGGTTAGCTCCCACAGGTAAGATAGGCCAGCTTTTGCCATGCCTATTTATACCCACAGGTCGCTAACTGGGCAGCATTTCAATATCGCCACTGGTTAGCAATGGGCTCTGCCCCGGGATGCCCATGACACATCCTGATACTACACAGTTAGCAGTGGGGCGTGTAGTGGCATTACGCGAGGATATTCAGCTGCACTAACTGTATTGGTTCCTCTAAGCAGCATTTATACGTGTAAACCATGTGAATGCCTTCGAATATCTGGCCCATGAAATCTAAGACACTTTTTGTTACAGTTTAGGATATGATTACTAAAGTTCTGCAACAACCCCCTCCCCATAGACAACCCTAAAAGTGAGTCGCAAGGCACATAATCATTCGTAGATTCTTCATGTGTGTGAGGTGTTCCTTTAGGTCTCAACAAAATTGTTCTCTTTTTAACCGTCTGTTGAGAATTTTGATTTAGCTCAAACCTTTTTACACAAGAGCACATTACCCCAGTATTAAAGGAACTACACTGGCTGTCCATCCAAGCTTGCATACAATACAAAGCAACCATGAACACCTTCAAAAGTATATATAACCTGATTGCAAGCTGTCTACAATCCCTCATACCTGCACCTTCAGACAACAGACCAAGAAGAGACCAAACCACAAACCTCCTTAAAAACCCTAGACAGGAAACAATCAGTACGCAAGAAAGGTGCCATCATGCCTTTTCCATATACGGACCTACTCTATGGAACTTCCTTCTGGCTTACCTCAGAGCAACTACAGATTTAAAGGACTTCAGGAAGATGCTAAAAACACACATATCCCAGAAGTATTATGGGACAGACTCCAAACCTCACTCACAGCCAAAACCCTGAAATAAACCTAAATGACTGAAATACAAAATGTATGGACTCTATATCCTCAAATGTAGATAGTTATCAGCTCACGGATCAGACAGTACATCTATAAAATGTAAATAGTTAATCACATTGCAATCCAGTTGCCTGTACCTGGTTAGTTGTACCATGTTCCATGTAGCTCTTGCTTTTGTTCGATGTAAACTGCCTTGATACCACTGAAACGTGGTATATAAGAAATGTTAAAAAGTTACATTCAAGTACAATGTCACTCTGTCCTTGTCCGTGGAGGTCTTACAATCTAACTGCTCGATGCAGAAGCCCAGCTCTAACACAGGGTTTCCTAACACAAGTTTAATGCAGACTTTTTGCACAGCAATGCTGTAAGCAAATGGCATGCAAATAAACTGGGCACAAAATGTCAGCACTAAAAAGAGGAGTAAGCCAAACACATGCACTCAAGGGTTCTGTGTTAAGTCTGACACTTGTGCTCATGTTGGATTGCTTAAAGAAAAAGGTTATCTAAGTGAAATTTGACACCTCATCTCAGATGATCAGATCCACCGATCGAGATCTCCAATATGACCCCCTCCATACCTGCCAAATCTTCCCTGGTGGCCCCTAGCTCACATCCCTCCAAAACTGTGAAGACTTTCCTGGCAGTCCAGTGCCCCCTCCCCCCCCTCCCCTCCCCAAACCTCGGGAAGCATTGGAGCCCCCAGTACCTTAACAGTTGGGGGGCAGGAGTGAAACCCACACATTTCTACCCCTTCATTGACATCTTGAAAAATGGTGGTACCTGGTCTGCATGGTGCATCCAGAAATGCACTGGGAGGGGTCAGTCTGCCATGTAAGGCAAAAATTGCTTCATATGGCTGTAACTCCCTGGGTTGCATCCTGGGATGCAGTAGTGTTTAAAAAATATGTATATTCACTATTGCTGCATGGATGTGTGCTATTGCTGAATATACTTAGAAAACAGTGACTGCCATTGGCTAGATATTTAACAATATTCAGCCACTATACATGTAGCTATGCAGTTTACTTCAGGTCTACGACTATCAACAGTTCAGTAGGGCCTTTTCATTGTGACAAACAGATGGACAGACATCAAAATTAATAGCACTTTCAAAAAGAGCTGAACAATGATATGGAATGTTTGGAACTTCTGCAAGGATATATTGTCTTTTTTTTTTTTCTGGCTGCTTTTATACCTGGGTCTGTTACCCCACCAGAGAGAACCAAATTTCATTAAATCGCCTAATGAGCTGGGTTGAAAGAAATAACATTTACCTTCATAATGAAATTTATACTTGGTATAACTCCCTAAGTGGAATGCAGCTCAGAAATTTTTAACACCGTGATGGGTAAATGACCCTCTGTTTTATGTATGAAGGAAGAAGTAAAATGGCAGCTGAAATATTTCAAGCGATGAGCTAAGACATTTACTAACAATTCCTTCACTTCCTGCATTCTTGGAGATTAAGGCTAGCCTTCATTGTGGTTCATGTTTATTACAGAACTGTATTGCATTTCTGAATCCATCGTGTTATGTGAACCACAAGAAGCGCACGTGAATATGTAACAAATTGGCAGATGTAACAGAAAATGAGATGTGAAATCCTCTGCATAAGTATTAGGAAAGAATCCCAGACGATTAGCTCAGGAGATAAAGAGTTCATGCAAACATACAAATCATTTTTAGTCTTAGCTCACAGCAAAATCCTGTACAAGGGGATTTTAATACCTTCATTTCCATCCACATTTTGAGTTCATCCTGTGCCTGAAAACCTTTGAGTTGGAATTTAAATGCCATGGTGGACATTATTTTAAACATCAAGAACAGAGCTTAAATAAAATATGTATATTCAGCGCCGCTATCTGGATAGTGAGGAGCGCTAAATATATGACTACAGTGCTCAATGCCGCTCATTATCTGGATAGAACGTTAGGATAATCTTTCACTGTCTTAAAGTTATCTAGATAGTTATCTGGACAATAGATGAAATAGTGCTGCCACTCAGTTACTGTAATTTCTGGACCTGCACAAACTCAGACCCGGCACTATACAGATAGGAATACCCGACAAAATTATCTAGATAACAGCTGCTGATATTCAAATAAATGCTTTTGAATAGCGATCCGTTTATTTTCAGGGGATGGAATCATTTTCTCAGTCCAGTTAATAGAGACCCTAAGGGGTATGTTTACTAAACCGTCTTAATGTGCGCTCTGCCACATTATTGCACGATAAGGTACCTTATTGCGCAATAATGGCACTTTATTGGGTGCAGAGGTACCTTAGCGTGCGATAACGTGCGCAGCGGCACAAATGAGTGCTGAGGGTGGAGAAAGGCTCCCTGAGGGTGGAGAAAGGCTCCCCAGGGGCGGAGAGAGAGGGTCAATGGGCAGAGAGTGGGAGGGGAGAGGCTCCCTGCAAACTAACGCCATAGAATCCGGGGCTGAAAACTAACACCAGTGAAACCCTGGTGTTAGAGCTGATTTAAAGAGAAAAGAAACCATTTCCATCAGCAATGTACAGCAAAACCAGGGAAACCTACAAAAAATGATAAGTGTGATACATGTTCACGGAACAAAAGGGCAAATAAACAGTGAAAATGAACAGAAGAAAATGTAAAACAAAAATAACCAAGCTGGACAATAGTGATATCAATGGGAAACATAAAAAAACACTCCCAAGAAAGCTCCAAAAAAAAGATATGAATTTTGGAAGGGTCTATGCTCCGTCCCCATACAAGGTGAATGAGCCCAAAGTGAAATTGCGCTGAGCAGGGTTTTCCTCTCCATTGGACAGGTTTCCTATGGCGTGCACATGTTCCGCAATAGCAGGGCAGACATGTCGGAATGGGCAACTGGACAGATGTTGGAAAACGGGACACAGAGGGCTGCAGGCGGCACATGCTGTGGTGCAGCTGGGCCACAGTGCGGACTAGGGTGACGCCTAGGTGGCCCATAGGAATGCTGAAACAGTAGAGCAGCCAGACAGCAACTGATGAGGCCCAACATGGGCATGAGTGTGTTTCCCACAGTGTCACAGGGAATAGTACCCAGCAGGCACCCCCAAGGGCACAGAATATTGGCAGGCGGTGCTGGGGGGAAGCGTGGACAGCTATGAAGGCACCCCTACCCCAGAACACGCACCATAGGCAGCCGCCTATCCGCACAGTGGATGTCCTGAGACTGCGCACCACCAGCACCACCAGCAGAAGGGCATGTCAGCATGGTGGCGGAGGGGTACTGGTGGTGGAGGGGGCAGTGGTAGCTGCCCAGAGCAGAGCATGGCCTAGCCCTGTGTAGGTGGGTGCCATGCACTGCAACAGACAGGCCCTGTCTGACGAACAGTCATGGTATCACCAGGGAATTCCCTGTCTCTGTGGCAACCCAGTGGTGCAGTGCACACAGCCCGTGTGTTCAAGAGCAGAAGGTCACAGGTTCAAGTCCCAGCTGTGGTTTCTGCCAACCCAGCCCCCATATTTTACCCACTGCTAATACAGACAGAACCTTTATTGCAGATGACGTAGACATGGCCAAAATGCCTACATTTTACCCTACAGAGCACAGACACTATAAACATGCGCATTACCTAAAACAGAGTCTCCCAAAAGCAGTCCTGGAGGGCCAAACACCATTCAGGTTCCATGCTGTCTGCAATAAATATGGCTGTGCTGCATTTCTCTGCAGCTCCCCCATGGTATGCAGATGTATCTCATGCATATTCATTAGGGACAGCATGAAAACCTGAACAGTGTTTGGCCCACCAGGACTGGAGTTGGGAACCTCTGCCCTAGAACAACGGCCAACAGGGGCAGACACACCCGCACCCACAGGCTCCATTATCCAAAGCCACCTGGAGTGGCAGGATTTTGGGCCCTCTGTGCATCTCCCAATACTAGCACTTGCATACCTTAGTAATGCCACCCAAAACCTGGGAATACAGTACACATCTTTCAAAAGGTTGCTATGATTATTGGCAGATAGCAATTCCTAAGTTAAGCACAATTTGCTGATTGAGCTGCATCATAACAACCTTTCTGATTTCTGTGGAGTGTGCTACAGGTCTTGTGTCTGACAGTGTTTACCACCCTGGGGAGTGACTCCTACAGTATTACGTACCATAGCCATGCCTACACTGTGCCCAGGACTGGTACGGTGGCCAGGGCTGCCAAACACCTCTATAGTTGCACAGTGCTGGCATAGGTGTGGGGAGTGTGTGTCTGTCTATCCAGTGGGTGGTGGCTGTCAACACTCTCCTCAGCCCACACTGCTAGCACTGTTGCCAGTATTGGCCTGCCAAAGTGCATAATGAGGAGCAAGATACTGTGGGAATAGCCTGGACAGGGTGGCCTGGCCTGGATGCATCAGCACAGGGCATAGGGCAATGGCTCGTACATTGTAGTGCCCGGCCATGACCTGCACCGACAGGGTGGCCACAGCATGTCCTGCTGGGAGGTCACTCTCATCCTGACTGGGCAGTGACCACGGCATGGCTAGGCTCCCCCATAGTGGTATATTGCATGTCTTTTCAGTGAAATATATGGGTTCTCTTCTTTGGTACCTAATCACTGACTTATCTGCTGGGTGGGGGTGCACACATCTCCTCCAGAATAATGCACTGTGGACTAGCTAGCAGACTGTCTGCAGTTATATGTGTATGGCTGGAACACCTTGCAGGTTGCAGTGGCTGGTGACACACTGTGCTTGCTGTTGGAGAATATCAGATGGTGTTTGCGGGCAGCTGAGCATTTCCAAGCCTACTCTCTGCCTGCTATTGCCTTAGGGATGAGTACAGCTCTGCATTGGCTGCCCTGTCTGTTCCCCAGCATAACTGGGGTTGATGGTTCCTCTACAGCCACTGTTGCAGGGAGTAGAATGTGGATCTGTCTCCCACCCTGATCCACAAAGGGTGGGTTGGGAGGTGGTACATAATCTGCCTATGGGTCCAAACACCCCCTGTCACATCATATTACCATGGCACCAAGACAGAATATGTACTATTCTGGGTGCATCATAGCCCATAAGGGCCAGACCTGATTGACAACTTCAGATAGACACTAATGTATCCTAGGTGTAGTTTGCAGGAACTACCTATCACACACACTAGCACTGATGGGTACCTGCGATATGGCCTATTTCAGCTGTTGAAGAGGCTACGGACCTGGTGCTGGCCGCCCCAATTCACCCTCAGGGTGAGCACAATACCCACACAATGTGACGGTCTGTAGCTACTCTGTTCCAGTAACACACACCGTCGGCACCCCCTACCAATCCACAGTACTACCTTTTAGGTAGGAAGTTGAAATCCAGAACTTCCAGGATAGTGCTCTCCGAAATGCTTCCCGTTCCACGTGCAGGACCCAAAAGGCAGGCAGAGCTCCGGAGTCTCAATGTGTGGATGAGACAATGGTGCAGAGATGAGGGTATTGGATTTGTTAGGAACTGGGGAACATTCTGGGGAAAGGAGAGGCTCTTTGGAAGGGATAGGCTTCACCTTAAACGGGATGGAACCAGGCTGCTGGCATTAACCTTTAAAAAGGAGATAGAGCAGCTTTTAAACTAGATAATAGGGGAAAGCCGACAGTCGCCCAAGAGCGGATGGTTCGGAAGAATGTATTCTTGAAGGATACTACCAAAAGCAGAGAGGTTCCCAAAAAGAGTAAAGTAGTCCAAATGCCCTCGAGTATGGAGCAGACAGGTCTTAAAGATCCCAAATTACCCATGTCTACCAACAGCCAAACTAATATGAATAAAATACAGTCTCTGAAATGCTTGTAAGCAAATGCTAGAAGTCTAAAAAATAAGAGAGTTATAATATATAGTACTAAATGAGAGGTTAGATATGATTGGGATATCAGAGACATGGTGGAAGGAGGACAACCAGTGGGACACTGTGATACTTGGATACAAACTATATCATAATGATAGAGCTGATCAAATTGGTGGAGGGGTTGCGCTCTATGTTAGAGAGGGCATTGAGTCAGAAAGGATTAAAGTTTTGCAGGAAACAAAATTTGTTGTAGAATCTCTATGGATTGAAATTCCATGTAAAAAGGGCAAGGCGATGGCAGTGGGGGTGTACTATCGGCTGCCTGGCCAGAATGAACAAATGGATGATGAAATGCTCAAAGAAATCAAGGAAGCTAACAAAAGTTATAGCGCAGTAATAATAATGGGTGATTTCAATTACCCCGGTATCGACTGGGTCAGTGTCACGGCAGGACATGCTAGGGAGATAAAGTTCCTAGATGACATAAATGATTGCTTCTTGGAGCAGCTGGTTCATGAACCGACCAGAGGGGAAGCCATATTAGACCTAGTCCTTAGTGGAACACCAGATCTAGTGCAAGAGATAAGGGTGTTGGGGCCACTTGGCAATAGTGATCATAGCATGATCACCTTTGATTTAATTAGTGGAGGAGGGATAGTAAGGAAATCCACAGTACTACCTTTTAACTTTCGAAAGGGAGACTATGATAAAATGAGGAAAATAGTTAAGAAAAAACTAAAAGGAGCAGTTGCAAAGGTTAAAGACGTACATCAAGCTTGGGTGTTGTTGAAAAATACTATCTTGGAAGCCCAGACCAGCTGTATTTCACGCTTTAAGAAAAGTGGAAGGAAGTCCAAAAAACTGCCAGCATGGTTTAAAGGGGAGGTCAGAGAGGCTGTTGTTGCCAAAAAAGCATCTTTCAGGAAATGGAAAAAAGAGCCAAATGACAAAACCTGGAAAGAGCACAAGCACTGGCAAGTCAAATGCAAGGCATTGATAAAGCAGGCAAAGGGAGAATTTGAGAAGAAGCTTGCTGGGGAAGCAAAAACATGAAATAAAGATTTTTTCAAGTACATTCGTAGCAAAAAACCTGTGAGAGAGTCAGTTGGTCCATTAGATGATAGAGGAGTTAAAGGGGCACTAAGAGGCGACAAGGCGATAGTGGAGAGACTGAATGAATTCTTTGCTTCGGTCTTTAGTGAGTAAGATGTTGGGATGTTACCCATGACTGAAGTGGTATTTAAAGGTGCGGAAGAATTGAAGGAAATATCGATACATCGGGAAGATGTATTACAACTATTAGATAAACTGAAGAGTAGCAAATCACCCAGGCCGGATGGTATACATCCAATGGTGTTGAATGAACTGAAATATGAGATTGCAGACCTGCTATTAGTAATCTGTGAATTTTCATTAAAATCATCTGTATTACCTGAAGATTGGAGGATCGCCAATGTAACGCCAATTTTTAAAAAGGGTTCCAGGTGTGATCCAGGAAACTACAGACTGGTGAGCCTTATGTCAGTACCGGGAAAAATGGTAGAAACCATCATAAAGAATAAAATTACTCAGCATGTAGATGCAAATGCAATGCAATGTGTGCCTTTGAGTCAGTCCCGACTCCTGGCAATCTAGAAGCTCCTGGGTTTTCTTGGCAGTGTCACTGGAAGTAAATTGCCAGGCCTTTCTTCCAGGGCAATGGAGGGTTATGTGACTTGCCCAAGGCCACAAGGAGTGCTAGTGGGAATTGAACCCTGGTTACCAAGCCAGTGTTCTAACCACTAGGCTACTCCTCCACTCCAGTGTGTAGATAGTCATGGCCAGTGTTCCCTCTAAGCTGTGCGCGTGTGCGCGCGCACACACCTCGCCGAGCGAACGCACATACTTTACAACAGAGCGCACAAAAATTACAGCTCTGATTCTGATAGAAAACAACACAGACATCTTAAAATTTAAAAGTTATGATTGTAATTACTAGAAATTTCCCGCTTCATTTAGAAATCGTCTATTTTCATTTAATTTGATTAAAATCAATGTGGTGTACATACTGTATTCTGACGTGTAGTCAAATTTTAAAGTATATAACTCCGAGTGTCGTTATGTGGCGCACAAAAATTTAACCTTCCTTCAAAAGCTGCACACAGCTGATATTTTATGCGCACACAGCCTACAGAAAATTAGAGGGAACATTGGTCATGGCCTAATGGGAGACAGCCAACATGGTTTTAGACAAGGAAGATCTTGTCTTACTAATCTATTATGTTTTTTTTGAAAGTGCAAATAAACAGGTGGACAAAGGTGAGTCGGTTGATATAGTGTATCTGGACTTTCAGAAAGACTTTGACAAGGTCCCTCATCAGAGACTTTTGGCAAAACTAAAGAGTCATGGGATAGGAGGCAGTGTACTACTGTGGATCAAGAACTGGTTAAAAGATAGAAAGCAGAGGGTTGGGCTAAATGGCCAATTTTCCCAATGGAGAAAAGTGAATAGTGGTGTATCCCAGGGATCTGTGCTGGGTCCGCTGCTTTTTGACATATTCATAAATGACCTGGAAAGTGGAATAACGAGTGAGGTTATCAAATTTGCAGATGACGCAAAACTATTTAAAGTTGTTAAAACCCAAGAGGATTGTGGAAAATTGCAAGAGGATCTTGATAAATTGGAAGACTGGGCATCAAAATGGCAGATGAAATTTACTGTGGACAAGTGCAAAGTTATGCACCTAGGGAAGAACAAACCAAACTATGGTTACACGATGCAAGGTTCCACATTAGGAACCACCACCCAGGAAAAAGATTTAGGCATCAATGTGGATAGCATGTTAAAACCCTCGGCCCAGTATGCGGCAGCCAAGAGAGCAAATAGAATGCTAGGTATCATAAGGAAAGGAATGGAAAATAAAACAAAATATATTATAATGCCTCTATATTGTTCCATGGTGAGACCGCACCTTGAATATTGTGTGCAATTCTGGTCGCCGTATCTTAAAAAGGATATATCGATTTTAGAAAAGGTTCAGAGAAGAGCCACCAAAATGGTAAAGGGGCTGGAAGGATACTCCTATGAAGAAAGGTTAAAAAGGTTAGGGCTCTTTAACCTGGAAAAGAGACTGCTGAGGGGAGATATGATAGAAGTCTATAAATTAATGAACGGAGTGGAACGGGTAAACGTAGATCGATTGTTTACGTTATCAGAATATAGAAAGACTAGGGGACATGCAATGAAGCTACAGGGTAAACTATTTAAAACTAATAAAAGAAAATATTTATTCACTCAACGTGTAATCAAACTCTGGAATTTGTTACCAGAAGATGTAGTAAAGGCTGTTAGTGTATCTGGGTTTTTAAAAAGGTTTGGACAAGTTCCTGGAGGAAAGGTCCATAAACTATTATTAAGAAGGGACCCAGGATAGCAATGCTTGAGCCAGTACAAGCATTGCGGAACCTGTGTCTTATGGGGAAACTGCTAGGTACGTATGACCTAGATTGGCCACTGTTGGAAACAGGATACTGGGCTTGATGGACCTTGGTCTGACCCAGTATGGCATATCTTATGTTTTTATGTTCTTGCCAGGCTGAGGTGCTGTGGGTTGCATACCCCATCTTGTGATCATCTGTAGACTGCTGATATGCATGTGCTGTGCATCATGGGTACGGGTGGGTTGCCCCTATCCTGGTAGCCACAGCAGACTGTTTGTGTGGTGACGTGCAGTCCTTCTGTAGCCAGCCAGGGTTTGTTAGCAGCTTTAGAGCTGTAGCCCATTGGTAACTTCACTTCCCGTGGAGCCAGAAGTCATGGGTTCTATCCCACAGTGGGGTTATTTGATAGGGCTGTCTGAGGCATTGTCTATTTTTAATGTAGATTAGTGCTGCTAGCAAAAACACCCTCAGAGTACTGTAACCTTAAGGTGCCTTATAAGGCGCCTTATAGGGCGCCCCATAAGGCATCTTATAGGGCGCCCTTTTTTTTTTTTTTTTTTTTAAACTTTTATTTTCATTTTGCAACAAACAAAAGAAACAACACACCAAAGGAGACAAAACAAGTATACAATAAGGAAAAGCAAACCCTATTACCCCCCACCCCCATGCTTCTTCTCTAAGCCGACAATATCAGCAGGTGAGCGCTTCTAAACAACAGTGATTGTACATCAAAACGAACAGAAATAGTATCTGCGATACAGAATGATCATGGGACAGAAATTTATACAAATTTAAACAGTCAGATGAGAGCATTTAGCAGTGTGAACATAGTCATTGAGCATCTTCCATTTAGACAGATGATGAGGAGTCTGAACGGAAGAAGCAAACATACGAGGTATTTGTTCATATTTACTGTAGAGACAAACATGATTCCACCATTCATTGGGGCTCAGATGGGAGCTATTTTTCCAGTATTTCGTAATTAGGGAAATAGCAATGCCCAGCATAAAGTCTAAAAGGAAGTAAGCCGTTTTTGGAAGAGAGGGGATCCCCGCAGCTGAGCGGAGTCCCACTATCCTCCAAGAAAGGGGCTCTTGAAAGTGCAAAATAGATTGGATACGACCCCAGACCCGACGCCAGTAATACTGTAGTGCGGGACATTCATACATAACATGAGGTAGTGAACCAATGGCCGCATGGCATGTCCAGCAGCTATTGCCCTGAGTGGTGTTCCATTTGGCTAATCTGTCAGGAGTATAGAAACACCGGTGGGCTAGAAAGAAGAGTGTCTGAGTGAGTGAGGCGGATCGGGAAACCCGTGTCACTCTACTCCAGACGAGGCTCCATTGCTCCGGGGTCAAAGTTACATGCAATTCTCGCTCCCATGCTTTCTGTGCTATAGGGGTACCTCTATTTATGGCATTACATAAGGTTTTGTAAAAGTTAGATGCTATACCCGGTGAACTCCCGATAGATCGGATAGTCTCCGACAATCCTGGGGTAGGGGATTCCGATGGCGGGAGCACCTTAGCACTCCGAAGACAATGCTGAAGTTGCACCAACTGAAAGTAGTGTTTCGCTGGGAGACCAAATTCAATTTGCAATTCGCTAAAAGTTTTCCAGCGACCATCATGGAACAACTGGTTAGGGATCCAAATGCCCCTAGTGTACCAGGGGCTCCACGCCATCGGTTTATTTTGTATTTGAAATCGAGTATTGTACCAAAGCGGGAGCCTGTCTAACGGACAGAGTCGGGAGTCTAGAGATTGCATAAGAGTATTAAAGGCACCTAAAGTGTCTAAAAGCATTGGTGGATAGTGGGAGTCTGATGGGAGAGTCATACCAGGGAGATAAGTAAGAGGAATCGGTTTGCAAAGGTCCTCCTCTATGTCTAGCCACACAGGTCTACTCGGTGCTAGATCTTCCAGCCAACGAGCGCCTTGTTTGAGAAGAAAAGATTGATGGTATTTCAGGAAATCAGGGAATCTGACACCCCCATTTTCCTTATCTGCTTGCAGCTTATGTTTCGCTATCCTAGGTGTCTTGTTTTGCCATAAGTATCTAATCAGAAGGCCCTCTATATCTTTATATGTACGTCGAGGTAGGAGACAGGGCAACATTTCTAAAATATAATTCACTTTAGGAACAATCATCATTTTTATGGTTTCTAGGCGACCACACCAGGTAAGTGTTAAAGGAGTCCAACGGTGAGTAAGCGCCCGGACCTTAGAGGTTAAGTCTTTGGCATTAAAGGATATAGTGTCTTCCAAAGGAGAGCAGTAGTGAACCCCAAGATATTTGACCATGCGAGGTTGCCATATAAAGGGAAAGGGTTGCATATCTGCCTGATGAAGCAGAGGATTAAGTGGAAAGGCTACCGACTTGGTCCAATTTATCTTATAACCCGAAAGTTGTGAATATTTACCAATTTGCTCTAGGACAGCCGGCACTGAGTCTAGAGAGACAAAGAGCATAAGGTCATCAGCATATGCGGAAATTTTGATTTCCCTATGAGAGAAGGGGACTCCATGAATCTCCTCCGATTGCCGGATTAGTAAAGCTAAGGGTTCAAGTGCAAGATCGAAAAGAAGTGGAGACAGTGGGCATCCCTGGCGAGTACCGCGTTGAAGGGGAAATGGCTGAGACTTTAAAGCATTAGCACAAATACTGGCTGTAGGCTGTGCATACATGGTGCGGAGACAACGGAGAAAACCTTCTCCGAATCCGTACCAGCGGAGGGTTGCAAACAGGAAGGGCCATTCTAAGCGATCAAAGGCCTTCTCAGCATCGAGTGAGAGGCCAACAAATGGGCGATCAAGATTAACTGCGGCAGTCAGTACATGACATAGAGTCCGAGCATTGTCAGCAGTTGATCTACCGGGAATGAAACCGCATTGATCTGGGTGTATTAAGGTAGACATCCTATCAGAGAGCCGGGTGGAGAGAATGGTGGCAAATATTTTATAGTCCGCGTTTAGGAGGGAAATTGGGCGATAATTAGCTGTTAGTTGTGGGTCTCTCCCCTCTTTCTCAAAAACTACTACATTTGCCATTGAAAAGGACCCAGAAGGAGATCCCTCCTCGGCCAGAGCAGAAAAATAAAGTTTCAAAACTGGAGCTAAGTCAGCGTGAAAGGTTTTGTAGAATTCAGCAGGGAGACCGTCTGGGCCTGCAGCTCGACCTGTGGCACATCTCTTGATAGCAGAATGAATTTCTGATAAAGTGAATGGTTTGTCCATGGCCTCTCTATCTTCGTCAGATAGGGTCGGTCTTTGTACCCCTGAGAGTAATCGTTCAAATACATCTGGCTCAAAATCACATTCAGATTGATAAAGCCGAGTATAAAAATCACGAAAGAGTTCTAAGATTTCTGTATCTTTAGTGACCAAGCCCCCCCCCCCCGACGGATTACGGAGAGCGGTAACACGCTTGGCTTCTTTTTGACCTTTCAGGGCATTTGCTAACAATTTGCCAGCACGGTTATTTTCCCGGTAATATATCCCTTGTTGTGATTCAATATTTTTAGCAGCAGCAGTATACAAAAGCTGATTGTATTGAAAACGCAGGCGTTGTAAACGGAGTAAAATACATGGGTCAGTACGGGACGTGAGGAGACGCTCCCCAGCTTGTATCTGTTGCTCTAGAATCAGTAAGTGTTGCTTTCTTTGTTTCCCCTGTCGAATTTGATAGCTGGTTATAGTTGCACGGATAGATGCCTTAAAACCCTCCCACCAGGCCCAGCTCGCTGTGTCATGGGGTGAGTTAAAATGAAAATAATCTTGGATAGCGGCCTTTATATCAACCTGAAAATCTTTTTGACCTAGTAGGGATCTATCAAAAAACCAAGCTCGGGGAGAATCGTCTCGCGGAGTGACATGTAATGATAAAGATATGGCAGCATGATCTGAAATATGGAGAGGATGAATCCTAGCCGTGTCCACTTGAGAAATCAGTGTTTTGGAAATGAGAAAGAAATCTATTCTAGATTGTGAGTGATGGGGGGCAGAAAAAAAGGTGAACTCTAAGTCGGAGGGGTGAAGCAGCCTCCATATATCTACTAACGCAAGATCTTGCATCAGAGCTGTAAGGGTAGCAAGACTCTTGGGTGGACTACTCGTTCTAGGCGGTTGTCTATCTATCAAAGGGTCTAGCACTTGGTTGAAATCGCCACCAAGTATTAATGGAGTATTGGCAGAGGCCTGTGCCAACTGCGCAATACTTGCATAGTAAGCAGGGTTGTCCACATTCGGGGCATAAATACAAATACACGTGAATTCACTATCTCCAACCTTAAGATGTACACGGGCCCATCTACCCTCCTTATCAGAGCTAGTATCCATTACAGTAGCTTGCAAAGACTTCTTAACCAGAATGGCTACCCCACAGCGTTTGGAAACGGCGGGGGAATAGGCAGCCACCATGTAAGGCTTAGCATTGAGTTTCAGTGTTTCAGCAGAGTTTAGATGCGTTTTCCTGAAGAAACACTAAATCAGCATGCTCATGGCTAAGATAGCTAAGGATTTTCTTTCTTTTGATTGGACTATTGATGCCTTTTACATTAAGTGATAAGATCTTACATAAGGCCATTCAGAAAGGTTAAAAATTCTGAGCATGATAGCGCACATAATTTCACAATGTCCCTCATATTAACTGTATCTGGCTGTACACATGACATGAAAGAAAATAAGCTAATGTAATACAATGAAGCGCCCCATATTAAAAAAGAAAAACCGCGGTGCGGTAGAGAAGAAGCAGAACCCCAGAAATTACTGGCGACTATGTGTCTGCGGGGAGAAACCCCAGAGAAGGCCAAAATTGAAAACATATAACCTGTATAACTGTGCGTGCTCCGAATCCGACCGAGGCACACATCATGGAGGGATAGGAGACCAAAAAAAGTCATATAAAGAAAGAGAGAAAGTCCAGGTAGTCTCTGTGCTTGGCTATGACCACCGCGTCGGGCCCTTCAAAATGGCGGACAGAGCCGGCAGATAATAAGTCCAAGTTGTTGGATTTAGCGCATCTGCTCTGCTTCTTTGGAGTCTAAAAATGTTGATAGTAGATCAGGATCTTCGAATGTCCTAGTTTGGTTGTGGAGAGTCACTCGGAGCTTCGCTGGATACAACAGGCCAAAGCGAGCCTGTAGCTGTTGAAGTCGAGGGCGAAAAAGCAAGGAGTCTCTTCCGACGGTCAACTGTGGGCTTTGCCAAATCAGGGAAGAAGGAGACTTTATGACCTTCAAATTCCAGATGATGATTCGCCCGGGCAGCATTTAAAATTTGTTCCACTTGTTGATATCGTAGTAATCGAAAGATAATAGGCCGGGGGGTCGTTCGTTGAGCGCCATGTGGGTAGGAACACGATGTGCTCGATCGATTTCCAGATCTCTATGAAAAGTGATCTTCAGCAAGGAGGGAAGAGTTTTGAGCAGGAATTCTCTTATATCTCCTGCTTCCGCCCCCTCCGGTATTCCAATGAGCCTCACATTGTTGCGACGGGCTCGATTATTGCTATCTTCTAACTCTTTTTGAAGATTCTGTATCTGGCGCTCAGCCTTGTCCAGGTTGCCCAAGCGCACCGCGTGCGAGTCGAGGACCCCCGCCATGTTGTCCTGCCGTAGTGAAAGACTTTCAAGTTGGTCCTGGAGCACTCCGAAGTCTTCTCGCATGGCTCGAAGCGCTTCTCCGTTGGACTGCACCAGTTCCTTCACGCCGCGTATTTCCTCTAAAATCTCCAGGTGCATTTCGGGGTTTTCACGAAGTGGAACCATCTTCTGTGGGGAAGACACCTCTGTTTTGGAGCGTTTTCCGTGTGAAGAAGAAGGAGACCCGAAGTCCAAGCGCGCTGGTTTATGGGCCGCCATCCCCCCCGAGGTACCCCGGTAAGTTCGGAGCAAAATATTAAGTTTGTGGAGGTATTAAGTCAGGATTCTGAGTAGGCCTCTCGGGAGCTTCAGCGCGAAGCGTCTTACCCGCTGGACATCAGGCCAGGGCGCCCTTTAAGGCACCTTATGTGGCGCCCTATAGAGCACCTTATAAGGCACCCTATAAAGCGCCTTATAAGGTGCCTTTTAAGGTGTCCTATAGGGGACATTGTAGGGTGCCTTGGCGGACAGTGCACTTTGTAATGTGCCCTCTGTAGTGCCTTATAGGGTGCCTTATGTGGCACCTTAGGTTACGCCACTGTGAGGGTGTGTTTGCTGGCAGCAGTAATTAAAATAAATCTACAATGCCTCAAAAAGCACTAGAAACACAGAAACATGATGACAGAAAAAGACCACATGGCCTATCTAGTCTGTCCTTCCATATCAACAACTACAACAGTCCACTTTTTACCTTTAGAGATCCTCTGTGTTGGTCCCATGCTTTTTTGAATTCAGTTACTGTCATCATCTCTACCACCTCCACTGGGAGACTATTCCATGGATCCACTACTCTTTCCGTAAAGAAATATTTCCGCATATCACTCCTGAATCTATCTCCCTTCACCCTCATCCCATGTCCCCTCGTAGCAGAACTTGCTTTCAATTGAAAGAGGCTCTCTCCCTGAACATTTATGCCATGGAGGTATTTAAACATCTCAATCATATCACCTCTATCCCGCCTTTCCTCTAAGGTGTACATATTAAGATCCTTAAGTCTGTCCTCATATGCTTTATAATGAAGCCCATTAATCATTTTAGTAGCAACCCTCTGCACCGACTCCATCCTGTTCACATCCTTTTGAAGGTGCGGTCTCCAGAATTGCACACCATACTCCAAATGAGGTCGCACCAAAGACTTATACAGAGGCATTATCACCTCCTTTTTTCTGCTAGCTATTCCTCTCCATATGCACCCAAGCATCTTTCTAGCTTTAGCCGTCGCCTTTTCTACCTGTTTAGCTACTTTAAGATCATCAGACACAACCACACCTAGGTCCTGCTCTTCTTTAGTGGACAAAAGTACTTCACCTCCTATACTGTATTGCTCCCTTGGATTGCTGCAGCCCAAATGTATGACCTTACATTTTTTAACATTAAATCCCAGCTGCCAAATTCTAGACCATTCTTCAAGCTTAGCTAGATCCCTCCTCATGTTATCTACACCTTCCTGGGTGTCTACTCTATTGCAGATTTTGCTATCATCTGCAAAGAGGCAAATCTTCCCCGACAGCACTTCCGCTATATCACTAACAAAGATGTTAAAAAGAATTGGACCAAGGACAGATCCCTGGGGCACACCACTGGTAACGTCCTTCTCCTCAGAGTGAGCTCCATTTACTTGTACTCTTTGTCGCCTCCCACCCAAACAATTTCTAACCCAAGCAGTAACTTTAGGGTCCATCCCTAGGGTGCTCAGTTTGTTTATAAGTCGCCTGTGAGGAACAGTGTCAAAGGCTTTACTGAAATCTAAATACACCACATCTAGAACTCTCCCTCGGTCCAACTCCCTGGTCACCCAGTCAAAGAAATCAATCAGATTTGTCTGACAAGACCTGCCTCTGGTGAATCCATGCTGCCTCGGATCCTGTAATCCTCTGGACTCCAGAAACCTCACTATTTTCTCTTTCAGCAGCGTTTCCAATAATTTACTCACCACCGAAGTTAAACTAACCGGCCTGTAGTTTTCAACCACATCCTTACGTCCGCTTTTATGTAAAGGCACCACATGAGCCTCTCTCCAGTCCTTTGGCGCCACTCCCGACTCCAATGAGGTATTGAAAAGGTCTGTCAGTGGAGTTGCTAGAATGTCCCCAAGTTCCCTCAGTATTCTAGCGTGTATCCCATTCGGTCCCATCGCTTTGTCTACTTTAAGTTGAGCTAGTTTCTCACGAACACAGTCTTCTGAAAATTGTTCAAGATGCCCCTCGCTTCTGTTCCTATTTGTGGGTGTTTTCTGAGGTCCTGCTCCTGGTTCTTCATCTGTGAACACAGAACAAAAATATTTGTTAAGCAATTCCGCTTTATCCTTATCAGCTTCAACATATTCCCCCCCTGCACCCTTGAGTCTGACAATACCACTTTTGCCCTTCCTCTTCTCACTAATAAATCTGAAAAATGTCTTATCCCCCCATTTTATTGCATTGGCTATTTCCTCCTCCTTTTGAATCTTTGCCTTCTTGACTACTTTGCTAGCTCCTCTAAGTTTTTCCAAATACAGATGCCTGTCTTCCTCTCTCTGTGATCTCTTGTATTTCATGAAGGCCTCCCTCTTTTTCTTCACTTTTTCAGCTACTTCCTTCAAAAACCATAGCATTCTCCTTTTCCTTTTGCCTTTATTTACCATTTTAACAAAAAGTTTTGTTGCCCTTAAAATACCCCCTTTCAATTTTGCCCTCTGTTTTTCTACATCCCCCTGCTGTTCCCATCCCACTAACGACTCCCTGAGGTATTGGCCCATCTTCGCAAAGTTAATCTTCCTAACGTCTAAGATCCTCACCTTGGAATGGATTCTAACAGCCCTAGTCCTAATACTGAACCACACCATCTGGTGATCACTGGATGCAAAATGATCTCCCACTACAACATCAGAAACACTTTCACCATTGGTAAGCACCAAGTCCAGTATGGCCCCTTCACGTGTGGGGTCTGTTACCAATTGACTGAATAGTTCTCCCTGTAGAGAATCCAGGATCTCCTTACTTCTAGATGATACTGCAGCAGGAATGTGCCAATCAATATCTGGCATATTGAAATCTCCTATCAGTAGCACTTCCCCTTTCCTAGCAATGCTGTGTATGTCTTCAAATAACTCTCTGTCCACCTCTTCCTCTTGTGAGGGAGGTCTGTATATCACACCAATGCAAATATATTTCTCTTTCCCTCTTTCTAGTTTAACCCACAATGCCTCCTCTCTCCCTTTTAAGCTCTGTAATTCCAAAGCTTTAATAGTAGTTTTTACATATAGTGCCACTCCTCCTCCCCTTCTTCCTACCCTGTCCTTTCTGAATAAAGTATAGCCAGGTATAGTTACATCCCAGTCATGGTTTTCTGTGAATCATGTTTCTGTAACTGCCACTAAATCCAAGTCAGCTACTCCCACTAAAACTTCAACATCAGGGATCTTATTTCCCATGCTGCGGGCATTTATACACACTGCTTTCCATATGTTACTCATTTCCATAAAGGTATTTAATGTATCACCTACCTGGGGGCTTTCTTCACCTATCCCCAACAAATCTAGTTTAAAGCCCTCTTCAGTAGATTAGCCAGTCTACTACCGAAGATGCATTGACTTTCTTGGACAGATGGATGCCATCTCTGCTCTGCAACCCTTGGAACTACTTAAACATAAAGGGAGATGCCTTAGTCAGCCTTGTTCATTAGGCACACTGGAGGATTGAACTCATGTCCCCATTACCATCAGTCAGTGTATTAACCATTGTGCTACACCTCTGTTTATGTGCTTAGGTGTTAGTGCGCCTACTTAAGATTACCCCACGTTAACGTGCTTAGCGGCATCTCACCCTATAATGTGCACAGTGCACGTTATTGCGCGATAATCCCGTTTTGCTACGATAAGACTGACACGCCCACTCCTTTTATGGCAGCTTGCACACTATCGCCGGGCGCACGTTAAGACTGCTTAGTAAACATACCCCTAAATTGCTTAACAAGATGATGTACTTCTATCTGTATGCTGAAGATGATCAAGAAGATCTGTAGTGTACTGAATATTTCAGCATTTTGAGGACAATTTGCAAATAGGAATAATTTTCAGGGTTTCTTCATTAATTTTTCTAATCACGTTGAACTATAAGAAATTTTGACATGGAACAATAAGGGCTAGGTGGCAGAATATATAGGAGCCAATGACTTTGATTTAATTTATTATAGACATTTTATGTGAAAAGTGAGATTGTTATATTTGAATGGAGGAAAGATTGAAAATCTATGATTCTAAAAGATTTTTGGAATTTGTTAGAGTCACGTAAGGGAATTTTATGTGCAGCACATTCAGGGGCATGGTTGCTACATTGTGCTATTGTTCAGTGCATGCCTGGAGTTTATGTGATACTGGTCTCACGGTTAGGCACAATGTCATTTTAATACATATTGAAGTACCATATGCTTTTGTTTACAGATTCTAGGTTCAGACACAAAACTCTTTTTACAGTAGGAACACTCTTTACCATAAGAGTAAGTGCCTCCTAGAACAGTGATTGTGTTTTATTTAGAATTTATGTTCACCTTTAGGTATATGCACCCTTATATCAAAACACATGGTCCCTAGATAGATATTACTATGACCAGAAGGTATTTGGGCTTAGAACCAAGCCTGATTTAAATGGTTAATAGCTGTAGCTATCCACACAGTAATCTGGGTGAATATCCTCCTCGTCCCCTCTACTCCTCAGATTATGAGATATATGATCGTGTACTGTACACAAGTAATAGTGCATTGTTCACATGATTAGGATAAAAGATTAGTTCCCCCATTTCTGCATCGGGCGGCATTCATCAATGTCTGTTCTTCTGTTCTATACAGGCCCATACCTAGCCCTGTGCGAGCGGTGCGGCCGCACAGGGTGCAAAGGCTTAAGGGGCGCATTTTAGCTTTCTTCTGTTGCCTGCCGCCACCACTTTTTCTTCTCTCAGCGGTGGCAGGCAACAAGAGAAAGCTAAAATGCACCCCTTAAGCCTTCCACCAGCATGCTAAGCAGATCTTTCCCTCCCTGCTCTTGCAGGGAGGAAAGATCTGCTTAGCATGCCGGCAATTTGCACATCGGGCGCGCCTCTTCTCTCCCGCCGCGGGGGAGGGGGGTGGCACGTGCCCGATGTGCAAGTTGCACAGGATGCGATCTTCCCTTGGTATGGCCCTGGTTCTATATGACTAGTTTTTATTCATTTGTGCCTCCATTATATACTGATTTGTGTTATCTTTTATATGCTTTTAAGGTTTCATTTAATTGCATGCCTTTTATTTTTATTTTATTTATTTAAGCTTTATTTTATTCTTTCCCATTGTTTTGATTTAATTATATTCTAATATTGTTCTCACATTGTTATTGTTATTTGTTGTAAGATTTGCTTATATTTATATCTTTATGTTTTTGAGGTTTCACCCCCTGAGGAAGGTGCAAGCCGAAATGCATAGGGGTTTCCTACAAATAAAGGTTGAACCTGTTGTTTTTCTCTCCATTGTTTGTTTGATGTGTGGTTTGCGAGAGAGGACTGCTCTCCTTTGGACTCCCAATGATTACAACTACTGAGATCCTAAATCACTGTTTTAGCAACCAATATCATTGATTCGTTCTGCATTCAGACGTATAGCAATTTATTTGTCTGTTTAAGCTAGACCCAACCCCAGAGAATTTAATCAGTACCTTAGATTTGCCCAAAGAACAATTGTGGTGGGGTCCGAGAAGTTGTCTGTCTCCAGAATGGCACAAAGTCCAAATAATGGCAGTGGTCCATCGCCGGCTACAGGCAATAGAGCTGAGTCGTGTGATAACATTGAGCTTCAGGTCTGTGGGAGAGAGTCACTCCTTTCCAAGGTTTGCCCTTGTACTAGCGCATGTCTTTTAGAAAGAGAGAGGCTGGCAAGCAAAGCACATGCAGTGCAGAAAAAATGGCAGAACTGAAAAGGGAACTGCTGAAAGGTGTCTAAAAGTATATAGCACTCTTCGTCCCTCCACGCACGGAGTATAGTTCTTTGTGCTGACCTCCTCGTCACGGTGATTGACTGGTCTTAGATACTGTATGTCACCTGCAGTGAATCCTGTAACAGTGGTCAGCTGATCCTTGTCCAAACAAAGGTCTATGGTACAGGAAAGATGGTGGTATGCAGGTGCGTATATTGTTGCAAAACCTAGTCCCAGTGGCACAGTCTCTGGATGAGAGTGAGTTCTCTAGCACGTAATCATAAACAATAGCTCTGCTGTATGGTACATAACCTTGCAGAACTGCTTGATTTGCAGGTTTGAAACTGAGACACCAGCAGAAGGAATTCATTTTGCCTGAGTCAGAACATTTAAGAACAGGCCCCACCTTGTAAGGAAGCCAAGTTGCATGGTTCAGGCTTCAGTTTCTGAACAGGAACCAGCCCTACAGTGCACGTCTTAAAATCATGACCAAGACTTTTAAAATGACTCCCTTAGTCAACCTACATCTGCAAATGCCACCATTTATACATGTAAAACAACCTCCATAGTTTGTAAATCCTATGTATGTGTGCTGTTCAACTTTGTCACTCTCATAGGCTCAGAGGAAAAAGGAGCCAATGTCAAAAATGGGAAACAACATAAGCACTGGCAAGTTAGATGCAAGGCAGGCAAAGAGAGAATTTGAAAAAAACTTGTCGTGGAAGCAAAAAAAACATAATAAAGCCTTGTTTAAGTACACTCACATCAAAAAGCCTGTGAGAGAGTCATTTGGACCATTAGATGACAGAGAGATAAAAGGGGCGCTCAGGGAGGACAAGCCCATAGCGGACAGACTGAATGACTTCTTTGTTTTGATCTTTACTGAAGAAGATGTAGGGAGGTTACCCATACCTAAAATAGTATTTAAAGGTGATATATAGGAAGAATTTAAATAAATATTGATAAACCAGGAAGATGTATTAAAACTTTTTGGTAAACTGAAGAGTAGCAAATCAGATGATGTACATCTGAGGCTGTTAAAAGAACTGAAATATGAGATTGCAGACCTTCTATTAGCAGGTCCGGCCCGTCCATTGAGCAAGAATGTTTTTTGCACAGGGCCCTGCATTTCAGGGGGCCCCGTGCAAAGAACATTCTGCTTTAAAAGTAAATTTTAAAATAAAAAATAAAAAAAGCTGTCTGCTGCCGCTGCCGCCGCGGCGGCAATGGCAGAATCTAATATCCCGCGGGGCCCCCCCCTGCCTGACAGAGCCTGCCCTCCCTGCATCAGCTCTGTCTCTGCAGTCGCACCGGCTTTCAGAGGGCGAAGGGAGACTAGTTTCCCTTTCGTGGCTCTGTTAAGCCCGCAGGGGCTGATGGGACTTTCCCATCAGCCCCCGCGGGCTTAACAGAGCCGCGAGGGAGAAACTCTCCTTTCGTGCTCTGAAAGCCGGTGCGACTGCGGAGACAGAGTTGATGCAGGAAGGGCAGGCTTTGTCAGGCAGTGGGGGGCCCCGCAGGATATTCGATTCTGCCTTTGCCACTGCGGCAGCGGCAGCAGCCAGCTTTTTTTTAATTTTAAATTTCAACTGGGCTGTTGGGGTGGGAGTTAGGACTGGAAATGAGCTAATGGAGTTAGGACTGGAAGAGGGCTGATAGGGGGTTAGGACTGGTAATGGGCTATGGGGAGCTAAGTCTGGAAATGGGGTGATGGGGGGTTAGGACTGGTAATGGGCTATGGGGGGCTAAGACTGGAAATGGGCTGATGAGGTTAGGACTGGAAGTGAGCTGATGGGGGGTTAGGACTGGTAATGGGCTATGGGGGGCTTAAACTGAACATTGGGTGATGGGGGTTAGGACGGGAAATGGGCTGATGGGATTAGGACTGAGAGTGGGCTGATGGGGGGTTAGGACTGGTAATGGGCTATGGGGGGGCTTAAGCTGAAAATTGGGTGATGGGGGTTAGGACTGGAAATGGGCTGATGGGATTAGGACTGAGAGTGGGCTGATGGGGACTTAGGACTGGTAATAGGCTAGGGGGGGGGGGCTAGGACTGGTAATGGGTTGGGGGTTCCTAGGACTGGAAATGGGCTGGGTGGAAGGGAAGGCTTGAACTGCAAATAGCTGATGGGGACGGGGGCTTGGAATGGAAATGGGCTGAGTGGAAGGGGGGCTTGAACTGCAAATAGCTGATGGGGAGGGGGCTTGGAATGGAAATGGGTTGTGAGGGGAGGGAGCTAGGACAGGAAATGGGCTGATGGAGGGGGCCAGGATAGGACTGGGAATTGGGTGTTTGGGGGAGCTAAGATTGGAAATGGGCTGTGGTGGGGGCTTGGATTGAAATGGACTCATGGAGGGGCTAGAACTGGAAGTAGGCTCATGGGGGACTTGGATTGGAAATGGGCTGAGTGGAGGGGAGCTAGGATTTGACATGGGCTGATGGTGGGGCTAGGAAAGGACTAGAAATGGGCTGATGGGAGGCTGGTATTGGAAATGAGCTGATGGAGGGACTTGGATAGGACTGGAAATGGATGGGGGAGCTAGGACTGGAAATGGGCTGATGGGGGGGGGCTAGGACTGGAAATAGGCTGATGCGGGGACTAGAAGGGAGCGGATACTGGGTGGGGCTGGAACTAGAAGGGAGCTGATGTTGGGGGAGATTAGAATGGGATGGAGCTGGGAGAGTGAAATGGAGAGGGGAAAAAATATTTTGTGTGGGACGGAAGAAAAATCTACTATTGGCTGGGTATTGGGAGAGTAAGTGGGGATTGAGGATGGAGGGGTAAAATTTGAGTGGATGAAATAGGAATGAGGAAAGAGCAAAAGGAGAAAGATTAGTATGTTAAAGCAGATGTAGAGAGAGAATGGAAAAAAATTAGAAGAGAGAAGAAAGGACAAATGGACAGCAGACGATGGAGAGTTAGCAGAAGACACAAAGAAACCAGAAGAAAGTAGCTGGAGCAATTGCAACTGAAAAAAAAATGCACAAAAGGTAGAAAGATATTTCTTTATTTTGAATTTATTAACTGGAATATGTCAGCTCTGGGAAATGTGCATCATTAACGTCTGCGCTTTGTTTAGTACAAGAGGAAATTAATTTATAGTTTTATTTCTACAGTGTTGTTGTACATTCCAAGTTTGGCTTTTGGAGTTCCCAGTTTAATTGTCTTCCTGTTTCTAAATTGTGATTCCTTGTTTGGTGATGGTCTGTGTTCTGCATGTGTAACTGAGCTGAGGTATTCTGTTTATGTAATTCCTATTTGACATTGCCACTTGTTCCCTTTCCCCAGTAGGTCATGTATTGTTATTCTCTGAAATGTATTGGTTTAGTATTTACAGTGTTGCCTTTTGATAGGTAGGGTATGGTGCTTTGTGAGTCCTGGTAGTGCTGTTAGGATACGGCAGGTTTGCTATGGGTTCTAAATGTTTGTAGTAGTTCCTAATGTGCCTGGCAGTTGGCACTGGATTATAGTAATGTAGAAATCTTTTAGTCTTTCTTTATCCATACACTCATTAAGAGGCATGTTTACTAAAAGTTAGTGTATGGTAACATTATGCAAATACTTATGCAAATGAGGCCCCTTATGCAAATGAGGCCCCGCACCGAGTCTCCGCACATTGCCCCGCACCCCCCTTGGGCCGTCCCTGACTATTAGTAATCTGTGAACTATCATTAAAATCATCAGTAGTACCTAAAGATTGGAGGATGGCGAATGCAATGCCAATTTTTAAAAAGGGTTCCAGGGGTGATTACAGATAAATGAGCCTGATATCAGTACTGTGTGAAATGGTAGAAACCATTATAAAGAAAAAAAAATACTGAACTTGTAGATAATCATAGTCTAATGGGAGAAAGTCAACATGGATTTAGTCAAGGAAAGTCTTGTCTTATCAGCTCTATAAATTAATGAAATGGATTGGAACGGGTAAATATAGATCGGTTGTTTACTCCTTCAAAAAGCAGAAAGACTAGGGGGCACTCAATGAAGGTACAATGTAGCACATTTAGGACTAATACAGTAAGAGAAAATATTTTTTTCACTCAACGAGTAATCAAACTCTGGCTTTCGTTACTGGAGGATGTAGTAAAAGCTGTAGTGTAACTGGGTTTAAAAAAGGTTGTGACAAGTTCCTGGAGGAAATGTCCATAAACCATGATTAAAGAGGACCAGGGACATCCACTGCTTGTCCCAGGATAAGCACTGTGGAATCTGTGTTTCTTTTTGGGAACCTGACAGGTACTTATGGCCTGGACTGGCACTGTTGGAAACAGGATCCTGGGCTTGGTGAACCTTGGTCTGACCCAATATGGCATTTCTTATGTTCTTATATTCATGATGACTATTCAGAAAACTTGACTGGTTGGTGCTCCCCCGGATAGGTTTGAGAACCTTTTTTTTATCTGAGTGAGTGAAGGTTAATATTCAGATAAGATAAATTTATACAGTTTCCAAAAAGTGAATGTTAAATGGAAGTTTAAGCAGAGCCTATGGTAAAACTAAAGGAAGGGGACTGAGTAGCCCAATAAGCAATGTGGTCTTTATTATTTTATGATGATACCTACGATAAAGTAACCAAAAAGCTACTATTTTATTTTTATTTTATAAAGGCACTAAAAGATTACCCTAAAAGGTCCACAATAGTCAATATACTCTAACAACATACCCTTGCTGCTCAGTTCATAAAAAAGGAACTCAGGACCTCAGTCAAAAAGAGCTAAAGAGCTACTTTCAACAGCTTGATGTTTAGCTCAGAAACTCATCATCAGTCCAAATCCAATTTTTCATTTTCATTTCTCCAATTAGTTTTTAATTTTCACTTAGAAGAAAATAGAGTTCACATAAAGTTCATATATAGTGCCAAGTTCATACAAAATTCATTCTTTTAAATCCATTTCAAATTAATTTCAAAGTTCAGTGACAGACTCCAGCATTGAATAGATCATTAACATCTACTTATCTGAATTAATGCAGCCCCCATGACGGTGCACCCAGTGACGTTTTCTCAAAACCAACCAGGGCTGCTTTTACTTATGGGCAAAAGGGGCAGCTGCTCCGGGCCCCTGCACAACTGGGGGCCAGTTGCCCATAGGTAACAGCGGTCCTGCTCCTGCCGCTGTACCTATTGCCGTTGTTGCACGTCTGCCTCTGGGACATGCAGCGGCGACAATGCATAAAGGCACTGCAGCACTGGAGTTACCATTTTTCCGGGTACTGCAGTGCTGTTCATGCTTCCACTTCTGCTTCCCCTCTGATTCCTCGGAGAGGGGAGGAAACAGAAGCACGAACAGTCCCGGAAAAGATGGTAACTCCGACATGACGGTGCCTTTTTTATTGGTTGCTGTCACTGTACATCCTGGAGGGGGCAGCAGTAGCGGTGACAGTGGGAGGGAGGTGCATGGAGGAGGAGGGGGCACGTAGATGAGGGGCGACCCTGTCAGAAACGTTTGCCCCGGGCCCCATAAGGGGTTGAAGTGGCCCTGAAACCAGCCGGTGTACCGTTACATTTTGATGGGCATAGCCATCTACGTCAAGGTCAACATAAAACTGCTCAACCAGGTGCCTAGGTGACTTTATAAACTAATCACTCGGAACCAGCTCAATAGTGCAGATTCTTATGCAGAAATATACCTGCTTCAGAGAAGGCATAAATTTGTGTTTTTACTCTAAGCATGTACCCGCATATTTTATGAAATATGGTTGTACACCACATCTCAGCTCTTGGGAGTGCCTACTCCTGGCCTGCATAATTATATAGGATGGGGGTTTTCAGCAGCAGCGACCTGCATTCATGTGTATTAGGTAGTTTCCTGTCACCGGAGGGCTTACAATCTAAAGGGCCCTTTTACTAAAGTGCATTAGGTTTTTGCATTTAATGCATATTTAGCATTAAACCTAATGTGTGTCAAGTGCAAAGCCTCCTTGGTAACTTTCATAGGTGTGGCCAGCATTTTCCCAGCAATTAACACGCAGATACCTACCTTGACCCATGGCACAATTACTGCAAGTGCATCAAACTCCATCTATTGAAGTGGCATCAGTTGAACCCATGCTAATTGCAAATTAGCAACCTGCTAACAGCAATGTTCTCTCCATGTCCACTCTCTGCCACTAACCACTCCCCCCCCCCCATTTACCACCCCAAAGCACGATTGGCAGCGCTCAGTAACTGTCATGTAACAGTTAACATGTGCCCTTGCATACAGTTACCATGCATGAAAATGCTAACGGCTTTGTGCACTTTAATAAAAAGGGTCCCTAAGTACATACCTGAGGCACTGGCGGATTAAGTGACTTATACAAGATCACAAATCACAGCAGTATGATTTCAACCCTGGTTTCACTGGTTCTTAGCTGACTGCTCTAACCATTACTGTAGGCTACTCCTGCACATATATGGCACTCATTTATCTGAGTGCCATATATGTGCAGGAGTAGCCTACATATAGTGGAGGAGTGGTTGGGGCAAGGTACTTCAGGCCGGAAGGTTGGGGGTTCAAATCCCACTAGAGGACAGCAACCATGGGCCGGAAGGACTGGGGTTTCTAGTCCCACAGGTGCTCCTTGTGGTCTTGGGCAAGCCACTTAACCCTCCATAGCCCATGTTCCCTGTAAAATAGTTATCTCCAAGTTATAATGCCCTGTTCAATGTAATTTCAGTTTGTTCAATGTAAACCACACTGATGCAGAATAGCATGGTATATAAGAGAATATAAATAAAATAAAACAAAATCTGAGGGACCAGTGAGCTTATGATCTAAGGGGCATGTTTACTAAAGCATGGTAGCCAGGAGCTCAGGGTTTAGTGTTGTGCTAACACATGTTTTTGGCCCACAGTAGCTGGAGCACACGGCCAGAAGACTCCCATGCTAAACTGCTGCGCTACCTAAGCAGTGCTCAAATAGACAAGGTTGGAGTGGAGTTGGGTAGAAATTGAGCGGTATCAATAGTTGCATGCAACTGGTGTGACCACACTAGCTGTGCACTAGAGACAAAGATGCTGCTAGTGCAGGTGCAAATACCACCAGCTGGTCGGGGTTGACCATTTCCATGGGGGTGCATGTGCTACTTTGGTGTGTCCTCAGAGTCCTCTCCATGGTGGGAGCATGCGTGTCCTTTGTAAACTGTTTTCCACCCTCCTGGAAGAGGTGAGCCCACAGGGGTGGGTGTCTTATGTGGAGGGCCAAGGGCTGCATTTGGGCTCTCTGGGCTCCATGTGATGGAGATGCAGTGGGTGCCTGCCCCAGCCATGTGCCCCCCCCCCCCCCACATCCATGTGGTCATTGTGTTGGCATGCAGATCTGCAGACTCTAGTACCCATTTCCTCTCACATGGGTGAAGCACTCCTCAGTAGCTCGGGTACTATGCCATATGTATAAGTGAAATAACAGAAATCCAGTAATCTGTCCACTTCTGCCCAGATAAACAGGCACCCTAGTGGCCACTGCTGACACCCTGCCTGTGTCCATATGGTGCCCCCTGCTACTTCAATCCCTGTATTTTCACCCTATTTCCCAAAAACAGGGCTGTAGCATGTGTTTGTTTTCCTGATTTGCATGCCCTTCCTCCTTGTACATTGGCTCATAGCTCTGAGCTGTGCAGCGAGACATACCTAGTCCCAGATCAGCCCTCTTTTTCCTTCACTGCACTCTTAGTACATGCCCTTTTAGTGGGGTCAGAAGCCCTGCATAGTTATCTGATCTCTCTCTGCAGGGGGTTGGTTGCCAATACCTACTGCCACCCACAACATTGCATTGCTAGCGTGCAAATACAGGGAGCACCTAGCTTGTGTCATCATGGAGCGCATGCACGCTGGCTGCGAATTTGCAATGACCATGCTACCGATGCCACTACTGCCAGACCAGCTCCCTGCCGCGGCTGTGCCCCCTGCCCTGTGCTACTCATGACACTTTAGTAAACATGCCCCTAAGTTTGTACCCGAGGATCTTATGCAGTTACAGTAGCTGTTGAGCCCAATTTAAGCTATTGGTTATTGTTTACAAGACCTTCAGATTAAGTAATTTGCCTGGGCTGTCATCATTTTGCAGAGATGTTCTTCAGAGTGTTTGATGCGTACCAATTATCAGGAGCGCCTGACTTTACCATCTGTGCATTCAGTCAAGAAAATACTGACACGTTCGAGGATTATTTCAGTAGTCAGTTCCCAGATGTAGAATGATTTGTCAGTAAGTTTAAGAACTGAAACTGATCTTTTAGTTTTTAGGAAGAAGATGTATTTACTCACTTTAGCCTATCCAGATGCAAGATGTGATGCACAGCAGAATTATATAGTATTAATATGCTTATTAGTACTGGATTTTAGACTGTGAGGATTTATGATTTTCTATCAGTGAGTTTAAGAACTGAAAAGTGGTCTCTGGATTTAGGAAGAAGCTCAAAATGTATTTGTTTATTTTATCATCTTTGGATGTAAGATGAGAGGCATAGAAGATTTATAACAAATACAAGTAGTGGATTTTAGATTCTGAGGGTTTATGATGTTTTTTTTTTAAAGTATATAGTTTGATGTTTTTTACTGCATTCATTTTAATGTTTGTTTCTTTTAGCCTAACTAGATGCAATAAGATGGGTGAGATATAAATAAATAAATACATACATACATTACATGGTAATATAATGCTCAACCAGGCAGGTGAATGTAAATAAATTTGTGCCTCTGGGCTTTATTCAGTTGTTTTCCGTCTCCCCAGAGGAAATAATGAGCAGACTTGGATTTAGGCAATTCATATATGCAGTCTGACTTTTTTGTTGGACTACATACAGTTTATCAACTATTTTTGATCACTTGAAACATAGCACTATGTTGGGGAAGGGGGGTTAATGGATCTCCCGCTCTGAGTTATTTTTTATAAGTTGAATTGAAGGTTATGATATTTAATGTGTGAGTAAAAAGGACACAAAATGGATTGATTATGTGGATAATGATCCCCACATGATCTTATACTGTACAGTACATAGCTGACAAAAAAAAGTTGATTATTCATCACACAGGCTATATATGGTCTTTTCTAAGAATTCAAGTGTTGGCTTTGAGCTTATCTTTTTGTCGACCCCATGTTTTCACGCTTTATATGGTTCCTGGATTTTAGACAATGGAAAGGTGCTCTACTCCTTCCAAGCCTGCCATCTACTCCTCCTCCTCCTCCTCCTCCTCCTCCTCTACTACTAATCATTTGTATAATGCTACAAGGCATATGCAGCAATGTATGCAAACACATGGAAGACAGTTCCTGCTGAATAGAGCGTACAATCTGTTCAAGAGAGAAGAACATAACAAAGAGGGGACTAGGGTAAAACTAAGGGGAAATGGCATATTAAACAGGGGAATAAGGGGGTCAGGATCCAAAAGCAGCCTTGAAGCGATGGGTTTTAACTTGATATACTGACTCAGGCATCTGCCACCTGCCAATGGGGGTGAAGAGGTGGTTCATGTTGTTCACTCCTCCCTACCCCCACAGGCTGGGGCTAGGGGCAGAAGCAATACCAGCAAGCACATTGTAAAATTCAGCATGAGGCCTACACATGTAGGAGGTGGGGATGGCGTGCCACAGAGCCTGTCCATGGCACAAGGACGGGACTTTCATATTTTCCGAGTGTTTAACAAAAAGCTTTGCAGAGCTTTTGGTAAAACATATGTATTTGCCAGCACATACAACGAGGGCAGCCTCACTTGGCAGCTTCCAAGAACACGCCGGCATCTATATGCGCAGTGGCCCCATCTCAGAAAACTGTACGTTTAAGTGGCGCTAGAGGTGCCGGGAAGCCAGTAAAGGTTTTTTTTTTTAATTTTGTTTTTTTTAATTTAGAAGGCAACATTGGGAAGGGGGTGTAGTGGGAAAAACATGTGGGAGAAGCGAACTTGGCAGCAAACCTTTCTGTTAATGTTTATTAAAGTCAGCTAAGGCACAGCTTGGAGTGAAGGAGTAACCTAGTGGTTACAACAACTGTCTAGTACCTAGAAAATCAAGGGTTTGATTCCCACTGGTATTCCTTGGGCAAGTCACTTTACCCTCCATTGTCTTGGAAGAAAGGGCCTGGCAATCTACTTCCAATGATACATTGCCAAGAAAACTCAGAAGTAGCTGGATTGCCAGGAATCAACACTGACTTGGCAACACTAAAAGATAACTTACCAGCAAAACTTTGTCTAATAACAGAGAGAAAAAGAACAGTAGGATAACATTTCCTGCTCATTGGATAAGTCCTCATGAGAGGGATACTTGGGTAGTATTTCCTCTGACTGCCTTGGCATTATCCAGTTAATTTCATAAGGTATTGTGTAAAGCTATGCTCCATCAATATGTGTCATGTATTTTCAATAACTTACATGCATGGATGGGTCCTTATGTGTGTACTTTCGCCAGTAGCTATTTTGTAAGTATGCAAATCTGGACAATGGCAATTACTTTTGGTGCGGTTGTGCACAGGTGCATGAGCAGAGTGCAAATCCACATGCATAAGTTAGAAAATACTACAACTTACATGTGTTTTTTTAAAAATCTACGGTCATGCGTGGTCATTTACACTAGCCCTAGGGGTAGTGTACGTGCTTGCGCCTAGATTTAAAGCACATTTTCGGACACTTCTACCCCTACGGTATTTTATAAAGAAAAATAGGTCACGACTTTGCTTTATAAAATAGGCTTAAGCTCCACATATTCTAAATGCTCAAAACTAGGTGCCAATTTATAAAATGACCTTCTATCCGGACAGTGCCAGAGTGGTCCATGGGAGGAGCTGGGGAGGAGTTGGCACACTTCTGGTCTGACTCAGAATGAGGTATCTTTGAAGGATATTATCAGAATAGAGAAATTACAGTAGTCAGAGATAGAGGTTGCAATAAAGGGTCAGACACATGCAGGGTGTCAACCAATTTTAGAAAATTACATGTGTCAGATATGGATGCAGGAGGGTCCAGGAATATAGATGTGTCTGCAACACTATTCAGAAAGCACACATGTATTTCTCACCACATACACACAATTTTGCAGACACGTACAGTGGTGAGGCAGCTAGGAAAAAGGCCCCTTCTATTTACTGACATGCATTTTTTAAAGAAGAATTATTGGGGAAATGAGAGGGCTTTCCCCTTTTCTCACAAAACTATAATAATTACCTTTAAAGCACTAAATGATATGGCCCCATCTACACTCAACAAAATTATCAAAAAAGAACCTCCTAAACCCACCCACAGAAAAGGCCACTCAAACAAGCTAACAACCCCAAACGACTTTACAAAAGCCAAAAAGTTAACCAATAATAGAGCCTTCTCGCACGCAGCCCCCACACTCTGGAACTCCCTCCCAGATGATCTAAGATCATTAAATGACATTAAAGAGATCCGAAAAAAACTGAAAACACACCTATTCACCACACACTATGGCCCTATAGACAATTCTTTCCACCTATTAGATAACGGCTAATAAGGTAACCCCGTTCACACAACCAACAGGTTTATACCAGGACATTACAATTATGAAAATATAACCCCCTCTTAATCACTAACACCTATGAAACCTCAATTGTACATAGTTATTATTGTATATAGTTTTCATACTGTTATTGTTATTGCTATTGTTATCGTTACTATTATACAGTTATCATTTCATTACTTATATTGTTCCCTGTAATTCGATGTTCCATGTAAAACAGACCCGATCTGTACAGTTCTTGTTCTCTGTAAACCGCAACTGATCTATGGAAGGTGCGGTTTATAAATGATTGTTTAAATAAATAAATAAATAAATAGTTATTAAGTTGCCAAAATGAGAACCATTCTTCGGAGAAGGTACAGACAAAAATGTTTCTGCCGGTTGGTTGAAATATGCAGAGCTATTCTAAAATCAGATGCACATATGTATGTTTTTCAGACCACCCCAGACATGCAGCCATCATGCTCCCCCAAGTGACATAAACATGAATGCTCCAGACACACATACATTTGGGGCTTCCTAAAATGGCTCCTGGGATGCCGTTGCAATTAACACATCTGAGTGGACATTTTCAGAAGTGCAAATCACGAATCAAGCTTCTAAAAGAAACCCCTTAATGAATTCATTACTTCAGTGTTTACTGAGGAAAATGTAAGGGAACTGTTGTTATTAGGTGCTGTCAAGTCGGTGTCGACTCTGGCATCCCTCTATGAATAGTTGTCCTAAACTGCATTTGGTCTTCAGTCAAGCGGCTCATTGTTGACAGAATGATACCCATAGGTGCTTTTATTGTATCTATCCATCTCATTGCTGGCCTTCCTCTTTTGCATTGACCTTCTACCTTGCCAAACACAATGGGGTATGTTTACTAAAACCCAGTTAGGTGCGCGCTGCGTTAGTGTGCGGGATGCCATAAAAGGAGTGGGCGTTTCAGTCTGAAAAAAGCAAACCGGGATTAATCATGCGCTAATGTGCGCAGCGCACATTAGCGCATGAGAAACGTGCGCAGGAAGCATAAGCAGGCGCAGTGATGTACAAACACAGGAACAGAGCCACAGTACAATGGTTAAAACACTGACCAATGGTGCAGGGATCATGGGTTCAATCCCCCACTGTGCCCAACGAATAAGGCTGGGTGAGGCACTACCTGTTATGTGTAATATTGCATTCTGAGGCATATTAATTTTATTTTAATTACTGCTACTAGCAAACGCACTCTCAAAGCACTGTAACATAAGGTGCTGCATAAGGCACCCCATAAGGTACCCCAGAGGGCACATTTTAAAGTGCACTGTCTGCCACGGCACCCTACAAAGTTGCATAAAGGGTGGCGTATAGGGCGCCATATAGGGTGCCCTATGAGGCACAGCAAGGTCATAGCACTGTTTTTGATGGCAGCACTGTGCATTTAAACACATGGAAATCATAAGTAGGTGCGCTGAAATACAAGGAGGAACAGCAGTGTAGCACAATGGTTAAGGCACTGACTGATGATACAGGGGTTATGAGTTCCATCCTCAGTGTGCCCATTACGTAAGGCTGGCTGAGGCATCAGCTTTGACATGTAAGTATTGTTTCCTGAGGCATTATATTTCTATTTTAATTATTGCTGCCAGCAAACACACCCTCACGTGCCGTAACCTAAGATGCCGCATAAGGCACCCTATAAGGCACTCCATAGGGCACATTATAAAGTGCACTGTCCGCCACGGCACCCTATAATGTCCCCTATAGGGCACCCTATAAGGCGCTCCATAGGACACCTTATAAGGTACCTTATACGGACTGGCACCCTATCAGTCGCTCCATAGCATACTGTATAGTGCACCTTATATGGGCGGAAACCATAAGGTGCCCTATAGGGCGCCCTATAAAGCGCCCTCTGAGGCACCTTATGGGTACAGTACGCTGAGGGTGTTATTGCTGGCAGCACTAATGTACTTTAAAAATAGATAATGCTTTGGACAGCCCTATCAAATAACCCCACTGTGGGTTTGAACCCATGAGTTCTGGCTCCACTGGTAGTGAAGTAACCAGTGGGCTACAGCTCTAAAGCTGCTAGCAAACCCCTGGCTGGCTGCAGAAGGACTGCAAGTCACCACACAAACAGTCTGCTGTGGTCACCAGGATAGGGTTAACCCACCCATACCAATGATGCACTGCACATGCAAATCAACAGTCTACAGATGATCACAAGATGGGGTATACACCCCACAGCACCTCGGCCTTGTAGGGGGAACTGACCATGTGTGGTTCTGGCACAGAGTAGCTACACACCGTCACATTGTGCAGGTACTGCACTCACCCTGAGGGTGAGGTGCGGCTCCCAGTACCAGGTCCACAGCAGAGATAGGTCATGCTGCAGGTCCCCAGCAGGGCTAATGTGTGAGATAGGTAGTTTCTGGTGACACACCTTGGATATATCTGTATGTCTCAGTCAGGTGTAGCCCCTATAGACTCCTAGGAGAATAATGTACCACCACCCTCCTCCTCCTCCAGGGCTAAGGGTGGTAAACAGGGTCTCCCACCAACAGATCCACATTCTACCGCCCTGCAATGGTGGCAGTAGAGGGGACCATCAACCCCAGTTCTACTGGGGAACAGACACCCTACAGGGCAGTCAATGCAGCTCTGTACACATCCATAACGCAATAGCAGACAGACATTAGGCCTGAATATGTTAAGCTGCACCTCACCACTATCTGATATTCTCCTGCAGCAAGCCTTCAGCCACTGCACCCTGCAAGGCGCTCCATCAGGACACATACCAGCTGCATAAAGTCTGCTAGCTAGTCCATAGTGCATGTTCCTGGTGGAAATGCGTGCACTCAGAACTGGGATGTAAACATACACACCAAGCAGATAAGTCAGTGACTGGGCCCCAAAAGGAAACCCATAAATATCACATGAGAAAAATACTATGTAGCACTATGGGGGTGCCAAGCCATGCTGTGGTCACTGCACAGTCTGGGTGAGAGTGATCTCACAGCAGGACATGCTGTGGCCACCCTGTCTGTGCAGGTGGTGGCCAGGCACTACAATGTTCCAGCCAGTGCCCTATGCCCTGTGCAGATGCATCCTGGCCAGGCCACCCTGTCTGGGCTATACCCATGGTACCTTGCTCCTCATTAGGCACATTGGCAGGCCAATACTGGCAACAGTGCTGGCAGTGTGGGCTGTGGAGGGTGTTTGCAGCCACCACACACTGGATAGACAGACACACACTCCCACACCTATGCCAGCATTGTGCTGCTCTAGAGGAGTTTAGCAGCCCTGGCCACCACACCAGTCCTGGGCACAGTGCAGGCATGGATATGGTACGCAATACGGTTGGGGTCACTCCCCAGGGTGGTAAACAGTGTCAGAGACCAGACCTGAAGCACACTCCACAGACAGCAGAAAGGTTGCTATGATGGAGCTCAATCAGCAAACTGTGCTTAACGTTTGAATTGGTATCTGCCAGTAATCATAGCAAACGTTTGATAGCTGTGTACCATATTCCCAGGTGTAGGGTGGCATTGCTAAGGTATGCAAGGGCTAGTATTGGGAGATGCATGCAGGGCCCAATGTCCTGCCTCTCCAGGAGGTATTGGCTAATGGAGCCTGTGGGTGTGGGTGTGGGTGTGTCTGCCCCTGTTGGCTGCTGCTTTACGGCAGAGGTTCCCAACTACAGTCCTGGTGTGCCAAACACTGTTCGGGTTTTCATGCTGTCCCTCATGAATATGCATGAGATACTTCTGCATACCATGGGGGTGGTGCATAGATATGCAGCACAGGCATCTTTATTAGAGGCAGCATGGAACCTGAATGGTGTTTGGCCCTCCAGGACTGCATTTGCGAGACTCTGCTATAGGTAATGCGCCTGTTTATGGTGTCTTTGCTCTGTAGGGTAAAATGTAGGTGTTTTGGGCATGTTTACGTCATCTGCAATAAACGTTCTGTCTGTATTAGCACATTGTAGTAGTGGGTAAAACATGGGGACTGGGTTGGCCGGCACCATAGCTGGGACTTGAACCTGTGGGCTTCTGCCTCCAAACACACTGGTTGTGTGCACTGCAGCATCATGTTGCCACAGAGACATTGCATTCCCTGGTGATACCATGACTGTTTGTCCGGCAGGGCCTGTCTGTTGCAGTGCATGGTACCCACCTACACAGGGCTAGGCCATGGTCTGCTCTGTGCAGCTGTCACTGCCCCCTCCACCAACAGTACCCCTCCGCCACCATGCTGACATGGCCTTATATTGGAGACAGCATAAAACCTGAATGATTTGTGGGCCTCCAGGACTGAATTTGGGGGACTCTGCTACAGGTAATGCGCATGTTTCTGGTGTCTGTGCTCGGTGGGGTAAAATATAGGCGTTTGAACCATGCGCATGTTCTCTGCAATAAAGGTTTGTCCTTACTATCACGGTTTGGTAGTGGGTAAAATATGGGGACTAGATTGGCAGTAGCCCCAGCTGGGACTTGAACTTGTGACCTTTTGCTCATGAACACACTGGCTGTGCTCACTGCACCACACTGTGCTCACAGAGACAGTGCAGTCCCTGGAGATACAATGGTTGTTTGTCAGACACAGCCTATCTGTTGCAATGCATGGCACCCACCTACACAGGGCTAGGCCATGGTCGGCTCTGGGCAGCTGCCACTGCCCCCCTCCACCACCAGTACCCCTCTGCCATCATGCTGACATGCCCTTCTGCTGGTGGTGCTGGTGATATGCAATCTCAAGCCATCTAGTGTGCAGGTAGGCGGCTGCCTATGGTGCATGTTCTGGGGTAGGGGTGCCTGCATAGGTGTTCAAGCTTCCCCCCAACACCGCCTGCCAATGTTCTGTGCCCTTGGGGGTACCTGCTGGGTACTATCCCCTGTGACACTGTGATAAACACTCTCGTGCCCATGTTGGGCCCTCATCAGTTGCTGTCTGGCTGCTGTTCAGTTTCAGCATTCCTAGGTGCCATCTAGGCATCTGCCTAGTCCACACTGTGCCCCAGCTGCACCACAGCATGTGCCGCCTGCAGCCCTCTGTATCCCCTTTCCCAGCATCTGTCCAGTTGCCCATTCCGACATGCCCGCCCTGCTGTTGTGGAACATGTGCATGCCATAGGAAACCTGTCCAATGGAGAGAGAAACCCTGATCAGTGCTATTTCACTGTGGGATCATTCACCTTGTATGGGGATGGAGCGTAGACCCTTCCAAAATTCATATTTATTTTTTGGGGCTTTCTTGGGAGTGTTTTTTGATGTTTCCCATTACTATCATTATTGCCCAGCTTGATTATAATTTTTTTAAATTTTGTTGGGGTCCTTTTCACTGTTTATTTGTACTTTTGTACCGTGCACATGTATCACACTTATCACTTTTTTGTAGGTTTCCCTGGTTTTGCTGTACATTGCTGACATAAATGGTTTCTCTTCCCTTTAAATCAGCTCTAACGCCAGGTTTTCACTCACGGTATTTTTTGCCTCAGATTTCAGCCTCGCAAATGTGCAGGGAGCCTCTCCCCTCCCACTCTCCACCCATTGACCCCTTCTCTCCTCCCCTGGGGAGCCTTCCTCCGCCCTCTGGGAGCCTTTCCCTGCCTTCATCGCACATTAGCACACCGCGCACATGAGCGCCGTGCACATGAGTGCCGCACACATGAGCGTGCATATTTGTGCCCCGTACGCAACATTAGCATGCGCTAAGGTACCTTAGCGCACGCTAACGTCGCGCTGCGCACAATAGCGCACAGTAGCGCACATTAGCACAGTTTAGTAAACATACCCCAATGTCTTTCTCTAATAATGTCTTTCTTCGCATGATGTGTCCAAAGTATGAATGTCGAAGTCTTGTCATCTGAGCTTCTAAAAAAAGCTTAGGTTTGATCTCCTCTAGTACTGACTGGTTTGTTCTTCAGGCAATCCATAATATACACAGTATTTGTTGCCAGCATCATAATTCAAAGACATCATTTTCTTCCTCTCTATCTTTTTCACTATCCAACTTTCGCAGACATATGACGTTATTGAAAATACCATGGCTTGAAAAAGTTGAATCTTTGTTTGGAGAGAGACATTTCTGCTCTTGAGAATCTTGTCTAGGTCCTTCATAGCCATTCTGCCAAGAGCCATGTGTTGTCGGATTTCTTGGCTGCTTGTTGTTTCTTTATTGATAGTTGATCCAAGTAGGTTAAAATTGTCCACTATTTCTATTTCTTCTCCATCAACAAATTTATTGATTTTGCCAGTTGTCAGGATATTTGTCTTCATTTTAAGACTATGTTCTTTGATTTTGAGAAGAAAATGTTTCAGATCACCTTCACTTTCAGCCAGTAATGTGGCATCATCAGCATAGCGAATATTGTTGAGTCTTCCACCAGTCTTCACACCTTGGTTGTTGTTATATAGTCCTGATTCTCTAATGATTTGTTCTGCATATTGTCATGGCGCCAGGCAGATAGCGCCTGTAAAAGTGGAGAAAAACACTCAGGGCAGTTTTAAAATCAGCAGTGCAGAGCACATGGCTAGGGGTTGTCAGGGGCAACCAAGCAAAACAAGAGCACAGGCTGTAGAGAAACGCCCAGAGATACCATTACGTCATAGCTCATCAGCAAAGCAGAGACAGCTGCAGAGAGTTGAGCTAACTCAAGTCTCAAGGAATGATGCAGATAAAAAAAGGTCAGTCTTGAGCAGAGCAGAGACACGTGCAGAGAAACGTACAGGGATACGAGCAGATTCACGTACAGGCACACGTGGAGAAGGAAGGAAACACAGAGACGTAAGCCAGGAGTCAGTCTCAGTCTCTGAGGCGGAGAGAGAAGGAGACATTGAGAGGACTCAAGCGAAAGGAAAGTACAGTGCTCAGAAAAAACAGGAGCCATACCTGGAAGGTTCAGACGTGGAATCATTCTGCACCTCAGAGGGGTTTATCCAAGAGGAGTTCACGAAGGTTAGTGCTGGGAAGTTAGGCTGCACTAAGCCAAGGTCCGTGTGGGGCCAGAGGGAGACTCCAGGATATAAACCACGAGGAGCAGAGAGAAGAGATAACCACAATAGCAGGAACCTGGGGAGCCAGAATACTTGTCCAAGAGATAATTCCCATGCTTTAGAAAGACGTCTTGTGAAAGGAAGAGAGGGGAAGAAAAGTTTCCACTTCCCGTTTACACACCAGCCAGGCAGAGCTCAGCCTAAAAGCCAAAGTACCTGGACTAGAGGAGCACTGAGTTTTACCCCCAGTGGCCAGGAAGTGTGTAGCCCACTAAGGAAAGATTCCATAGTGTGTGGAAAAGAACCTTTCTGCAGTGATAGGGGGGAGTGGTGCTCTGACTCAGCCGAGAGGAGAGAAACAAACACTAATCCACAATACAGCCCTGCAAGTTATAATTATCAAGAAGCACCTGAAGATATGGATTGTGACTTTGGTGATGATAATTCTGATATGTGCAAAATGGACTGTACGCTTGTTTTCTCTGATAGCATAACCTCTTTTTGTTAGGGGCCTAAGAAAGCCTGCTGGAGTGAAATCTGTGGGAGAGCACAGATTTCACAGTTAAAAGTGTGTGATTGAAAACCTGTTTTTCCCTCTTTTTGTTCAGTTAAAGCTGACAATAAGCATTTTTGTTCCCATTTGTAGTCCCTCACTTGTGTTATACCAGCTGTATGGTTTATTTGCTATTTGATATTTGTTGCAAGAATTCTCCCGGGACGGGAAATAAAACCTCTTTAAGCATAGCTACTCGACCACAACTACCTCCTTATTTCGATTAGCTATTGGGACCCAAAATCCCTGAGAGCAACATAAAGTCCTTGCTGTTAGAAGAGGAGCAACACCGAAGCCCCAGGCTCCCGCCTTGTGGGCTAGCAAGGTGTTTGACAATATAAATTAAACAGGTAGGGCGAAGGTATGCAGCCTTGTCGTATACCTTTGGTGATTTTAAACCATTCTGTTTCTCCTTGTTCCATTTGAACTGTTGCTTCTTGATCAATGTAAAGGTTGTGCAAGAGAACAATCAGGTGTTTGGTATACCCATACTTCTTATTGTGGCCCAAAGTTTCTTATGGTTTAAACAGTCAAAAGCCTTGCTATTGTTGACAAAACATATAGAAATCCTTTTGGTATTATTTTGTCTTTTCAAGCATCCATCTCACATCTGCAATGATGTCTCTCATCCCTTGCCCTTTCCCAAACCTTGCTTGCACTTCAGGCAGTTCTTGTTCCGGGTATGGTTGTAGTTTCTGCTGAATAATCTTCAGTAAAATCTTGCTGGCATGTGGGATCAGAATGATTATGTGATAATTTCCACAGTCAATTGGATTACTTTTCTTTAGTATTGGTATAAACACAGATCTTTTCCAGTCAGTTGGCCATAAATTTGTCTTCCAAATTTCCTGGCAGAACTTTGCAAGTATGGTAACAGCTACATCAGATTGCTGTAATACGTCAAGGGGAATTCCATCAGTGCTCAGTGATTTGTTCTTTGATAAGGCTTTCAATGCTGCTTTGACGTCTTCTTTCATCACCAATGGTTACTGATCATAAGGTACAGGTTGAAACGGCTGTTGGTCCACTTGATCTTTATGGTATAATGACTCTGTATATTCTTTCCACCTTTTTTTGATCTTCTCAGCATCATTCAACATTGGTCATTGAGCATCTGGTAGCATTCCAATTTGAAGCTGGATTTTTTTCTTTAACTCTCGTAGCTTTAGGAAAGCCAATCTTGTTCTTCCTCTAGTAGTTTCTGATTCTATTTCCTTGCATGCTTCATTGTAGTATTTCTCCTTGTCTTGTCTTGTTACACATTGGAAATCTCTGTTGAGTTCTATGATTGCCTCTCTTTCTCCTCTGGCTTTAGTTTCTCTGCATTTCTGGGCAATTTTCAGAGTTTCTTCATTCATCCATTAAGGCCATTTTTGCTTTTTCACCTTTTGTAAAGACTTCTCACTTTCTTTCAATACTACCTTCTTGATATCATCCCATAACACTTCTGGAGCTCTGCCATTTGTATCTAAAGCAAGAGAAACATAAAAAAAACAGAAAAAACAGAAAAAAAATCCTCTGGGACTCTCACTCACTTAAACAGCCAATATAAAAAGAGTCACCAAGTGTAAACACTAAGTGATGAAGGGAGGTGATGATCAAACATCCAGAACATGCCCATGTATCTCACTAAATACATATCCCAGTCTACCATCTTGAAAATGAGGACATGCAACAGCATGGGAGCTAGGACAAATGCTTTTTTATTCACCGCCACTTTTTTTGAAGGACTGAGAAGGCATTCCTTGTTACTCACCACCACTTTTCTTGAAGGACTGAGGGGGCGGTTTTCCACAAAGAGTACTTTTCAGAGTTTTATTCATGCCCTGTAGTATGTATACCATGGACATCTCTGATGACTAATTGAGACATGCAGCACTGGTCTAAAATGGGGCACACATATATCTTTTTTGGCCCACCCTACTCATAGACACAGCCCAGGCATGCCCCCATGCTTTTTGAGTGTGATTGTACCAGACATGAGTAGATTTGGGGCATTCTAAAATGGCTTTGGGGACATCCATGTGATTTACAAGTTTGAATGGGTGTTTTCAGATATGGAAATCATGACTAGGACTTCTAAAATGACCCCCATTGTGTTTGTTTATGACTGGAAGTGTAGCGAAGAGGAAGAGAGGCAGTTCGAAGGGAATAGTTCCCTATTTCATCCTTTCAAAGTTTCTGTGCTGCAGAAGCTGGCTCTGCTTCTATCATAGAAATGCATTGGATCAGTTTTTGGAAGAGCTTATTTCTCTGGAGCCCATGGTTTAATCTGGAGGGTAATTTTATAACAAAGCACCTTTGGCAGGTGCTATTTTATAAAGACAAGTGGGTGTCTATTTGTCATTATAAACTATTATCGTAAGTGCATAAATTATAAAATGTTATAATCTATATGCATACTGTACTTGTGAACTCTACTTAGACTCCTCCAAAACACTGCCCTGTGCTTTCCTATTGGCAAAGGGTGCACCATTATGTGAATGCATGCACTTTTGCAGTGATCAGTATTTTAATAAGAGGCCATTTACATATGAACGTGTCCACATATAGCACATGCATTCTTGTTAAGTGCTGCCAGTTTAGGACAACTATCTAAGTGACCCTGTGGATAGTTGTCCTAAACTGTCTTCAGTCTTAAATCAGCTGGCTAATTGTTGATAGAATCACATCCATAGCTGTTGTTATTTTATCTAGCCATTGCATTGCTGGTCTTCCTCTTTTGTGCTGACCTAAAACCTTGCCCAGCATAATGTCTTTCCCTAATGATCTTTCTCTTCACATGATGTGTTCAAAGTATGAAAGTCTAAATCTTGCCATTTGAGCTTCTAAGGAAAGCTTAGGTTTGATTTCCTCTAATTACAATTGATTTATTCTTTTGGCAGTCCATGGTATAAACAATATTCTCCACCAGCACCATAATTCCAAAGCATCGATTTTCTTTCTATATGTCTTCTTAACTATCCAACTTTTGCATCCTTATGATATTACTGAAAATACCATGGCTTGGACAAATCAAATCTTTGCATCTCTGAACTTGAAAATCTTATCCAGGTCCTTCATTATTGTTTTGACAAAAGCAATGTCTGCTATTTCTATTTCTTCTCCATCAAAGATGAAATTATTGATTTTGCCAGAACATAAGAACATAAGATATGCCATACTGGGTCAGACCAAGGTCCATCAAGCCCAGTATCCTGTTTCCAACAGTGGCCAATCTAGGTCATACGTACCTAGCAGTTTCCCCAAAAGACACAGGTTTCACAATGCTTGTAACTGGGTCAAGCATTGATATCCTGGGTCCCTTCTTAATAATGGGTTATAGACCTTTCCTCCAGGAACTTGTTCAAACCTTTTTTAAACCCAGCTACACTAACAGCCTTTACTACATCCTCCGGTAACAAATTCCAAAGTTTGATTACACGTTGAGTGAAAAAATATATTTTTTTATTAGTCTTAAATAGTTTACCCTGTAGCTTCATTGCATGTCCCCTAGTCTTTCTATATTCTGATAACATAAACAATTGATCTATATTTACCCGTTCCACTCCATTCATTAATTTATAGACTTCTATCATATCTCCCCTCAGCCGTCACTTTTCCAGGTTAAAGAGCCCTAACTTTTTAGCCTTTCTTCATAGGAGTATCCTTCCATCCCCTTTACCATTTTGGTGGCTCTTCTCTGAACCTTTTCTAATAGTGCTATATGCTTTTTAAGATATGGCGACCAGAATGGCACACAATATTCAAGGTGCGGTCTCACCATGGAACGATATAGAGGCATTCTAATATCTTTTAATTTCCATTCCTTTCCTTATGATACCTAGCATTCTATTTGCTCTCTTGGCCACTGCTGCACACGGGGCCAAGGGTTTTAACATGTTATCCACAATGACGCCTAAATCTTTTTCCTGAGTGGTGGTTCCTAATGTGGAACCTTGCATCGTGTAACCCTAGTTTGGGTTGTTCTTCCCTAGGTGCATAACTTTGCACTTGTCCACATTAAATTTAATCTGCCATTTTGATGCCAAGTCTTCCAATTTATTAAGATTCTCTTGCAATTTTCCACAATCCTCTTGGGTTTTAACAACTTTAAATTGTTTTGTGTCATCTGCAAATTTGATAACCTCACTGGTTATTCCCTTTTCCAGGTAATTTATGAATATGTAAAAAGGCAGCAGACGCAGCACAGATCCCTGGGGTACACCACTATTCACCTTTCTCCATTGGGAAAATTGGCCATTTAGCCCTACCCTCTGCTTTCTATCTTTTAACCAGTTCCTGATCCACAATAGTACACTGCCTCCTATCCCACGACTCTTTAGTTTTGTCAAAAGTCTCCGATGAGGGACCTTGTCAAAGGTTTTCTGAAAGTCCAGATACACTATATCAACTGACTCACCTTTGTCCACCTGTTTATTCACACCTTCAAAAAAACATAGCAGATTAGTAAGACAAGATCTTCCTTGTCTAAAGCCATGTTGGCTGTCTCCCATTAGGCCATGACTATCTACATGCTGAGTAATTTTGTTCTTTATGATGGTTTCTACCATTTTTTCCGGTACTGACATCAGGCTCACCAGTCTGTAGTTTCCCGGATCACCCCTGGAACCCTTTTTAAAAATTGGTGTTACATTGGTGATCATCCAATCTTCAGGTATTACAGATGATTTTAATGAAAATTCACAGATTACTAATAGCAGTTCTGCAATCTCATATTTCATTTCTTTCAACACCCTTGATGTATACCATCCGGCCCAGGTGATTTGCTACTCTTCAGTTTATCTAATAGTTATAATACATCTTCCCAATGTATCAATATTTCCTTCAATTCTTCCACACCTTTAAATCCCACTTCAGTCATGGGTAACATCCCTACATCTTCCTCAGTAAAGACGGAAGCAAAGAATTCATTCAGTCTCTCCGCTATCGCCTTGTCGCCTCTTAGTGCCCCTTTAACCCCTCTATCATCTAATGGACCAACTGACTCTCTCACAGTTTTTTGCTGCAAATGTACTTGAAAAAGTCTTTATTTCACGTTTTTGCTTCTGCAACAAGCTTCTTCTCAAATTCTCGCTTTGCCTACCTTATCAATGCCTTGCATTTGACTTGCCAGTGCTTGTGCTTTTTCCAGGTTTCGTCATTTGGCTCTTTTTTCCATTTCCTGAAAGATGATTTTTTGGCAACAACAGCCTCTCTGACCTCACCTTTAAACCATGCTGGCAGTTTTTTTGGACTTCCTTCCACTTTTCTTAAAGCATGGAATACAGCTGGTCTGGGCTTCCAAGATAGTAGTTTTCAACAACACCCAAGCTTGATGTAAGTCTTTAACTTTTGCAACTTCGCTTTTTAGTTTTTTCTTAACTATTTTCCTCATTTTATCATAGTCTCCCTTTCAAAATTTAAAAGGTAGTACTGTGGATTTCCTTACTATCCCTCCTCCACTAATTAAATTAAACACGATCATGCTATGATCACTATTTCCAAGTGGCCCCAACACCCTTATTTCTTGCACAAGATCTGGTGTTCCACTAAGGACTAGGTCTAAAATGGCTTCCCCTCTGGTCGGTTCATGAACCAGCTGCTCCAAGAAGCAGTCATTTATTTCATCTAGGAACTTTATCTCCCTAGCATGTTCTGCCGTGACACTGACCCAGTCGTTACCAGGGTAATTGAAATCACCCATTATTATTAATGTGCTGTAACTTTTGTTAGCTTCTTTGATTTCTTTGAGCATTTCATCATCCATTTGTTCATTCTGGCCAGGCAGTCGATAGTGCACACCCACTGCCATCACCTTCCCCTTTTTACATGGAATTTTATCCATAGAGATTCTACAGCAAATTTTGTTTCCTGCAAAACTTTAATCCTTTCTGACTCAATGCCCTCTCTAACATAGAGCGCCAGTTGTTAGGATCTTTGTCTTCATTTTAAGGTACAGATCCATTTTAAGATTATGGGCCCAATTTTCGAAGCCCTAGGCACGTGCTATATATGCAAAAGATGACCTCACCCATGTAAAATCATCATAACCATGTAAACCGGATATCAATAAGGTGGCTTGAATCAGAGAGGCCCAGCTACTTGCACAATGCCAAGCACCAAGGCCTGGGGTGGAACATGGGTATGTCATCCTCAAACCCACGTAAAGTGGATTTCCAAAAAATGTGTGCACCGACATTGGATATCACTAACCTCGTAAGCCTAACAACATTTCCCATTGCATATAACTGATGATGGTGTGCGGTGAACCTGTGTGTGGCGTTACAGTGCATAATACAGTGAGAAGAGCGTGTGCATGCCTGTACCCAAACCTTGCAGAGATAAAGTGCTGCTGGACCGGCTGTGAAACCATGTGAGCCATGCATATGGTATTCCAGAGGTGGAGATGTGCCCACCGTGCCCGGGCACATATGCATGCATGGATGCCCTGATAGTAATACCTGGGTAGGACAGATAGCACAGTATGCGGGCATGGCCGCCATGGCATGAGAAAAGGTGCATGACGATGCTCCGACTGTGTGCCATCATGGGGCAGGGGTCATTCTGTGGGTGTAGCACCACTGTGCCATGCCCTTGCTACCCAGCAATGGCACACACACCTTGCGCTGGTAATGCAGTGGCACCCGCTCTGCACAGTTATGGATAGAGGTGCTACCCACAGCCACTCTGCGTGGGTATAGCACAGAGGTGCCACCTGTGAAGAGCTGAGACTGTCGCTATTCTGCACGTGTGGTGTCACTGTGCCATATCCGCACACATGGATGTGGCCCACAAGGCGCACTCTCCATGCCCATTAACCCTGGCCCCCCACCCACGATCCCCTACTCCACCCACACAGACACACAGCCCTGCCCCCACAAAACTGACAACATCTTGTAATTCCAAGTCAGGAACAGTTTATTGGGAAACCTGTAACAGGTACAATAATGGCAGCAACAGCAGTAAAAAAAAGTACAAGAGAACACAGGTCCACACAGCAATGGGGACATTGGGCATCCATGTCCGTTGCCACACAGCCACTCCATTACGGCCCATCACAGGGCAATCCCTGGCATGGAGATGGCCTATGGTGCAGGAGGGTCCTGCCTGTGCCCTGTTACTGCAGCAGTGAGGGCATCCAGGTGTGTGATTGTCTGTGCTGCTGCCCCCATGTCCTCCTTGAGGAGCCGTACCTCCGCCACCAGAGCAGCCAGAGCCCAGTCACCAGATGGCTGCATAGGTGGTGGCACAGAGGGGTCTGGTGCAGGACAGTAAGGCCATGTCCATCGGTGCTGGGGTGGTTGTGGGGGCCCACAGCCATGGAATGTAGATTATGGCCCTGCTTCCCATTGTGCTGTGGTCACATGGCCCCTGGTAGGGACATGGGAAGGCATGGCTGTGATAGTGGGCCATAGCCGGAGGGAAGCTCCTCTTCTGGCCCCCACACTTGGTGTCTGCTGGCTGGGCGCTGCACCACAACACAATACCTGGAGCACCCCACCCACCCACCCACCCTTTGGGCCCAAATCTGCTCCAGCCACAGGGGACAGTTCTGGTCCCACTGCCACCTCCACCTCCCCAGATTCCCTGCCCTGCCCCTGACCATCTGATCCCTCTTTCTCCTCAGGCTCCCTGCCCTGCCCCAGACCCTCTGATCCCTCCTCCCCCTCTGACTCTCCATCCTGCCCCTGACTCTCTGATCCCTCCTCTTCCTCCAACTCTCCACCCTGCCCCTGACCCTCTGATCTCTCCTCCTCCTCATGCTCCCCACCCTGCCCCAGGCTCTCTGATCCCTCCTCGTCCTCTTCTGACTCCCTGCCCTGCAACTGACTCTCTGATCCCTCCCCCTCCTCTGACTCCCCACCCTGCCCCTGCCCCTCTGATCCCTCCTTCTCCTCTGATTCCCCACCCTGCCCCTGCCCCTCTGATCCCTCCTCTTCCTCAGAAACCCCATCCTGCTGCTGTGCTGAGGTCCCCTCACTGCCCTCCCTCTCTGTGGTGCTGTCCTCTGATGCAGTGTCACTGGATTCCTCTTCCCCATCACTGCTGGAGGTACTGCTGGGCTCTGCACCTCAGGACAGTTGCACTAGTGCTGGACCGCTGCTCCAGGGTGGTGTCCATGGTGGGCCAGCATTGTCAAGAGTCTCCCTGGAACCATCTGTGAGGGAAGAGGAAGGGGATTAAAGGTCAGCACAGGTGTGGCTCTGGGGTGCCTCCAGGGGGCCTTCACAAGCATGGCCCAACCCACCTTTGGGTCATGGGGTTGTGCCATCCCACAGTGCATACTGTATGCCCTCCCCTTTGCCCACTTCCTGCCAGATCTGTTCTTCCCCTCACATGCCCAGCTGTGGCTTGCTGGCCTTCTACCAGGTGATGGATGCCCACGGGGGCAGTGTGGGCAGATGTGCAATTTAGTATTTATTTTATTTATTTAGTATACACTTATATACCGCTACTTCCAGCAATCAGTAGCTGTTTGATTACATATTTGGGAATTGTCCAATCATGACAGAAATGTTGGGGTATACACACATAGAATTGAGGGTAAAGCACAGCACACATAAATAGGGTCTTAAGGATTAGAATTTACATATTTACATTTTTACAGAGCAGCATTCATGTTTCATTTGCTTTATCTTGTATCCCAGTGTGAATTACAACTAATTGTAGTGACATTGGAATAGATGAGTCTTTAGTTTCTTCCTGAACGCAATAATGTATTTGATTGCTCGTAGCTCATATGGTAGTTGGTTCCAGATGGTTGGGGCAGAGAATGAGAATGCTCGGCGGCTAGTGCTGGCTTTTACAGATCTGATATTGGTTGGAACTTGTAGCGTGTCTGAGTTGATGGTTCTCCTGTCTCTGTTGGTTAGTTGTGTGCTGATAAGGGTGGAGAGGAAGGATGGGGCTAGGTTATGTATGAGTTTGAACGTGGTTATCAATGTTTTATATTGTATCCTGGCAGCAATGGGTAGCCAATGTAGCTCGATCAATACAGGTTTAATGTGTTCAGCAATGCTTTTTCGCATGATGATCCTCGCCGCCACATTTTGGGCCATTTGCAGGATATTTAGCGTTTTCTTTGGCAGACCCTGTAAGATGGCGTTACAGTAGTCTAAGTGTGGCATAATGAGTGCTTGTGCAACAGACCGAAAATCACAGGGTTCGATGATATTCTGTAGGGGTTGTAGCACTCTAAGCTTGTGGAAAATGGCCTTGTTGGTTTTGCGTAGGTGCTTTTCCATCTTTAGCTTGCTGTCAAACGTGACTCCCAGATATTTGATCTCATTCTTTGTGTTGTACGTGTTGTTACACAGGGTGATTGTCGGAGGAGGTTCAAAGTTTGGTTTACTGGATATATACATCACCTCAGTTTTCTTATGGTTGATCGTCATGTTGTTTTGCTGTAACCATCTTAACATCTCGTTCAGGCATGTTTCAAGCTGAGTATACTTTGGGTCGATGGTATCTAATTGTGTGTACAGCATAATATCATCTGCATAAATGTGGTAGTTGATATTATGCTTTTTGAAAATGTCACAGAGGGGCTGCATGTAAATGTTGAAAAGTAGTGCCGAGAGAGCTGATCCCTGAGGTATGCCTTGAGTTTGAGAGAATGCTTCTGCTTTTTCGCCATTGAATTGCACCTGTGGCATTCTGTTCGTTATGTAAGAGGAGAACCATTTTAGGGGTGTTCCCAAAATTCCTATTGATTCCAGCTTGTTAAGGAGGATTCCATGATGGACAGAATCAAAGGCGGCAGAGATTTTATTTATTTTATTTATTTATTTATTTATTTAAAGTCTCTTTTATACCGCGCTATTCAGCATCAGTGCGGTTTACAATAAACAACGAACATACACATTTCCAATAGTACTTTGTGTTTACATATGAACAGGAAATTCAACTTGGCTAAAAGGGTAACTATATACAATAACAATATATACAATTTACAGGCTGGTCATGAGTTCGTATGGTTTCAGACAGAGGAGATTTGTGAGGTTTCGGTAATTGGTGCTGAGCTTTCATTGGTTTCCGGGTAATGTAGGAGGAAGAGGTAGTGTTTCACAGCCTTCCTGAATTGGAATATGTCTGGGATTGTCCAGATGTTGTGAGGGAGGCTGTTCCAGATCATTGGTGCATAAAGTTTGAATGCCCTGCTGGATGTTGACTTGGTGCATTGAGTCATTGATCTTGGGACTATCAAGGTGTTTTGTGCTACTGACCTTCTGTCCCTATTGTGGGGCGTCCTCTGGACTATCTCTGTTAGTGATGTTGACGAGAGTCCATTGGTGGCTTTGAAGGTGAGAAGCAAGGTCTTGAATGTAATCCTACCTTGAATCGGGAGCCAGTGGAGTTGTTTCATAATGGGTGTGACATGGTCTTTCCTGGATGCTCCGTGTAGTACTCTTGCTGCGGTGTTCATTGCCATTTGCAGTGGGTTCAGAGTGGTTTGGGGGAGTCCTTGCAGTATTGCATTCGCATAATCGAAATGCGGAATTATTAGTGCCTGAAAGATGGTCCTGAAATCATCAGGCTCCAGCAGAGATCGTAGGTATCTAAGGGATCTAATTTTATGGTATACTGCCCTTACAGTGTTACTTATATGCGCCTGCATATTTAGGTTCTGGTCTAGTGTGACGCCAAGGTATCTGATCGCGTATTTGATCTGGAGGTCAGCTTCCTTCACCTTTAGTACTGTAGGCGCAGTGAAGTTACGATTTCTTGTAATGAACATGACCTCCGTCTTCTTGTGCTGAATCCGGAGGTTTTGGGATTGTAGCCAGTTGGATATTTCATTTATGCAGCATGTTATTGGTGAGAGGTCTGGGTTTTCTGTTGCAAAAGGCATGTATAATAGCACGTCATCTGCGTATATCATGCAGTTCACGTTGAAGGACCGGATCAGGTTGCAGAGAGGTTGCATGTATATATTGAACAGCAAGGCAGAGAGGGAGGATCCTTGCGGGACACCTTGGCTTTGGTGGAATGGTTCTGATGATGTGTCTTTGGATCGAACCTGCTGCCATCTGTCAGAGAGGTAGGACCTGCACCACTCAAGCGCTTTACCGGAGATTCCCTTTTCTTTGAGGCATTCTAGGAGGCGTTCATGGTTCACGGAATAAAACGCCGCCGCGATGTCAAGGAAGACAAGGACAAAGCCTTGGCGGGTATTGTCGATGCCTGATATTATGCTGCTGAAGAGTGTGGTAAGAAGGGTCTCCACCCCGTGTGTTTCTCTGAATCCGTGTTGGCATGGATCCAGTGGTGCATTGGAGTCAATGTGGTCTTGTATTTGTCTCTGAACTTCCTTTTCCATTATTTTGCTAGCATCGGTATGCTTGCTATAGGTCTGTAGGATTCCGGTTTCTGTTGGTCGAGTTTGTTGTTTTTTAGTAGAGGTCTTATTGATGTGTGTTTGAGGGTGCGTGGGAAATCACCTGTTGTGAACGATTGTTGCATGAGTCTGGATATGATGGGACTGAGGTCAGTTCGTAGTTCATTGATCCAGAATGCTGGGCATGGATCAGATTGTGCTGTAGTCGTGTTGATAGCTGCTATGGTGTTTTCGATGTATTGTTTGGATGGGGTCATGAAGGTAGTGAGTGATGTTTGATTGTAAGGCTGAAGGATAGTACTGGACGCAGAGTTGTTGTTTATCTGACATAGTTTGGTTTGTAGATAATCTGCATATATTTGAGGATGGATTCCATTTGCTTGTTCTGATGCAGGTTCTGTTGTAAGTCGCTTAACGAGTGCAAACAGGTAACGAGGTTTGTTGAGGGATCTCTTTAAGGTGTCAGCATGGTAACGTTTCATGGTTTCAGTTACTGCGGTACGGTGCACTGTGAGCTGTAGGTTGTATGCACTTTGGTCTACTTCTGAGCGTGAGCGGCGCCATCGTCTCTCAAGTTTTCTTAGTGTCGCGAGTGAGGCTTTCAACTCAGTAGAGTACCATGTTGCTGTGTGTCGTTTCCCTTGAGGTCTGTTTATTGCTGGGCGAACAGCTATTGAGCTGAGTATCTCATTCCAGTTGGAGACTAGTTCGTCTGGGTTGCGTGCTGTTGAGGTTATTAGTGGGATTGTTGATTCCAGGATTAGTTCTTTGTTGAATGGTTGGAATCTTCTTGGCGGATTGTTGGACTGACCAATTGTTGAGTTATCTTCCTTTTGGCCTTGGTTTGGTTGAGGAATTTGGAATAGGATTAATGAGTGATCAGACCATGGGACAGCGGTGATAGATAGTTCGGGGATGGTTGTTCCTCTGATGGTTGGGTCTGTGGTGAATATTAGATCGAGCATGCCTCCTTTTATGTGGGTAGGTTCCTTGATTAATTGGCTATATCCTAGATCCTTCAGGGCTTCGAGAAACGCCTTTGAGTGAGAGTCTTGCAGGGAGGGGAGGTTGAAATCTCCTAGTACCCAGCTTGTTGCATGCGGGCTCTGGGAGTTTGCGGCCGTGTCGATTATCGTTGTTAGTGCATCTGGATCGGATGATGGAGCTCTGTAAAGTAGATTGACGGAGGAACACTTATTCGTTATCGAGATTGAGTCTAGGAGTGGCGAGCTGGTTGCATCTTTTATGTTGAAATGAAGGTCAGATCTGGTGATGGCGAGGACGCCGCCTCCCCTTTTGCCTGATCTGTGACATGTATGGACAGAGAAGTTAGAGGGCAGGAGCTGGTTGAGTATCACATTGTCATCACAGGAAAGCCATGTCTCGGTGATCAGTAGCAGGTCAAGGTTGTGTAGTGTTATCGTATCTGAGATGATTGGCCATTTTTTACGTACAGATCGGGCATTTACAAGGGCACATTTCAAGAGACGAGGGAGTCCCTGTTTTTTCTTCTTACTATGCTGTATTGATACATGCAGGAGGTGGTGGTGGTGTGTTTGAGTGGTTTCTAGTGATTCATAGAATGGGGCATCTGGCCATCTCTTTCTATAACTGTGGATAGTTGGTATGTGATTGTTGTTAGTATGTAGGCCAGTGACATTGTCTAATCCTGTAGCAAGGAGGTAGAGGGCAATTGAGATGATGCAGGATAGGGCCATTTTGTGATCTATGTTGCGGTGTGGATCTGGGCTGGGATGTTGGTTGGCGGTGGTGGGTCAGCTAAGCTGCCTGGTTGTGATAGTTTTGCTCTAGCTGCAGATTACACGGGTATTAGAGAACTGCAGACTAACAGATAACTGTTAATATTGGCTAACTGCAGATTACACAGGTATATTGAGTCAAAGCTAACTGGGACTGGCTGGTTCATAGATTATACAACATATCTCAGAGGTAATTGTAAATAGAAGGTGACCATAGATTATACAACATATCTCAGAGGTAAAAGTAAATAGAAGGTTAAGCTGATAAAATCTGATCATACAACAGTAACATTAGTAGCAGGTTACGCAATTATCACTTATTTGAGCAAACTAGATCTAGTGGGTTAGACAGTTATGCTACATACATCATAGAACAAGTGTAGATAATACGTTAATCTGGTATTATCAGGATATACGTATGAACAATATTTCTTAGAGTATATAGTAGAGTTCGCATATGAACTGCTTTGCTTGGGTTATCATGTATATCTGATTCTATGATGGCTACCGTGTAGGGTAGGTGCTATGTTGAGAGTAGAGAGACTTTACTTGCGTTTTCACGGTTTGATGTTCTGTGCTTGTTCTCTGCTGTTTGGATGTTGGTCCGGCCGTTGGATGTTGGGTCAGTCAGAGTCCCAGGTTATCTGTATAGTACTTTTCCTGACGAGGGAGACTTGTTTTCTTCGGGTGAGGGTTCCGATTTCGCTGGTGTAGTTACTGAAGTGGCACTGCCAGTTAGATTTTCAGCATTGCTTGGAGTTGGTTGATGTAGTACAAGGCGCAGCCCTACGGCCTTGTTCCTTCGGTCCACGCCTAAGGGCCACGCCAAAGGGCCCTCTGGCGAGGCCCTCAGGCGCGGGCCCGCCAGGCGCGGGCACGCCTGCCGGCGCTTCTTTATATCGTTGGCTGCTCTGCCCCGATTGGGTAGAGCAGCAGGCTGGAGGAGCCGCGGTGCTCCGGCGTGCTCCTCCCCGATCGGGAGAGCAGTGGCTGGGCCGGAGGGGTGCAGGCGGTGGAGAGGCCTGTGCGCCTGCCGGCGCTTCTTTATATCGTTGGCTGCTCTGCCCCGATTGGGTAGAGCAGCAGGCTGGAGGAGCCGCGGTGCCGAGATGTCAATGAAAATGAGTATAAACATTTTCTTTCTGTCTTCAAGGCCTTTGAGGAGGTTGTTAAGCAGTGCTATTAAGAGCGTTTCGACCCCATGATTTTGTCTGAAACCATATTGCTGCTTGTCCAGGATTTCATGGTCATCCAGGTGATCTTGAAGTTGTATGAGGACTGCTTTTTCAATGATCTTTGCTAGGAAAGATATTCTGGAAATGGGGCGGTAGGATGCTGGGTCCTCTTTGTTGAGTGAGTTGTTCTTTAGGATTGGCCTTATTATAGATTTCTTGAGTTGGGTAGGCATGATTCCTTGATGTAGTGATTGGTTCACAATGTGTGAGACTTGTCGGACAATATCTTTTTTTGCCGCCTTGACCCAAGCAGTTGGGCAGGGATCCAGCTGGGAAGTGGTGGTATTGATGCTTGTTATTATGTTGATAGCTTGTTGATCATCAATATTGTGGAAATTGTTCCATGTTAGTTCTTGTTCCACATCAGTTTTCCGATATGATGCGTCCAAACAGAGAGTGGGGAAGGTTGCAGTCAGCTTGCTTGCGTAGTGGTTAGCCAGTGTTTGGGGATGGATTGAGTTATCATGGTGGTCTGCCTGGGCTGTTTTGGTTAGTGATTTCACTAGTTCAAATAGTTCAAGAGGTTTATTGATAGCTTTGTTTAATAGGTTGGTGTGGTGCGTCCTTTTTGCAGCGTTTACCTCTTCTTTGTATTTCGAGAGGAGATTGAGGTACTCAGTCTTGTGTTCGATGGATTTGATACGTCTCCATTTTTTTTCAAGCTTTCTGAGTTCCCTCTTCATTTTGGTCAGTGTTTCTGTGTACCAGGGTTCAGATTGGTGTTTGGTCGGGTTCGAGGTAGTGTTCCATTTTGGGTTCGCTGCAGTCTGAATTCCGGTGTCCCAGCTGTTTGTTAGTGCATCGAGGTCCGTGCTTTCCAGGTCTACGTGCGTCTTAATGGTACTTATAAGACATTCCAAGTTTAGTTTGTTGAATCTTCTTTGTTGGTGTATTACTCTTTGTGCTTTCGCTTCCTTTGGTAAAGAAGGTAGTTTTATCCGTATATCGATTTGGTGGTGTCGGACCATGGTACTGGGTTGATCTTTATCAAGGGTTTCTCTTCGTTGCTCTGTTTAATTGTGGGAGTGAAGACCATGTCCAGCGTATGGCCCTTGTCATGGGTGGCCTCATTTATTAGTTGTTGATACCCTAGTTGGGTCATGGCTTCCAGGAAGGTAATTGCGTGAGAGGCTGGTGTTGATGCTAGATTTAGGTCTCCTAAGATGATTTGGAATTTCTTTGGTTGTGTTGAGGAAATGTTTTCTAGTGCTGAGGCAAGTATTTCATGGTGCTGCGAGGGGGATCTGTATATCAGGCAGATGGATAAAGTTGGGTTTTCCACTTTAAGCAGGTCGATGTCTATATTTGAGTACAGGTATGTGCTTGAGAGTTGCAGGTTGGTCTTAGCTATTATGAGAACTCCTCCACCTCTTTTGCTGGAGCGGGAGCAGTTATACAGGTTGTAGCCGGGTCTGCTTATCTGGTTCAATATTGCTGCGTCGGTGTCAGTGATCCAGGTTTCTGTTATACAGAGGATGTCAGGTTGCCCATCTTTGATGATGTCGTAGATTATGTGGGTCTTGTTCCTGATTGATCGAGCATTGATGAGAGTGATGTTACAAGTCTCATGCGGTGTTTGTGGAGCCTGGTTGTGTGTGGTCTGGGCTAGGACGTGCTTGTTTATATGTGTCCTTATTGTTTTAGGTTTGCGGTGCCTCTGTGTTCTACTATGACTGGTAGCAGAGGACCTCTGATAGGGTGTGTGTGTTGGTTCATTTCTGGTGATGCGGTAAGGTGCGAGTAGGGGTGGTGGAGGTGTTTGTATGGTGTAGAGGAGGTAGATCGGACTGCATAAGTGTGGTAGAGAGTGGTACAAGTTTGAGTTGAAGGCGTAAGCTGGGATCAGTGTGAGCAGACATGTTCTCAGAAAAAAGTTTAGTGGATTCATATCTCAGCGGTGTGGTGGATGGCTGTAATGGACCTTTCCCTGGCAACTATAGGAGCAGTTGCCACTTCACAGTACCAGAAGATTAATTTGGATACACTGGCCTAGTATGAGAAAACACTTTGCATTAACGAGAGGTTTTTTACAGACAGTGGCCTAGTCTCAGTAATTTTTTTTTTAGGTAGTGGCCTAGTATCAGTAACAGTATTAGTGGTAAATAACAGTATCAGTAGCAAGTATTAGCAACAGTAGCAAGAAACAGTAACAGTAGCAAGTAGCAGTAACAGTAGCAAGAGATATCCTAGACTTGGCAGTCCCTTAATAGTAACGATGTAGTGGGCTGGTATAATCAATGTCTTAGAGCTTTGTACTCTCTTGCGGCGGGTTCTATGGCCTGCACTATGATTGCGGCTTACCTCCTCGTGTGGGACTCTACCGTTGATAGTCGTATGGCGTTCCTCAGTGCTCGGGGGTTGGATCTTGCGATGCTAGTGCTGCCGAGGGAGGCTTCTCTCCTTCCCACCTATGTTCCACCTCCTAAGGGCCATGCCAAAGGGCCCTCAGGCGCGGGCCCGCCAGGCGTGGGCGCGCCCGAATGGCGCCTTGTTTAAATTGGGCAGAGCGAGGTGGGCTGGTGGATGGGGCTGCTCTATCCTGTGGAGGGAGAGCAGCCTCTGCAGGATCGCAGCGGTTCTTTCTCCAGCGCCCGAATGGCGCCTTGTTTAAATCAGTCACATTGCTGCCCCGATTGGGCAGAGCGAGGTGGGCTGGCGGACGGGGCTGCTCTATACTGTGGAGGGAGAGCAGCCTCTGCGGGATCACGGCGGTTCTTTCTCCAGTGCCCGAATGGCACCTTGTTTAAATCAGTCACGTTGCTGCCCCGATTGGGCAGAGCGAGGTGGGCTGGCGGACGGGGCTGCTCTATCCCATGGAGGGAGAGCAGCCTCTGCGGGATCGCAGCGGTTCTTTCTCCAGCGCCCGAATGGCACCTTGTTTAAATCAGTCACATTGCTGCCCCGATTGGGCAGAGCGAGGTGGGCTGCAATGTGCATCTGTGGCCACCACTGGTGGTGTGTGCCCCTGTACTGCTCTTCCATGGTGTGCCCCGGCCATGTGTGCACCCCTGCATGTTTGGGTGCCATCTGGTGCACACACCGGATTTTGGTGCTGGGGGATGGCATGACTTACCCAAGTCCATTCCCATCATTGCGTATAGGGGATTCACCACCAGATGGTCTTCCTGCACCTGTCCAGTAGCCATGGCTACCACTCCCTGCATCTGCTGGGCTCCACTGTGTACCCCACTGATATTCCTCAGCTGCCAGCTGCTCCCTGATGTGCTGCAGCTGGTTCAGTCACCTCACAGTGTCTGATAGTGGCACTTTAGGATATCCAGGATACATCACACACTATATTCACTGTGGGAAAGAGTGGGAGGGGACATACATGGGCTCAGTTGTGTGCTTCCTTATCGCCTACTGCACATACCTTTCTCCTGTCTCAGCCTGGTGGCCTGCACATCTATAGGTGGCAGGTGTGTGGTGCATGTGATGGTATACCTCTGGCATCTGCCACTGTATTCCTACCCATCACTCCCCTGAACCTATGACATGTGCCCCGTGCAACTACCAACAGTGCCATCTGGGCCACTGTTTCACCTGTGTCACCCTTCTGCTCCCTTCAGGCACCTCTGCAGTCCTACCCCCTTGCCTTGCTCCCATATGTTGCACACAGGCCTGTGAGTAGCCTCAGCTGTGGGCACGTGTCATGCCTGGAGGCATTGACTGCTTCAGTGGCCACATCGTTGCATGCTTTGCTAGACACTGTGCAGGACAGGGTGTTGTGGTTTGTACATGCTCACCATTATACATCTGTCCAGTTCTGTGGTATCACATATTTATTTATTTATTTATTTATTTATTTATTTATTTAATAGTTTTTACATACCGTCTTTCTACAATTCAAGACGGTTTACATGGAACGTAACTGACAGTATTGTACAACTGTTTACATAGAACAAGGTAACAGGCTACATAGGTAACATAAGAACTAAGGAACTAATGAGCTAATAAACTATTTACAATAAATTATTTACAATAATATGGATCATTTGTTTACATAAGAAGTAACTGTGGGTCACTAGGATATCAATTGGAGGGACTAGTGAGGAGGGTAGGAGTAGGGGGGGAGGAACTAGGGTGGTAGGGAAAAGTGTTCGAGGAAGAGGTGGGTTTTTAATCTCTTTCGGAATTCTGTGTGGCTCACACAGTTACGTAGGTCATGGGGAAGGGTATTCCATAGGGATGGGGCGTAGAGAGAGAAGGCCCTGTTGTTGGTAGATTGTTTAAAGTGTAATTTAGATGTAAGAATGGTTAGAAGGTTTTTGGTGGAGGAACGGCGTGTTCTTGTGTTGTTAGGGAAGGCAAGGAGTGGGGAAAGGCATGGAGCTGATTCTTTTAAGATAATCTTATGAATGAGGGTGAGCACTTTAAATTTGGATCGGAGTTGGATTGGGAGCCAGTGTAAGTCATAGAGGACAGGTGTAATATGGGATCGTCTAGGGTTGTTAGTTATTAATCGTGCTAGTGTATTCTGGGCAAGTTGGAGAGGTTGGATGGTGGTCTTAGAGAGGCCATGATAGATAAGGTTACAATAGTCAAGTGAAGGGGTTGTGAGGGCCTGACAGACAGTACGGAAGGAGTTGGGGCTTAAGAGGGGCTTGAGGTTCCGGAGGGTGCGCAACTTCGTGTATATTGTATTGGTAGTTTTCTTTATGTGCTCAATAAAGGAGAGGTTCTGATTGAGGATGATTCCAAGATATTTCACTTGTTTTTTTATAGTGAGAGTGAGATCGCCAAGGGTGAGTGTTGGGGGAGGGGTATATGAGGGGTTGGAGAATACTTGAAGGATCTCAGTTTTGGATTGGTTAATAAGTAGATTGTGTCGGGAAAGCCAGGATTTTAGATTGGTTAGACATTCATTTATTTTAGTAAAGTCGGGGTTAGAGAGGCTAAATGGGGTGAAGCACATCATATCATCTGCGTATAATTGGTACTGAATACCGTGGTTTTGGAAACTTTTGCAGGCAGGTTGGAGGAAGATATTAAAAAGTAAGGCAGAGAGGCTAGATTCTTGGGGGACACCTTGTTTTAGCGTAAATGGGAGGGAGGTATCACTTCCAATACGGACCTGTTGTGTTCTGGAGTCTAGGTAGGAATGAAACCATTTTAGTGTTGTGCCTCTCAGACCTATTTCATGAAGTCTGGTTAGGAGTTGATTGTGGGGAAGAGAGTCAAAGGCAGCGGATAGGTCGAGGAATATAAGTAAGCATCCTTGGGTAGGGTCAGGGCCGGATTTAGCTATACGCCATGTACGCCATGGCGTAGGGCCCACAGCTGCAAAGGGCCCACAAAAATTGAAGTAGTTAGGCTTTTTTTTTTAATAAAATAAAAAAAAACCTGCTGGCTGCTGCCGCCGCGGGGCCCCCTCTGCTGCCGCGGCAGCATGGACTGACCCGCGGGGGCCCCCTCTGTAAGCTCGGTCCCTCCCTCCGTGCCTCCGTGTCTCCCTCCGTGCAGGCTGTTAGAGACGCGAAGGCAGACTGTCTCCTTCTGCCTTCCCGTCTCTGTTAAGCCCGCAGGGCTGATGGGAAATTTCCCATCAGCCCCTGCGGGCTTAACAGAGACGCGTAGGAGACAGTCTGCCTTCGCGTCGCTAACAGCCTGCACGGAGGGAGACACGGAGGCACGGTGGGAGGGACCGAGCTTCCAGCGGGGGCCCCCGCGGGTCAGTCCATGCTGCCGCGGCAGCAGAGGGGGCCCCGCGGCGGCGGCAGCCAGCAGGTTTTTTTTTTTTAAATAAATTTTACTTTAGGCCGGGGGAGGGGGAGGGGGAGGGGGTAGGACTGGTAATTGGGGGGGCTGGGACTGGGGCTGGAAATGGGTTGGGACTGGGACTGGAAATGGGCTGGGACTGGGACTGGAAATGGGTGGGGGGGATTAAGGCTGGAGGTGGGCTGATGAGGAGGACTGGTAATGGGCTGTGGGCTGTTGGGGGGGGGTTAGAACTGGTAATGGGGTTTGGGGGGTTTATAATGGTAATGGGCTGTGGGCTGATGGGGGCTTTCTGGTAATGGGCTATGGGGGGGGATAGGACTGGAAATGGGCTGGGGGGGGTTAAGACTGGAGGTGGGCTGATTTGGTTAGGACTGGTAATGGGATGTTGGGGGGGGGTTTAGAACTGGTAATTGGTTTTGTGGGTTTTAGACTGGTAATGGTCTGTGGGCTGATGCGGGCTGTCTGGTAATGGGCTATGGGGGGGGGCTAGGACTGGAAATGGGCTGGGGGGTGGTTAAGACTGGAGGTGGGCTGATGGGGTTAGGACTGGTAATGGGCTGTTGGGGGGGGTTTAGAACTGGTAATGGGTTTTGGGGGGTTTAGACTGGTAATGGGCTGTGGGCTGATGGGGGCTGTCTGGTAATGGGCTATGGGGGGGCTAGGACTGGAAATGGGCTGGGGGGTTAAGACTGGAGGTGGGCTGATGGGGTTAGGACTGATAATGGGCTGTTGGGGGGGTTTAGAACTGGTAATGGGCTTTGGGGGGGTTAAGACTGGTAATGGGCTGTGGGCTGATGGGGGCTGTCTGGTAATGGGCTATGGGGGGGGTTAGGACTGGAAATGGGCTGGGGGGGGTTAAGACTGGAGGTGGGCTGATGGGGTTAGGACTGGTAATGGGCTGTGGGCTGATGGGGGGGGTTAGGACTGGCAATGGGCTATGGGGGGCTGACTGGAAATGGGTTGATGGGGTTAGGACTGGAAGTGGGCTGATGGGGGGTTAGGACTGGTAATGGGTTATAGGGGGGGCTTAAACTGAAAATGGGGTGATGGGGGGTTAGGACTGGTATTGGGTTGGGGGGTTGCTAGGACTGGAAATGGGCTGATGGGTGGCTAGGACTGGAAATGGGCTGATGCAGGGACTAGAAGGGAATGGATGCTGGGTGAGGCTGGAACTAGAAGGGAGCTGATGTTGGGGGAGGATTAGAATGGGATGGGGCTGGAAGAGTAAAATGGAGAAGGGAAAAATATTTTGTGTGGGAGGGATAAAAAAATCTACAATTGGCCGGGTATTGGGAGAGTAAGTGGGGATTGAGGATGGAGGGGTAAAATTTGACTGGATGAAATAGGAATGAGGAAAGAGCAAAAGGAGAAAGATTAGTATGTTAAAGCAGATGTAGAGAGAGAATGGAAAAAAACTAGAAGAGAGAAGAAAGGACAAATGGACAGCAGACGATGGAGAGTTAGCAGAAGACATGAAGAAACCAGAAGAAAGTGGCTGGAGCAATTGCAGCTGAAAAAAATGCACAAAAGGTAGAAAAATATCTCTTTATTTTGAATTTATTAATTGGAATATGTCAGCTCTGGTAAATGTGCATCATTAACGTCTGCGCTTTGTTTAGTACAAGAGCAAATTAATGTATAGTTTTATTTCTACAGTGTTGTACATTCCAAGTTTGGCTTTTGGGATTCCCAGTTTAATTATTGTCTTCCTGTTTCTAAAATGTGATTACTTGTTTGGTGATGGTCTATGTTCTGCATGTGTAACTGAGCTGAGGTGTTCTGTTTATATAATTCCTATTTGACATTGCCACTTGTTCTCTTTCCCCAGTAGGTCATGTATTGTTGTTCTCTGAAATGTATTGGTTTAATATTTGCAGTGTTGCCTTTTGATTGGTAGAGTATGGTGCTTTGTGAGTCCTGGTAGTGCTGTTAGGATACGGCGGGTTTGCTATGGGTTCTAAATGGGCAGTGTTTGTAGTAGTTCCTAATGTGTCTGGCAGTTGGCACTGGATTATAGTAATGTAGAAATCTTTTAGTCTTTCTTTATCCATACACTCATTAAGAGGCACGTTTACTAAAAGTTAGTATATGGTAACATTATGCAAATATTTATGCAAATGAGGCCCCTTATGCAAATGAGGCCCACACCCCCCTTGGGCCGCCCCTGCTGGGGGCCCACAATTTTTGTTGGCATAGGGCCTCACTCAAGGTAAATCCGGCCCTGGGTAGGGTTATGGGTGTGTAAGTACAATGAATCTAGGAGGGAGGTTAGGAGGGTTTCAACTCCGTGATTCTTTTTAAATCCATGTTGGTATAGGTCAAGGGGAGAGTGGTCATCAATGTAATCCTGTAGTTTGACATGCTGTCACAGCTGGACAGGGGGTGGCAGGCAGTGGTGGCAGATCCTCTTGCAGGGACAGACAGACAGCACATATGTGGATACTGCCACTGGCCCCCTCAGACAATCAAGGACATTGGAGGTTATGTGCAATTTTGAAAAGTTTTAAAGATATGATTATGGAATAAATTTTTGAATTATACTTAATGTGAATTGTTTAAATTTGATTTTGTAATCTGCTTAGTATGCCTGTAGACTGTATAAGCAAAATATAAATGCTGTTATTAAATTAAATTATGAATCAGTGGAGTGGAACAAGTAAACACAGATCAATTGTTTGTTCCTTCAAAAAGTAGAACTATTAGGGGATATTCAACAAAGATACAATGTGGACAAGTACAGAGTACAATTTAATGTGGACAAGTGCAAAATTATGCACTTAGGAAAGAACAACCCAAACAACAGTTATACGATGCAAGGTTCCATATTAGGAATCACCACCTAGGAAAAGGATCTGGGCAAACACGTGGATAATATGTTGAAACCCTCTGCCCAGTCTGCAGTGGTAGCTAAGAATGCAAACAGAATCCTAGGAATCATAAGGAAAGGAATGGAGAATAAAACCAAGGATATTTTAATGCCTCTGTATCATTCCATGGTGCGACCGCTCCTCGAATATTATGTGCAATACTGGTCATCGTATCTTAAAAAGGATATAGCAGAATTAGACACAGAGAAGAGCCACCAAAATGATAAAGGGGATGGAAGTATACCCCTATGAGGAAAGGCTTAAAATGTTATGGCTTGTCGCAACGTCGCCCTGGTGGCTAATGGGCGCCAAGGCAGGTCGGACATAAATAAAAATAAGGTTGGGTTTGGTATGTATTTTCTAGGGCCCAGGGATGTATAGCCTTGGTAGCGTCCTTATTATCAAATACCCAGAGAACATAGGTCTTCGAGTGGAGGGAAAAATAAGGCTTTATTTCCCTTGTATTGCAAACGGTTCAAAGGATCAGATTCAAACACCAAAAGAAATGTCCTTACATCAGGTTAGAAAGAAAAGGTACCACTCAGGTTCAAAAGCAAAAACTGTTTTCTTCACAGAGGGGATACAAAAACAAGCGTTTCTAATTTCACAAGTTTACTGCTCACTTGCTACACAGGGATTCCAAGCTTCCAGTGGTACAATAGCTACAATCCATTTCTTCCTCTGAAAGGGATTCTACCACTTCCACTTGCATCGGTTCTTGCTCAAGCGTATCTGAACCAGAGTCAATGGTTCCTGGCAAGTTATAATCAGGCTTTTCACACAAACGCTGTATGAGCTCCCAGTGCCTGGGGTTCAGCGTGGGGCGTCGGTAATGAGCTGTTCTATAGTGTGAATATCCTTCTCTCTTCAACGGTTTTACATTTGCTTCCTGCAAACCTTGCTTAGTTAAAAGTTTCTTATTTGATAAAAGCTTTTCATACCTTGTCTCTTGAGAAGTGGGACATGAACAGGGAGCTTCTGTTTCTTGTCCTCTCCATACGCTAGCCCTCTGAAGGCTGTTCCCAACAAAGTATGGGTTACCTTGTGACTCCGGCTTCTTTCCTTGGGATGTGGCTTGAGGCCTACTCCTGGTGAGATTCTGCCTTGCTCCTGCAATATGGCTTGAGTTTCTCACACAGCAGTCACAATGCGGCTTTCACGTACCTGAATCTCCTGGACCCTTCTGTATTCTCTGTCCTTTCAGGTCTCTCTGGCCTGTACCTCTTTCCTGCACTCCAGCAGCACCTGTAGCTTCTGCAGCTTCTCCAGCTTCTGCAGTTTCTGCTACTTCTCCGGCTTCTGAAGGCTCTGCAACTTCTCTACTGCCTTCTCTGCTGCTCCTGGCTTTACAGACACTTCTGCCTCTACAGCCACCTTCCTCTTTACCGCCACTTCTCCTTCTCCGGTCTTCCAGACTTTCTTTAAAAGGAGTTCCTGCCTTCCTGGATTGGAGGCTGGCTGGCTTTAGGTCACACCTTGTGGGGCGTGGATCCTCAGTCTTCCGGAGGTCCCTCTTGCTCCCCCTATCAGGTTCCTGAGAATACTGCATCTTGTGCATGCCTTTTTTCGCTTTTAAAACATTTTCTTCTATTCCCCGCTGGTCTGCTGCATCACAGGCTCTTCAGCTTGGAAAAGAGATGGCTGAGGGAAAATAATGATATAGGTCAGTAAAATAATGAGTGGAGTAGAAAAGGTAAATATGGATCGGTTGTTTACTCCTTTAAGAAGTAGAAAGACTTGAGGACGTGCAATGAAGCTACAATGTAGTACAATTGAAGATTAATTGGAGAAAATATTTTTTCACTCAATGTTTAATCAAACTCTGGAATTCATTGCTGGGGATGTAGCACAAACTGTTAGTGTAGGGGGCATTTAAAAGAGGTTTTGACAAGTTCCTGGAGGAAAAGTCCATAAACCATTATTAAACTGGACTGGGGAATTCCCCTACTTACCCTTGGGATAAGCAGCATGGAATCTGCCTATTTTTTGGGAATCTGACAGTTACTTGTGACCTGGATTGGCCACTATTAGAAACAGGACACTGGGCTTGATGGAGTGTTGGTCTGAGCCACTATGGCAGATCTTATGTACTTTGGCTCTTATGATTAATCATAGAAAATATTTTTTTACTTAACACATAATCAAATTCTGGAATTCATTGCCTGAGAATTGTAGTAACAACTATTCATGTAACTGGGTTTAAAAGAGGTTTGAACAGGTTCCTGGAGAAAAAAATCATAAGCTATTAATAACATGGAATGGGAAAATCCACTGTTCAACCCCTGGGATAAACAGCATGGGATTTGATTACCTTTTGGGAACCTGACAAGTACAATACGTGTGATCTGGATTGGCTACCACTGGAAATAGGATACTATGCATGAGAAACCTTTGGTCTGACCTAGTATATCATATTTTAAATTCTTGGGGGGGGGGTGGCAGCGGTGGCAGCTAGCTCTTCTAATGTGGTTAGCTGCCACTACTGAAATTGAAACCTGTATATTCAATGCTGGGGTCATTGAATATCCAGGTTGCTCATACTGGCAGGAAGCTAACTGGGCAGGGGTGATATTCAGTCACTACCTGGTTATCTTCTGGGTGATATTCAGTCACTACCTGGTTATCTTCTGTAGCAAAAGTTAGGGCAGTCTTTTCTGTGCCTTATTTTCACCACTTTGCCTTAACTGCCAGTGGTTCAATATTGCTGCTGCTCAATTATAGCTGGATGTTGCCCCAGAACAACCTGATGCTAATTAGTTATCATCAGGACATCCAGCGGTGGCACCCGTGAATATCCTGGGTAGAGGGATTAACACAATTAGCAGGTCTGCTAACTCATGTTAATCACTTTGAATAGTGTGCCCTTATGTTCTTATGGTCAGAGCAATTGTGCAATAATTTTCACAGTCATTCAGATTACCTTTCTTCAGTATAGTATGAACACAGATCTTTTCTAGTCCTTTGGCCATGATGTTGCCTTCCAGATTTCTTAGCAGAGCCTTGTAAATATTGTAACAGCTACATGTGATTGCTGAAATACTTTGGTGGAAATCAGTGGCTTGCTCTTTTTCAGCTTTAGCTTGAGTTTGCATACTAGTAGATGGCGATCTGTATCAGAGTCTGCATCAGATTTTGTCTTTGCTGATGTTATTAAGCTTTTCCATCGTTGACTTCTTCAGATGTAGTCAATTTGATTTTTCTACAGTCTACTGGGCAAAGTCCATGTCTACAATCACTACTTGTGTTGCTGGAAGAAGATATTTGAGATGAATAGATTGTTGGTCATTTAGAATTCTATTAGTCTTTCTCCAGCTTCATTTCTGTTGTCATGTTCATATTTTCTTAGCACTTTGCCTTCTTTTTTGTTCCCAAATTTTGTGTCCCAGTCACGCATGACTATCAGTATATCTTATTTGCATGTTCTGTCAATTTAAGCTTGTAATTACTCATAGAATTGATCAGCTATGTCCCCTTTTGCATCTGCTATTGGCGATATGCTTGAATATTAGTTGTGTTAGGGGCACTACTTTTAGACAAATAGAAATTAAACGTTCACTGCATTGCATTTCATTACAGTTCTTGCAAATGTTTTCTTAACTATAAATGCAACACTATTTCTTCTTTAATTTCCAGGTAGTAAACCATGTGATCATATTTAAAGTGCCCAATGCCCGTCCATTTCACTTCATCGACACCCAACAAATCAAGTTGTGCATGTTCCATTTCATTTCTTGACCACCTTTAGCTTCCCTTGGTTCATGATTTTTATGTTCCATGGTCCAATATATAAGACATCTTTGCAGCTTCTGACTCTCATTTCATGCACATCTACATCAGCAGTCATACATCACAAGGGTCTTCAATTCGTCACCTGTAGCCTGAGGGAGGGAGGGAGGGGGAATTCATCTTCCAGCACTGCATTGCTATTTTTGTTTTGTTGTGACCATCCATTGGGTTTTTGTGGCAAGATAAAATTACCCCCTAATGGGCCCGATTCTATAAGCGAATAGCGGGGTCGCACGTTCCACCTGCTATCCGTCTGACCCATATGCAGCAAAGTGATTTCCCCCACATGCACACAGCCTCAGTGTGGGGAGATCTGGATGAGGGCATCACGGGGGTGGAGAGTGGGCAGAGTGAGGGTGGGCCAGGCACCCAAATGTACAGGGCCGATTCAGGTCATGGCCCTTTATGTCCGGCGGGCGGAAGATGGTCATGCTGCTTATTCCACCTCGGAGGTGGAATAAGCAGCAGCAATGGTGGTGGACTGGCCCGGCAGCCCCCCAGCAGCACAGCCACAGAAGGTGAATCCCCACCGCCCGATCCCGACCCTGGTAGACCCAACCAAGGGTCAGGCGGCAGTAAAACTGGACTGATGGAGTGTCTGGCAGTTGGCGCTCCCACTGGGCGTCCTGGTGCCATGGCGATGGGACGCTATGGCACCAGCACACAGCAGGAGCAGAAGGAAACCTGGCCGTCTTGTTGCCTGTCCATCTCCCGCGGCTGCTGCAGGAGCATGCCAGGCTGTCTCAGTGCCCAATCTTGTTCCTGTGGTGCAGAATTGGGTACAGTCTAGCCCATCCAGTGCTTGGCCGTCCAGACATGCCCCTTATGGGATCAGGCTCCACGAGTCCTTTCAAGGGTTTCCCCCATGACAAATTTGATCATGTTTAAATACAATTTTGGAGAGTTATTTTGCCCTCAGACAAACCTACTACTACTACTACTACTACTTCTACTACTATTACTACTAAATATTTGTATAGTGCTATAAGACAAATGCAGCGCTGCACAGACACATGTAAAAGATGGTCCCTGCTCATCAGAGCTTACAATCTAGTCAAATCGACAGACCTTCTTGGCCATTATATATAATTCTTTTAAACACCATTGGTTGGAAGGAATTTTAAAAAGTGTACTGTAGCTGAACGTATTAAAATGGGTACATATTTACAGAGGCCTACAGAATCTGAACTATACTCTATTTCAGGACATTCTATTTACAAATTCCATCCGCCCACATCTGTTTCATGCTGATCAGTCCTACTCTTAGAATTCATAGATTTGATTTTGCATACATTGACATGTATAAAGCTTTTTATCATATCTAGTTTGCAACTTCTAAGACACTTCATCATCTAATTATATATTCCGTGCTTGCCAACTATGTGCTTCATTAACCCTGAAAAGATCAAAGCTCCCAGGCAAAGAACCACAAGAGCAAATTAAAATAAAAAAGCCGTGAGAGATGGCTTAAAATGAGGCTGTAAATTCTAGAACTGGGAGGGTAATATTCATAAGATATCTCCAGTGAAAAATTGGGATTTAACAGATCAGTTTCCCCATTTAAAAATGTGGCTCCTTTTAACCAGCTATGACGGTAATTTTGTAACTGAATGAATGTTTAAATACTATGTACAGTACATACTTCTCTCTAAATGAGTAAAGGTGAATTCTCAAAGCAAAAGTTCAAATGCAGTTCCATTTTGAAAACTAGCTAAAGGAATCTGTACAATGACATTTACAGCTGATCTTGATCATGCACCAATTTGCTTGGTTAGTTAATGCACATATGCATGTATTTTGTAAAGTATTGGGTCACTATCTAGCTAGGACGATTGGTGTTTCTCTTAAATGCCAGCCACAGTGGCTACATTAAATATGGATATTCAGCACTGCTATATGGATAACTATGCAGATAGCTTATTGCTGTCCTAAACTATTCATATAGCTATCCGTACAGTGGTGCTGAAAATTGCAACTATACAGAAAAATCCATCCCAGTTCTGCTCCCAGATAGCCCCCGGTACCATTCAAATAATGCCAAGGTGGTCAGACAAATTATACAGTGGCACTATCTGTATAGTGCTGTTGAATATTCCTCTTACTGGCAGTGTTTTTGAAACTTCTCTGGTATATTTCTGCAGGTAAAGCACTGAATATATATGCATAATATAGATTTGTATTCATTGTAGACCAGCTGTATGCAAATCTATCACATGCATATTCATTGTGGCAATCATGAAAATGCAGCTGACTATGGGTGCCTTTGTGACAGAGTTGGGAAATACTACTCTAGTTGCACAGGTTTAATCCAATAAAAAAATGAACTAGGTTATAGGCAAGCCTGAGTTAGTCTTTAAAGAAGTTCTGATTAGAATGACATTCAGCACTAACCAACGGGTAAAGCCAATAGTACAAATGGTAGGACTAAACTACCCACTTAAATTTTCAATGGGTAGATCTAGTTGGATATACAATCATAGAACTGTCAGAGCAAGCTCAGCTTAATATCCATGTAAATATAACCAAGTTAATTCACTTGGTTGCTTTACCCACTCTAGAGCTTTTCGAATATCTATTCAATGTGTTATTGTTTCAAAAAATAGGGAACCTTATTGAATCTATCTCTGCCTCATATCCATAGAATGTGGAAAAGTCCCTGTCTGAATAAGGCCCATACTGCTACCGTTCTCCTGAATTCAGGGCAATAAAGTTGGTTTGACAGTCAATATATAATCATAGGGGATAGCAGCTTGCTGTCTCAAGAACATTTTCTTTTCATGATCAATGTATCTGTGCCCAAACATTTTCACGGTCTCTGGAATGACAACATGATTATTACTTATGAAAACAGAATCCAGTACATAACAGTATATTTAATAATGACCCACAGTAGCACAACAATACATTCTCATAGACCTGACAACTAGATATTAAGACTGTGGAAAGGCATCCCATGAAATTGGTACAGTATATTGTGACCAAACATTATTGCTGACCTATTATGTAGGCATAAATAAAAGAAATTATAATGTCAGCGAAATGCGTACGCTATAGTTCTTTAGATTAAACAGAGCAAGTAGTAATAACCCTTTACCAGTTTGAAAAAAAATCAGACTGGTAAGTCATTATAATAAATGATGGGGGGAAATTTTATAAGGAACTTGAGTGCATAGAACAACATTTTATGTCTTGAAGTTAGGATCTTATAAAATTGCTTTGAGATAAACTTGCGTAAAATGTAGGACCACAGAAACAGAGCATGATATATGGATAGGCAATGGGTGAGGTTTAGATAGATTGGCATTTATGTACATGTTTAATAAAATATGTGCATATGTGCCTATTTTTACCGGCACGTATGTGCATATAATTACACCTGCCTCCGTGCAGGTGAAAATGTGTGTGCCTACTTTCCCCGGGGTAATCCATAAAGGCACATTGGTGTTTATATCGCCAACTTAAAATAGTGCAACATGTGTGCTTATTTGACTTTTCTACCTAGGCACCATGTTAGAAAATCACCTTCAATTAGAACAATGTAGAAAAGGTTGCCTATGTATGAAGGCCAAGTGGGTGTCTATTTTGGGCCTATTTTCTAAAGACATGTGGGTACCTATGTGTCTTTAGTAACATGCTAGCACAAATTCTGCAGAAATTGCAGCTACAATGAACCCTGCTATAATGAGCCTTACTGTACCCTAGAGGTAAACAGCTTTGGCCTGGTCTGGACAGACTGCAGACTACAAAAAGTAGAAAGATAGGGGACATGCAATGAAGCTACAGTGTAACCCATATAAGACTAATAAGAGAAATCATTTTTTCACTTAACGTGTAATCAAACTCTGGAATTCATTACCGGTGGATGTAATAAAAGCTTTTAGTATAGCTGAGTTTAAAAAAGGTTTGGAAAAATTCCTGGAGGAAAGGTCCATAAATCATTATTAAAAAGGACCCGGGAAATCCACTGCTTGCCCAATACAAGCCCTGTGGAATCTGTGTCTTTGGGAATATTTATTAAATCACAGTAAAGGAGCAAGTGTGCAATTAGCGCATGCTAATGGTGCACTTGCACTCTTAGCATGTCTAAAAAGCCACTTTAGCATACACTAACAGTACCAGCAGCGTAAAGCACCCTGTGGGCGGAGAGTAGGCATCCATGGGACAGAGCATGGGGGGTCAATGGGCAGGGAGTGGACATGAACAATGCTGATAGTGCAACCTGCCGATAGGCGCCGTAACGCCGAGAACCCTAACGCATATCAAAACAAAAGAGAGAGACCAATTCATGTGTGCAATGTGGCAGACAGATAGGGGAGTCCAAGTTAGTGATAGTAGTGTTTCTTTAGCAGCAACAGCATAGAGCCCAATTATGACAAGGCACAAGGCTGATGCTGCTAATGTGGCAAAAGGGGTGACACATGGGTGCTGCTGAGTAAGTAGGGAGGAGTCAGGTGTGTAGCCCCATGAGGGCCGCATGTCCAGGAGGGTGACAGGGCAGCTGCCTAGGGCTCACATCTAAGATGCGTGATATGACACTGCTGAGAATGTGGGAGCACACAGACATGGTGGATGTGAATGCTCCCAGCATCACTGACACCATTCTGTCAATGTCAGTGCTGTGTGACTGTGTGGGTGTGCTGCAGTGTGTATAGCCCACAGCTGAAAACAGTTGAACTATGGTGGATTGGACAGGTGCCAAACTGCAGCTCTCACTGACAGTGTGATGGTATGTAGATGCACATCTATTCTCTCTCCCTGCACGGTGGTTCAGACAGTGAACCCAACTTACTCTGGACATGATGGGCTGGCCCTGACTGCCAGCATTCCTTACAAGACCCACAAAAGCATAGTTCAGTTCCTATGAGGTCTGCCACCTCCCTACTTCTCCCTCCACATGTCCAACCAAGTACCCCCCCCCCCACACTGTTTCCTGCTCACCCTCTGCCAAGACCATTGAGGAGGGACGCACACACTGTCCTCCTGCCAACCATCCCACCACCTTTTCCCCACACTCTAACCCCACATGTCTCCTAGGCCCCAGCACCTGCACTGTTGACCACACCAACCCACACATATCCAAACTATAGCCCCACAAAGCAGCTTGCCATCAAGTCACAGAGCCGGCAGTCAGTCGAGAGCATATAGGAATATACTGACCCATGCCCGCACACACCTTGTACTGAACACCTAAGTATACATGCATGCTCACATGTATATGCCAGCTCTGTGGCACAAAACCTAAGTCACAGTGTGCAGGATGGCAGGTTCAAGGCTAGCATTGGGATCACCATTGCTAGCCTCAATTCCTTTTACATTAACATACCATCCAGGGTCACTAGCAGTGGGTGCAATTTTCCCCTCCCCCCACATCAAGCAGGGCTCACCATATTCACAAGGCCCACTTCAGTCACCATGAGGTCTGCCACATCCCCATCTTCCCATCTTTATGTCCAACCCATCCCTCACCTCAGTTTGCCTCTCACCCTCTGCTACAATCATTGAGGAAGGAAGCATACACTATCTGTACCTCAACCAATTTGCCACCTGTGCCTCTCATCCTATTAATGGACCTCATCTGGGATCCTACAACCACACTGTTGTCCATGCCAACTCTCATGTCTCTAAACAATAACTTTACCATGAAACGGTATATGCAGCTGTGCAATACATCACAGAGTCTGCAGACAGCTAGGTGCACATAGGCACACACCAAGCCAGGCCCACATGAACCCTGTCAATGGACATCAAAATATGACTCAAATAAAAGTACAGCTGCTCTGTGTTCCCAAACACAAGGCCAATGTGTGAATGAGTTAGGGGATGCAGGATCAATGCTGAGATGGGGCTTATCAATGATAGACATGAATATCATGGCTGTATCAGAGCAGTTGTGACCAGGAGTGGTAGGTGCAACCTCCCACATCACAGCAAATGGGGATCCACACATGCAGAGTTGAAGAGGAGAAAATGCACAATGCAAGGAATGATGGCAAATCACGTAAGTATAGCATATACGGTGGGGCAGCTGTGGCAGGTGCATGGACTGTGAAGTGAGCTGTAATAATGCTTGCACATAGTGCTGGTATGCACAGTCTAGGGGCATGCAACAATGGTATGTTGACCAACTGTCCCAAGAGGGTCTAGACTGTATGGGGGGGGGTGCCCTCTGGATTGTGAGGTGCAGCTATGCAGTGTACATGCATGCGATGGTATAGCATTATGTTTGTATGTACAATGTGCTGCTGGTCCTCCCATCGCCAAATGTACAGACTGTGCACAACCCCTGTATATATGGCTACCTGCGGGGGTGCTCACTGTACCTGCAGTGTGAGTGAGTGCATGTGCCTCTCCTGCCATGTCAGCATGGTCTAGTGACAATGTGGAAACATGAGGGATAAACAAAGGCACGGTAGCATGTGTCCTGTTTACTGGAACAGGCAGAGTAGGGGCACATAACATCTGGGAATGTGGCAGATGTAGGTTTCTGTTATGCAGCATGCACCCGCAGCATGACTGAAGCTCATCAGCCATTGTACTCTGCATTGCAGTCCCACAGCACAGGTCCACAGTAAAATGTAATGCAAATGAAGGGGAGAGGATACTGGGAAATCCATGAAACACCACCATTACCGCAGGATGGACATGTGTGAGAAGGAATGTATATGGGAGGGATGGGCCAATATGTGATAGCCATTAGCTTGACAAGAGTGTACACAGCATAATTCATTGACAGGCCACTATCACCCTGACTGTGCTGTGACCATGCCTTAGCTATGTAGCCATATTGTAGGTGTGTATAGGTTAAAACTATAGAACGTGGCTGCAGTTTTCTCCCTGGTAGTCCAGGTTCTGTGCGATTCTCAGACAATCAGGTAGCCTATGAGTGTTCTATGCACATATTTTCTGTGTGGAATAGCAGCCTTGGGACAACCAGGGTCGGAATGCACACGTTGTCCCTGGGTTGGTTGACACATGCAGAGTGACAATGCCCGCTGAGTCAATGGGCTCATCAAGATGATGAGGGCCACAGTTGCAGCAATGGGTGTGAAACGATCCTGCACCAGGGATGCAGTGATGAGTGTGAGCCACTTCTGCTGGGGGCTATCTCTTTTGGGGCCCTAATGCTTTCGGCTGTAAGTCACACTATATGTGAATCTGCAGCTGCAACCTGGCTGCCCATAATAGGATTTCTGAACTCAACCCAAGACCAGGAGAAAAGCCATCCAAGAACAAGAGAGGGCTGGACATCTCAGCATGCCCCCAACAAAGATTATACATGCAGCAAACTAGCTGTGATGTAGATCTGCAGCTGAAAAGGACGAGTTCAGGTAGTGCAGTACTGACTCTGTGGACCAGGTGCTGTGAGACAAATTTCACATTCATGGTGACCTCTGAAACTGGTATGTCACAATCTCTGGTGCAGTATACTTCATGAAGGCCACAATGACCTAAATAATCATGGTGTCATGTGAAGGATCAGAGCCTCTGGTCATTTGTGAGGCCATGCATAAGGCAGGTCTGTCTATGCAGTGCATCATGGGGGATGGTGTGATGAACCAATAGCAGTACACAGAGCAGATAGAAAGGCAGAATGGATGGATGAGACCATGATGCATGTCCCCAAAAATGGCCTGTCAGCTCGGATGGTAGGAAATATGTGTATGGTACCCCATGGAGGCCCAGGGTGGTCCGTGATGGATCAGATGCTGCTCAAAGGTGGCCTATGTTCTGTGTGTGTACAGCTGTGCCCAGATTGCCCTGTGTAGCAGTTCACAGGGGCTAGCACATCCTGCATATATGTTGTGACCCTGGTCAGTACTGCACGCTGCAACCGCAGACACATGTGACTGTATGGTAATATGACCTTTGAAGAATAGGGAGAGGACAGCCATCATGATTACACATGAAATGTAGCCTGCACCAGTGTAGCATAAAACAGCCATAGTACTGTGTGTTGTGTGCATCACATAATCCGTGTGCATTGCCATAGCCAGGCCTGAGGTGTGCCTTACTATGGCCTCCAAATGTGCCTGTAAAGCTGAATTTTGTCATGGATGTAGCACATTGTTTGCAGGGACCTGCATTATCCCTAATGACTGCCAGTGCTGTGCCTGACTGTGTCAAGGTGTAGTCAAAGGGTCAGATACCTGCCTATGTCAGGTATGGAGAAATGGTTCCGGCTCCACGGTATGTTCACTAGCTGATGAATACCATGTAGGATGATGGCTGTGAAATGTTGACTGTCTGCATTGATGGATGGACATACAGCAGTATGCTGCATTGTCAACCAAGTGCACACTGGGGAGTCTCACATGCTATATGTGAACATGTCCTGCTGAGGGCCTGACCCTATCTGCTTGGCTCAAGGCCATTGCAGGAGATGAGACCTGTCCATGTCTCAAATGCACAATATGTGAATTCAGATGTAGGCAAATGGTTGAGTCATGTCAATGTAAACCTGCAGCCTGGGTTTGAATCCTACCCAAACACAATCAGACTGTGGACCATACATCTTCCATTTTGCCAGCACATATGGTTAATATGCACTGAGAATTATCCATGGACCATGGGTATTTAATTTAATTTAATTTAATTTACAGATTTTTATATACCGCTCCTTCCATTGATCAGATGCGGTTCCCATAGAACAACAATAAACAGTGCAAGCTGTTTTTACATATAACAATTTGTAACTTAGATATTACAGTTAACAATTAACAATTAGTGAACTATGTACAAATGAAACAGGATCAAACCTCTGATCCACTGTGTACTAGGTAGTTATTCAAACCACAGGGCTACTTTTCCACAGTATATGCAACTGCATAGCTAGCTAGATAGATATGTATGAACATGCATATATAGATATCTGGGCTATGTTCATAGATAAATATATAGAGAGAGACATGTCCATAGTCCATATAAACATATATATGTGCACAGCACATATCCATCTATCTATCTATATACAAATATAGAAAGATAGATAGGTAGATAGATGGATAGATAGATAGAGAGAGAGAGAGAGAGAGAGAGAGAGAGATGTAGATATGTACAGACATTGATATATATATATCTAGACAATGACATATAGTAACATAGTTACATAGTAGATGACAGCACATAAAGACCAGCATGGTCCATCTAGTCTGCCCAGCAAGATGGCAAGAGTAGGTGCAGGCCATCCCTCCCCATGTCTTTGTTTAGGGGTGAACCCACCACTCCATGTAGGACACCCCTATCTGTTGAGATGTTAGATGGTTCAGAAGTTATATGTTTCAGTTTATTTTGTTTTTATCCTGTTGCTGTAAAGAGATCCACTGTGTTTGTCCCATGCCGTTTTGAATTCCATCACCGTGTTTGCCCCCACCACTTCCATCGGGCGGGCATTCCAAGCATCTACCACCCTTTCAGTGAAAAAATATTTCCTGACATTGCCTTTCAATTTACCACCTTGCAGCTTCATGTTCTGCCCTCTAGTTTTACAGCTTCCCCGTCTTTGGAAGAGGTTTGTTTGTTCATCATTTCTCTTTAAGTATTTAAAGGTCTGAATCACATCTCCCCTGTCCCTCCTCTCCTCCAAAGTGTACATATTTAGGTCTTCAAGTCTCTTCTCATAAGGTTTCTGATGTAGGCTCCAAATCATTTTGGTCGCCTTCCTCTGAACAGTTTCCAGTCTTTTTACATCTTTTGCAAGATATGGTCTCCAAAACTGAATACACTATTGCAAGTGAGGCCTCACCAGTGACTTGTACAGTGGCATAAGCACCTCTTCCTTTCTGCTGGTAATCCCTCTTTGTATGCAACCCAACATCCTCCTGGCTTTTGCCACCGCCTTGTCGCACTGTTTTGCCACCTTGAGATCATCAGAGATAATCACACCAAGGTCTTTCTCCTTTAACGGTGCACACCAACCTCTTGCCCCCTCTCGCGTACATTTCCCTTGTATTTCTGCTACCCAAGTGCATGACACTGCAATTTTTCGCATTAAATTGTAGTTGCCAAGCATTAGACCATTCTTCCAGCTTTTGTAGACCTTTCCTCATATTATCCACTCCCTAGGGGGAGTCCACTCTGTTGCAAATTATTGTATCATCTGCAAAAAGACAGACTTTTCCATTCAGTCCTTCAGCAATATCACTCACAAATACATTGAACACTGCCGGGCCCAGGACCGAACCCTGGGGCACCCCACTAATCACCTTCTTTCATCCCAGTGAGCTTCATGTACCATCACCTTCTGTTGTCTGTCAGTCAACCAATTTCTAATCCAGTTTATCATCTTGGGACCCATCCACAAGCTACTGAGTTTATTGATAAGCCTCCTATGAGGAACAGTATCAAAGGCTTTGCTGAAATCCAGGTAGATGACATCCATCGCATGTTCCTTGGTCACCCAGTCAAAGAACTCAATCAGATTTGTTTGGCAAGACCGTCCTTCGGCAAAACCATGTTGCCTCGGATCTTGCAACCTGTTGGTTTTGAGAAAGTTCACTATTCACTCTTTCAGGAGTGCCTCCATTACTTTTCCCGCCACTGAGGTAAGGCCCACGGGCCTGTAGTTTGACACTTCTTCCCTGTCACCACTTTTGTGTAGAGGTACAACTTCAGCCATTCTTCAGTCCTGAGGAAAATATAGAGTGGAGGTAAAGCCCAGTGGTAACAGCAGCTACCAAGTACATAGCAGATCAAGGGTTCAGTTCCCACTGACACTCCCCTTGACCCTGGGCATGTCACAATGGCAGGTACGCAAACACCTCACAGGGTCATAAATAGACACCCTGGCCCTGAAAGCATAAGGCATCAGTATACTATGGTAAAGAACCTTGCAGTCACATAAGGCACCATGTGCCCATTTTGGCCATCCAATTGTCATGTAAGGTGCCTTGAAGAGTTTTTAGGTGCCCACACTGCTATTACCAAGAAGATGCAACTTATCCCTTACTTTGTCACTGCCGCAATTGCAAGTATGCAAATCCGTAAAAAAGAAAAACTGTGTGTGAATATGTATACACCATCCAGGGTCGTGAGGCTGTTGAGGCAACCTTTGATGCAATGCCAGCTGCAAGACCATTGGGGTATGTCTCTCACATCCAGGCTTTGGGATTTGTAGACAATCTACAGCACCCATGAGCCCAATGTCTAGGCAACCCCTAAAAGTTAAATGTTTCTCATTGGGGTACAGCAGGCCACAACCCATGGCAGCATGTTGCATGTTGAGTAAGGTTGGGGCCTGGGCCAGGCCATCACAAGATATTCACATGTCCCCCATTGAAGCGGATTGAAACATATGTCTAGGATCACTGTTGTGCTGGAAGATGAACCGTAGCTCCAGTCATAATGCTGAGGAAGAGTAAAACTGGTTAGTCACAAAATGGCCCCTTATGTAGTGGCAGCCTGTGTTCCAACAAACTTGACTGGTTTGTCTGTTGCCGCTGATGAGAAACATCCCCACAGCATGCTGCTAACATCACCATGTTGCATCATCAAAATGTTATTTGTGGGATATGGGAAGTGTGGGGTTATAATTGCACATGGGTGATATGCATGATGGAGATGGTGGTCAATTGTTCCACCTCTGTTTCACAGATGACCAGAGATCCCTCTCCCATGTGTGTGGGGGTCCACTACATGCTGTTGTGTAAACCCCAAAGATGTGTCCTTTCCAGTTTTATGGTTCCCACTGTGAAATGTTTGCAATCTATATGAGAGCCTCCTTAAAGCACCAGCCTGTGGAGTCTATGGGCCAAAGCTCTCTTACAACAGACATTCCCATCTCTACTGTGGATCAATGCAGTCCGTTCATTGGTAACATTGGTGTCCTTCTAGCATTGTGCATCAATGACCTCTCTGCCTGGTCTGTTGGTCCTGGTCCTGAATTCATAAGTTTGCACAACCCTGTCCTGACCTATGTGAAGTGCACAGTGATCAGCATGTTGCCTGTATACTATAGGTGCCGGGTCAGGGGCCTGTCATAAAAGGTATCCACATATAGGTAGCAAGTGACTGTGCAGGTGACACAGATGACACCTGGGTTGGAGTGTAACCAAAAAATATGTGCATTTGGTGGACAATTGTATGGACCGGATTGTACATAGAGGTATCATAGCAAAAGGGAGGATCATGTGTGGCCCTGCAACCTTTCTGTATTGCAATATTCTAATGTTACCTACAAGGTGTCTATTTGTCTTTCAATACCACCAATGTGGTTAGGATTGCTGAGGCCAAACACAACATCAAAATGATCCTGCAATCACACTGCAGGCTGTATATCCACAAACAAAAAGGTCATATCCCAAGGGGATGAATAGCCTGACAAGGCACTGTACTGGCATCTCTGGGAAACCCAGACAAAACTGGACCATCTCCAGGTAACAAATGCATGTGCATAAAGAGTGACCCACAACACAGTGCAACACCTCTGACCAGGTGTAGCCACATGCTTCACCTCCCATCCTCCACCATGAGATGTGCCCCAAAATGCACCACCATACATCATATGTAGCTACTTGCCACATCATGTCAGGAATGACAACCTGTGGCCTCTTGCAAATGCTGATGGTGCCAATATGTAGCCATAGTTATAAGTCTGTTCCACCAGAATAACACCCAGAATTCCAAATTACCAAGTAACATCCATCTACCTAAGCTCAATGAATGGGGATTAGTGCTACCTCATATCAACATTGGAGACAAAGGAACACAGCACCCATGAGCCCAATGTCCAGGTGTAGGAATATCGGTCCATGGACTAGTTCTGTGACATCATGGGATTTAAAATTCCTACCTCAAATGTGATACAGAACTATTTGTTGCAATTACTATGCCTGTAAACCCAACACAAACCAAAAGGCATGAGAAAAGCTAGCACACATACGACCTACATGGTACACAACCCTTATGATGCAAACCATGACATATATTGCACACAGCCCTCTGGCCGTAATCCCCTGACCCATCATGAAAATACCCATTGTGCACATAGATAGCAGATACAGGCACTGTTTATTCGTATATATGACACACACCCCTAAAGCCTCAGCACTCAGAAGATCTCTACTGAACCCTTACGCTGGAAATGGCTTTCTCAAGGGTATAATGGCAGACCACATATCTCAGCACTGGTAGTATCAGCAACTGATCACAACACTGCAACAGACGCCCAACATAGTGTATCCCCTCTGCTCCCTTAGGGGACAGTTTGCCTGGCATTTCACCAGTGGCATTCCCCCTCCTCAAAGGAGGTCCCTGGCTGACAGTGTAACAGTGGATTACCAGACCCAGTAAAACACACTACAAAACTTTACAACACTCCTTTAATACTCATTCACCTTTCAGAGACTAAAACCAGACCACCACTATAGCCGATCAAACATTTCACTATACGTCAATGTCAGCAGCAGGTCACTCCACATAGGCGCCCACATTCACTGCCATGAATGCTAGTATGCTCATCAGTAACAGTTGATATCCACCAAAGCATCCAGAGCATAGTGTCCTAAAACCTACTGGCCCACCAAGCACAGCCAGTATTGCTGCCACAGCCATCCCAAGCCAATGTCAGTCCTTCCATACCCATGCTCTGCATATCAGAGACCCACTGCTCTTCTCAGAACCAATGCATAACCCCTGGATTACAAACAAACAGTACCTAACACATTAGCAGATGAACATTTAAGTATCAGATGTAGACCATCCTCCCCCCTCCATAAAAAAAAAAAAAACATGGATTCCAGTCAACATGAGCAGGTTGTCCACCTGGCCTCAGCCCCATCATCACTAAAATGATGAATTTATCCTTTACAACCGGCTCCTTCCCACCAGCTCTCAAGAGAACATCCATAAGACCCCTCTTGAAAAACCATAAACTCGACCCACAAAAGGTTGAATCTTATAGACCCATAGCTAGCATACCCCTACTAGCGAAAATAATTGAAAAGGAAGCTCAAAGACAGTTACAGGACCACATTGACACCGTCTCCCCTCTGGCCCACTGCCAACATGGCTTCAGAGAGTTCCACGGTGTTGAAACCCTCCTTACCACTCTCTGCAACAACATCATCACAGGCATTGATAACATCCGCCAAGGCTTTGCTCTCATCTTCTTAGACATTGCTGCGGCTTTTGACTCTGTACATCACGATCTGTTAATAGCGCGACTAAAAGAAAAAGGCATCAATAACACTGCCCTAGAGTGGTGCAAGTCATACCTCGATCAGAGATGGCAGTACGTTACCTCAGGGACCGCAACATCTACACCTTACCACCAAAAGCAAGGCGTACCGCAAGGATCATCCCTATCCTCACTCTTTTTCAATATATACATACAACCGGTTTGCAATATCATCAAGTCCTTCAAGGTTGAATGCTTGATATACGCAGATGACATCCTCCTATACATGCCTTTCTCCACAGTTCACATGGACCTTTCCCTGCTAGCTAAATGTTTTGATGCAGTATCCGAATGGCTGCAATCCCAGAACCTCCGAATTCAACATAAAAAGACCGAGGTTCTCTTCATCACCAGGGACCCACTTTTCTCCCCCCCATCCCATATAAAGGTGAAAGAAGCCGAGCTCCAATCAAAACCTTCCATTCGTTACCTTGGAGTCACTTTTGACCAACGCATGGATCTGAAACTACACATATCCAACGTAGTCAGGGCAATCTACCTCAAGATCCGGACTCTTCGACATCTTCGCCCCCTGCTTGATCTTGATGACTTCCGAACTATATTTCAAGCCTTAACCTTACCACACCTTGACTATGCCAATGCCATTCTTCAAGGCCTCCCACACTCCACATTAAACCCTCTGCAACTCGCCATGAACACCGCTGCTAGAGTCCTCTACGGAGCATCAAGAAGGGACCATGTAACACCCATCCTAGAGCAACTCCACTGGCTCCCCATACATGGCAGAATATTGTTCAAAACATTATTACTAACCTTTAAGGCCACTAAAAGCATCACCTCCTCCTCTCTAATAGACCTCATTCAGGCCGCTCCACCCAACAGATCCAGGAGAACGATATCAACAAATATTCTAATCATCCCTAAAGCAGCGACAAAATGCCTATCAGTGACATCCAACAGGGCTTTCAGATTCTATGCCCCTAAATGCTGGAATGCTCTACCCCCAGAAATTCGTGCTATCACTGATCTATCCCTTTTTAGAAAGGCACTCAAATCCCACCTCTTCCCCCATTATTACTTAACCAACTAGCCAATCTTGATCACTACCCAAACTAAGAACAAATCCTGTCATGTATACTTGTAAATACTTTTGTAAATAGTTGCAGTAATGACTTCCCATGTTTTATCCAAGTTCTCTGACCTTGTTCTCTGTAAAACCAAACAGTTTGTTCATTATGGTATGTTGTTATATTGTAAACCGCGCTGATGCTGAATAGAGCGGTATATAAGAGCCTGTAATAAATAAATAAAATAAATAAAAAATGTATTCAAAAATGCTAGTTTTGTTCAAACCTATCTAGTAGTTGATCCCTAACAGCCAATCAGTGATCTACCATTGCAACATACATATATTGCAGATCGGCCAACACATGGCCTTGTTCCATACAACATGAAACTAATTGCAACATTCTGCATTCTCCCTCTGGCACACTCTTATGTTCACCCATAGGTATCCTGAATAAACATGTCCCTTTATTCACATACACCAATGTCCATAGACAGCAAAATAAAACTACAACATATGTTGATGTAGCTACACTTCCCCTCCTACCACCATGAGATGTGCCCCAAAATGCACCATCATACATCATATGTAGCTACCTGTGGCCTCTTGCAAATGCTGATGGTGCCAACATGTAGCCATAGTTATAAGTCTGTTTCCACCAGAATAACACCCAGAATTCTGAATTACCAAGTAACATCAATCTACCTAAGCTCAACGAATGGGGATCAGTGCTACCTCACATCAACATTGGAGACAAAGGAACACAGCACCCATGAGCTCAATGTCCAGGTGTAGGAATATCGGTCCATAGACTAGTTCTGTGACATCATGGAATCTAAAATACCTACCTCAGACATGATACAGAACTATTCATTGCAATTACTTTGCCCGTAAACCCAACACAAATCAAAAGGCATGAGAAAGGCTAGCACACATACAACCTACATGGCACACAGGTGACAGGTCCACTCATGGTGGGTCAGTTGCATGTGCATTCAACAACCCCCCCTCTCCCACAAATGGGTCAGTGCCTGTACCCTATCATACCATGTGCCACAACATGGCAGATAAGGCGTGTCACCAACCTGTGAGGTTGCATGTGTTGTCTTGGTGTATTCATGCATTTCATGTATCATGTCCCACAGCATGTTCCTGCCCTGTTGTCTGTCCACAGATGGGTCAGCAGCTGTTGTGGCCACAGATAACCCCAGTTCAGTACCTGGTCTGCTCTCCCTGGGTGGTTGAACTGCTGTAATGAGTGTGCCTGCCACATCCTCACCACCACTGCTACTGGGCATCAGCTGGAGGCACATATTATTGCCATGCTCCTCCCCTACCTCCTCAGACTCTGACATCCATCTGGGCACATTACCCTTGTGTGGGCAGGCAGTAGTGCCTCTTACTCACTCCCTGGACCCCCTTCTGGACTGTAGCTTTGTCCCTGCTCCATCATGGTGCCGTCATCCACAGCTGCCACCTTCACCATTATTTGTGGGTCACCTGGGGAGAGACAACAAACAGACATTATGGTTCACATCCTGGTTAAGGCCCTTTCCAGACAGTGTGACATTGTACAGTGTATTGCTAATGTGTTCACCTCCTTGGTATATTGGCTGTTATGTCACCACACATACACAATGGCATGAAGATGAGGGTTCATTTTGCTGTTTGGTATTGGCCCCAACAATATTGTACAATTGGGTGGGTAGATGACAATAATGCATTGTAGATAAACAGGTCACATGTCAGTAATCAATGTGTGTCTGTGTGTGTGCATATGTTTCCATTCCTAGTGTCTGGAAAACTCTACATAGGATTTTGTCCCACATATTGTCCAAAGACATTACCTAATGAGCTGGGTAGTGTCCATCTGTGTGCAATTTGTTTCACCTGAACTGTGAACATGATACCTTTGTGAATATGCATGTTCCATGAGGCCCATGACTCTGCAACATCACTAAGTAGACAAGGGACAGGTCAGACACAGATGTGGGGATGTAGAGATCAGGGTGGTGCAGTAACAGGTATCCCATATGGAAATAACACCATGGAGCATCCTCAAAGATATCATGACAACATGGAGAGAATGTAGCACCCCTACTAACTTGACAGGAGAGGCTACCCACCCATACTCACAGACCGGCCAATTGGGTCAATGTCCAGATATGCTAGAAGGATACCATGGATTGCACTGAGGGAGCTGCACAGGTCCACAGCAATGATGAGGGTGTGTTTCCATGGGACCACTGTAAGCCATATACTCCACAGAGTGAGACCACATAGGACAGTGGGCCTGTGAGACCCATTGCTCATACACAGACATAGGACAACATGTTTTCTGTTTCCCATTGGGCATATGCCGGACCCCCCCCCCCCCAACCCATGGCTGAGGGTTATGTCGGCAGATGAGACAGCACCATTAACCATTTGCTCATCATAGGATGCACCACGTGTTGACCAGTGTATCAGTTACCATCACCTCGGGGCACCCATCCCCACAGTGAAACATGATGATGGCATCAGCATGCTATGAGAATGGTTTAAATTGTCAGGGACAGGGAAGGTGAGCAGGTGTAATGGACAGGTGGGTACCATCAGAGACACTGCATTAATCATGGAAGACCTATGACAGTCTGAATAGGACTGGAGACAGGGACAAAGGCTCACCACCCAGCAGGTCATTGACCCAGCATACACTGCCAAAGCCTCCCTAACATGACACATATGAATGCCGTGGAGTCATGTTGGCAGAGGGCACAACCTGGGCCTATTGGTATCTGTGGCATCATTGCAGGTGTGCTGTATACCAATGCATACCGGAAAATGGATTGATTATGAACAATGTGGCCCAGATGAATGGGGTCACATCCCAGTGCTTAGATGTGTATGGAAAATAGTGCCAATCTTCAGGACAGTTGCAGCCATAATTGCAGCAAACGGTAGCTCCACAGCATAGTGACATCGGGGAGCACAGGAATCTGGCTACAGTCCTGCCATCATGTATCATCTGGCCTACTTATTTCCCCTATCTCAGTGAGGGATGTCATGCTCTATAACACATGTTGGTATGTTGTGTACAGCACATGGTGTCAGTCCCCACAGCCCATGCTGATTCCAGGTTGCAATGTGCAATGATATGACTAAAACACAAGGGATGGAAACCTTTGCAATGCACTGTACAGATATGCTGTCAATGTGCATGACACTGGTGCAGCATCTGATAGTCCAGGGTCACATGCAGCAAGCCAACAGAGCAGTCCTCAGTGGTGCATACAGGGACACAATGGAGTGGAGGAGTAGCCTAATGGTTATAGCACTGGCCTAGGAACCCAGAAACCAGGGTTCAAGTCCCACTAGCACTCCTTGTGGCCTTGGGCAAGTCGCTTAACCCTCCATTGCCTCAGAAAATCAAAGTTATCAATATTCCTGTTTAATGTACATTACCAAGTTTAAGTTACAATGTAAACCACTTTGATTGAAATGATAAAGCAGTATATAAGACCTGTTAAATAAATAAAATAAATGTTGTTGTTGTCTGGGGCACAGGTGTGTGGTGATAGGGATGTGGGGGATGGGGCAAGGGGACAGTTTGTGACTGCTTGGTGCCATCTTGCTGTGGTGTGGGAGAGGATATAATGGCACTGGCTATATTGTCAGATGTATGTGACTGTTTGTGTGGGGGCTTGTGTCTGCAGTGCGACATCATCCAGGTTGGTGAGGGGACAGTTGCAGTTGCCAGAGTGCTACAGTTCGTATGTGACTTGAATGGTAATGTTGGGCACTGTGGGGACCTTGGCCATGTGACACTGTTGTGGCCAGCATATATGGCATTGGCCATGTGACACTGTTGTGGCCAGCATATCTGGCATTGGCCATGTGAAGATGACAGGCAGTGGCATAGGTTCCTGGGGGTTTGAGGGGTGGGGTGTGTGATATCATGGCATGGGCACAGCAGTGGCTTGACTGCATGGTAACTGTTGGGGCACCTGTGTGGTGTGTCAATGGGTCCAGGAGATATGTCAGGGTGGTCAGGTGATGTTTGTGTGCTGATGCATCCTCACACTCCTACTGCTACACTGACACAACACATAACCTGTCACTATCACTACCAGACACACAGTGGCATGATCAGACCCCACACACCTCTGTTCGGCATCCACATCCATGCAATCCATTATAACTGGCAGATGTACATACTAAGGTCCACAGCTGTGGCATCCACGTGGTACACAGTCAGATGTGCCATCCAACAACATGTCCTATGACAACTAACTATAGGGTCCACCGTGTCACAGTGATGTATTTTGAGCTATGGAACCACAGACACACTGGCAGCACCGGTCCTTTTCTGACTAGACACATGCCAAGCCCAGGCCTAGCCCTGGACGCATCACCATCAACATCACTTCAGGACACATATGGTCATTGCATCTGTGCCAGTAACAAGCCCCTCTACATGCCATACATTGTGTAAAGAACCAAAATTCTGTAGGATACACCCATCTTGACAATGTGACCATATTATCAACAAGGCACCCATGTCACCAGAGACATTGCATGATGGCAGCCTGCCACTACTCTCACAGGACCCTGTGCCCACACACAGTTCATCATAGCTGTCATGGGCAGAGTTGTCACAGCAGCACACCTCAACAAGTAGCGTGCACTACCTGTTGAGGATGTTTCTGGACCAGAGGGATGTTTATGGACCAGAGGGACAACCAGCTGCTACACATCACCATGATGACAGAGACCCCCCAACAAATGTGAAATGTCACAGAACCTATTCCACTGTCTCATGGATAATGGTGAGTGTGCAGGAGCCAATAGTATGTTTGGTGCAAACTCTGGCCCACCACTATCCTCCAGGGCATCACAGACCTTATCATGTACATATTACAGTCAGCACAGACCATTGCTGCATGCACTATCATGTTGCCAGTCAGGACATGACCCATGACATCCATCGTCTCACGAGCACACTTGATACCAGTCACCCAATGTCAATGTTACGGAACAACCAGGTGCCACCTGTGTCACAGTCACCTACATGCAACATATCACACTGTTGTGCACCAGACAGTGGTAAACCCAAGGCTACAGGACACTGGTTCACAGAACTCCCTGGCATTCATCAGAGTACTAGGGAGGATGGTCCTGCAATCTGTTTATGGGACATATCACTTCTCTCAAACAGATGTTTGTTCTACTCTACCAGCTGCACTATGTGACATGGGTGGCATATCCGCAGTTTCCATGCTGCCCATGCCCCCATGCATTACTGGCTCTTAATACAACCGATGTGCATGCCAGATGCCATACCCCTCATGTCGCCTGCTGTAACAGTGTCCATATATAGTACCCCTCCTCTCAGAGGTGACATACATCTGTCGGCTGCCACACAATGTGACATACCTCATGTGCATCATAGCACCACACAGTTCAGGACAATATGCACAGCTGAATATACATGCTTCTACCAGAGCAGCCTGGCCAGCACAGACCGATGACCATAATGTTTTGTTATGTGACACTTCTCCCCATACGTTTTGCTTGCTTTTCCTGTCAGCTGGTCCCAGACAGTACGGATTCAGTGGCCATCCCCACAACTCTCCCAAGCACCATATATGCAATAGTCAAAAAGGCAATAGGGTCACATGCATACATACATACATAAATACATGCAAGATATGTCAGTTGATAGCACAGGACAGGTGATATGGGAAGGGAATGGTGTTGCAGTGCTTTGATAGTCCCATGTGACTGGTGTCTGGCATGCAGGCAGTGTGCACATGGGATGGGCCCAGGGGACAGCTGTCCTTGACAGTGCTGTGCATTGCAGGGAGGGTGGGGCAGTGGGTGGCCATTGGTCTCAGTGATGCCTGACATTTGTTGTATGAGCATTGTGTGAGTGTGTAGTTATATGCAACCTTGTGGGCCATGTGCAGGCCCACGTGCACACTATGGCGGGTAGTGGGAGATGTCTGTGAGGAGAACCCTCAGGGGTGTGGGACCAGGAATTGTTGCATTGTGCGGTTAGTATGGTTTATGCACACCAACCATGACCAATGTATCCACTGCCTGCTTATACTAATTGTACACCACTGTGATGCCCTTTGGCCTGGGTATTATATCGTGTTGCTGCGTAAACATGGACAAAGGCATATTCATGAATTAAACAAGAGTGGTCCAAACCTGGATGCGTGTCAGCACATACCTGCATGTGAGTGGGCCATGTCCAACTCTGGGTGTAGTCCATGCACATACATGGGCCTTAATTGCTGTGTCAGTTGTTATTCCAGGGTTGAGAGGGTTGACCTATTGGATCTGCCACCACCAGTGGCCAAGGCATTTTGGTGCTCCACTGTGAGGTGTGTCCTGACCGAGCACTTTATGTCATTGAAGCAATAGTGTAGGCCCTCACAGTCCCATGGTGATCCACCAACCTCAATGACAGCCTGCCCTATCTGCTCCCAGAGGGCATTTTGTGTGCTGACAGTGGTCTTGGAGCTCAGCCTTCCATACAGCTCTTCATAGTACTCAAGCACCTGCATGAGGAACACATCATTCTCTTCTTGTGTGAACCTCATTACCCTCTTCCTTGACTCCTCTGGCACACACTTCTTGTGTTTATGTTCCCCTGGCTTGGCAGGCGTTTCGTGTGGCTGTACATCGCCAGACGGGTCTGCTTGTTCTACTGCCTGATCTGTGTCTCCAGCCATCCCTAATTGGGCCTGCCACTGTGGCACCTGTTACAGGCCCCCTCCTTGGATGATTTGTCCTGCAGGGGCCTGCAGCTCCACAATATTTTTCCCCTCCGCAGACACTTTGTGCATGGTGTCCATGATTTGACGTCTTTACACCACTGTCAGATGAAACTGAGATTTGCAAGCACCACTTAGGAGCAGTGTCAATGACAGTAGTGTGTGATGGTGCTTTATACATGCCGATGGCATAACACAAGTGCACTTCACCAAATTAGGGCCTTCCGTGCCTTCTGCATGCACAGGATGCCTTACATAGTAACATAGTAACATAGTAAATGACGGCAGATAAAGGCAAGTATGGTCCATCTAGTCCAGGGGTCACCAACCTGCGGCCCACGAGGTCCCTTCGTGCGGCCCACGAGGCTCTACCCCGGTTAACATTACGTGCGGCCCGCCAAGGATTCCCGCCATTGTATCTGCGGCCCGCGGCATGCTCGGCGGGTTCAACGGCATGTGACCGGTTTCCCAAGAGCAGCGCAGTGTCATCTGTGAAGCCGGACTTTAAGCGTTTGTCTGCTAGCATGAATCATCAGCCATCTCATTAAATTCAATAAAGGTGATCAGCCATTGTTTTCAAAATTTTGCGTTTGTTGTTTTTTTTCACGGGGGCGGGGAGAAGGGGGGTGCGGCCCGCGAGGCTCCCGGTAGTCGGCTGTGCGGCCCGCGGCCCTCTGGAGGTTGGTGACCCCAGATCTAGTCTGCCCAGTAAGATAGCTGGAGTAAGATGGCAGGAGTAGGTGCCATTCTGTGCAGGCCATCCCTCCCCATGTCTTTGTTTAGGGGTGAACCTACCGCTCCATGCAAGACACCCCTATTTGTTGAGAAGCTATATGGTTCAGTTTATTTTGATTTTATTCTGTTGCTATAAATGGATCCATTGTGTCTGTCCCATGCCATTTTGAATTCTATCACTGTATTTGCCCCCACCACCTCTGTCGGGAGGGCATTCCAAGCATCCACCACCCTCTCAGTGAAAAAGTATTTCCTGATATTGCCTTTCAATTTTCCACCTTGCAGCTTCATGTTATGCCCTCTCGTTTTACAGCTTCCCCGTCTTTGGAAGAGGTTTGTTTGTTCATTATTTCTCCTTAAGTATTTAAAGATCTGAATCATATCTCCCCTATCCCTCCTCTCCTCCAAAGTGTACATATTTAGGTCTTCAAGTCTCTTCTCATAAGGCTTCTGACGCAGGCTCCAAATCATTTTGGTTGCCTTCCTCTGAACAGTTTCCAGTCTTTTTACATCCTTTGCAAGATACGGTCTCCAAAACTGAACACAGTATTCCAAGTAAGGCGTCACCAGTGACTTATACAGTGGTATTAGAACCTCTTTCTTTCTGCTGGTAATTCCTCTTCGTATGCAGCCCAACATCCTCCTGTCTTTTGCCATCACCTTGTCGCACTGCTTTGCCACCTTGAGATCTACAGAAATAATCACACCAAGGTCTTTCTCCTCATGCGTGCACACCAACCTCTCGCCCCCTATTGTGTACATTTCTCTTAGGTTTCTGCTACCCAAGTGCATGACTCTGCACATCTTTGCATTAAATCTTAATTTCCAAGCATTTGACCATTCTTCCAGCTTTTGTAGATCTTTTCTCATGTTAAGGACTCCCTCGGGGGAGTCCACTCTGTTGCAAATTTTCGTGTCATCTGCAAAAAGACAGACCTTTCCATTCAGTCTTTCAGCAATATCACTCACAAATACATTGAACAGTGCTGGGCACAGGACTGAACCCTGGGGCACCCCGCTAATCACCTTCCTTTCCTCCGAGTGAGCTCCATTTACCATCACCTTCTGTCGTCTCAGTCAACCAATTTCTGATCCAGTTTACCACCTTGGGACCCATCCCCAAACTACTAAGTTTATTGATAAGTCTCCTATGAGGAACAGTATCAAAGGGCTTTGCTGAAATCCAGGTAGATGACATCCATCACATGCCCCTGATCTAGTTCTTTGGTCACCCATTCAGAGAACTCAATCAGATTTGTTTGGCAAGACCGTCATTCAGTAAAACCATGTTGCCTCGGATCTTGCAACCTGTTGGTTTTGAGAAATTTCACTATTTGCTCCTTCAGAAGTGCCTCCATTACCTTTCCCGCCACCGAGGTAAGGCTTACGGGCCTGTAGTTTGATACTTCTTCCCTGTCACCACTTTTGTGTAGAGGTACAACTTCAGCCATTCTCCAGTCCTGAGGAACATAAAGAGTAGAGGTAAAGCCCAGTGGTAACAGCAGCTACCAAGTACATAGCAGATCAAGGGTTCAGTTCCCACTGACACTCCCCTTGACCCTGGGCATGTCAGAATGGCAGGTACGCAAACACCTCAGTATCCTGGGATGTATCCCATCCGGTCCCTTGGCCTTGTCCACTTTCATTTTCGCAAGTTGTTCTAATACATCATCTTCTGTGAATGGTGTGGTATCTACCTCATTCGAATCTTTAAATTTGGGAGTCACAGTTGGTCCTTCTCCAGGATTTTCTTTAGTAAAAACCGAGCAAAAGTATTTTTTTAGCAATTCCGCTTTTTCAATGTCCCTTTCCACGAGTCAATTCCCAACACTTCTGAGTCCTGTGATTCCACCTCTGATCTTCTTCCTTTCCCAAATATACCTGAAGAAAGTTTTGTCGCCACACTTCACATCTTTAGCCATCTTTTCCTCTGCCTTTGATTTTGCTATCCTTATTTCTCTTTTTGTCTCTTTGAGTTTGATCCTGTATTCATTTCTGTGTTCCTCTGTTTGCGAGCTTTTGTATTTTGTGAAAGCTGTGTTTTTTGCCTTTATTTGAGCAGCCACATCTTTGGAAAACCAAATAGGTTTCCTTCTCCTTTTGTTTTTATTTACTTTTCTTACATATTTATCCGTTACCCCTTTTATTGCCACCTTTAGTTTAGCCCATTGCAATTCCACTTCCCTTATCTCCATCCACCCTGTCAACTCCTCCTTTAGGTACATGGCCATTTTATTGAAGTCAGTGTTTTTGAAGTTTAGGACTTTGAGCTTGCTATATTTGGACTGCACCTTAGTTTTTATCTCAAACTACACCATGTGATGATCGCTGCTGCTCACAGGTGCACCCACCCAGACATTTGACATGCTATCACTGTTGGTGAGGACTAAATCCAGCGTTGAGCTTTCCCTTGTTGGTTCTATCACCATTTGTCTATGTAACGCATCTTGCAGAGCATCCACAATTTTTATGCTTAGAACATAAGAACATAAGATATGCCATACTGGGTCAGACCAAGGTCCATCAAGCCCAGTATTCTGTTTCCAGCAGTGGCCAATCTAGGTCATATGTACCTAGCAGTTTCCCCAAGAGACACAAGTTCCACAATGCTTGTACTGGGTCAAGCATTGATATCTTCGGTCGCTTCTTAATAATGGTTTATGGACCTTTCCTCCAGGAACTTGTCCAAACCTTTTTTAAACCCAGCTACACTAACAGCCTTTACTACATCCTCCGGTAACAAATTCCACAGTTTGATTACACATTGAGTGAAAAAATATTTTCTTTTATTAGTCTTAAATAGTTTACCCTGTAGCTTCACTGCATGTCCCCTAGTCTTTCTATATTCTGATAAGGTAAACAATCGATCTACGTTTACCCGTTCCACTCCGTTCATTAATTTATAGACTTCTATCATATCTCCCCTCAGCCGTCTCTTTTCCAGGTTAAAGAGCCCTAACCTTTTTAGCCTTTCTTCATAGGAGTATCCTTCCATCCCCTTTACCATTTTGGTGGCTCTTCTCTGTACCTTTTCTAAAATCGGTATATCCTTTTTAAGATACGGCGACCAGAATTGCACACAATATTCAAGGTGCGGTCTCACCATGGAACGATATAGAGGCATTATAATATCTTTTGTTTTATTTTCCATTCCTTTCCTTATCATACCTAGCATTCTATTTGCTCTCTTGGCCGCCGCTGCACACTGGGCCGAGGGGTTTAACATGGTATCCACAATGACGCCTAAATCTTTTTCCTGGGTGGTGGTTCCTAATGTGGAACCTTGCATCGTGTAACCATAGTTTGGGTTGTTCTTCCTTAGGTGCATAACCTTGCACTTGTCCACATTACATTTCATCTGCCATTTTGATGCCCAGTCTTCCAATTTATCAAGATCCTCTTGCAATTTTTCACAATCCTCTTGGGTTTTAACAACTTTAAATAGTTTTGTGTCATCTGCAAATTTGATAACCTCACTCGTTATTCCACTTTCCAGGTCATTTATGAATATGTCAAAAAGCAGCGGACCCAGCACAGATCCTTGGGGTACACCACTATTCACCTTTCTCCATTGGGAAAATTGGCCATTTAGCCCTACCCTCTGCTTTCTATCTTTTAACCAGTTCCTGATCCACAATAGTACACTTCCTCCTATCCCATGACTCTTTAGTTTCGCAAAAGGTCTCTGATGAGGGACCTTGTCAAAGGCTTTCTGAAAGTCCAGATACACAATATCAACCGACTCACCTTTGTCCACCTGTTTATTCACTCCTTCAAAAAAACATAACAGATTAGTAAGACAAGATCTTCCTTGTCTAAAGCCATGTTGGCTGTCTCCCATTAGGTTGTGACTATCTACATGCTGAGTAATTTTATTCTTTATAATGCTTTCTACCATTTTTCCCGGTACTGACGTAAGGCTCACCGGTCTGTAGTTTCCCGGATCACCCCTGGAACCCTTTTTAAAAATTGGTGTTACATTGGCGATCCTCCAATCTTCAGGTATTAGAGATGATTTTAATGATAGTTCACAGATTACTGATAGCAGTTCTGCAATCTCATATTTCAGTTCTTTCAACACCCTTGGATGTATACCATCCGGCCCAGGTGATTTGCTACTCTTCAGTTTATCTAATAGTTGTAAGACATCTTCACGATGTATCGATATTTCCTTCAATTCTTCCGCACCTTTAAATATCACTTCAGTCATGGGTAACATCCCTACATCTTCCTCAGTAAAGACCGAAGCAAAGAATTCATTCAGTCTCTCCGCTATCGCCTTGTCGCCTCTTAGTGCTCCTTTAACCCCTTTATCATCTAATGGACCAACTGACTCTCTCACAGGTTTTTTGCTACAAATGTTCTTGAAAAGGTCTTTATTTCGCGTTTTTGCTTCCGCAGCAAGCTTCTTCTCAAATTCTCTCTTTGCCTGCCTTATCAATGCCTTGAATTTGACTTGCCAGTGCTTGTGCTGTTTCCAGGTTTCGTCGTTTGGCTCTTTTTTCCATTTCCTGAACGATGCTTTTTTGGCAACAACAGCCTTTCTGACCTCACCTTTAAACCATGCTGGCAGTTTTTTGGACTTCCTTCCACTTTTCTTAAAGCGTGGAATACAGCTGGTCTGGGCTTCCAAGATAGTATTTTTCAACAACACCCTGGCTTGGTGTACGTCTTTAACCTTCGCAACTGCTCCTTTTAGTTTTTTCTTAACTGTTTTCCTCATTTTATCATAGTCTCCCTTTCGAAAGTTAAAAGGTAGTACTGTGGATTTCCTTACTATCCCTCCTCCACTAATTAAATCAAAGGCGATCATGCTATGATCACTATTTCCAAGTGGCCCCAACACCCTTATCTCTTGCACTAGATCTGGTGTTCCACTAAGGACTAGGTCTAATATGGCTTCCCCTCTGGTCAGTTCTTGAACCAGCTGCTCCAAGAAGCAGTCATTTATTTCATCTAGGAACTTTATCTCCCTAGCATGTCCTGACGTGACACTGACCCAGTCGATACCGGGGTAATTGAAATCACCCATTATTATTACTGTGCTGTAACTTTTGTTAGCTTCCTAGATTTCTTTGAGCATTTCATCATCCATTTGGTCATTCTGGCCAGGTGCTCGATAGTACACCCCCACTGCCATCGCCTTCCCCCTTTTATATGGAATTTCAATCCATATAGATTCTACAGCAGATTTTGTTTCCTACAAAACTTTAATCCTTTCTGACTCAATGCCCTCTCTAACATAGAGGGCAACTCCTCCACCTATTTGATCAGCTCTTTCATTACGATATAGTTTGTACCCAGGTATCACAGTGTCCCACTGGTTGTCCTCCTTCCACCATGTCTCTGATATTCCAATCTTATCTAACCTTTCATTTAGTGCTATATATTCTAACTCTCCCATCTTATTCTTTAGACTTCTAGCATTTGCATACAAGCATTTTAGAGAATGTATTTTATTCATGTTAATTTGGCTATTGTTAGACATGGGTAAATTGGGATCTTTAAGCTCTGTCTGCTCCATACTTGAGGGCATTTGGGCTACTTTACTCTTTTGTGGAACCTCTCTGCTTTTGGTAGTATCCTTCAAGGATACATTCTTCCGAACCTTCCGCTCTTGGGTGACTGTCGGCTTTCCCCTAATATCTAGTTTAAAAGCTGCTCTATCTCCTTTTTAAAGGTTAATGCCAGCAGCCTGGTTCCATCCTGGTTAAGGTGAAGCCCATCCCTTTGGAAGAGCCCCTCCTTTCCCCAGAATGTTCCCCAGTTCCTAACAAATCCAAAACCCTCATCTCTGCACCATTGTCTCATCCACGCATTGAAACTCCGGAGCTCTGCCTGCCTTTTGGGTCCTGCTCGTGGAACAGGAAGCATTTCGGAGAATGCTACCCTGGAAGTTCTGGATTTCAACTTCCTACCTAAAAGCCTAAATTTTGCCTCCAGAACCTCCCTACCACATTTTCCTATGTCATTGGTACCGACATGTACCAAGACAGCAGACTCCTCCCCAGCACTATCTAAGACCTTATCTAGATGGCGCGTGAGGTCTGCTACCTTCGCACCAGGCAAGCATGTTACCAGGCGATCCTCACGTCCACCAGCCACCCAGCTATCTACATGCCTAATGATCGAATCACCAACTATAACGGCTGTCCTAACCCTTCCCTCATGGGCACATGGCCCTGGAGAAACTTCCTCGGTGCGAGAGGGTTTTACATCACCTGGAGGACAGGTCCTAGTTACAGGATCACTTCCTGCCACACCAGGGTGATGCTCTCCTGTCACGTGACCTCTCTCCTCCATGGCAACAGGGATGCTGCCAGACTGGAGGTGGGACTTCAGGACTATATCCCTGTAGGTCTCGTCTATGTACCTCTCTGTCTGTCTTATGTTTTCCAAGTCTGCTACTTTAGCCTCTAGAGAACGGACTTGTTCCCTGAGAGAAAAGAGCTCCTTGCACCTAGTGCACACATAAGACCTCTCACCAACTGGGAGAAAATCATACATGTGACACTCAATGCAAAAGACTGGAAAGCCCCCATCCCGCTGCTGGACTGCGGTCTGCATCTTAGTTTTAAGTTTGTGTCTAGATCTTTAAGTTCTTACTTACTAGGGGTTGCTATGGGTATTTATACCAATAAAACTGTACCTAATACGTTTAATATACCTTGTTCACCTGAAGCTTAATTAATCTCAGATCCTTAGTGTATGACTGATTTGGGTAATGAGCTTCACCTGAAAGCACCTCCTGTCTTTTAAGATGTGTAAGTACCTATAAAGCTATGATTATCCCAGGGGAGGGTGGGTGTGGGGAGGGAGGGAGGGAAACAACACTTATTAAAAGAGGGCTGCTACACAGTACCCTGTCTTGTGCTGCTGAGGTAAGCTAAATTCTGATTTGATTTAAATTATAGCTCTTAGCTGCTGCTAGGCTCTAACTTCTTATGAAATTTAAACTACAAGCTCTCTGCTGGGTACTAAATTTAACCAGAAAGCTCTCTTCTGTGTGTTAAATTTAAACTAAAAGTACTTTGCTGTTACTTGGCCCTGAGGGACTATTAAATTTAAACTACAAGCTCTCTGCTGGGTATGAAATGTAACCAGAAAGCTCTCCTCTGTGTGTTTTAAATTCAAACTTTAATTGCTGCTACTAGGCCCTAACTGATCCAACAAAAAAAACAGTGGGTTCACAGATTAAGTAGCTTTAATACAAAGAATTCTTTTTAGAAAATTACCAGAAGTATATACTCACATTTGCAGATTTCACTCCAGAAGTAACAGTCCCCCTTTCTAGTCCTTCAAGATTTGCAGAAGGAGTAATCCAATCCACATCGGGTAGATTAAAGTCACCCAATATGATCGCTTCCCCCTTTGTGGCTATTTTGACAATGTCTGTAATCAATTCGTTATCTAGCTCTTCGATTTGAGTTGGCGGTCTTACAATACAGCAGTATGGATGACAGTGCCATCTCCTCTTTCCAACACAACCCAGAGCACTTCTTCTTTTCCCCATGCCCCCTGCATTTCAGTAGCTTTAATGTTGCTTTTGACATACAAGGTTACTCCTCCTCCTCTTCCATTTTCTCTGTCTCTTCTGAATAGATTATAGCCAGCTATGGCTATATCCCAATCATGTGATTCATTAAACCATGTTTCTGTAATGGCCACAATGTCCAAGTCCATTTCCACCATTAGGGCTTCCAGGTCTGGAACTTTATTGGATAAGCTTTGAGCATTTGTGCTCATTGCTTTCCAGCATTTAACTGGCTTGTGTGTGTTTTGCATTGATTTTGTTCTGTCTACTTCTTCCCACTTGTTTTTGATGTTTGGTTTAAAAGTGTGTCTGCTTCTGATGTTGTTCTGCTTTTGCAGGGAGTGATGTCCAGAACTTGACCTTCCCCATCCGTCACACCCTTTTTCTAGTTTAAATGCGTATCCACATACTGTCTGAATTTTTCACTTAGGATTCTTCTCCCTGCGACAGAGAGATGTAGTTCATCAGCACAGTATAGTCTCTTGTTGGTCCATCTGTTTCCCCAGTTGCCTATAAATCTGAATCCTTCCTCTTTGCACCAGGTTTGGAGCCATGCGTTAAAGCTGTTTATGCGATTTAGCCTTTCTGTCCCCTTACCAAGAACAGGTAGAACTTCTGAGAATGCTACAGTGTTAACAATGGGCTTTAGTTTCTCCCCCAGAGTTTGAAAGTCCCTTTGACCTGTAGTGGCACTGTTTCTAGCCAGGTCATTTGTACCCAAGTGGATGATAACATCAGTTTTGAGTGCTCACTTTCAGCGCTAAGTACATCAACAATTTGGTTTGTATTCTTGCTAGATGAAGAGCCTGGGAGGCATTTGATTAACTTACCTCCTTTGAACTGTGTTTCCAAGTTGGTGCCTCTGATGATGGAATCACCAAGTAGTAGTAGTTTTCTGTTCCTTGAGTCTCTCTTCATAATTGGTGCTTTATCAGGAGATTGGGCATTGACTATCTTATTTAAGGGCCCTTGAGCTTCCCTGGCTTGGGCATCCTCATTAACCAAAGCAGAGAAGGCACTATGCAGTGATATCTCTTGATGTACAGGGTGCTTCTGCATTACCGGACGTAGTCTACCAGAGCCCACTATGATCCATTTGTTCCTGAGATCTTTGAGTCTCTGTGGGAGCAGCGGAGGACTATGTTTGGTTTGTATCCTAGAAGAGGTGTGTTTCATTGCAGCTACTTCTTCCCTTAATAAAGTCAATTCATTTTGTATGGCCGCCAACTTGAGGCATATAGGGCAAGCTCTTAGGTTCCAGATGATTCGTCTCAGAATGAAGGCACCACAATTATTGCACTGAATACAAGACGTGTGTGGTCGAATTAAGAGGATAGATGTCAATGTATATGACCGCTATATTAGCAATGCAGCCCGGGGGTGGGTGGGGCGATGGGTGGGGGGGGGGGAGGAACCTAAGTGTCCTTGGCCAGCAGGCCTTACTTGAACCCAGGGCACCTTTAGATTTCTGATTGGAGAGCTACCCAAGGAATGCAAGCAGACAGATTATTCCCAGAAGTGAATGTAAAACCAGCAGTTAACTTAGCTACACAACAGTAGTTAAATATTATATATCAGCTACACAACCAACAGGATAGGTAAGAAAATAGGTAAGAAATACCAAGCTGCAAGCTTATTAAAAGATACAAAGCTATAAGCTTATCTGTTTGTATGAGAAGCTGTGGAGCCCAGATTCAACCAGGTGTCTGCAGGATACAAAGCTATAAGCTTATCTGTTTGTATGAGAAGCTGTGGAGCCCAGATTCAACCAGGTGTCTGCAGGATACAAAGCTATAAGCTTATCTGTTTGTATGAGAAGCTGTGGAGCCCAGATTTAACCAGGTGTCTGCAGGATGTCCACTATTCAAGAGCTCCTTCCTGGCAGCAAGTTTGCAGACAATTTCAAACAATGGAAGTTGAATTAGCCAACTGAAATCTTAATGTTTCTCTGTCTTTTGTGAAAAGGTCCCTGCCTTGCACAAACGCAGGGTGCCTAGATTAAAGTCTGTACTCTGCGCATGCGCAGGGTGCCTAGGGTGATGTTCTGCGCCCTGCACAAGTGCAAGAAACAGAGCATCAACCTTAGGTGCCCTGCGCATACGCATAGCACCTTGCTCATGTGTGATGTGCAGATCATCTGCACATCAATTTAGTTACACAGTTCATGCATTGTGACTACGGCCCAAATGTTTTGTATTTGTGGTCATCAGTTCCCCAGCCCTTCCCTTTCCCCCACAGTACCTATTGAGGCACAGTGCTTTTGCTGATCCTGTTGTCCATGATAACTCACTTTGGCTTTGCTGTGAGTGCTGTCCTGTGGTTGCATGATGAGGGAGTACAGCGGTTGCTTGATGAGGGAGATGGTGTGCCAGGGAATGTGGCAATGGGATGGGTCCAGCCCTGCAGCAACACAGACCTGCAGCTGTGGAGGGGCCACAGGCCAGTTATGGGGAACCGTAGGTATGCAGAGGTCCACCCCAGATGGCTTCACCTCTACAGGCCCAGAGCCATGCTCCATGACATGTGTGAGGACCAGGTCTTCTCCCTCTATCGTCTGAGCACAGGAGCTATAAGAGAGCTCTATGAGGATCTTAGATCTGACCTTGAGCCTCTGACTGGCTGGTTTCATGCCATACCAGGATTGGTCAAGCTCCTGAGTGCCCTACATTTCTTTGCCTCTGGCCCAGACATCTATGTCTGCAGTTGGAGGTATGAGCCAGCCTATCTTCTCTGCCTGTCTCCAACAGGTATTGCATGCCATGATCAGCCAGGTAAGGAATTACATTGTTTTTCCTGACATTAGGCAACACTGGGGGGCCCTGAACCAACAATTTGAGCAAATTGCAGGAATACCACACATGATGGGAGCTATTAATTACACACATGTTGCCCTGGTCCCGCCCAGAGACAGGGAGGCAGTATACTGCAACCACAAGCACTACCATTCCCTGAATGTGCAGGTAATTTTTAATGCAAATATGCATAGTCTGAATGTGGTTCCCAGGTTTTCAGGGTCCACCTATAACTCCTGTATCCTGCATCACCACTTCTACCAGCTCCACCAGTTTGAGGTTGGACCACATGAGGCCTGTGTCCTGGTGATTTGTGATGCAAATATGCATAGTCTGAATGTGGTTTCCAGGGTCCACTCATGACTCCTATATCCTGCATCACCAGTTCCACCAGTTTGAGGGTGGACAGTATGAGGCCTGTGTCCTGCGGGGTGAGTAGTTTGATGCGTTCTACTATGTGCATAATGTTTATGAGGTTCGGGTAGCATGGCCACTGTCATGTACAGCACAGTACATCAATGTTATCTGCAATAAAGGCCAAAGGGGATGTATCATTTTGTTATAGCAGACATCAGGGAAGAATGGCAGGACACTGGACGTGAGAGGAAAGGACAAACAGATAGCAGACAATGGTGAGCTAGCAGAGGACATGATGAAACTGGATGATGGTGACTGGACCAGTTCACATGAACACTCACATGTCCAAGCCACACTGGATGCAGCATACTTGTTGGCTAAACATTGCTTACCTCCACTTTGTCTGGATTGGTATGTGTGCACCGTTCTCATCTTTGCAGTTTGTCTACTGCCTGTCTAACTTACTTAATATTGTTCGAATCACAGTGTTGTTCAACATAGTAGATGTTATTTTTGGATTAACCAGTTTAATAGTTGTCCTACAGTTTCTACATTCTGTTCCATTGTCATTTTCTTGCTGATGGACAGGGTTTAGAATGTTTTACACAGTTGACATTGCCTGCTAATGTAGTTTCTGTGACAGTGGCATATGTTGACTTTCGCCATTAGGTGATGTGGTGTTGTTTTCTGTGATATCCAGCTCCATTGTTCGGAGTGCTGTGTTTTGATAGGTAGGGTTTGGGTATCTATGCGTCATGCTAATGGTTTATTGATATGGTAGGGTTACAATGTGTTTGGAATGGGCATGGATTATAGTGGTACCATATGTGCATGGCAGTTGCGACGGAAGTATGGCATTGTAGGATGATGCTGATCTCTCTATCCCGTGCACTCTTGAAAGTCATGACCGGTAAATATTGGCACATGTTCCCATTATGCTTTCATGTTACACATGACCCCTTGTGCCCATGGGGTCCTACAATGTATCTCTGAACATGGTCACACACCACTCATTGGCCCACCCCTGGATGGTTGGGCCAAGCATCATATCTGCCAGAAAACTGTTTGGTCTGTGGTTTACTACATGGTACCTAGTGTGCTTTGTGGGTGACTTTCATGTGGGTGCATGCAGACATATGGATATGTGCACCACATGTTGGTCTGGTAATCATCTACGGTGTCATCTGGACCCATCACAATGGCCTGGCGGCACTTAGGGGCCTCATCCAGCCTTTGCAGCATACCTATTTTCCACCTAGGTGGCCACTGTCTTCCACCAATGTTTGAGATATCTTCCAAGAGTTGGTTGGGACAACATTCTTATCTCTCATAGTCATGATAACTGTGTGCTAGTGTCTGGTAATGTTTGTAGTGTGGCCCATGATTCTGCACATTACTCTGTGGGATGCCTGTACAAAGATGCGTTAGGGTGTGACATCCCACACATCACTGAGAATGTTGGTATGTTGATAACAATCCAGATGTGACCATCTAGACATGTTTACACATATGTATTACTGAGGATTAGATGCCAAGGCCTATTCTGTGCTGTATCTTACACCAGCTGTTATAAAGAATGTTTACACATTTCACATCTGTTGCATTTGTGGACCAACCTTTACCCTGGGAATGCTTGCACGTGTCATGTAGATATGTCTTTTATTTTCACATCAACATGCATCCTGTGCACATCACAGACAAACAGTACATTTGTCTTGGACAGGGCCATTGTCATCTGCTCACATGACTTGTTCTTAGATAATACATCTTTCTGGTAAAACAAGGTGCATGGTGGGTCTATAGTATAGATAATTTTTGCCCCTTTCTGAACCCATGTGCTATCCTTGACACAGACTCTGTCTTACTGTGACATACTTTATGTGCATGTGTCAACAACATGAGGCTTATCAGGTTCCGATTCCACCCAGCTGTCATTTGTTCTTGAGATTTCCTAACACATCACATGTGGCAACATATCTATAGCTTTCAGCTATGTTAGAAATAACTAACAGATATCTGCAGGTGTTAGGTCGAGCCATATTATGCATGCTGATGGAACATTTATTGATCTAGGATGACATACGTATCACACAAACATCATCAGGCACAATGTTGTGGTGCGGAATGGCAATGCTGCGGCATCACATAGGTTGTTTTCTGGGTAATTTAAATTGTACCTGCATTACCCTTGCAGTGATGTGCCAGTACTTGCCCCATGTATATCATTGACAAGAGATCACTGGGATGTCTCTCATTATACAGAGATCCTGTAGCCAGGGGACACATGCCATCATAAGCTGCTGTATGTTCACTGCAACATTGTGTCTACTAGATGTTCTAACATTATTTGTGTGTGTGATAGGGAAGGGCAGGGTGCTATAGCAATGGACAGACATGAACATCCTGACATTGTATCTGCAAATATGTTACTTGGTGAACTGCTATGTTTTCTTTCTGCAACTGATTCTGGGTATGGGTGTTGGGCCTGGTTGCTGACCTCCATGTGTTTCCCATAGTCACCTGCAGAGATAAGGTACAATGAGACCCATGCCTCCACCCACTCTATCATCGAGCACACCTTTGGCATCTTGAAGAGTTGCTTCCGATGTCTGGATAAGACTGGTAGGGCCTTACAATACTGACCCATGACTGTGGGAAAGACAATTTTGGCCTGCTGCACCCTGCACAACATTGCTCTCAGGCAAAATATCCTAGTTGACATTAATCCGGACAGGCTGTTACAGATCCCCCACAAGGTGCGCCACAACAACATGTTTCATCTCTTTCCACATATCCAGGAGTGATCCTCTGCATACAGGGTGTCACTGTGTCATTTGGGGATTTACAGTGTGCATATGTCTGTGCAGGAATATGTTCTGACACAGTGACATCACATGGTGCAAATTTTGGGATGAGTACTCGAGCATATTTTTCATGTTTAGCCAGTTCACAGACCATGTTGACCTGTTGTTCCATAATAAAGACTTGTTATTTTGATTTGGATACAGTCTACACAGTCACATGTGTGCTTCATTCTGTGTCTCTCAAGACAATGGGGTCTGTTTACTAAATCGCGGTAAATGTGAATAACGCGCGTTGTATGACGTTAACGAGCGCAAGTGCAGTATAACGCGCGTAAACACGCGCCAACGACTGGTAACGTCATACTACGCGCGTTGACCGCGTTTAACGATCGTAAACCCCCGCGGCGCGTTAAAACAGCGCAGAAGGTGGAGAGTGGGCGGAGAGAAGGGGTCAGTGGGCGGAGAGGGGGCGGGGAGAGGCTCCCCCTCACTAACGCGCTGTAATTCTGAGCTCAATTCCAACGCGAATGAAAACCTGCCGTTGAAGGCATCTTTAAAGGTAAGAGAAACCATTTCCGTCAGCAATGTACAGAGAAACCTGGGTAACACACAAAACGTGAGCAGTGTGATACATGTGCACAGAATGAAATGTCACAGAAGACAATAAAAATGACCAGAGGAAACCCCTTTAAAAGCATAAATCAGCAGTTAAACAGTGATAGCAATGGACAACAAGGAACAGAACTCCCTGGAAAGCACAAAATAAAAACCTAATGATATGTGGAAGGGTCACGCTTCGCAGACCCTCGAAAAGGGAAAGTCACTGTAATGGAGCTGACCTGGGAGTGTAGTGTAATGTCTCCCAATGATATCATTGTTGCCCAGCTCGGATATGGGTGTGTGTCCCTTCTGTGAGGTCCCCCTGAGGTGTATGTGCACCGTTGTCTGCATACAAGGGAAATGAGGCCACAGTAAACCTTTTGCAGAGCAGAGTCCCTGACCAGCCAGGCAGGTCATACTAACACCAGGGACAGCACCATCTCTGTGGCCCCAGTGTGGTGCAATGGACACAGCCAGTGCCTGTAAGACCAGAGGGTCACATGTTCAAATACCAGCTGGGACTGCCGCCAACCCAGTCACAATAGTCCTACCCACCACTAAAAAGTGAAAGTAAAGACACACCTTTAATGCAGAGAACAAAGGCATGGTCTATTTTTACACCACACCAAACACAGACACCAGAAACAGGCACAGCAACGAAAGCTGAGCCCCGCAAATGCAGCCCTAGAGGGCCCCACAGCATTCCTGTCCCATGCTGTCACATCAAAGATGCCTGTGCTGTATAGCTATGCCCCACCCCCATGGTAGGCAGATGTAGGTCAGGCATATGTATGAGGGATAGCATGAAAACACAGATAAAACGTGGAAGATAGCAGAAAGAAAACTGTAAACATAACAAGTCAGCAGGGCAACAGTGATAGCAATGGGCCACAATAAAAAACACACTCCCTGGAAAGCGAAACCAAAAAAAGAAAAGATACTTGGAAGGGATCACGCAACGGAGACCCTTGCAAAACACATCCCCTGTTATTGGAGCATTCGCGGGAGTGTCGTGTATTGTTGCCCAATGATATAATTGTTGGCCAGCTTGGTAATGGGGGATTGCCCCCTCATGCGAGGTTGTATGTGAGGTTACGTGCAAATTGCCTCCATACAAGCGATATGAGTCCACAGTAAAATGGTGCAGAGCAGGGTCTCTGACCTGTCAGGCCAGGTATCCCATCTCCAGGGATCGCATTGTCCCTGTGGCCTCAGTGTGGTGCAACAGACACAGCCAGTGCCTCTAAGACCAGAATGTCACAGGTTCAAATCCCAGCTGGGGCCATGCCAATCCTGCCCACATATTCTCCCCACAACTAAACTGTGATGGAATGGTCACACCCTTATTGCTGAGAACATACACATGGACAAAACGCCAATATTTTACCACACCAGATATAGGCGCATTACCCAGAGCATAGTCCCCCAAATGCAGTCCTGGAGGGCCCCACACCATTCAGTTACCATGCTGCCCCCAATAAAGATACCTGTGCTGCATAACTATGCCCCCCCCCCTTGTCTGCTGATGTAGCCCATGCATATTTATGAGGGACAGCATGAAAGCCTGATCAGTGCCTGGAATGACAGGACTGGAGTTGTGGAACCCTGCCGTAAAGCAGCAGCTAACAGTGACACCCACCCACCCACCCACCCACAGGCCCCATTGGCCAATGAAACCCGAAGAGGTAAGACAATTGGCCCTGCTGTCAACTCCCAATACTAGCAGGTGCATACCTTAGCAATGGCACCCTACACATGGGTATATGGTACACATGCACTAAAAGTTGCCAATGATAAAATGTAGAACTCATGTCCTATGTAAAGCACATTGTGCACATTGAGCTGCGCCACAACAAGCAGTCAGATGTCTGTGGTGTGTGCCGCAGGTCTGGCCCCTCACAGTGTCCAACACCCTTGGGAGTGATCCACCAGAGTATGTCGTACCACATCCATGCATGTACTGTGCCCATGACAGGTGTTGTGTGTATGGCTGCAGAACCCCCCTACAGTAGCACAATGCTGGCATAGGTGTGGGGGTGGCTGTCTGTCCAGCCAGTGTGTGGTGGCTGCAAACACTGTCAACAGGCCACACTGCCAGCAATGTTGCCAGTAGTGGGCTGCCAATGTGCATAATGAGTAGCAAAGTACCATGGGTAGAGGTCGGATAAGGCGGCCTGGCCAGGGTGTATATGCACAGGGCAAAGGGCAGTGACAGGTACATTGTAGTGCCAGGCAACCACCTGCCCAGACAGGGTGACCACGGTAGATGCCGCTGCAAGCTCAGTGTCACCCTGAATGTGCAGTGACCACAGCATGTCTAGGCTCCACCATGGTGCTACATAGTAGTTCACTCATGTGATAAATATGGGTGTTCCCCTGGGGCCCAGTCACAGATGTATCTGCTGGCTGTGTATGCTGGCATCCCATGTCTGGGTGCAGGCATCTCTGCTGGTCTCTAGCAGCCTGTTTGCAGCTGGTAGGTGATGTGATGGAGTGGCCTGCAGGGTGTGTTGGCCTGCACCAGGGGAATCACAGATAGTGGTTGGGATTGTCATTTTCTACCAAGTCCCAATGTCAGATTGCTCCTGTGGCATGCATGTGTCTGGATCTGCAGTGACTGACCTGTTGGGTGTCTGCACCTCAGTAGGACTAGGGTTAATGTCCCCCCTCCACTGGCACCTTCCAAGGGAGGTAGAATGTGCAGATTATGATGGGTGACCCTGTTTGCCACCCAGGGGTGAGGGGGGGGGGCGGTGGGGCATGGGTCTACACCTGCCACAAACAGACAGAGATGTCCAAGGTGGTCATGCAGAAAATATCTATCTCACACAGTAACACTGCTGTGGACTTGCACCATGGACGGTGCTGAGGACCTAGGGCTGGATGCCCCACTGCACACTCAGGGTGAGCAGAGCACCCGCACAATGTGGTGTTGGGCAGGTCCTCAATGCCAGTACAACAAATGGTCAGTACCCCCTATAAGGGCAAGGGGCTGTGGGGGGTGCACATGACAATTTACCCCTACCATGTCCAGAGTCTGTGGGGATGCATTCCATATGGTGTGCCTGTGTGGAGAGCTGATTAGCATGTGCAGTGCATCATGGGGGTGACTGTATTATTCAATCCCTCTGAAACCACAGCACGAGCTCGCAGCCATTGATAAACCATGGGACAGCACACGTACATCTGGTAGCAGAAAGCATAGGTGCACGACACCCTACAGAGTCTGTAATATATGAGATGCCCACACTGCTGAAACCCCTACGTACCCACACACATAAAAGAAAAGATCCCCGGGCTCAATGGTACGCGCGGCGCTGCACACGCAACAACGCACGTAGCTCGGCTCGCATACGCAATGTCCCGTCCAAAAGCCTCAGCAATCCCCCTCCAATATACAGGCCAGTGCCCGGGACTCGAACCCATGCTGCCTGTAACAGCGGTCATTACCGTGACCATCGTGCCACAGCTCTGTATGGGTCAGGGATGTTTGCTGGCAACCCTCTGACACATAACAGACATATACATGCCCCCACACTCAGTGAATAATGTGTGGGTGTGTTTACTTACACCCCATACGGACAGCAAACATAGACATGCCCCCTCACTCGCTATCTGATATATGGGTGTGTTTGCCTGCATCCCTCCGACACGTCCAGGAAATAAAATATAATTGGCGCTGCCCCCTCCCTCATTGTGTCATGTACAGGGTGCTACATCAGCCAGCCTTCTGCTAATGCCACCCTGGGGACTCGAACCCATGCTGCCCGTATCAGCAGTCACTGCAGTAACCATTGTGCTATAGCTCTGTATTAGTCTTGTATGTCTGGGTGGCTACTTATGCTTTACGCGCGGTGGCCCGCTCGTTAGTTTCGTAACGCGCCAGTTAACGCTCGTTGGTTTCGTAACGCGCGCTAGGTCTTCCGCGGTCCCGCCCATCTCCTTATTTGGGGGTTTGTCTTCTTAACGCGGCTCCTACCGCGAACTGCACTAACGCGATTTAGTAAACAGACCCCAATGTGTCACACATATGGCAAAGGCCATTTAATGATGTGCTTATCAGTATTTGTACACATTGCTTAGATTGTGTATTCCATATACATTTTCCTACCATGGGCATATAGGCATACTGTGACATCCCAAAACTGTTTTATTTGGCTGACTCTGCACTTGTGTGAGACAGGGTTTTTACTATGCCAACACATGTGCTTCTCATAACTACCTTCATTGCAACATTATAGAGCTTGGCCCAGATTTCAGAAGGCATTTATAGGGGTAACTGCCCTAGTTACCTGTGTACATGGCTTCTTGGTGATTTTGGCAAGGCATCTAATCGGGTGCAGTCCCTCTGAGATCCCAGGTACCTCCCTAACATGCCAATATGCTATGTGGTTGGCATAAGAGTGTGTTAGGGGTGTTCTGTGGCAGGGCAGAGGCAGATAACCAGGTTGGTGTGTATCAACATATTTGTATGCAACACGCATAGCTATCTGTGCGTTAAAACTTGGCACTGATTTTCCTCAGCTATCTTTCAGGCACAGGGTCTGGTAGTTAGCCTGTTAATTTTGTCCTAGCTGGCTAGCTCCTACACCTTCTTGTTTGTGTGTGAGGGCCCTGGTTTTCAATAGGCGAGCCACATATGACCACAACATTCACATTAAGGTTAGACAGGTGGTGGTCAAGCTATGCACCAACACAACACTTTGCATCACCCAGATGAAGATCTGGGAACCAGATATTTCAGCACATAGCATCCATACATGTGCTTGCCATTCACATCTTGCTCTGGTATCTTCCCAGGGAACTTAGCTTCCCTGAGTCATAGCAGCATTTGCTTTCATGCACACTGACATGTAATGGCAACATCTTCTATGGATACACCTTCTCATTGCTATCTAGTGGGCCATCAGAGGGCATGCATTGACCTAAACATCCTGTGCCACATCCGAGAGGTTGTTGTTCTTGCAAATCAGAACATCATTTTCTATCATTGCCTACACACATTCACTAGCACTATGTTGAGACATCAGCCATATCCCATATGTGATATGGGTATTCCTGAGGTACTGCAGGACATATCATTATATGCCCTCCAACTCATTCACTGCACTGCCATCCCAACACCACCAATGTCATCAATGGCCAGTGTGGAGATATATAACAGACATATCTGTGAGTAGCAAGATTTTCCAAGTATGGCATGCATGGTTCAAACCTCTGTGAGAAAGCACATGTATACAAAGGTGAAAAACGCTAATGTTCAGATGTGGGAGCAATGTGTTTGTTCATAGAATCACAACCATTAGGGGAGGTACAGAGGTAGCTATGAGGCTCATATTTCTGCACACATAATACACCAACAGAGCCTTGATTACTGATATCTGACCTGTGGTTCACACAGACATCCCTTGCTAGAAAGAAAATGTTACCAGCGATGTAACACAGTGTCTGAGGCATAGATGATGTGTTTAAGTATGCTCATATTTATCTGTCCCTCCTATTTCTTGCACAGGATCTGTAGCCCCTGTGCCACATGTGGGACTGTCAGCAGCATCCCTGGTGCACACAGCCACTGCATATATATGTACATTACCTTTACCCATACAATAGACTGTTGGGTAATGTGCCAGATGTCATAGAGGGGCAAGGAAGGCATCAACTACATGTTTGCTTACCAACACCACTGCGCATATTTGTTGTTCAGGCTACCTTCACACTGTGTTTGAATCAAACATAGCGACTCAGTACATGCTACACATGCAGACCCTGTACAGCCGCTCTTCATTAGGGCATACTGCAATAGATGCAATAGTGATACAACAGGTGTAAATTGTGTCCACATGTATGGAATGAGGCCTTACAGTCTCAACATGCATTCCATGACACAATTCTCATGAGTCCCCAGCAAGCAGATACACAAATGATGCAGCAGGGCCCCATAATATGAAAATCAGTTGTGTCTCCATGTCTATGCAGCTCCATTATGGATCTCATATCTCAGCCCAGGAAACAACATTGTCATTGACATACTGGCAGAGCTACAATACGCCAGACCATAGCCAAGGTTCAGCTGCATGTCAGCTCCTGCATCCCTTCCTTTCTTGTTTTCAAATTCTCCACACATGTTATGCCACATCCAGGATGACTTTGGGCAATGTGTAAGTCAAATAACATCCCCATCTGACAGGCCTACCAAGGACATAGATGGCCTATGACAAATGCAGAAATGTCATCAGGGTTGGTGAGCGACGAACAGCTCCCACATGCACCTCCTTGTACACACACCATCCCAACCGCGTCTGGGGCTCTCCGTATACCTCCAGTGTTGGTGTGGGGTATGCGTGTGCTGGATTGGCATAGTTAAATTGACAGGCAGGAATGTGATACTGGGCATGGTAGAGATTATCAGTATTGGTGCCTCAAAATAACCCCCATACTGTCTATACGCAGGCTCATGATACTCAGGCCTGCAGACTGTAGGACTGCAATGAGGGCATACAACACAATGCACATAATCCAGCTCCCACAACAGATCTGTCATGGGGATGAGCTTTGGACATAGCAATGAATGTACATGGGACCAATGGGAAACATAATGTGAGTCCTTCCCATATCTGCACTGCACACCAGTCCATCAACAGCTGACATTGGGAGGTGCCTACATGTTCTATATTGCAGGGAGTCTCATGCTGTTGCATTGTTTGTTGCTTTTCCACAGTTAAACATTTTAGGTGCCTAGCATCAGGGTTCTTGCACTGTCTTTGTACATAGCACTGCCCTGCAGAAATTACACTTGTTGGTATGCATCATGCGAGCAACGCTACTGCATGCAGTGCAAAACAACATGCTGCATCTGTATTGCCAACAGGCATCATTTCCTGTGATCTCTTTCATAACATGCAGAGGGCAGAGACATGCATATTGTCACGCAGCAGACCCTCTGGGAACAGAAGAAAATGTTTTAAACACAGAAAAAGTCAGGCATAAGCTGCAATATTTCGAGGAACCAGATAGAGGGAGCAAGAGAGACCTCCGAGAGACTGAGGAACCACGCCCCATAGGTCGTGAGGTAATGCCAGCCAGCCTCCAATCAAGGAAGAGAGGAGTACCTCTTAAAGAGAGTCTGGAAGACTGGAGAGGGGAAGAAGCAGGACCAGGAAAAGAGGCAGGACCAGCAGAAGAAGCAGGACCAGGAAAAGAGGCAGGACCAGCAGAAGAAGCAGCCAGTTCTGGGAAAGGAAAGGCTGAAGCAGTAGCCCTTGGACAGGAGTTTGGCAGAAGGCAGCAGCAACCGCTGTGGCGTGAAGAGAGGAGCAACCGAGGAGAAGGAGAGACAGCTCCATCAAGAGTGAGTGCTCTTCGTCCAGAGAGGCGAAGGCATTGCTGTGACTGCAGTAGGAAGCCAACTGAAGGACGGCGGGAGAACCTAAGGCCTATTGCTCAGGCAAGTCAGAATCCCAGCCGCGGCAGGCCTCAACCCTCACCTGGAGTAGAAAAGCCAAAGATAAAAGGTAACCCTTATTTTACTCGAAGCAGGTTTCAGACTGCTGGTATATGGGGAGGACAGGGAGCAGAGGAATACTGTCCATATAGAACTGCCTATGATACAACGTACAAGAAACGTTTATCAAATAAGAGACTTTTTAATGAGAAAGGTTTGCATGAAGCTAATGTAAAATCCTTGCAGAGGGAGGAGTGTTCTCAGTATAGGAGAGCACAGGACCGACACCCTACTCTTAACCCTGAGCACTGGGAGGTCATACAAAAGTTATATCAGAAGCCTGACTACAATTTGCCAGAAACTACTGACTCAGTTTCAGAGGCTTCCGAATTGGAACCGATGCAAGTGGAATTTTCTAAAGAGCTTTCAGATACAGAAATGGACTGTAATTACTGCATGACAGGAAGCCTGGAGTCCTTGCCTAGCGTATAAGCTATAACTTGTGGAATAGAAAATGTTTGTTTTTGTACACCATTCTGTGAAGATAACAGTTTTGCTTTAAACTCATGTTTTATTTTTTTCTTCTAACCTGGAGTAAGGACACTTGTGTTGATGTTATTGCCCAACCATTTGAACCTTTGCAAGAAGGGGAAATAAATGCCTTTGTTTTCCCTCCACTCTGACCTTTGTGTTCTTTGAGATTTGGTAACAAGGAGGCTACCAGGCTAAAAGTCCCTGGGCCCTGTGAAACACTTGCCAAACTCAACCTTATATATATTTTTGTGTCCAACCTACCTTGGTCTATTATCCTGCCAAGGTGGTGCACGTGACAATATGAGGCCATTTCTGTTTTGGGTGAGGCTTGGGAGATTGCACAGGGTTGTTTGGGTGAGGGCAGCAGATGTCTGACACATGCATTTAACATGTGTCAGGTCTCATACCCAATCCATGATGCCAGATACTTTGAACCACGACAAATATGTGCACAACATGCATGTCAAGCACAATCTGTTGAGAATGAGCTGACAACCTGTAGGTACATTGGAGGCAGATACATACATACATACATACAATACATTCCCTGCACTAGTAAGTCTATCCATAGTTAATACCAAGCAAGGTTAGCATAGTGGTTACAACACTATGTTTGTCCATGCCAGTTCAATGCCCACAGGTTCTTTTCTGTTCAATTTGTTCTAGACTTGTCCAATTACCATCCAAAAGGGTGCATGTTTAGCAAAGCCCCAGGCACCCTTGTACCTATTCAGTGTGAGCTTTTTTATGCATGCTCTTTTCAATCACGGCTTTCAGACAGCCAGAGTGTGTTGCCTCAGCTGTGGCCCATTGGAGAGTGCTGTGATGTGATCCCAGCAGATGCACGACCCACACAGTGGACAGTCTTGGGAGACTGCACCCGGACTGTGGGAACCAGTCTGGGCATCCATCACCTATATACAGACCATGCAGCCACGTGCTTGAGGGGTGATGTGGATCTATCAACCTGTTTCTACATTGCAGTCAGATACATACATTCCTTTATTGAAAATTGCAGCCAAGCAGATGTCATGCAGGTGTCGCATAGTGGTTAGAGCACTGTGTTTGGCCACACCAGGGTGCTGGTTCAATGCCCACTGGTTCTTTTCTGTTCATTTTATTCTGGGCTGGTCCAAATACCATCCAAAAGGGTGCAGGTTCAGCAAAGCCCCAGGCACCCTTGTACCTATCAGTGTGAGCTATTTAAAACATGCTCTTTTCATTCCCGGCTATCAGACGGCCAGAATGTGTTGCCTCAGCTGTGGCCCATTGAAGGGCATTGGTGATGTGACCCCATTTGATGCACCACCCACACAGTGGACAGGCTTGGGAGACTGGACCCAGACTGTGGGAGCTGGTCTGGGCTTCCGTTGCATATATACAAAACATGCAGCTACATCCTATAGGGATGATGTGGATGTATCAACCTGTTTCTACATTGCAGGCAGATGCATACATTCCCTTTATTGGTAATTACTGCCATGGCAGATGGCATGCAGGTTTAGCATTATGGTTAGAGAACTGTGTTTGGACACACCAGATATCAGCTCAATGTTTGTAATGGATGTTTTCTTAAACCCTCCTCATTCTTCTGTCAAGACTTGTACAGTGTCTGCATTCTATCATGTACCTATGTCCCCATTCTTGCTGATATATATTTCTAACATTCTCATTACAAACATGACTATAGGACAACCAGACTGGTTCTCGCTCTGCTGTGAGACCTGAGAGACTGTTGCTACTGTGACCACAGCAAATGTGTGAGCCACAGAGTGCAAACAATTGGTGTATATATATATATATATATATATATATATATATATACTCTGACACCTATACGTTGAACATGCAACCATATCCCACTCCTTCAATGGCCAACTGCTGCCATCCTCACACATCATTATTTGTTCCATATTATGACAGAGACATAGACATGTAGCTTTCTTTTGCCCATGTGTATGAGGTAGATTATGCGGTTCTGGGAACAACCACGACAGCTGCCATACCCACTGCAATGGTATTTCTGGGTCTCCATGGCATACCTACATCTTGCACAAACAGACCCAAATGACATGTGTGCCATCGCATTTGCAATATCAGACCAGCACGGATATTACACACTCTCTGCTACCACCATCGGAAACACAGATCCACACTCACTGTCATATGCCGTTCAATATTTGACAGGCAGCTTCTACACTGTGACACATGCAAGAACATGTGCAACTGCTCGCCAGATAGAATACACCTCTATTGTGACTGCTGCACATCTCCACTCATGCTCAGTCCTTCTTTTGCTGACGATATCGATAGCATGCCAGACAAATTTCAGGCCTTTCCTATACAAAACACTGACAGTACTGATAATGTTAAAATCCCCAAGAATAAGGGAGGAGGAAGATGAATCCAGAAAGAAGGAAAGCCATGAGTAAATGTCAGATAGAAATGTAGAGGTGGACTTTGCTTTTCTCACCATTACCATGTCTACCCATTGGAAGCCTTTATATATATATCCAATGAGCTTCTAATCAATTTGTGCAACAAGGTGAGGGGAGAAACAATAGAGACACAACAGAGTCAATCATTTTACAGTCTATAATATGGATTCACACAGCATGTAAGACTGATTTACTGTGTGCCCTTTCCCTGCTTAATCGAGACACAGTGGCACTTCATCAGAGACAGTTCCTTACATGGACCCACATAGGTTACCAGACTTTGCAAGTAGACACTCTCATAACCACAAAATGAATCAGTTTGGACCTTTGCCCTGCACTTTGTTGGAATCTGCTCTTTGCAATTTTTTTCAGCATTTCAAGACTTTTGCTATTGAACCTGTCTACTCTGAAGTCTGCTCCCACAGAGCTTCAGTGGTTAACAGGTCCCTCAATGCTGGCTCAAAATGTCCCCTATTCTGGAACTTGCCACTGTTCAGGCTATATTTTAGTAGGGACACTGGATGATACGGCTGCTCAAAGCAGTGACATCCAAGTAGTCTCTACAATAGAATCACAAATTAATTCATAGGTAAGTAGGACCTAGTGTAAGTTAAAGGTTACTTTACAACTGAGATTGTTGTTATGGCCACAATAATTTCAAATGGTAGTCCAAGCAACAGTTCTGAGTTACCTGGACTACTGTCATGTGATCTATTTGGGTTTGCCCAAATATATGTTGAAGATGTGATGCATCTAGAATATTGTGGAAAAGACAGCTACCCACAGCAAAGAGTGGGGAGGAATTATCTTTTGTTGATGGCATAGCATTGGCTCCCAGTTGATGTCATGTTTTGATTTAAAGTTTTATGTTTGGTCTTTAAGACTATTCATGGAATCTTCCCTGATTACCTTACCAGTGTCTATACCAAAAAGGTCACTGAGATCTAATGGACTATTAAGTTTGATGTTACCATCTTCCAAGGAGTTTAAATCTCTTAGAATTCAGGGAACTTATATTTCGAGAGGTGGAATGGAAGAGTTCCAGGACCGTGGTACAAACTCAATGAGGAATAAAAGAAATGTGTGGATTATCTTCACTTTAGAAAATTATTGAAGACAAAGGTCCTGATATTCAAAGGCATTTACATGGTTTGACGCTGAATATCCGTGAGTGCCACCGCCATGTGGATAGCATCGGGTTGTGTCATGGATGTTCCAGAGTGGAGCGGAGGCAGCAAATGTCACTAACTGGGCAGCAGCAATATTGAGCCACTGCCTGGGTAAAGTCAGGTGCAGGTAAAGTTAGAGCAGCATTTGCCCTGGGTAAAGTCAGGTGCGGCAAAGGCTGGCCTAACTTTACCTGTAAAAGATAACTGGGCAGCGGCTCAATATTGTTACTGCCTCGTTAGCTTCCGGGGTCTGCGGCTACCCCAGATATTTAATGCTGGTGGCCAGATATGGCCTCAGCATGGAATATCCAAGGTGAGTCTTAAGTGGCGATGGCTAGATGCATTAGCAGCACTAGCCGCCGCCACTGATTATCGGGCCCACAGTTTTAAAAGAACTTTTAGGTGAACAGGTACTGTTTTTCATTTGATTTTATTAAAATTTTTGGTGGGTGTGGGGGTTAGATTATTGTATTCTTGTAATTTTGTTATCTGCGCTGTACAGTCAATTGTGACTGAACGTCATAGAGTATATATATTCATTTAATTAAATTAAAAGTAATACCAACTGTGGAAGGAAGACCACAAAGTATCAGGAAAGGCGTAAATTGGCACAAACATTAATGTGCATAGCCAAAAATGAACTGCTTATTTTTTTTTAAAAAGTCCTCATTTTGTACATGTTTTGGGTCCTTTCACCTATTAATTTTTAAGCATTCAAATTAATTGTATACATGTTTCATATATATATATATATATATATATATATATATATTGATACTAGCGATTTCCATGTACTTTCATATTTTAGGCATCCAAATGAACCAAATACATGCTGACAAATGTACTACCACTACTACTACCGGTACTGAGCATTTGTATAACACTACAAGTCATGCAGTGCTGTATAGACATGTACGAGACAGTCCCTGCTCATCAGAGCTTACAATCTAGTCCACCCCTAGAAGACCCCAAGACCTCTGAGAATGGGGACAAAGAAGCACCAGCTAGGCAAGATTATGGTCAATGCTTTGTGGCGAAATGAGCCCATTAGAGGGATACATGGAAGAGTGTCTGAGTGTGTCCACTGACAGGTTTTCCCAAGACAATTGGAAGGCAAAAGCTTATTTTCTGTTCCTGTGGTCAGAACTGGGACATTTACTTTGAAAGGAAGACTGAAACATGACCTAAACACTTAACTGTCACAAAGGAACTCCTATTGACCAGTCCTAAAAACAGCTCTTGGGACAATAGGATTGTAATATGTGAAATCAATAAATGAAGAAACAATGGCATGCAGACTCCAAGGCACCGGGAAAGTAGTAAAGCACTATCAGTAAAAAATTCTATCCGTAACACTTTGGGAATCAGAAGTCCTCTAAAGCTGTGTACCACAGCCCATATCGAGGATACTTAGGTAAAACAAGCCAGTCTGTTGCATACTAAATTCTTTCAGTAATCAGAATTGTTTTGCAGTGTTCGAGTGTCCTCTGCCCTACCTAGAAAGAACACTATCTCTATGACACTGAAGCACAGCCACTCATTTCCATGCACTCATGCAGCATGGTAGCTGAATGACGTTTACACCCACAGAATCAGTATACTGTATGTGTGCTCTTTGCCCTGCCTAATAGGGCTGCAGGGGCAATGCACAGCCAGTACGGTACCTAGCCCTGTGCGAGGGCGCAAAGGCTTAGGGGTCGGATTTCGACTGCCTGCTGATGCCCTGCCGCCACCATTTTTGTTCTCTCAGCGGTGGCGGAGCAGGGAGGGATCAGATCTGCTTAAAGTTAGTTCTGCTCTGCTCTGCTGCTGCCAGCAACTTGCACATCGGGCGTGCACCTCCCCTCCTCCCCATACCTCCATCCAGCCGCTGCCTGCTCTTGCCCTGCTGCCGATGCCCCCATGGAGAAAACAGAGGGTGGAAGCAGCAGGGCAAGAGCAGGCAGCGGAAATATGGGGAGGAGGGAGAGGCACACACCTGATGTGCAAGTTGTGCAGGGCATGATTCTGGCTGGGTACAGCCCAGGACAAAGCCATTTATTTATTTTATTTAGTAATTTATTTATTTAGTAAACATTTGTATACCGCTGCTTCCTACGATCAGCCGCGGTTTACTTTACAGAATCATCATGTATCGTACAATACAATGAATTTTTAAGACTACAATTTTGATTTGAGCAATGATTTACATAACACACAAATTAGTGATTAGATACTTTTCACAAATCTGAATAAACATTAGATTAAAAGGTGCGCGGGAGGGGGATAAAATATACATATATACAGGATTACATATCGGTCGTCCATATGCTGCGTGTATTCCGAGTGTCATTATGGGGGTCAGATGAGAACTTGTTGTGGTAAGGTGCTGTAATTAGGTTGGGTTGTAGTATGCCTGAAATAAATGAGTTTTGAGGTTCCTTCTGAATTCATTCAGGTTATTTGACATTCGGAGTTCAGGAGGGAGCTGGTTCCAGTGGATCGGCGCTGCATAGGTGAATGCTCTGTTGCTTGTTTCCGTTTTAACGGATCTTATGCTGGTTGGGACACAGAGAGTGTTGAGATGTATGGTTCTTCTGTTCCTGTTGTGCGCTTGCTTAGTGATTAGGTTGTCAAGGTATGAGGGAGCAATATTGTGAATGAGTTTAAACGTTGTTATGAGTAGTTTGTAGATGATGCGGGCGGTTACCGGGAGCCAATGTAGTTCCATAAGTACTGGTGTTATGTGATCCGTGACGTTTTTTTCCATGATGATTCTTGCAGCAACATTTTGAGCCATTTGTAAGATATTTAGGGTGCTCTTCGGAAGCCCTTGTAGAATGGCGTTGCAGTAGTCCAGGTGAGGAATGATTAGCGCTTGTGCGACAGTCCTGAAGTCAGATTTTTTTAGGATACTGCGAAGTGGTTGGAGAACTTTCAATTTGTAGAAGATGGCTCGGTTGACTGTTCGGAGATGTTTATTCATCTTAAGGTTGTTGTCTAGTAGGACCCCTAGGTACTTTATTGCAGGCTTCGCATGGTATATGTTTTTGTTGAGGGCGACTGTGGTGGGTGGGGAGAAGTTGGTTTTTTTGGAGATAAACATGACCTCTGTTTTTTTGTGGTTTATTGACATGTTGTTTTATTGAAGCCATGTTTGCAACATGTCAAGGCATTTTTCCAGTGGAGTGAAATCCGGCTGCATTGTGTTTAGTCGTGTGTACAGCATCACATCGTCAGCATAGATGTGGTAATTGATGTTGCACTTCTGAAAGATCTGACAGATTGGTTTTATATAAAGGTTGAAAAGTAGAGATGACAAGGCAAATCCTTGCGGGATCCCCTGAGTCTGGGGGAAGGCATCAGCTTTGTCGTTGTTGAATAGGACTTGTTGCATCCTATTGAATATGTATGATGCAAACCACTTTAGGGGGATTCCTGTTATACCTATTGATGATAGTCGGTTTAAGAGGGTGCTGTGATGTACTGTATCAAATGCTGCTGAGATGTCTATAAATACAAGTATGAACATGTCATTTTTGTTCTCAAGACCTCTGAGGAGGTTGTCGAGGAGTGCTAGCAGTAGGGTTTCAACTCCGTGATGCTGACGGAACCCATATTGATGTATGTCCAGGGCATTCCTATCGTCAATGTGATCTTGCAGCTGCTGCTGGACTGCTTTTTCAATTGTTTTTGCTAAGAAAGATATACTCGAGATTGGCCTATATGACTCAGGATCACTTTTGTTGAGAGATCTGTTCTTTAAGATGGGTCTTATAAGCGATCTCTTGAGATAGGTAGGCATTGCACCTTGTTGAAGAGACTGATTGACAATGTGGGTGATTGGTTTTGCTATTTCATTTTTAGTTGCTTTTATCCATGCCGCAGGGCATGGGTCAAGAGGGGAGGTGGTGGATTTCAAATTGGTTACGATGTTTATGACCTGTTGTTCGTTTAATTGGTGGAAAGTGTTCCATTCTGCACCAGATTCCGTATGAGGGACCGTGTTGGTTTTCTGAGGGGTGAGTGTTAGAGACATACTGTGATCCGTGGCAGTGGGTACTTGCGGGTTAAGTTTCTTGGCGTAGTGGTCTGCAAGTGTCTGGGATTTGATTTCATCGGTCCAGTTGGTGTCCTGTGTTTTGGTGAGAGATTTGACAAGCTCAAATAGCTCTCTGGGTCTATTAATGGCTTTATTGAGTAGGTTAGTGTGGTGATTCTTTTTTGCCTGTACATCCACAGAGAATAGCAGAGTTTACTAGCAGAGTTTACTAGCAGAGTGGCTATCACACCCAAAAAGTGTCTATTTTTTGTCCTGCGTTCCGCTGTCCAGTCTCTGTCAGTCCTCTGCTCATTCACAGTTAAGCCCCTCAAGCCCCTTATTTCAGAGTCCGTCTTCTGATGTGCAATGTAGCTGCATCAGAGCTTCAGAATTTTTTCTGACACACGGGTTGAATCAGTAAGTTAAATCCCTCTCTGCCTGTGCCTGAGCCCTGAGTATGCTATTATTTGCTTTATTTCTACTGTATCTGTATTTTTCAATTTGTATCTCTTTGGAATTTGAAACACAACATCATGGACAACTGACTGGAGAAGATCTGTGTTTATACCAATACTAAAGAAAGGTGTTCCACTTGACTGTGGAAATTATCACACAATTGTTCTGATCCCACTTACCAGAAAGATTATATTCAAGATCATTCAGCAGAGACTATAACCATACCTGGAACAAGAACTGCCTGAAGTGCAAGCAGGGTTCAGGAAAGGGTGAGGAACGAGATACATCATCACGGATGTGAGATGGATCCTTGAAAAGAGTAAAGAATACCAAAAGGATATCTATGTGTTTTATTGACTACAGCAAGGCTTTTGACTGTGTAAACCATGAGAAACACTGGGCCACATTAAGAAGCATGGGTATACCAGAACACCCGACAGTTCTCTTGCACAACCATTACATTGATCAATAAGCAACAATTCGAACGGAACAAGGAGTAACAGAATGGTTTAAAATCAGCAAAGTAATTCAACAAGGCTTCATACCTTCCCCTATCGCTTTAATTTATATGCAGAATAAATCATCAGAGAAGCAGGACTGTATGAAAACAACTGAGGTGTGAAGACTGGTAGAAGACTCAACAACCTTCACTATGCTGATGATACCCTTTTACTGGCTGAAAGTGAAGATGATCTGAAACATTTGCTTCTCAAGATCAAGGAACATAGTCTTAAAATGGGCTTTATTTTTATCCTTATTCGCAAAACTTGATATACCGCCCGTGCATAAGCTTGCGCCTTATTGTAAAGAAGACAAAGATCCTGACAACTGGAAAAATCAATAAGTTCATCATTAATGGAGAAGAAATCAAAATAGTGGATAACTTTAACCCACTTGGATCAACTATCAATAAAAAACAACAAGCAGTCAAGAAATCCGACGACACATTGCTCTTGGCAGAATGGCTAAGAAGGACCTAGACAAGATCCTCAAGAGCACAGATGTCTCTCTCCATACAACGATTTGACTTGTTTAAGCCATGGTTTTTCAATAATGTCATATGGATGTGAAAGTTGGACAACGAAAAAGATAGGAAGAAAATGGAATTCTTTGAATTATGATGCTGGCGACGAATACTGTGTATACTATGGATTGCCCAAAGAACAAACCAGTCAGTACTAGAGGAGATCAAACATAAGCTTTCTCTAGAAGCTCAGATGACAAGACTTCAACGTTCATACTTTGTACATATTATGCAAAGAGAGAAATCATTAGAGAAAGATATCATGCTTGGCAAGGTAGAAGGTCTATGCAAAAGAGGAGGCCAGCAATGAGATGGATCGATACAATAACAGCAGCTACGGGTGCCACTCTGTCAACAATGAGCTGCCTGCTTGAAGACCGAACACAATTTAGGAGAACTATACAGAGTCACCATGAGTCAACACCAACTTGACAACACTTAACAACAGCCTGCAGTTAACAAGCTACTCTATGGGGTATGTTTACTAAAACCCCGTTAGGTGCGCACCACGTTAGTGTGCGGGATGCCATAAAAGGAGTGGGCGTGTCAGTCTGAAAAAAGCAAACTGGGAATAATCATGCGCTAATGTGCGCTGTGCCCTAATGTGTGCCGCGCACATTAGCACATGAGCAACGCACGCGGGAAGCATAAGTGGCGCGCTGATGTGCAAGCACAGGAACAGAGCCAAAGTACAATGGTTAAGACACTGACCGATGGTGCAGGGCTCATGGGTTTAATCCCCCACTGTGCCCAATGAATAAGGCTGGCTGAAGAACTACCTGTTAAGTGTAATATTGCAGTCTGAGGCATATTATTTTTATTTTAATTACTGCTACTAGCAAACGCACTCTGAAAGCACTGTAACATAAGGCGCCCCATAAGGTACCCCAGAGGGCACATTTTAAAGTGCACTGTCCGCCACGGCACCCTACAATGTTGCATAAAGGGTGGCGTATAGGGCGCCATATAGAGTGCACTATGAGGCACAGCAAGGTCATAGCACTGTTTTTGATGGCAGCACTGTGCATTTAAACGCATGAAAATCATAAGTAGGTGTGCTGAAATGCAAGGAGGAACAGCAGTGTAGCACAATGGTTAAAACACTGACTGTGATACAGGGGTCACAAGTTCCATCCCCAGTGTGCCTAATACATAAGGCTGGCTGAAGCATCAGCTTTGACATGTAAGTATTGTTTGCTGAGGCATTTTATTTGTAATTTAATTATTGCTGCCAGAAAACACACCCTCACATGCCGTAACCTAAGGTGCCGCATAAGGCACCCTATAAGGCACTCCATAGGGCACATTATAAAGTGCACTGTCCGCCATGGCACCCTATAATGTCCCCTATAGGGCACCCTATAAGGCGCTCCATAGGACACCTTATAAGGCATCTTATATGGACGGTAACCATAAGGTGCCCTATAGGGCGCCCTATAAAGCGCCCTTTGAGGCACCTTATGGGTACAGTACGCTGAGGGTGTTTTTGCTGGCAGCAATAATGTACATTAAAAAGAGATAATGCTTTGGGGAGCCCTACTAAATAACTCCACTGTGGGTTTGAACCCATAGACCTCTGGCTCCACAAGCAGTGAAGTAACCAGTGGGCTACAGCTCTATAGCTGCTAGCAAGACCCTGGCTGGCTGCAGAGGGACTGCACGTCAACACACAGTCTGCTGTGGTCACCAGGATAGGGTTAGCCTACCTGTACCCATGATGCACTGCACATGCAAATCAGCTGTCTACAGATGATCACAAGATGGTGTATGTACCCCCACAGCACCTCGGCCTGGTAGGGGAAACTGACCATGTGCACCCCCATAGCACCTCGGCCTGGTAGGGGGTACTGACCATGTGTGTTACTGGCACAGAGTAGCTACACACCGTCACATTGTGCGGGTACTGTGCTCACCCTGAGGGTGCGGTGAGGCGCCCAGCACCAGGTCCACAGCACCTTCCATGGCAGAAATAGGCCATACTGCAGGTCCCCAGCAGTGCTAATGTGTAAGATAGGTAGTTTCTGCAGACACACCTTGGATATATCTGCATGTCTCAGTCAGGTGTAGCCCTTATGGACTCCTAGGAGGTTTATGTACCACCACTCTCCTCCCCCTCCAGGGCTGAGGGTGGTAAACAGGGTCTCCCATCAACAGATCCACATTCTACCACCCAGCAATGGTGGCAGTAGAGGGGACCATCAACCCCAGTCCTGCTGGGGAACAGATACCTACAGGGCAGTCAATGCAGCTCTGTACACATCCATAACACAATAGCAGACAGACATTAGGCCGGGATATGCTAAGCTGCACCCCACCACTATCTGATATTCTCCTGCAGCAAACCTTCAGCCACTGCACCCTGCAAGGCACTCCATCCAGACACATACCAGCTGCAAACAGTCTGCTAGCTAGTCCATAGTGCATGTTCCTGGTGGAAATGCATGCATCCAGAACTGGGAAGTCATCATACACACCAAGCAGATAAGTCAGTGACTGGGCCCCAAAAGAAAACCCATAAATATCACATAAGAGAAATGCTATATAGCACTATGGGGGTGCCTAGCCATGCTGTGGTCACTGCACAGTCAGGGTGAGAGTGATCTCCCAGCAGGACATGCTGTGGCCACCCTGTCTGTTCAGGTGCTGGCCGGTCACTACAATGTCCCAGCCAGTGCCCTACGCCCTGTGCAGATGCATCCTGGCCAGGCCACCCTGTCCGGGCTATACCCATGGTACCTTGCTCCTCAATATGCACATTGGCAGGCCAATACTGGTAACAGTGCTGGCAGTGTGGGCTGTGGAGGGTGTTTGCAGCCACCACACACTGGATAGACAGACACACACTCCCACACCTATGCCAGCATTGTGCTACTCTAGAGGAGTTTAGCAGCCGTGGCCACCACACCAGTCCTGGGAACAGTGCAGGCATGGATATGGTACGCAATACTGTTGGGGGTCACTCCCCAGGGTGGTAAACACTGTCAGAGACCAGACCTGAAGCACACTCCACAGACAGCAGAAAGGTTGCTATGATGGAGCTCAATCAGCAAACTGTGCTTAACGTAGGAATTGGTATCTGCCAGTAATCATAGCAAACGTTTGATAACTGTGTACCATATTCCCAGGTGTAGGGTGGCATTGCTAAGCTATGCAAGGGCTAGTATTGGGAGATGCACGCAGGGCCCAATGTCCTGCCTTTCCAGGAGGCATTGCCTAATGGAGCCTGTGGGTGTGGGTGTGGGTGTGTCTGCCCCTGTTGGCTGCTGCTTTACGGCAGAGGTTCCCAACTCCAGTCCTTGTGTGCCAAACACTGTTCGGATTTTCATGCTGTCCCTCATGAATATGCATGAGATACATCGGCATACCATGGGGGTGGTGCATAGATATGCAGCACAGGCATCTTTATTTGAGGCAGCATGGAACCTGAATGGTGTTTGGCCCTCCAGGACTGCATTTGCGAGACTCTGCTCTAGGTAATGCACCTGTTTATGGTGTCTTTGCTCTGTAGGGTAAAATGTAGGTGTTTTGGGCATGTTTACGTCATCTGCAATAAAGGTTCTGTCTGTATTAGCACATTATAGTAGTGGGTAAAATATGGGGACTAGGTTGGCAGGCACCATAGCTGGGACTTGAACTTGTGCCTTCTACCCCCAAACACACTGGTTGTGTGCACTGCACCACCGTGTTGCCACAGAGACAGCGCATTCCCTGGTGATACCATGACTGTTTGTCCAGCAGGGCCTGTGTGTTGCAGTGCATGGCACCCACCTACACAGAGCTAGGCCATGGTCTGCTCTGGGCAGCTGCCACTGCCCCCTCCACCAACAGTACCCCTCCGCCACCATGCTGACATGGTCTTATATTGGAGACCTGAATGATTTGTGGGCCTCCAGGACTGAATTTGGGGGACTCTGCTCCAGGTAATCCGCATGTTTCTGGTGTCTGTGCTCGGTGGGGTAAAATATAGGCGTTTGAACCATGTGTATGTTCTCTGCAATAAAGGTTTGTCCTTACTATCACGGTTTGGTAGCGGTAAAAATATGGGGACTGGATTGGCAGTAGCCCCAGCAGGGACTTGAACTTGTGACCTTCTGCTCATGAACACACTGGCTGTGCTCACCGCACCACACTGAGCTCACAGAGACAGTGCAGTCCCTGGAGATACCATGGTTGTTTGTCAGACACAGCCTGTCTGTTGCAGTGCATGGCACCCACCTACACAGGGCTAGGCCATGGTCGGCTCTGGGCAGCTGCCACTGCCACCCTCCACCACCAGTACCCCTCTGCCATCATGCTGACATGCCCTTCTGCTGGTGGTGCTGGTGGTGTGCAGTCTCAAGCCATCCAGTGTGCAGGTAGGCGGCTACCTATGGTGCGTTTTCTGGGGTAGGGGTGCCTGCATAGGCGTCTACGCTTCCCCCCAACACCGCCTGCCAATGTTCTGTGCCCTTGGGGGTACCTGCTGGGTACTATCCCCTGTGACACTGTGATAAACACTCTTGTGCCCATGTTGGGCCCTCATCAGTTGCTGTCTGGCTGCTCTTCAGTTTCAGCATTCCTAAGTGCCACCTAGGCATCTGCCTAGTCCGCACTGTGCCCCAGCTGCACCACAGCATGTGCCGCCTGCAGCCCTCTGTATCCCCTTTCCCAGCATCTGTCCAGTTGCCCATTCTGACATGCCTGCCCTGCTGTTGTGGAACATGTGCATGCCATAGGAAACCTGTCCAATGGAGAGGGAAACTCTGATCAGTGCTATTTCACTGTGGGATCATTCACCTTATATGGGGACGGAGCGTAGACCCTTCCAAAATTCATATTTATTTTTTGGGGCTTTCTTGGGAGTGTTTTTTGATGTTTCCCATTACTATCACTATTGCCCAGCTTGATTATAATTTTTTTAATTTTGTTGGGGTCCTTTTCACTGTTTATTTGTACTTTTGTACCGTGCACATGTATCACACTTATCACTTTTTGTAGGTTTCCCTGGGTTAGCTGTACATTGCTGACAGAAATGGTTTCTCTTTCCTTTTAATCAGCTCTAACGCGAGGTTTTCACTCGCAGTATTTTTTGCCTCGGATTTCAGCCTCGTTCATGTGCGGGGAGCCTCTCCCCTCCCACTCTCCACCCATTGACCCCTTCTCTCCGCCCCTGGGGAGCCTTCCTCCGCCCTCCGGCAGCCTTTCCACGTCTTCATCGCACATTGGCGCGCCGCGCACATGAGCGCCGTGCACATGAGCATGCATATTTGGGCCCCGTATGTGAAATTAGCATGCGCTAAGGTACCTTAGCGCACACTAACGTCGTGCAGCGCACAGTAGCGCACATTAGCACGGTTTAGTAAACATACCCCTATGTTTCTGAAACCTATGAAACAAATGAACAAAAAAGGTTGATACTTTTTTTTTCAATTTCTTGAAGACTTCCTCAGCCATAGGATTGGAAAGAGAGGCTGCTTGTCAAGGCTTTCAAAGTGATTGGTGAAGAAACTCATGTTTCTTTGTTTCCCTCCCTAAAGTATTTCCACTGTATGACCAAGCAGAAAGCAAGGCTATTTTCCTGTCTCCATAGACTACTGGATTTGAAAATGAATGATTTTGTTATCATGCAGCCCTTCAGTTAGTTTGAAGGAAACACACACAAAAAATGTCTTAATTCATCACATTTTACCATTTGTTTTAAAACAAATGGACATTCCTCCCAGCCATCTCGCTATTTTGGTTGAGACTTGGGGGTATGTTTACTAAACCGCACAATTGTGCGGGGCGCACTTGAGCGTGTGCTAAGGTATCTTAGCGCACGCTAATAGTGCATTTTTGTGCCCCGCACACATGCGCGTCACATTAACGGGCCCGCACAAGTGCGCAGCGCGCTGATGTGCGCTAGGGGCGTGGAAAGGCATTCCGAGGGCGGAGGAAGGCTCCATAGGGGCGGAGGGACGGGGTCAATGGGTGGAGAGTGGGAGGGGAGAGGCTCCCCGCACAGGAGCGGGGCTGAAAATCAACCTAAAAAATACCGCGAGTAAAAACCTCGCGTTAGAGACGATTTAAAGGGAAGAGAAACCATTTACGTCAGCAATGTACAGCAAAACCGGGGAAACCCACAAAACGTGAGCAGTGTGATACATGTGCACAGAACAAAATTCCAAATAAAACCTTAAAATGACCACAAGAAAAATTGTAAAAATTATAATTCAGCTGGGCAACAGTTATAGCAATGGGCAACAATAAAAAACACTCCCAGGAAAGCTCCAAAAAAAAGAAACTATTTTTGGAAGGGTCTACTGCTTGTGAAGCCAGAGGTCATGGGTTCAAACCCACAGTGGGGTTATTTGATAGGGTTGTCCAACACATTTTTTTTTAATGTACATATTTTGATGCCAGAAAAAACACCCTCAGCATACTGTACCCATAAGGTGCCTCTGAGGGTGCTTTATAGGGCGCCCTATAGGGCACCTTATGGTTCCCGTCCATATAAGGTGCACTATACATTATCCTGTGGCAAAACGTATAGGGTGACCTATAGGGGACATTTTAGGGTGCTGTGGCGGACAGTGCAATTTATAATGTGCCCTATGGAGTGCCTTATAGGGTGCCTTATACGGCACCTTCAATTACTGCATGTGAGGGCGTGTTTGCTGGCAGCAATTAATAAAATAAAAATAAAGTGCTGCAGGAAAAAATATGTACAATGCAAAGCTGATACCACAGCCAGTCTTACGTATTAGGCACACTGGGGAGCAAACTCATGACCCCTGTATTAGCAGTCAGTGCCTTAACCATTGTGCTCCACTGCTGCTCCTCCTTGCCTGTCAGCACACCTACCTATGCTTTTCATTCCTTAAACTGCACAATGCTGCCATAAAAAACAGTACACTGACCTTGCGGTACCTCATACGGCACCCTCTAAAGCGCCCTATAAGCAACATTCTAGGGTGCCTTGGCTGACAGTGCACTTTAAAATGTGCCTTATAGGGCGCCTTATGTTAACACGCTTTGAGAGTGTGTTTGCTAGTAGTGATAATTAAAATAAACATAAAATGACTCCAAAAGCAATCTTCCCCATAATATGCAATGCCTCAGCCAGCCTTGTTCATTGGCCACTGTGGGGGATTGAACCCCTGATACCTACACCATTGGTCAGTGTCTTAACCATTGTGCTGTGGCTCTGCTCTTCTGTGTGCACATCAGCGCGCCACTTATGCCGCCCAGTATTAAAATGCTTCCGAAAACATTAGTGCACTGCCTTATGCCCATCAGCACGCCGCCTTATGCTGCCCATTTTTAAATGCCTCATAAATTAACACCTCAGCCAGCTGTCTTCTTTGGGCACTGAACCCCTGATATCTGCACCATTGGTAAGTGCCTTGACCATTGTGCTGTGGCTCTGCTCTTCTGTGTGCACATCAGCGCGCCACTTATGCCTCCCGCGCAGCTGTCTCATGCGCTAATGTGCAGGGCGCACATGGGCGCCGCGCACCTTAGCGCATATGTAAATTCCGGATTTTCTTTTTCAGCCAGACATGCCCGCTCCTTATATGGCACCCGCACACTACCGCGGCCTGCACATTAGCGGGGTTTTAGTAAACATGCCCCTTGGTGTCAGCAGCCATCACGGCTTAGCTTCATGCATTAGGGCAGCCAGAGGTAGAGGGGATCCTAAAATAGTAAAAGGAATCAGTCAGGTAAAAAATAAAGAAGCAATGTCATAAGCTTAACCATAGGTCCAGTACATCAGTGAACAGCAAGGTCAGGAGCAGACTGAAGTTCAAGACATAAACTGGCAGTGAAATCAGGAACAAGCTGGAGTCAATAGGTAGTATTACAATGTCAAACCAGAAGTAGAACTTCCAGTCTGAATAGAAATGGGATGTAGCAGAGGGTATAAATATCAGAACCTCTGGGTGTGGTTCACACCTGATTGGAAAGCCAGTAATGCAGAGGTGTTGTGAACACCAACATGGAGGGGGAGACTAGTGTTTAGAGCAGCAGGCAGTAGACCAGGGAAGCCATATTCAAATCTTACTGCTGCTATTTGTGATCTTGGGCATGTTACTTAACCTTTCATTGCCTTGAGTACAAGATTAGATGGAAAGCTGCTCATAACACACCCATTTTGCAATTTCTATATAGTAAATTCAGCCCTTTATAAAATGGACAAAGTCGCCGGAGCGGTGGCGGCCCCCTAAAGAGCCTTTGTTGGTGAGGTGCTCGGTGCCGATGACGATATCTCCCCCTGCTACTGGAGGGGGAGTGGAAAGTGGAGGGACGCCGGCATCGGGGAGCGGCAGAGGTGCCGCGGTAATTTCTCCCACTGCTGTGGCGTCATCTTTGTTGGCCTTGGGGTCTCCTGTTGCTTCGGAGGTGGAGCGACGAACTATGGAGGCTGGAGCAGCTGCCATGCAAGCCCCGATGTCTTTCTCTTTTGAGAAGCCCGAGGAATTTACTTTGGAGACAATTTGGTCTGCTATAGTCAAGTTGGGTGAATTTCTGGCTCCTCAGGTCTCTACTTTGTCTTCCCAGTTACAGTCCCATACGGGTCTTCTTCAGCAACATACTGTGGAGATTTCAGTGATGCAGAGCTCTATTTCTGAGCTCCAACAGAAAATAACTCAGGTTGATAACTTGTGCTCTGGCTATCAGAAAGATGTTATGGCGTTACGGTCTCGAGTTGAAATCCTGGAAAATTTATCTCGATACTCCAATCTTCTTTTGGTTAATTTTCCTATGGTTCAGTCTGTTGGGTCGAAGGAAATGTTTAAAAAATATATGATTGAGGTGTTGGGGGTTCCGGTTGAGTCACATCCACCCTTAGTTAAGGCATATTACCTGTCTACTAGGAAAAAAGAGGAGGGTGGTGGTATTATACCCGGTATAGATTTGGCTGATTCTTTGAATGTATCTGCTATGTTAGAAACATCTTTAACTGATACAGCCACTCCTGCTACGTTAATTATAACTTTTGCATTGAATTCTGATAGGGATTGGTTCCTCAAAATGTTTTTTCGTAAACAGGATGTGTTATTTCTTGGTTTAACTGTTCGGGTATTCCCTGATTTTTCTCGGGAAACCCAGAAACGTAGGCGAGAGTTTTTGCTATTACGTCCAGGCATATTGTCTTTGGGGGGTCCGTTTTTTCTTAAGTTTCCCTCTAAATGTATGATCAAATTGAATTCTGTAACATATGTTTTTTATGATCCATCTCAGTTGTTAGCCTTCATAAATGCCCGTCACCCCTCTGATGCAGTATAGGTTCTACTGCATAGTTTATTCCTAACTGTCTCCCTCCAGTTGGATTTTCTTCATTATTGTAATTATTATTGTTTCGGATGTCCTCCTCCATATTGTGGGCTGTAGAAGGAACAGAAATGTTATTTTGCCTGTGTCGTTTTCCTATATTGGCGTTGATGTATTTCTGACCTTTGTTTTCTGTATCCTTATTTCCATTCAAGTTTTATTTTGCTTGGATTTATTGTAAAATTCATAAATAGATAATAAAAAAATAAAATAAAATAAAATAAAATGGACATTTCCACGCAGATGCCATTTCCACATGTACATGCCATATTTTGCACATGGAAATCACAAATAAGGCTTCTAAAATAAACTTCTTAGCATAGCTGAATATTAGCTCTCCTTGAACTATCAGTGAAAGGCATAAGCTAAATAAGTAAAATACATTTTGATGTAATGGGACTGAGAAACAAGGCAAAAGTATCATGTTCCATGGAAGTCAAGTAATCCTCTGTATCTCGGTGGACAGAAGAGACCTATGCTACACTGAGACAGTAGGGTTCAAGTCTTGGGTTGCGACACACTAGAAGACAATCCAGCTATCCGAAGTAAAATGATCCCACCCAACCTTTTTCTTTGTTCCCTGATGTTCTTCTGTGATGCATGGCCTGTGATGAATATGAGTATGTATTGCTGCATCAACCACACAATTTTCCCTAATTTCTGCCTCTCTGTTTTTACCAATTTGGTCTTTTTTCATTCGATTCAGGTGTGCCACTTATATGACAAATGTGGAAAAGGACCATTTAAAGTTAACATTGGTAACTGTGGCTTTAAAAACAGATACCGAAATGGCACTTGTATGCAACAGGTGTAGATATTGCTGTAGCACGGCTGGTGCCCAAATATAACAAGCAGTTAACCAATAAAACACGGAAGCAATTGGAATTAAAATCCAGTAACACTACCGTACTTTAATTTCAGGCATGAATGCATATGAAGAAATGGTATCATTCTTCTCTCTGTGAGTATGATATTCTATTTTAAAAAAAGGACTTTGTCTATGGTAAGCATAATTGGTTCATGTTAGAAGAACTGTTTGTTCTGTAGATTGCTATGGGTGCACAGAAAAGTGATGGCCAGTCTTTGAATTTTGAGAGTACTGCTTGAGTAGATCCATTAATCTGTGAAGCTAAAGGAACTGGCTTCTTTTTTCAATAGTATGGTTTCACTGTGTACCTTATCAAGCTGTTCTCTTACAGCCTAATATTCAGCTGGGCTCGCCAGCATATGACTTCACAGTATGTAGCATCTTTTTAGAGCTGCCTGAGGACTACAAGTTTTTAGTTCAAAGAAGGAAGTGTTTTGATATTACCAACAAGTAGTTCTTTGTTTTATTGGGGGTTTTTTTGTTTTATTAAACTTTCAATGATACAGTAAGAAAGTATATACTTCATTATACCAAGTCCACATCATTTATAAAAAGGAACACATGCACCAAGAATAAAACCCTGCAGTGATATAACAATAACCCACATTAACGTAACCAGTGAAACAAACATTATCAAAATAAGTACAAAAAGGAAATTAAATGACTCCTTACCATTCTTCCATTGGATCAGTATCAGAAAAGACATATCACACCCCTTGCAAGGTTACTAAACATTTGCACGGGTACTTTATCAAAAAAGAAGCCCCAATTGCCAGGACATGAGATCTCAAAGCCAAAAGAGCTTTCCTACGCTGCTGAGTATATTTAGATGCCGAGTATATTTATAGTCTGCTCACAACATTTCTCAGACTTCCTACCGAAGTATAAATGAAGAATGATATCCTTATCAGAAAGTGACAAAAAAGTAACAATTAACATGGCCTTCATAGGAATCTCCTCTTTGGAAGACCCCTATGAGGGACATGTGGAGGAGTGGCCTAGTGGTTGGGGCAAGGTACTTCAGGCCAGAAGGTCGGGGGTTCAAATCCCACTAGAGAACAGCAGCCTTGTGCTGGAAGGACTGGGGTTTCTAGTCCCACAGGTGCTCCTTGTGGTATTGGGCAAGCCACTTAACCCTCCATAGCCCATGTTCCCTGTAAAATAGTTATCTCCAAGTTATAATGCCCTGTTCAATGTAATTTCAGTTTGTTCAATATAAACCACACTGATGCAGAATAGCATGGTATATAAGAGAATATAAAAAATAAAAAATAAGAAGGCCAACAAATCTAAATATACACCCAAAGTTAATTGATCCACTTCACCTCCAAATGCAACATTATCATTATCTGTCCACTCAGACTTTGCACCCATAGGGGCATAATAAATCATGACAAGGTGCAAGTGGAAATAGATTGCAAGGCCTTTCCTAGGCATAGTAAGTATATAAGAACATAAGATATGCCATACTGGGTCAAACCAAGGTCAATCAAGCCCAGAATCCTGTTTCCAACAGTAGCCAATCTAGGTCACATGAACCTAGCAGTTTCCCCAAAAGACACAGGTTCCACAATGCTTGTATTGGGTCAAGCAATGATATCCTGGGTCCCTTCTTAATAATGGTTTATGGACCTTTCCTCCAGGAACTTGTCCAAACCCTTTTTAAACCCAACTACACTAACAGCCTTTACTACATCCTCCGGTAACAAATTCAAGAGTTTGATTACACGTTGAGTGAAAAAATATTTTCTTATATTAGTTTTAAATAGTTTACTCTGTAGCTTCATTGCATGTCCTCTAGTCTTTCTATATTCTGATAACGTAAACAATTGATCTATATTTGCCCGTTCCACTCTGTTCATTAATTTATAGACTTCTATCATATCTCCCCTCAGCCGTCTCTTTTCCAGGTTAAAGAGCCCTAACCTTTTTAGACTTTCTTCATAGGGGTATCCTTCCATCCCCTTTACCATTTTGGTGGCTCTTCTCTGAACCTTTTCTAATAATGCTATATCCTTTTTAAGATACGGCGACCAGAATTGCACACAATATTCAAGGTGCGGTCTCACCATGGAACGATATAGAGGCATTATAATATCCTTTGTTTTATTTTCCATTCATTTCCTTATGATACCTAGCATTCTATTTGCTCCCTTGGCCGCCGCTGCACACTGGGCCAAGGGTTTTAACATGTTATCCACAATGACGCCTAAATCTTTTTCCTGGGTGGTGGTTCCTAATGTGCAACCTTGCATCGTGTAACCATAGTTTGGGTTATTCTTCCCTAGGAGCTTAACTTTGCACTTGTCTACATTAAATTTCATCTGCCATTTTGATGCCCAGTCTTCCAATTTATCAAGATTCCCTTGCAATTTTCCACAATCCTCTTTGGTTTTAACAACTTTAAATAGTTTTGTGTCATTTGCAAATTTGATATCCTCACTTGTTATTCCCTTTTCCAGGTCATTTATGAATATGTCAAAAAGCAGTGGGCCCAGCACAGATCCCTGGGGTACTCCACTATTCACCTTTTTCAATTGGGAAAATTGGCCATTTAGCCCTACCCTCTGCTTTCTATCTTTTAATCAGTTCTTGATCCACAATAGTACACTGCCTCCTTTCCCATGACTCTTTAGTTTTGCCAAAAGTCTCTGATGAGGGACCTTTTCAAAGGCTTTCTGAAAGTCCAAATACACTATATCAACTGACTCACCTTTGTCTACCTGTTTGTTCACACCTTCAAAAAATATAACAGATTAGTAAAACAAAATCTTCCTTGTCTAAAGTCATGTTGGCTGTCTCCCATTAAGCTATGACTATCTATATGTTCAGCAATTTTGTTCTTTATGATGGTTTACACCATTTTTCCTGGTATTGACGTCAGGCTCACCGGTCTGTAGTTTCCCGGATCACCCCTGGAACCATTTTTAAAAATTGGCAATACGTTCGCCATCCTCCAATCTTCAGGTATTACAAATGATTTTAATGATAGTTCACAGATTACTAATAGCAGGTCTGCAATCTCTTTTTTCAGTTCTTTCAGCGCCCTTGGATGTATATCATCTGGCCCAGGTGATTTGCTACTCCTCAGTTTATCTAATACTTGTAATACATCTTCCTGATGTATCGATATTTCCTTCAATTCTTCTGCACCTTTAAATGACACTTCAGTCATGGGTAACATCCCTACATCTTCCTCAGTAAAGAACGAAGCAAAGAATTCATTCAGTCTCTCCGCTATTGCCTTGTTGCCTCTTAGTGCCCCTTTAACCCCTCTATCTTCTAATGGACCAACTGACTCTCTCACAGGTTTTTTGCTACGAATGTACTTGAAAACATCTTTATTACACGTTTTTGCTTCCACAGCAAGCTTCTTCTCAAATTCTCCCTTTACCTGGCTTATCAATGCCTTGCATTTCACTTGCCACTGCTTGTGCTGTTTCCAGGTTTCGTCGTTTGGCTCTTTTTTCCATTTTCTGAAAGATGTTTTTTTGGCAACAGCAGCCTCTCTGACCTCACCTTTAAACCATGCTGGCAGTTTTTTGGACTTCATTCCACTTTTCTTAAAGCGTGGAATACAGCTGGTCTGGGCTTCCAAGATAGTATTTTTCAACAACACCCAAGCTTGATGTAATCTTTAACCTTTGCAACTGCTTCTTTTAGTTTTTTCTTAACTATTTGCCTTATTTTATCATAGTCTCCCTTTCGAAAGTTAAGATTTCTTTACTATCCCTCCTCCACTAATTAAATCAAAATGTGATCATGCTATGATCGCTATTGCCAAGTGGCCCCGACGTCCTTATCTCTTGCACCAAATCTGGTTTTCCAATAAGGACTAGGTCCAATATGGCTTCTCCTCTGGTCGGTTCATGTATAGCAGCTGGACTTCCAAGGTGGCTCCCATTCAAGTGCACAACGAGGCCCTATCCTGCTTAGCTTCTAAGATCAGGTTCAATGAGGGTGGCCTCACTTGGCATGAAAACCCATGAGACAGTTGGTAAGAGTAAGACTTTGTTTCTCTCCACAGCTAAATTATTTAAGTGCATAAAGGAGCTCATGTAAGGCATCTTGTGTGACGTTGACATGTGTAAATGCCCTATACATATTAAATAGAAACTATAAAAGGCATGGCACATATAGTTTGGAAGAAGAGTGTTGTGGGTGTGGTTTAGGCTAGATGATTGTAGGCATTGGCACTTAAAGCCGCTCCAAGACTGACATAAGTAGAAGCTAACTGCTAGTTTTTAGACTTTCAACTAGTGATTGAGGGGGGAAATTTTCTTCTCTCTCTGATATCTTAAACCAGTTCACAAATTCAACATGTATTCATTCTGCTCCTTAATTTGCTCTTACTGGACACAGGGTTAGTGCAAGGTTGCGAGGCATCCTATGAGAACCCTCAGCCTTATGCTCCCTCTCCCTCAAGAATTTGTTAATCAAGCTCAGCAGTCATGATCATCCCATCATTTCCCCTCCCATATAACCCCGTAAAAGGCATTACTATACATCATAGCTTTAAATATGAACTGCTGCTTTGGTTGTATGTGTCTGCCCATTCTTCCTATAGGTTAAAGAATATGCTGATAGATTTTTGAGTTAGTGTGGCTGCCAGGATCTACCGTTTTACTTTAATTGCTGCTGTCCTTTACCATTGGATAAGAGAAAGCCACCAGTTAAGAAAAACATTAAATACCTCTGTAGAAATGGGCAAAAGGGGCAACATCTGAAAAGCGGTGTGCATAAATGCCTGTAGTATGAGAAAAAAAGATCCCAGATGTTGAGGCTTGAATGGAAGAGGCTGACTTGGATTTAGTGGCGGTTATGGAGACATGGTTAATGAACAATGATGACTGGGCTATTCTTTATTCAGGAAGGACAGGGGAAGAAGAAGGGGAGGAGGAGGAGTGGTACTATATATAAAAAATAATATTAAAGCTAAAGAATTATGAGGCTTAAAAGGGAGAGAGGAGGTACTATGGGTTAAACTAGAAAGAGGGAAAGGAAAAGTCATTTGCATTGGTGTGATATAGTTATCCCTCACAGGGAGAAGAAGTGGACAGGGATTTAATAGAAGATATATGCAGTATTGTCATGAAAGGAGAAGTGGTACTGATAAGTGATTTCAATATGCCAGAAGTGGATTGGCACATCCCTGCTGCAGTGTCATCTAGAAGTAAGGAGATCCTGGATTCTCTACAGGGAGAACTATTCAGGCAACTGGTAACAGAATCCACACGTGATGGGGCCATACTGGATTTAGTGCTTACCAATGGAGAAAGTGTTTCTGATATTATAGTAGGAAATCATTTCAAATCCAGTGATCATCAGATGATGTGGTTCAGTATTAGGACTAGAGCTGATAAAATCCATTCAAAAGCGAGGGTCTTAGACTTTAGGAAAACTAACTTTGCCAAGATGGTACCTCAAGGAGCCATTTGCAGAATGGGAATACCTGGGGGATGTAGAAAAGCAAAGGGTAAACCTGAAAAGGGGATATTTCAAGGGCAACAAACCTTTTTGTTAGAAAGTTAAATAAATGCAGAAAGGAAAGTAGGCCACTATGGTTCTCAAACGAAGTAGCTGACAAGATGAAAAAAAAGAGGGTTGTCTTCATAAAATACAAGAGATCACAGAAAGAGGAAGACAAACATCAGTATTTGGAAAACCTTAGAGAAGCTAGGAAAGTAGTCAGGAAAGAAAAGATTCAAAAAGAAGATGAAATAGCAAATGCAATAAAATGAGGAGACAATATATTTTTCAGATATGTTATTGAGAGGAGGAAGTGCAAAAGTGGTATTATCAAACTCAAAGGTGAAGGGAAGAAATATGTAGAAGCTGATGAGGATAAAGTGGAATTGCTTAACAAATATTTTTATTCTGTGTTCATAGATAAAGGGCCAGGAGCAGGGATTCCGAAAACATTCACAGATAGGAACAAAGGTGAAGGGGGATCTTAAACGATTTTCAGAAGACTGTGTTTGTGAGGAATTAGCTAAACTAAAGGTAGACAAAGCAATGGGATCAGATCAGATATATCCAAGAATACTGAGAGAAGTTGGTGACATTCGCACTGTTCAACTAAATCACTTTTTTAGTGCTTATTTGGAGCTGGGAGTGGTCACAGAGGACTGGAGAAAGTCACACGTGGTCCCTTTACACAAAAGTGGATGTGAGGATGAGGTTGAGAACTACAGGCTAGTTAATCTGACCTCTGTGGTGAATAAATTAATGGAAACACTGTTAAAACAGAGGATAGTTGGGTTTCTGGAGTCCAATGGATTGTAGACTCCGAGGCAGTATGGGTTTGCCAGACGCGGGTCTTGTCAGACAAATCTGATTGATGTGGTGTACTTGGATTTCAGTAAAGCCTTTGACACATTCCGCATAGACGACTTATAAATAAATTGAGCACCCTAGGGATGGACCCTAAAGTGACTGACTGGGTTAGAAATTGGGTGAGTTGGAGGCAACAACAGGTAAAGATAAATGTAGCTCACTCTGAGGAGAAGGATGTTACCAGTGGTGTGCCGCAGGGATTTGTCCTTGGTCCAATTCTTTTTAACATCTTTGTTAGTGATATTGTGGAAGGGCTGTCGAGTAAGGTTTGTCTCTTTCTGGCTGATACCAAAATCTGCAAGAGAGTAGACACCCAGGAAGGAGTAGATAACACAAGGAGGAATCTAGCTAAACTTGAAGAATGGTCTAGAATTTGGCAGCTGAGATTTAATGCTAAAAAATGCAGGGTGATGCATTTAGGCTGCAAAAATCCAAGGGAGCAGTACAGTGTAGGGGGTGAAGTACTTCTGTCTATGAAAGAAGAGCAGGACCTGGACGTGATTGTTTCTGAAGATCTTAAAGTGGCTAAATAGGTAGAAAAGGCAATGGCCAAAATCAGAAGGATGCTTGGGTGCATAGGGAGAGGAATAGCCAGCAGAAAAGAGGAGGTAATAGTGCTTCCGTATAAGTATTGGTGCAACCTCATTTGGAGTATTGTGTACAATTCTGAAGACACACCTTCAAAAGGGTATAAACAGGATGGAGTTGGTACAGAGGGTGACTACTAAATGGTTAGTGGTCTTCATTTTAAAATATATGGGGACAGACGTAAAGATCTTAATAGTACCAATCACCATAATATTTGTAATATCTAGCCAGTAAACCTGTTGTCTGTTGATGATCACACATTCACTAGCACTAATGCTGACAGCCATTACCAAGCGTCACATATAAAGAAATCACCATAGTGAGAAATATATACCTTATGAGTTTATTATTGTTGCCAATACTCCATTCACATACATCAGTGCTAATTGTATACTATTGCTAGTATCACTTAACTGCTATCACTTAACTGCTAGATATTATTTCTGTTACCAACAATACATTTTCATGTAGCAGCGCTAATCCTATTACCATTGTTAGTATTGTACATCTACTTCTATCAATGCATTTTACATTTACATGTATTCTACATTGCTAGATCTTACATTTACATGTAACAGCTCTAATTGTATACTATCGCTAGTATCACTTAACCACTAGAGTCTATCTTGTTGTCAAACCCACTTTTCATGCATCAGTGATAATCTTATTACTGACAACTGTGTCATACCTCATTACTGTTGGCAGAATTTCACCCTTACTCAAAAGTGTTAACTTATTACTGTTGGCAGTATATTATTCTGTTTAGTTCCTTGCTGAATGTTACATGGTCTTATATTCTGCTGACAACTGTTACATTGTCTCATTTTCCACTGACTGACACATTACCTCATTGTTTGCTCGATGCTGTACTGTCCCTGTCTTGCCACATTGCCACATTGTTCCAAATACATACTCATCGCCAGACAGTAAGTTTATACACTGCCAATAGCTAGCACAATAGTCAAGCCAGCACAATAGTCAATACCGGTCCCACTAATTACCCAGCAACAAACAGTTCACATACTATTTCACAAAGACATCACAAAATGCACCCATTCCTAGCCTTGGCATGTCTACACCTAGCCTCCTTGCTCCCCCTTACATCCCACGCCATTCACACAAGCACTAACCACATCCCAATACTCCGCAGTGAAGGGAAAAGATGGACGGAGAATCACCAACACCCCCCAAGAGAACCCAAGGACGCACATCACTCACATTTATTACACATCCCACTTCAACATCTCAAGAAGTCACATCTGGACCGTCAGCAACACCATCAAGCCCTAAAGTGTGCACTCATCAACGCAAGGTCAATACGTACAAAATGGCCAATAATCACCGATCTGATCACGACCCATGATCTTGATATCATCATGATCACAGAAACTTGGCTATCAGAATGTGACAACGCAATCATCAACCAGATGATACCCACAGGTTTCTCAGTCCACACATGCCATAGAACCAATCAGAGAGGAGGAGGAACACTCATCCTTGTCAAAACTTGCCTAGGCTTCCAGATGTGCAACTCAACCAGCACAGCCCACCTGGACTCCCTCACCATAACAAATGACACCTGCACGATCAACCTACTCTACCGGGCACCAACACCAGCCTCAGAAGATCTTGCAACGATTATGGGCCTCGCCTGCAACTCAAACAAACCACGATCCCAGAACTGGATCCTAGGTGATTTCAACTTGCCTACGCTACAGGAATCGCAAGCCTCTGCTTTCCTAGAAGCGTTACAAGAACTAGGCTACGATCAGCTAGTCAATAATCCCACCCACGTCAAGGGAAACAAACTTGACCTGATCTTTGCCCCACAGACAGATAAAGATACCACCCAACCAATGCCACCAACCATAACGCCTGTGCCATGGTCTGACCACAGCCTAATCCAATTCCAGATACCTATTAACACACACAATAAAAACTCAAACAAGAACAACACTGTCCACGAAACCTCTTTGAAGCGCTTCCGCCCCTTCAATAAAGAAGAGCTTCGAGAGAAGATCCTCCCACTCCTCAACAACATACCACACGACCTAGATGCATTGGTGTCCACCTGGGATGAGAGCCTCAAGACCATCGCATGTCTACCAGCCACAAATAAAACAACAACAAAGAAACGAGAGCATGCACCATGGTATACCAGAGAACTCCGAGACTCACTCAAGTGCCTGCGCAGGCTCGAGAGAAGATGGCGCCGATCCCACTCTACTGAAGCACAAGATACCTACATCGCTCACCTAAAATCACACCGCGATGAATTAACAAAAAAGCGGAAACAATACCATTCCGACATCTTGAAGCGGTCACTAAACAAGCCACACGATCTCTTCAATATAGTGAAATCTCTCATAAGAGAACCTCCTGCAGACCAGTCACAGATGCCACACCCCCAGGCATACTCCAACTACTTACAGTCAAAAATGATCCGGACTACTACATCTGCAACCAACTACCTACAACTTGAAGTCACCCAGGTTGGTGCAAGCTCGAACTCCGCGGAAAACAGCTCTCAGCACAACTTGCCCCAACCATCACCACTATCCGACTTTGAAAAAATATCACGCAGAGAGGTTGAAGACACGATCGCTGCAATCAACCACACTACTGCACCCAATGACCCATGCCCTGCTTTATGGATAAAAGAGTTACGATGTGACTTAAGCCAATATCTGAGCGAATTAATAAACCAATCTCTTACATCCGGATCATTTCCACAAAGTCTGAAACAAACATCAATCAGACCACTGCTCAAAAATAACAAGATGGACCCAACGAAAGTGGAATCATACAGACCAATTTCAAGTATCCCTATGCTTGCCAAAATAATCGAAAAGTTAGTACAGCGCCAAATCCAACAGCATATTGATACTGAAGCCCCACTGGATCCTTCCCAGCATGGGTTCAGAGAAGCACATGGGGTTGAAACCCTCCTCACCAACCTATTTGACCATCTAGTCTCTGGAACTGACAAAATGCATCAAGGATTCGCCCTCATATTCCTCGACATTGCAGCGGCTTTCGACTCGGTGAACCATGAGATCCTCATACAACGTCTCAGCGAGAAAGGAATTCAGGGAACAGCCCTAAAGTGGTGCAAGTCATACCTGACTAATAGATGGCAACATGTAAGGTCAGGCTCCACAACCTCTGAACCATTTTTACAGAACCAGGGTGTACCACAGGGCTCGTCACTATCTGCATTGATGTTTAACATCTACATGCAGCCCATATGTGCCCTAGCACGTTCATTCAAGGTCAACTGTCTAGCCTACGCAGATGACATCCTACTATACATCCCATTCAGGACCAACCATCCAGACCTCTCCCCGCTAACAAGATGTTTTGAGGCAACAGCAGAATGGTTCAGCACACAAAACATGAGAATCAACTACAGTAAAACAGATGTCCTTTTCATCTCAAGAAACCAGGACTTCACCCCTCCACTCTCTTTAAAGGTCGGCAACACAGAGCTGAAAACCAAACCCACAATCCGCTACCTTGGCGTTACACTGGATCAACAACTAGATCTGAAAACCCACATAAGAAACACAGTAAAAACAGTATACATGAAAATAAGGACCCTAAAACATCTCCGACCGCTGCTTGACTTCAGCGACTACCGTTCGATCTATCAGGCATTAATATTACCACATTTCGACTATGCCAACGTAATTCTACACGGTCTCCCTCAAGCAACACTGGCTCCTCTCCAGCTTGCAATGAACACTGCGGCAAGAGTACTAACAGGGGCTTCACGGAGAGAGCACATAACGCCAGTACTGATGAACCTCCATTGGCTACCAGTTCAAGCAAGAATCCGCCACAAAGTTCTAACCTTAACTTTCAAAGCCGCAAACACCCTGACCTCCACATCCCTCAGCAAGATGATACATAAAGTACCACAGAACAGAAACAGAAGACCCATGATGCAAAACACACTAGAGGTCCCAAAAGTAATAACAAAATGCACAAAAGCAACGACAAATAGGGCCTTTACGATTTACGCACCCAGAGCATGGAACGCGCTCCCCACCTCTATTCGAAACATCACTCACCTAATTGACTTCAGGAAGGCACTAAAGCAGCACCTATTCACCACATACTACCCTGAATCCAGCACTAGTAATCATACATATGCCCCCTCAGACAATCACTCATTGCAATTAAACAATCAGACTCAGCATGAAAAAGGATAATCAACTGATCGATCAGAAGATACCCACTGAAATGGAATCAGGACCCCCAGTGTAAATAAGATGTAGATATGTTATACAATGTACATAGTTCCCCCCAGTTACTTCCAAGTTGATCTCCTGTTTATTGTAAATGCAACTCAGGGTTCCTGTGTTGTATGGTTGATGTTGGATGTAAACCGCTCTGATCTAGAATAGAGCGGTATAGAAGAACTGTTAAATAAATAAATAAATAAATAAATAAAATAAAATGTATACATTAGAGGAAATGTGGGATAGAGGAGATATGATCTGTGAGTCTAGCCATGGCAGCTTCCTCCAACTTCTACATGCTTCTCATCATGGAGTTCCCTCTGGCCTAGCCAACATATCTGTTTTCCTTCCCCCAAGCGTTAGGACAACAATCTGTCTTGCAGCTGGCCAGTCCATAGTATTTTGAGGCAGTCCCACACGACTGTGCCAGGAAGAGAGAGTCCTCAGTAGCTCTGGTTAACACCCCCCACTGCAATCATGGCTTCTCTTGAGCTTCCTCCAATGACCATGACTGATTCTTCTTAGATGTCTTTTTTTTTTAAAATAAGCTTTAGTCACACAGAGGAAGTCAAGAATAAGGCATAGAGAAATACAACTGAACCCTTGCTGTCTTTTCTTTCCAGCTGAGGGTAAGGAGACAGGAAGAGAGGAGGTGAAGGAGGGGGAAGGGAAGAGGAACAGTGGGACCTCACAAGACCCCCAAACCCCATGGCAAGGACCCCATGGGATCATACCAACAACCACCTGTGACTCCCCTCCCTAAGAATGGAAAAGGTCATGCTAGACCCCTGAAAGACTGGCCACACCAAGCTGTGACCTGTAGGCTAAGGATGAGGCTAAGGAGCAGGACTCCTTCAGCTCAATTAAGGCAAAGATCTATAGAGTGATCCCTAAAAAGCCAACAAGGCAAAGGATTCAGCAATGTGTCCACCTTCCATAAACTGCACCCAAGGAAATCAGGCCTCTGATTTAAAATTCTGCAGCACCAGACAAATCCATACCATCTGCTGGAGGAAGATAAATATAGGCAAGTTCTAGGACTGCACCAACTCTTACTCTGATGATGATGCCACTGAAAGTCAATTTTCTCTTTCTCCATGTACTGGACGAGGAGCATAACCATTCCCACCCGCCACCCCCTCCCATCTAGACTCATCTTGAAGGACGTAAACACCTAAAATTGAGTGCCTTCTTATAAAATTGCCCCGTACATACATAGCCCAGCAGTTTTCCTCAAATAAAATTTTTTTACTGTATTTGCAGAAAAACCTTTATAAAATTGCCCTCACATATTTAGACATCATTCCCTACCCATTTTCACGATTATATTTAATATGGATAAGCGTTTGTTAGTGTGCATTTGGTTCGTTAGCACAACATAATAAATTCTGTGTATGCAAAACTGATTTTACACTTTAACCTATGAACTAATATGTGAACAAGGAGCAAGTAAGGAAATTTTTTGAGTAAGTTATGCAAAGCGACAGAAAGTAGGTAATTTTATGAGGATCGCCTAGTTTTGCACTCATTCCAACACGTGCAACTCATACCAATTTTATAAAGAAAAGGGACGCTGCTTTTCTTTATAAAATAAGAGCATAAGTCATAAGAAAGATGCATCAAACCTACATGCCAGCACTTAAGCCAGCCCTAGACTTGGTGTAAATGCACATACCTAGATCTGAAAAGAAAGTATTTTATAACTTACACGTGTAAACTTGTGCAGCGCCTATGCTCTGCCCAGGTTTCAATATTAGTATGCACGCCCCAGCCTCAAAGCTGCAAAGCAAATTCAACCAGCTCCCAGCTACAGGATGAACCTTGTGCATCAGCCCATCACTTGTGATGCACTAGTAACCGCCGCCCACCCTGACAAATTAGGATGGGGACAAAAATGCCACCTTGACAGCACACTCACCCATCATGCATGCATTTCAGATGCACCGGGAGAGCCGCAAATACTGTACCACGGATCGGCTTTAAACCAGTTTTCTGACTTTACCAGCAAAAGCAATATCAAGTGCCTAAAAGGAAATGAAGGAAAAGAGAGGCCCAACAAACACACTGTCACTGCTCTCCTGCCACTGTCTCATTAATCTGCAGCAAAAGTAACTAATGGCGGCACAGAGCCTCGAAGTCTCTCACGCTGAATGTTTTCTGGTCCTGTTCCCTCCAACACAGACTTTCTGTTTGGAAAAGTCCATGCCCACGTTACTCAGTTTATTTGTAAGTTGCCTATGTAAAACTGTATCAAAATGTTTGCTGTAATCTAGGTACACCTAGTGCTCTGTTCTGATTCATTTCTCTGGTGACGCAGCCAAAGAAATTGAACAGATTTCTCTAGCAAGGTCTACTGGTGGTCAAAACCATGCAGCCTCACATCCTGAAAAATGTACCATAGTCTGTTCTCTTGGGCTTCCGCAGCTATTATGATGATCTTTAGTTTTCTGTCTTATGCTGCATCTTAGTGACTGGAAGTAATGTTTCGGCCATCATAGAAACATAGAAAAATGATGACAGATAAAGACCACATGGCCTATCTAGTCTGTCCTTCCATATCAACAATTACAACAGTCCCCTTTTTTCCTTTAGAGATCCTCTGTGCTTGTTCCATGCTTTTTTGAATTCAGATACCATCCTCATCTCTACCACCTCCACTGGGAGACTATTTCATGGATCCACCACTCTTTCCATAAAGAAATATTTCTGCATATCACTCCTGAATCTATCCCCTTTCACCCTCATCCCATGTACCCTCATAGCAATAGCTTTCTTCAGGGTGACATGGTTATGCAATAGATGTCTGTTCTTTTAGTCCTCAAACTAGATGGGGTGAATTGAGATGAGAATTTTGAATTTCGGCGGGAACGCTTATTGGAGAAAGGCTGGAGACCTTTCTTTTCCTCAAAATACAGCATGACCCAGAAAACTGCAAAGATCATCATACTAGCTGCAGATGCCCAAGAGAACATTGAAAGAAACTCTACGAAGAGAGCATCTTTCTCCAGAGAACTTTCCGATCTATGGGAAAAGAGGTCCCCTGCTTTTCTCCAATGGCCTTTCCTGCCAAAATTCAAAATTCAGATTTTCCACCTCAATCCCACTAATCCAGTTTGAGGGCTACTATATAAAAGAACAGACAGCCAATACATAACCATGTCACCCCAAGGAAAGCCACAGCATTCTGGCTGAAACATTGGTTCCAGTTACCATGATGCATTATGACCTAGAAAACTGCAAAGGTGCACCCTAATCTGTTTTAGCAGTGATCCATTAATGTACCCATGGAACCAAAAGAGAGGCAAAGTACACTGAAAGAATGATGTTATAAACTCCCACAGAGTTAACGTATAATAGTAGGCATGAATGTGAGGCCTATTTTATAAAGTGAAATACTTTATAAAATAGAGGCATAAGTAGTCAGAAATGAATGTCAACTTAAGCACGGTACTTATGCGTGCTCTATGGAAGGTATCCATGACTAGATTTCTCAAGAACACACATAACTTATATCATTTTATAATTTACATGAGTACTTATATACATTACTGAGGAAGATGTAGGGATTTTACCCATGACTGAAATGGTATTTAAAGGTGACACTGCGGAAGAATTGAAAGACATATTGAAACACCGGGAAGATGTATTACAACTATTTGATAAACTGAAGAGTAGCATATCACCTGGACTGGATGGTATACATCAAGGGTGTTGAAAGAACTGAAATATGAGATTGCAGACCTGCTATTAGTAATCTGTGAACTATCATTAAAATCATCTCTAATACCTGAAGATTGGAAGGTGGCCAATGTAACACCAATTTTTAAAAAGAGTTCCAGGGGTGATCTGGGAAACTACAGACTGGTGAGCCTGACATTAGTACCAGGAAAAATGGTACAAACCATCATAAAGAACAAAATTACTGAACATGTAGATAGTCATGGCTTAATGGGAGACAGCCAACATGGCTTTAGACAAGGAAGATCTTGTCTTACTAATCTGTTATGTTTTTTGAAGGTGTGAATAATCAGGTAGACAAAGGTGAGTCAGTTGATATAGTGTATTTGGACGTTCAGAAAGCCTTTGACAAGGTCTCTCATCAGAGACTTTTGGCAAAACTAAAAAGTCATGGGATAGGAGGCAGTGTAGTATTGTGGATCAGGAACTGGTTAAAAGATAGAAAGCAGAGGGTAGGGCTAAATGGCCAATTTCCCAATTGAGAAAGGTGAATGGTGGAGTACCCCTGGGATCTGTGCTGGGTCCATTGCTTTTTAACATATTCATAAATTACCTGGAAATGGGAACAACGAGTGAGGTTATCAAATTTGCAGATGACACAAAACTATTTAAAGTTGTTAAAACCCAAGAGGATTGTGGAAAATTGCAAAAGGTTATTGATAAACTGGAAGACTGGGCATCCAAATGGCAGATGAAATTTAATGTGGACAAGTGCAAAGTTATGCACCTAGGAAATAACAACCCAAACTATGGTTACACGAAGCAAGGTTCCACATTAGGAACCACCACCCAGGAAAAAGATTTAGGCGTCATCGTGGCTAACATGCTCAAACCCTCCATCCAGTGTGCAGCAGTGGCAAAGAAAGCAAATAGAATGCTAGGTATCATAAGGAAAGGAATGGAAAATAAAACAAGATATTATAATGCCTCTGTATTGTTCCATGGTGCATCCGCACCTTGAATATTGTGTGCAATTCTGGTCGCCGTATCTTAAAAAAGATATAGTATTATTAGAAAAGGTACAGAGAAGATCCACCAAAATGGTAATGAGGATAGAAGGATACCCCTACGAAGAGAGGCTAAAAAGGTTAGGCTCTTTAACCTGGAAAAGAGACCGCTGAGGGGAGATATGATAGAGGTCTAAAAATTAATGAATGGAGTGGAATGGGTAAACGTAGATAGATTGTTTACATCATCAGAATATAGAAAGACTAGGGGACATACAATGAAGCTACAGGGTAACCAATTTTAAGACTAATAAGAGAAAATATTTTTTCACTCAACCTGTAATCGAACTCTGGAATTTGTTACCAGAGGATGTGGTAAAAGCTGTTAGTGTAGCTGGGTTTAAAAAAGGTTTGGACAAGTTCCTGGAGGAAAGGTCCATAAACCATTATTAAAATGGACCCAGGATATCACTGCTTGACCCAATACAAGCATTGTGGAACCTGTGTCTTTTTGGGAATCTGCCAGGTACTTTTGACCTAGATTGGCCACTGTTGGAAACAGGATACTGGGCTTGATGGACTTTGGTCTGACCCAGTACAGCATATCTTATGTTCTTATATTCTCTGCCCATGCTATACCCATGTGCACGCCCATAGTGAAAGTTTGTGCCATTAGCCTTATGACCATATTTCTAGAATAGCGACCAATTCAAGTATCCATGTAAAGCCCCTTTTCTGCGTGTGAATCACTAAAAATCTGTGATTCATGTGTATAGATGGCATGCAACTTTCCACAGAGCATTATAAAATCACCCTTACTTTGTACTAATTCCCATATTCAGTGCATAGCGTAGAATGGGGTGGGAAATGGGCATGGACTGTGTTTTGCAGTTAATGCATGGTAACGTGCCATGTAGTAACTATGAGTAGGATATTCAAAGGCATTCACATCATTTGTAGACCTGAAAACCATGTAAATGCTTGTTAGCTGGATATTTAGTGGCATTAACATGGTTAGTGCCACTGACTATCCATGGCTGCTGCTGCTACACGCCCTGATGCTACACGATTAGCATTGGGATGGGGTGTGGGTATTCTGGAGTGGGGCAGAAGCGGTGCCCCTCACTAACTGGACAGCAGCATTATTAAGCCACTGCCCGATTACCGATCTGCAGGTAAAGTCAGTCGTGGCAAATGCTGGCTTAACTTTACCCAGGGAAGCTAACCGGTCAGTGGCTCAATATTGCCACTGTCCAGTTAGCTTCCAGATTCTGTGGCTATGCTCTTTACGAGTGCTAACTGCCACCCCTGAATATCCCCCCTATTTCTACAGCAGATTTATTTATTTATTTATTTAGCTGTATTTATATCTCGCTTTTCACCGGGTCAAAGCGGTCAATTGGGAGATACATTTAACACAAGGGGATATGACACACATACGCTAATACTTACAGGGAACATGGGCAATGGAGGGTTAAGTGGCTTGCCCAAGACCACAAGGAGTGCCTATAGGATTAGAAATCCCAGTCCCTCCGGCCTGAGATTGCTGTCCCCAGGTGGGACTTGAACCCCCAGCCCTCCGGCCTGAAGTACCTTGTCCTAACCACTAGGCCACTCCTCCCACAGATAGCACAAACCACTTAACGCCACCACAATGCATTAATTGTATGGGAAGATGATGGGCATACCCCAATAATTGCTGCACAGACTTTGCAATTGTCTTGGGTTAATTTTTTCAGCTAACATTTGGAAACTGCAAATGTTTATTGCACTTTAGTAAAAGGATCACTTAGTACTGGACTCCGGCTTTGTTAGTAGTTTATAAGCATGCACTGTGAAAACAAAGTACAGGTAGCCAACAGGGTGTCTTAATTTGCTTTAATTTATACTTACTCATTTGAAGAACAATACATTGTGATTTTGTTACTGTATTTCAACACCTACTTGATACCAAGTCGATCTTAAATATTTCGATTTTGAAAGGGTACATAGATCTGGGTAAATTTTCCTAATAATGAGTTGCCTCCCACTGGTATTAAATATAGATTTCATTCTCACAAATTGACCGTGATTTGCATCTTGTTGGAAAAAAGTCACAGTAGTATTACATAAGCAATAATTGAAAAATCTTAATTAAATAAGAATGCCATTTAGTTATATTACCCAAAGTAGTGTGTATCAAAGGAAGCCCTGCTAAAATCTTAATGGTAGCAATTATGTCAGCTTTCTTGCTATCAGTAGGAACTGAATTGCATAGTGCTTTACCTCATTGCACTTTCACTCAATGAGCTCAAATGACAAATGAGTCCTGTACTTTTAAGTAAATAGAACTAAAGCGGTAAGCAAAATCTTAAAGAAGAACACAAATAATCACTATAGACTAGTGCTGACTAACATACATCTAAATACTTGAGATTCCTATGGCACAGTATGGCTAGTGAGTAAATCTACACCTAGGGGTATTTTATTTATTTATTTAACTGATTTTTTTTTATACTGCTTTATCATTTAAATCAAAGATGTTTACATTGTAACTTAAATTTGGTAAATGTACATTAAACAGGGACATTGATAACTTGGATTTTTCTGAGCAATGGAGGGTTAAGCAACTTGCCCAAGGTGGGCTAGTGGAAATCAAACCATGGTCTCCTGGTTCCCAAGCCAGTGCTCTAACCAGTAAGCTACTCCTCCACTCCTGTCTGCTCACTAAACGGTGGTAAGGGAGCAGGTGTGCCAATAACGTGTGTTATCAGCACCCATGAGTGATTAACGCCATGGAAAATGCTGGTTAAACAGCGTAAGCAGGGCCCTTTGCCTTAAGGTGAAAGGAGGTTGAGAGTGAGCCTTAATGGGGCAGAGAGTGGGCAGGGATAGCATGTGATCCTTTAAATGTGGGTTCTGTTACCATGTGTTATGGCTCCCAGTGCTGGGAATCTTAACACCAACTGAAAACTCATGGTAAGGGCTATTTCTGAGAGGGGAGAGCCTATTTAAATGTATGCAATGTGTCCACAATCCTCATGGGTTTAAACGACTTTAAATAGCTTTGTGTCATCTACAAATTTGATAACCTCACCCATTATTCCCTTTTCCAGGTCATTTATGAATATGGATATATTTGGGTCAACATTGTAGAGGTCCTCTGGTGAGACTGTGGTGCTGGTCTTTGTAATTTGGTTTTATTTGTAGTTTTCCACAGGTGTGCTGCCCCATTGGGTGAGAGCAGGCATTATTTATAGTACTGCTCATGCGCAGCGTTTTTTTGTATGCTGGAACCACTAAGTATGCCGTGTGCATGGGAAGCTGTTTGAGGTAAAGTTCTGAGAGATTTATGTGGTTGATGTTAAATTGTATGCTTCATTTTAATCCTGAGGGTGATTGGGTTTATTTGATTTTGATATCATGGTTCGGCGGTGTTGTGTGTTTGCGGCTGTTGAGCAGGTTTGGTGAGTATATGGTGCCGTTGGTGCTGTGTATATATATGCCTTGTTTGGGGAGAAGTGGATTATAGATGAATGAGGTTCTGATTGTTGTGGGCTTGGGGTTATTAGTTGGTCTGTCAAAGAGTTTGTCACACAGGCACTGTTTTAACTTTGTTTTTTGCTCTCTTCTACAGCATTATATTTCTGTTAAGGACCCCTTGATAAAGCAATAAGCGAAACGCTCAGTCGACATAACAATTGGCGTCGGGGAGTCAGATGGCTATATGGATTTGATTGCTGAACTGCTTCAGTTAAGTGAACAGTGGCATGCTCTAGAGGAGAGCGGTGGTATGTATGAAATATGAGAATATGAAAAAAAGATCTTAAAATGAATTTATGAATGATATATATGCAGTTTGATATGAACTGATATGAATCTTGTTTGCAATTGAATTAAAAGGGAGGGTTTTTTTGGCCGTTGATGTGATGGGACTAGGCAAAGGCTTGTTACATGCTCTAGCCGAATCCCCTGTATTCTGAGGCCTTTTTCTCCTCTTAATGCCTGTGAATGAAATGGTATATGATATTAAACTGAGCCTGTGAATTAGTGGAGTTATTTTTTTTGACTGTTAAATTTGACAATTTTAGTTCACTCTGGAAGTGACAATTTTTGGATTGTGGTCCACAGGGCTGACAAGACTGCTGCCTAGGGTGTACATCTGTGATATTTAGATAACAACAAAGCAAAGCGTGAATACTACACAAAAATATGCCTCAGTGAACCGTCCGAAAGAACTCTTTGACCTCATAAAATGAATGACAAAACCACCATCCACTTACAACATTGAAATCATCGTTATACCACAACTGGCAACGCACTACAAGCAGCTCCAACCCTAGCCACAACCAATACTATCCCCCCCCCCTACAAAACCAACTACCAACACCCCTGGACCACCTTCAGCAACATCACTGAAGAAAACATTGAAAACTATATCAACACTCAACAAGACAACATCTCCCCTTGACCAATGCCCAGTCACCTGGATCAAATCAACTAAGAAGAAACTCAGTCCCATACTCACCAAATTCACCCAAGATCTACTAAAACAAAGCAGGATATCTAATTGTCTAAAAGTCTCCTCCATCTGACCCACCCTGAAGAAACCAGACCTAGACACAACTGATCCAAACCTCTACAGACCCATCACCAGCCTCGCTTTCACAGCCAAACTCATAGAAAATGTTGTCCAATACCAACTGCAAGACCACATTGACAGGAACAATCTACTTGACCAACAGCAACATGGCTTCCGCCCCTCCCACAGGGTTGAAATACTCTTGATCACACTGATAAACACCCTAATAAAAGGAATGCAAAACACCAAACAAGGTTACCTACCAATCTTCTTGGACATCTCTGCAGCCTTTGATACAGTCAACCACAACATCCTCCTCCAATGCTTAAAATCAAATGGAATCCAAGATGCAGTTCTCAAATGGTTCATATCCTACCTAAAAGACAGGCAACAGCATATAAAAATCGGACCGCACACCTCTACGCCCTACAGTCAAACAAAAGAGGTACCCCTGGGTTCTATACTCTCTGCTTTACTCTTCAACATCTACCTGTGACCACTCTGCTCAATCATCAAAGTTCACGGCCTCGACTTCCACATTTACGCAGATAATATCATGCTACTATATATGGGACCTTTGACACGAACCATACATCCTATGCTACTCACCAAAACAGCTTCACTGAAGTCTCCTACTGGCTGAAAGACAACAACTTAGAAATCAACTACAAAAAACTGAAGCCCTCTTCATAACCAAAGACAACACGTTCTCCCCTCCAACCATAATAACACTGAACAATAAACAAGTAAGGGTACAGAACAAACTGAAATACTTTGGCATCACCGTAGACCGATGACTCTCCTTCAACACCCACATAAAAAAAAAACAGGCAATTTACTACAAAACAAAAGCACTACAACATCTCCTTCCTCTCCTCGAGCCAAAACACTTCCGCTTTGCACTCCAAGTAATGGTGCTCCCGCACATTGACTATTGCAACTCAATCTACCAGAGCCTTCCACAAGCTAAGCTACACCTACTAAAGACCTTGCTCCACACAGCAACTCACATCCTTTCCAGGAGCAAGCAGACAGAACCACATCACCCCCATTCTCAAATAACTCCACTGGCTACCACTCTCCAGTCAGATAAAATACAAAACCTTATTGCTGACTTACAAGACCATACATGCTAACCCCCCCCCCCCCCAAGTATTCACTCCCTGCCTCAAACACACCACCCAGACAGATTTTAAGATGTGCTTCTACAAGGAACACCCTTGTCATCCCACACGCCAGAACCAAATTCAACCAACAGGCCTTTACCCATGCATTCTAACTCTATGCACCTTCAATTTAGAACTCTTTGCCTGACCTGATAAGAAACATTGACCTTGGCACCTTCAGAAAGCACCTAAAGACTCACCTCTATACTGAGGTCTAAGGCAGCAGCACGCATGTGAGGAGAAAAATATACCACTGAGGCAGGAATAGTATGCAATATGATAACAGCCCATGTCAGATGAAAAATGCCCACCCTGCCCCATCATTTGCTGAATGATGACCATAATCTGTGTGTCCTTGGACAGCAGGCCTTACCTGAACCCAGGGCACCTTTAGATTTCTGAATGGAGGGCTACCCAAGGAATGCAAGCAGACAGTTTATTCCCATAAGTGAATGTAAAACCAGAAGTTAACTTAGCTACACAACAGCAGTTAAAAATTATATATCAGCTACACAACCAACAGGATAGGTAAGAAAATAGGTAAGAGATACCAAAGCTTATCTGTTTGTATGAGAAGCTGTGAAGTCCAGATTCAACCAGGTGTCTGCAGGAAGACCACTATTCAAGAGCTCCTCCCTGGCAGCAAGTTTGCAGACAATTTCAAACCTCTACACAAAAGTGGTGACAGGGAAGAAGTGTCAAACTACAGTCCCATGAGCCTTACCTCAGTGGTGGGAAAAGTAATGGAGGCGCTTCTGAAGGAGCGAATAGTGAACTTTCTCAAAACCAACAGGTTGCAAGATCCAAGGCAATATGGTTTTACCGAAGGACGATCTTGCCAAACAAATCTGATTGAGTTCTTTGACTGGGTGACCATAGAACTAGATCAGGGGCATGCAACGGATGCCATCTACCTGGATTTCAGCAAAGCCTTTGATACTGTTCCCCATAGGAGGCTTATCAATAAACTCAGTAGTTTGGGGATGGGTCCCAAGGTGGTAAACTGGATCAGAAATTGGTTGACTGATAGACGACAGAAGGTGATGGTAAATGGAGCTCACTCGGAGGAAAGGAAGGTGATTAAAAGGGTGCCCCAGGGTTCTGTCCTGGGCCCGGCACTGTTCAATGTATTTGTGAGTGATATTGCTGAAAGACTGAATGGAAAGGTCTGTCTTTTTGCAGATGACACGAAAATTTGCAACAGTGTGGACTCCCCCGAGGGAGTCCTTAACATGAGAAAAGATCTACAAAAGCTGGAAGAATGGTCAAATGCTTGGCAATTAAGATTTAATGCAAAGAAGTGCAGAGTCATGCACTTGGGTAGCATAAACCCAAGTGAAATGTACATGGTAGGGAGTGAGAGGTTGGTGTGCACGAATCAGGAGAAAGACCTTGGTATGATTATTTCTGTAGATCTCAAGATGGCAAAGCAGTGCGACAAGAAGATGGCAAAAGGCAGGAAGATGTTGGGTTGCATACAAAGAGGAATTACCAGCAGAATGAAAGAGGTTCTAATACCACTGTATAAGTCACTGGTGAGGCCTCACTTGGAATACTGTGTTCAGTTTTGGAGACCATATCTTGCAAAGGATATAAAAAGAATGGAAACTGTTTAGAGGAAGGCAACCAAAATGATTTGGAGCCTGCGTCAGAAGCCTTATGAGAAGAGACTTGAAGACCTAAATATGTACACTTTTGAGGAGAGGAGGGATAGGGGAGATATGATTCAGACCTTTAAATACTTAAGGAAAAATAATGAACAAACAAACCTCTTCCAAAGACAGGGAAGCTGTAAAACGAGAGGGCATAACATGAAGCTGCAAGGTGAAAAATTGAAAGGCAATATCAGAAAATACTTTTCCACTGAGAGGGTGGTGGATGCTTGGAATGCCCTCCCGATGGAGGTGGTGGGGGCAAATAGAGTGACAGAATTCAAAATGGCATGGGACAGACACAATGGATCCATTTATAGCAACAGAATAAAATCAAAATAAACTGAACCATCTAACTTCTCAACAAATAGGGGTGTCCTGCATGGAGCGGTGGGTTCACCCCTAAACAAAGACATAGGGAGGGGTGGCCTGCACAGAGTGGCACCTACTCCTGCCATCTTACTCCAGCCGTCTTACTGGGCAGACTAGATGGACCATACTGGTCTTTATCTGCCGTCATTTACTATGTTACTATGTAAACTCATTAAAATGAAGAGTTCTTAGCTTTTGGAGATGAGCAGTGAAATGAGATGCCAACTTAATACAAAATATGAAGCAACCACATGACGTGCACGTTTCGATTCCACAAGAGTCCCTGTTACAAGTGCAAATGGAAGCGACAGCTAAATCCTCAGTGCACTCTCAAAAGATAACTGCTATAAAACGCCAAAAGGAACAAAGACCATTTTGAAAAAAGAGCTGTTGTATGATTGGCCGATGTATCATGCCATCATGAGAAGAACCACCAATGAAAATGGAACATCCCCATGAAACACAGGGATTCCTTTATTCATTGGATATTGATTAGAAAGGACTTTGCCAATCGATCTCTTGATTGAGGCCTAAGAATGCCTCGTTCCACTCCATTCATTAATTTATAGACCTCTATCATATCTCCCTTCAGCCATCTCTTTTCCAGGTTCAAGAGCCCTAACATTTCTAGCCTGTCTTCATAGGAGTATCCTTCTAGCCCCTTTACCTTTTTGGTGGCTCTTCGCTGTATCTTTTCTAATAACGCTATATCCTTTTTAAGATATGGCGACCAGAATTGCACACAATATTCAAGGTGCGGTCGCACCATGGAACGATACAGAGGCATTATAATATCTTTTGTTTTATTTTCCATTCCTTTCCTTATGATACCTACCATTCTATTTGCTCTCTTGGCCACTGCTGCACACTGGGCCGAGTGTTTTAACATGTTATCCACGATGATGCCTAAATCTTTTTCCTGGGTGTTGGTTCCCAGTGTGGAACCTTCCATTGTGTAACCATAGTTTGGGTTGTTCTTTTCTAGGTGCATAACTTTGCACTTGTCTACATTAAATTTCATCTGCCATTTGGATGCCCATTCTTCCAATTTATCAAGATCTTCTTGCAATTTTCCATAATCCTCTTGGGTTTTAACAACTTTAAATAGTTTTGCATCATCTGCAAATTTGATAACCTCACTAGTTATTCCCTTTTCCAGGTCATTTATGTATATATCAAAAAGCAGCAGACCCAGCACATATCAAGACATGGGGTAGAAGCCTGCTGTAAACAAGTTTGTACCAGTTGGAGCCATGGGCAATGGAAGAGTTATTGATATTCACAACATTAGTTACATTACCAGTTCATCAGCAAAGATTATTCATGACTTTTTAAAGATGGAGAAGATAGAGAAACTTGCAGAGTCAGAGATAAAGGATCAATGGCTAAGAAATAGCAACACCCCCTTCCTTCACATTCCACTGCTGGTCATATGCAGGGTCAGAAGGAGGGGACCTCGCTATCACTGCTACTTGCCATTTCTAAAGCATCACCAGGCACCTGCAGCATTGTACAGGCACAAATGAGATACCATCCCTGCTGTCTCAGCCAGATGAGACACTAGGGGGGCAACAGCTGAATCTGCTGCAGTGTATCTGGTTTCATTCCAGCAGATCTCAGAAATATCTACTATTTCAGATTAATCATGTCTTGAATTTGAAGACAGGAGAAAGGGAACATTGCCAATCTGGGAATTCAGGAGGGTTTGGAGATCCTGATTACTACTGTGAAGTCTGCTGAACATGAAGAGATAGGTAACAAACCATAGAAGCCACAGTACTTACCAAGCCAAAAAGCAAAACATGTTCACCAAACCCTTCAGATTTTGTCCTTTCCAGCTCTATTGCTTGGCAACTTCAAAGGGGCTGTCCATTTAAAAGAAAAGTCCCACTCTGATTTAAAATGTCCCTGGTGGGGTACTGGGTAAGAACCTGCCCCACCAAGTAACAAGATTGGGAAACATTATGGTCCCTCTAGACCTCATCTCCTTTTTATAAGGATTATAGCACTCTCTAGGGACATGGAGGTGCAGCCGAGGCAATATTCAGCTGATAACCAGCTAGCAAGATCCACACAAAGTGAGGACAACCATTGACCTGTCCTAACGTTATGTGGTTTGCCAATCTGGTTTGTAGCTGAATATCGCCGCTGAACGTATAGGCTCTTGGACTGTTTCAGCTCTGCCTATGTATTTAATCGTGTATTTCTAGGGCAGTCTGTGGGGATATTCAGTGCACTAACTGGTTAATGCCATTGAATCAGGAAGAACAGGGTTTATGTGGTTTGCAGGTCCTGCAAGCCATATAAACCCTTTTGAATATCACCCCTTTGTACTTTCAGTTTTGAAAATTGATGCAAAGCCAGCAGGGTAAAAAGTGTGTACAGTTTTTGCCCAAATAGGGGCAGTTTGAAAATTGTTGCCAAAGTTTAGGAGCATGTTTATTAAAGGGTGAGCTATTAGTGCACATTTGAGCTGCAAAACAAGTACAAAAGCCCCTGTAGTCTTTTGGGGGGCATGTGCATCTGTCCCTATTGGTAATGCACTGCACCAGGCTAACCAACATGTAGGTGTACCTCTGACACCCTTTGAGGCAGCATTAAATACACCCATGCTAGCAGCAACATTCACAGTTAGCATGTGCCCATAAGGCCTGTGCTAACAACAATGCACCAACAGCACCTACATTATACCACTAACCCTCCTAGTCCCTGACTAATTACACACTAACCGGTTAGCAAGGGGTTTTTACCGCAAGGTCCCATGCTAAACTTGTGGCATGCTTAGCACATGGCAAACCTCACACTAGTGGTTAGTATGGATTAATAAATATGCCCTTTACTGTGGTAAAGAATGGAACAAGCCTTCTTATGAATGTTTTCCAGAGGCAGATTCAACACCACATTGATGTAGAGTCACCTCTTGACCCCTCTCAACATGGATTCAGGGAATCTCACGGTGTAGAAACTCTCCTCACCACCCTAACCAATGCTTTGAATAGAGGATTGGACAAGGTCGAAAACGGCTTCGCTCTCATTTTCCTAGATATCTCCGCTGCCTTTGACTCTGTTAATCACAATCAACTTCTCACTCGTCTCCAGGAGAAGGGCATCTGCGGCCTCGCCTGGGAATGGTGTAGGTATTATCTATTGGATCGTTGGCAGCATGTAAGAGTCAGTTCCTCCACATCCGCACCTTTCCACCAACATCAAGGTGTTCCACAGGGCTCCTCTTTATCCGCGCTGCTGTTCAATGTCTACATGCAGCCGATATGTGACATCATACGCTCCTTCAATATCTCCACCCTAATATATGCTGATGACGTCCTGCTGTTTACACCATTCAAAGTCAAACAACCAGACTTCACCAACCTTATCAACTGTTTCAACACCATCACTGACTGGTTAATATCTCAAAATCTCTGCATAAACTTCAAGAAGACTGAAGTTCTGTTCATATCAAGGAACAAAGATTTCTCCCCTCCATCCTCCCTAAGAGTAAGAGATGCGGAACTCCCTAGTAAACCCTCCATTCACTACCTAGGGATTACTCTGGACCAGCATTTTGACTTTAAGGAGCACATACGAAACATCACCAGATCCGTCTACAATAAAATTAGAACGCTAAGGCACCTCAGGCCCATGTTACCTCATAACGACTTCCGGACCATTTTCCAGGCCCTCATTCTACCACACTTTGATTACGCAAATATTGCCCTGTATGGACGCCCCAAGAACACCCTTAATCCGCTGCAACTCGCTATGAATGCGGCTGCGCGTGTGCTCTGTGGTTTAGCAAGATCAGACCATATCACCCCGATACTTAAGGAACTCCACTGGCTACCAATTCATTGCAGGTTAACATACAAAATCCTTCTCATCATCTTCAAGATCATCAATAACCTAGCCCCCACGACACTCGGTGACCTTATCACCCTCACCCCGAAAAACAGAATCCGAAGGTCAGTAACTGACAACACCTTGATCATCCCTAAAGAGTCCATCAAGTGCACCCAGACGACCAAGAAAAGAACATTCGCCTTCTACGCCCCAAATGCTGGAACGAACTTCCACCATAAATTAAATCCATCAAAGACCTTATTCAGTTCCGTAAGGCAATCAAACACCACATTTTTCTACTTCACTTTGCTCAAGCATCCCCCCCCCGCCTCTGCTCACCCACACACCAATGCCCACAAACCTTTCATGATCTACATAAATAACCCTGTCACAAGTATTTTGAGCTCGCCTTAGCCCTTCTTGAATATTCCAACCCAATCTAATTGTGTTTTTGTACATATGTTTATAGTTACCCTGTTGCTCTTCTACATGTTTATAGTTACCCTGTTGCTCCAAGTTTAAACTCCTGTTCAATGTAAGCACAGAACAGTCTTCTGACTGTGCAACCTTTGTTATATGCAAACCGCACTGATAACAAATAGCGTGGTATATAAAAATTGTTAAATAAATTATTACCAAATAAGATGCTTAAAATTGAATTCAGTCAGCAAGCTAAAGAAATTGAAACAAGACCAACTACGAACAAAGGAGAGCTGACTTCATATAAATTAGGCAAGTGTTTATGTAGAAATAGATTTTTCATGCAAATCACTCTAAACCTGACCTGTCTAAGTAATTATTTTCATAAAATTAGCCTTCATTAATCTGCACAGAAATAGCTTAGAGACGTATAAAACAAAAAAATGCAGCTAGACTTCATAGATTTAATTTATGCATCTCCCAGATTTGCATTATTTTTCTTTTGTTTGCCAAAAAGACTCACTATTAAAATATAACCAATTATAAGTTGGACTTATTTTGCTCTCTAAAATATATTCCCTGGAAATAACTTACTTCGCGATTTTCATCTTTCGTTGTTTTTTTTTTTAAATTTGCAATATCTTTATCCGGGGGCCTGTTTACTAAAGTGCCCTGAGCAGATAATGTGTGAATAAATATGCATTGAGGTCACGTGACAGGAGAGCATCACCCTGGTGTAACTAGGACGTGTCCTCCAGGTGATGTAAAACCCTCTCGCACCGAGAAAGTTTCTCCAGGGCCATGTGCCCATGAGGGAAGGGTTAGGACAGCCGTTATAGTTGGTGATTCGATCATTAGGCATGTAGATAGCTGGGTGGCTGGTGGACGTGAGGATCGCCTGGTAACATGCCTGCCTGGTGCGAAGGTAGCGGACCTCACACGCCACCTAGATACGGTCTTAGATAGTGCTGGGGAGGAGTCTGCTGTCTTGGTACATGTCGGTACCAATGACATAGGAAAATGTGGTAGGGAGGTTCTGGAGGCTAAATTTAGGCTTTTAGGTAGGAAGTTGAAATCCAGAACTTCCAGGGTAGTGTTCTCCGACATGCTTACTGTTCCACATGCAGGACCCAAAGGGCAGGCAGAGCTCCGGAGTCTCAATGCGTGGATGAGACAATGGTGCAGAGATGAGGGGTTTGGATTTGCTAGGAACTGGGGAACATTCTGGGGAAAGGAGGGGCTCTTCCAAAGGGATGGGCTTCACTTTAACCGGGATGGAACCAGGCTGCTGGCATTAACTTTTAAAAAGGAGATAGAGCAGCTTTTAAACTAGATAATAGGGGAAAGCCGACAGTTGCCCAAGAGCGCATGATTCAGAAGAATGTATCCTTGAAGGATACTACCAAAAGCAGAGAGGTTCCAAAAAAGAGTAAAGTAGCCCAAATGCCCTCGAGTATGGAGCAGACAGAGCTTAAAGATTCCAAATCCATGTCTACCAATAGCCAGATTAATATGAATAAAATACAGTCTCTAAAATGCTTGTATGCAAATGCTAGAAGTCTAAAAACTAAGATGGGAGAGTTAGAATATATAGCACTAAATGGGAGGTTAGATATGATTGGACTATCAGAGACATGGTGGAAGGAGGACAGCAGTGGGACACTGTGATACCTGGGTACAAACTATATCGTAATGATAGAGCTGATCAAATTGGTAGCGGGGTTGTGCTCTATGTTAGAGAGGGCATTGAGTCAGAAAGGATAAAAGTTTTGCAGAAAACAAAATTTGCTGTAGAATCTCTATGGATTGAAATTCCATGTAAAAAGGGGAAGGCAATGGCAGTGGGGGTGTACTATCGACCGCCTGGCCAGAATGAACAAATGGATGATGAAATGCTCAAAGAAATCAAGGAAGCTAACAAAAGTTACAGCGCAGTAATAATGGTTGATTTCAATTACCCCGGTATCGACTGGGTCAGTGTCACGGCATGACATTCTAGGGAGATAAAGTTCCTAGATGAAATAAATGACTGCTTCTTGGAGCAGCTGGTTCATGAACCAACCAGAGGGGAAACCATATTAGACCTAGTCCTTAGTGGAACACCAGATCTAGTGCAAGAGATAAGGGTGTTGGGGCCACTTGGCAATAGTGATCATAGCAAAACTAAACAGTCATGGGATAGGAGGCAGTGTACTATTGTGGATCAGGAACTGGTTAAAAGATAGAAAGCAGAGGGTAGAGCTAAATGGCCAATTTTCCCAATGGAGAAAGGTAGAGTGGTGTACCCCATGGATGTATGCTGGGTCCGCTGCTTTTTGACATATTCATAAATGACCTGGAAAGGGGAATAACGAGTGAGGTTATCAAATTTGCAGATGACACAAAACTATTTAAAGTTTTTAAAACCCAAGAGGATTGTGGAAAATTGCAAGAGGATCTTGATAAATTGGAAGACTGGGCATCAAAATAGCAGATGAAATTTAATGTGGACAAGTGCAAAGTTATGCACCTAGGGAAGAACAACCCAAACTATGGTTACACGATGCAAGGTTCCACATTAGGAACCACCACCTAGGAAAAAGATTTAGGCGTCATTGTGGATAACATGTTAAAACCCTCGGCCCAGTGTGCCGCGGTAGCCAAGAGAGCAAATAGAATGCTAGGTATCATAAGGAAAGGAATGGAAAATAAAACAAAAGATATTATAATGCCTCTATATCGTTCCATGGTGAGACTGCACCTTGAATATTGTGTGGAATTCTGGTAGCCATATCTTAAAAAGGATATAGCATTATTAGAAAAGGTTCAGAGAAGAGCCACCAAAATGGTAAAGGGGATGGAAGGATACTCCTATGAAGTAAGACTAGGGGACATGCAATGAAGCTACGGGGTAAACTATTGAAGACAAATAAGAGAAAATATTTTTTCACTCAACGTGTAATCAAACTCTGGAATTTGTTACCAGAGGATGTAGTAAAAGCTGTTAGTGTAGCTGAGTTTAAAAAAGGTTTGGACAAGTTCCTGGAGGAAAGGTCCATAAACCATTATTAAGAAGGGACCCAAGATATCAATTGTTGACCCAGTACAAGCATTGTGGAACCTGTGTCTTTTGGGGAAACTGCTAAGTACGTATGACCTAGATTGGCCACTGTTGGAAACAGGATACTGGGCTTGATGGAACTTGGTCTGACCCAGTATGGCATATCTTATGTTCTTATGTTCTTACTAAACCATGATAGCTAGTAACGCGGCAGAAAGCGCATGCTATCTGGACAAGTTTTTCAGTTAACTTGGGGTAACTGTAGATAACACAGCGATTAGCTGTCCTATTCCAGAAAGGGTATTAACTGCAGAAGTGGGCAGGATTAGGATGGGGAGTAGATATATCTGCAATGCACGGTTACCACGGGCCTCTACAGCATGCAGTAACCATTGGATTTGCTGACAGCATGGGTGCAGCTAATACCACCTCAATGGGTGGCATTATCTTCATCCGCAATGCTCCGTGACTATGTTCTCCACACTTTTGCTGTGTTATCTGTTGGGGAACTGCTATGCATGCCCCCAACAGATAACACATGGCTTTTGCACCAAAAACAGTACCATCTACACTTTTTTGGTGCATTAGCTGCAAAAGCCTAAAGCAGTTTAATAAACTGACCCCTAATTGTTAGCCCATTACTGTACTATCATGACACTAGATACCAGGGGATGAGGCAATAGATCCAGGGGTGTCTTCAGGAGGGTAAGGGCCTCTTCTGAAGGGAGAAGGTCCAGGGGGTGTTTTCAGGAGAATGGGGATCTATTTTTTGGGTAGTTGGATTTAAGATAGTGATTGGTGGACCCGTCTGTCTGAGGGGAGGGGAACTGTGATTAGAGGAGCGTTTGTGGGTGGAGATCAGGGGATAGATGTTATACTTTGAAGAAAGCCCCTGGAAGGATTGGATATGCTTTGGGTGGAAAAATAATTATTTGTTCACAAATAATGCAAATTGTAAAGTTTAATGCAAACAGCGTTACTCATTTTGCATAATTTTGAGTTGTGTTGCATGCATTTGCATGTTTTGTATCTCATTATTATATTATATAACAAACACTATAGTAAACTAATGTGCATTATGTTAAAATGACACACAATTTTGCCATTTAACAATTTTTTAAGTAGCAAATACTTTGTGTTGCTCCCTTAAGGCACATTGGTAACTACCCCTCTTAAAGTCTGACAATTTTGTTAAAGCTTGACTGTCTTGCCCTGCAAGTTGTAGAAGCATTGATTTTTTTTTTATATCTGAATTGACTTCATTTTCTGATTATATATAGGCAGCATTTTGATTTAATGACTATATTTAAATTTTGGCTCTTTCGTTTTTTATTTTCTTGTACTTGTCTTAGGGGGGTCTTTTACTAAAGGGTGCTAGCTGTCAGTGCAGGGCTGGCATATGTTAAAAATGCGTGTTGGACATGCACTGACAGCTAACATGTGGCCATGATAGTTAGTTCCAACAGATTTTGGTGCTGTCCATGGAACGTTAGGGTTGCAAGTGGGAGGGTTAGAGCCAGAGAGTTAGCAGACCAGTAGCATGGGTGAACTCACCGCCACCTCCATAGCTAGTGTTGAGTGCTCCGACTCTATTGTTGTGCCACAGCAGAGCTGCATGTACCATGACAACTGCCAGGAACATGCTTTACATGATTCTGGCAGTTAATGCTGTGATGTTTCCCTAATGCACTGTGGATTTGTGCATTATGGGTGTGTTTGGTGCAACACCACAGCACGCTTTAATAAAAAGGCTCCTTAGTTGTTCACCATTTTGATTATTGTTCTTCCAAAAGGCAGTTTATAAATATTTTAAATAGATAAACAGCAGTCTTTTGAGAACAGGCAGGAAGAGCGAAGGAGAACCATTGTTGTCTGGTATCCCGGTGAGGCCATTGGTATGTGTAACTCTTAAGATTGGGAGGATCTGGCTACTTTATCACTCATGTGAATGCTGAATGAACAAGTTGCTGGCTACACGCCCAAGGGCCAATGTAATCTAATTTACTCACTTTAATTTAAATACTAAAGATTTTGAACCATCTTACCAGATTGCCCTGTATCTGAGACTCTGTCTGAATTCAAGTGCAAATCCTGAGAATAGCTACTTGTAATTACCATTTTTAACAGGTTTTGGTCTTGTACCCTCCTTGTCGGTGAGTTGGTGTTACATATACATTGTTCCCATAGGGAGTAACTTTGTTAACTTTGTTCTGTGAATAAACCTATTTTACCTGTAGAAAAGGGCTTTTATGGAATTATTCCAGGGGTTATGTACATATGAAGTAGGTTTGGTGAATATTCACGCTTTCTTCTGTGAGTATAAGTGTAATCAGAGGGATGAGTTTAGGTGAAGTGTGGGCAGAGTCACGTTGTCTGTATGTATTTTATAAAATGGACATAAATTCACACCATCTACCAAACAGACATCCCATGATCCATCCAAAATTCACCCCTGAGCACACTTACTACAAAGCCATGAACAAGTGAGTGTGTTATTGTCGTGAAGTGGATTTTACAAATGACATCCAAATGCAATCTTGGATTTCCAAGCCAGAACGTCTGAAAGAAAAGCAGGCACATCTAAGCTCAGGCATGATTTTACAGATGTTGTATGTACCCAATATGAACGTCTGTGGAGGCATCTACATGTATGTCTCCAGAATAGTATTCCAGAACTGGGATGTCTAAGAATAGCCTAATGGTTAGAGTAGTCGACTAGAGACAGGATTCAAATCCCATTGCTGCTATCAGTGTGATGGAGTGCCAGCTTCTTTACACCTGCTGGATGCTTTATGGCCATAACGAGGACTTTTCTGATGCCTTTCCATGCCTGGTGCAGGGATAATCTTAGACACAACTTTGGATGTCTAGGATGTTTAAAAACTTCATTGATCTTAATGCTCCCCTCAACGAACAGCAATTCGGATTTTGTCCATACCATGGTGTAGAATCCCTCCTGCTTGTTCTCTTCAACACCCTTTTACAGGGGATAGATGGCATAAAACAATCCTTCATACTTATTTTCCTTGATATAACATCAGCCTTTGATAATGTCTTACTTAACAGACTATCACAAATAGGTATATCAGGTATAGCATTCAAATGGTTCCAATCCTACATCACCAATCGTACCCAACAAATGCAGCTAGGACAAGACACTTTTAACATCTTCAAACAGGAACAAGGTATTCCCCAGGGCTCAGCTATGTCAGCCCTATTATTCAACCTATATATACAACCCATCTGTAAGATATTCAGGAAATTTAAAGTACAATACCATATATATGCGGATAATATTATGATATATCTCCCCATTGACAGCATAAATGCATTCCAAAATATAATTGAATCCTGTATTCTGGAAGCACAAGATCGGCTAACAGCAAATAACCTGTCCATCAACTTCAAAAAAACTGAGGTCCTATACATAACAAGAAACCCAAACTTCACTCCTCCACAAAACATCACTATAAATAACACTACCCTCCCAGTCAAAAAAGAAGTACTTGATCAAACACTATCCCTATCCTTCCACATAAATCAAACAATCAAAATAATATATTTCAAACTAAGAACCCTCCAACACCTTAGACCCCTCCTTGACACACATGACTTCAGATCTGTAGTACATGCTCTAATCACTCCCCACTTCGACTTTTGCAACAGCCTCCTACACAGTATCCCCAAAAAACATCTACATTGTTTACAAATCACACAAAATATTACTGCAAGAATTATCTGCAAAGCGCGCCTATCAGATCACATAACGCCTCTACTATATGACTTACATTGGTTACCTATTATGGGTAGAGTAAAATATAAAATGATCATGACCATCTTCAAACTTACAAATAATCTTGCTCCATCGTTCCTCTCAACCCTAATCGCTTATGCTTTGAACACAAGAATTAGAAGACAACACTCACAAAATACACTTAAGATTCCCTACAGATTCAAAAAGGCTAAACAATCCACGAGCAATCGTGCCTTTTCCCTTGTGGCGCCTTTGCTATGGAATGCCCTCCCAGCCACCCTCCGCAACATCAAAGACATAAACACATTTAAGAAAGAACTTAAAACCTTCCTCTTTATCCAGCACTTTGGAGATTACACAAGAAACAACACTCCCTCCATAGAACAATCCCAAAGCCAACCATTCTCATAACTTCCACCCATTGTATCATGTAATTGATGCACCTCACCCTTTGTAAATAATTCAAGCTAGCAGCTGTATGTACATAGTTAAGTTATTTTGTTGAACTCACTGACTGTTAAACTTTGTTCCATGTAATAATGTTGTAAACCACCCCTGATCTCGGGAAGGGGTAGTATAAAAGAAATGACAAATAAATAAATAATAACATGTTTCTGAGATCAGCTGGTGATGTCCAGGTTCTTGGAAACACCCCAGCTGTGCATCCACCACACTCCCATTCAGACTTTGACATTCTGATGCTGGGAACATCCACAGATCCAACTTCTAAAATAACTCTGGAGATGTATCCGTGCTGTCTGCCTCTTCTAACACTCTTGAAAGGACCCACTAAAAGGCTCCAGTGGCACTGGTGGATTTCCAGGAACTGTTCCTCTATTAGAGCTTTTTACTTTTAAATTTTTATCTTTCAGCTTTAAAGTTTACTATTCTATTCACAATGGAAGGGAACAAACAGTACAGTAAAGTGCCCTATGCCCTGCCGACCTCACAACTGCTGTCACAGACAATACAGAAAAATATTGTTGCTCTGTATCTTATGCTTTTGCAGTAGAATACATTTTGTACAATAACTTCTGCCACTCACTCTGTGTTCTCTTAAAGGTCAAAGGCACAGCATTTTGGAACCCCCTAATATGGTACTTTGCCTACCAAAATAACGACAAAAACACCTTCCATGAAAAAATTAAAAAGAGCTCAAATCCCTTCTTTCAGTACATTGATATAGCAAGGCAAATAGATAGCAGGAGCAAGTTAAGCCTGAAGTTCTCTGTGTTTCTCAGCTCTAAAGTGCTCATTTGCCCCAGACATAGCCCCATGGCAGTAGTGCCAGTGTCACTAGTGAAGCTATATGTTTTTTGTTTTTCTTTGCAATCCTAACCCAGCCACAGCCAAAATCCTCTCTCCGACAAACCCACTCCAACACTTGTTCCTCACTCTCTGAAAATCAGAGCCCAAATACTTGCCTGTGTTTAATGTGTATGTTGTAGCCATGCTATGTTGGAATTTGCAGAAGTCAGTCAGGGATGGGTTTCTCTGGCTGCCTGTTAAGCATTTGACATAAGATTGGTTTAAGTGCCTCATACTGGCTGTAGCAATTGCTCTTCGACCTCCTCCTCCTTCCAGATTGTCTCCAGTAGATTTGTGCATATGCATGCATGATGAAAATAAAGTTCATGAATGGCAATTAATGAACATTTTCTAAGCATGTGTGCTTGGTTAGTTGATGAATGAATGAACCGAGAATTCTGCTTTTTGTCAATTTTACCATTTGTACAATAACTAATGCACATGCCTACTCTGTAACATAAAATATATCCTGTCTTCTTTGCCTTACCATGTTCTCAGTTAGAGAAACCTTGTTGTGAACAGAACATGCATTAATTAGCACGACTGTCAATCAGGCAGATTCGTTTCTCCTTGGGAGTTGGTTGCCTCCCACAGAAACCATTGGCACATATTTAAACGTTCTTCTTGTGCTCTTTCCTTTCCTTTCTCTTTCCTATTTTTAGTATTGCAGCTCTTTTCCTTTTTAACTCATTTTATTGTAAACCAATTTGTTTCCATTTTGAAAAGCAGTATATGAAGCACTAATAAACTATGACCATAAACCTTAAACTATAAATGTGGAAAACCTCCTGGGCTTAATCTTACTAACTGGATTCCAGTTTCTTCACCATCCATATCCACTGCTTATCAGTTTATTTTCTCCCTCTAAGAGGAGTGATTCACATCAACAGAATCAGACACAAAAGCCTATATACCAGCTTATGCATCGGTATCCTTACTGACCAGACAGGAATGACTCTTCATGTACACATAGGAAGAGAGAATTCACGATTCTTGCATGTCAACACAAAGAGACACACAAAGGAACCTTTGGCATGGGACTTCGGTGGAGCCCTCTGGCAAAGAGGCTGATCTAGAGGCTTGGGCCTCTATGTGCCCCAACGCTAACCGTGGGCATTCTGGGGTGGAGCAGAGGCAGCACTGCTCGCTAACTGGGCAGCAATGATATTGAGATGCTGCCCAGTTAGCAATACGGGGCCAAGGACAGGCACAGATACACTTGCCTATCTTTCTCTGTGTATAACTATCAGGGCAGCAGCTCAATATTGCCGCTGCTTGGTTAGCAATCGGGCTAGGCAGTGACCCCAGCTATTCAGTGCTAGGGCCATATATGACCTGGCATTGAATATCTGGGTTTAATGTTCTGTGCCAGCAGCTAGCCATGTTAGCAGCGCTAGTTGCCGGCGCTAAATATCAGGCCCCTGATCTTTTGTATGGGCTTCATCATCCCGCTGGAATGACAGCCTGCCAAGAAGCGGGACCTCAGACGCAGGTAGCAGAGTCCATCTGAGGTGATCCTGGGGCAGCAATGAAACCAGCAGCAATGAAACCTATGCAGGGAGGTTTTTCACTGCTCAGTGCTGCACCTCAAAGGGGTGGGAAACAAACACAGAAAGACTCTTGAAGGACCCTGATTTTCTCACTCGTGATCAGATATAGGACTTTTGAATTGCAAGATCTTTAAATGGAACTCCTTCCCTTTCAGAGTTCACTTTCTCATTACATTTGTCAATCCCCCTTTTCTGGACTGTAACAGCAAAGCAAGGCATCCTAAGAACTAGACGATGTTCGACCATTTAAAACCAGCATAACAACACTGTTTCTTCATTAACGAGATGAAGAGAGGCTAACTAAAACAAAATAAAAAAAGCTGAAGGTGTGCATAAACAGGTAGACAAAGGTGAGTCGGTTGATATAGTGTATCTGGATTTTCAGAAAGCTTTTGACAAGGTCCCCCATCAGAGACTTTTGGCAAAGCTAAAAAGTCATGGGATAGGAGGCAGTGTACTATTGTGGATCGGGAACTGGTTAAAAGATAGAAAGCAGAGAGTAGGGCTAAATGGCCAATATTCCCAATGGAAAAAGGTGAATAGTGGAGTACCCCAGGGATCTGTACTGGGTCCGCTGCTTTTTGACATATTCATAAATGACCTGGAAAAGGGAATAACGAGTGAGGTTATCAAATTTGCAGATGACACAAAACTGTTTAAAGCTGTTAAAACCCAAGAGGAAAGTGGAAAACTGCAGGAGGACCTGGATAAATTGGAAGACTGGGCATCCAAATGGCAAATGAAATTTAATGTGGACAAGTGCAAAGTCATGCACCTAGGAAAGAACAACCCACACTATAGTTACAAGATGCAAGGCTCCACATTAGAAGCCACCACCCAGGAAAAAGATTTAGGAGTCATCGTGGATAACATGTTAAAACCCTCCACCCAGTGTGCAGCGGCGGCCAAGAAAGCAAACAGAATGCTAGGTATCATAAGGAAAGGGATGGAGAATAAAACAAAGGATATTATAATGCCTCTGTATCGCTCCATGGTACGACCGCACCTTGAATATTGTGTGCAATTCTGGTCACCGTATCTTAAAAAGGACATAGCGTTATTAGAAAAAGTACAGAGAAGAGCCACCAAATTGGTGAAGGGGATGGAAGGCTACTCCTATGAAGAGAGGCTAAAAAGGTTAGGGCTCTTTAGCCTGGAAAAGAGACGGCTGAGGGGAGATATGATAGAGGTCTATAAATTAATGAATGGAGTGGAACAGATAAACGTGGATCAATTGTTTACGCTATCAGAATATAGAAAGACTAGGGGACATGTAATGAAGCTACAGGGTAAACTATTTAAGACAAATAAGAAAATATTTTTTCACTCAACGTGTAATCAAACTCTGGAATCTGTTACCGGAGGATGTGGTAAGGGCTGATAGTATAGCTGGGTTTAAAAAAGGTTTGGACAAGTTCCTGGAGGAAAGGTCCATAAACCACTATTAAAAAGGGACCCAGGATATCAATGCTTGACCCAGTACAAGCATTGTGGAACTTGTGTCTTTTGGGGAAACTGCTAGGTACGTATGACCTAGATTGGCCACTGTTGGAAACAGGATACTGGGCTTGATGGACCTCGGTCTGACCCAGTATGGCATGTCTTATGTTCTTATGTTCTTATGTTCAAATGTGCTAAAAAATTTTATTTATTTATTTATTTATTTAACAATTCTTATATACCGCACTATTTGTTATCAGTGCGGTTTACATTTAACAAAGAGTTTTCGGATCAGAGAAGACTGATTGAAATTACATTATAACAAGGAATAAAACTTGGAGAACATGGAAAACTATTTACATATTGACATGTAACAGAATGGTTGAGGATAAAATAATCCATTAAAAAAACCCTGTCAACTACAGCTTGTTTGTTGAGCCTTATTTCTGCATATCTAAGTGGACTAATAGCAACCACACAAATATTTGCTCTTTGTTGGGTACAATAAGATATTGCAATAGGCAAAGCGTTTAAAACAAAATGAGGGAACTACTGATATTAGATATATCATGATGAGTACGAAAAATATCAAAAGCTTTGGTTTAGAGCCCAACATAATCTTATACCAGGAAGGAAACATCACTGATTCAATATATAACTGCAATAAAATATAATTATGTGGCTAAATTATATCTTGAATTATTAATGGAATATTGACCCATTTAGTATGTCCCTAATAACCGATTTGTAACATACTCACTTGCAGGTTAATATGCCCTAACAAGGGATTAACAGAACAGTTGATGGAACTATAAATTCTGGCTTTTATCACCCCATGTTTTATTAAAATCCATTAGGTGCTTTCTGTGTGTACAAGGTCAGAAACAAGAACAGAAAGTATCCCGCTTCGGCTTAAGCAAGTTATAGCAGAAATAAAATGAGAGAAAAGGCCTGGACTGTCAACTTTTGCTCCCCGATAGGCAAACAGGTGGAAGGAGAACCCTGTTAAATTGTTCCCAAAAATTTCATAAGAACAGTACTGTAATGTATGACAAATGGGTACATTTGTGAAAATCGTCAATCATTTTCTACTACAATGCATTCCTCAAATATTTATATTTGAAAGCTTAGAAGATAAGCCAAATTTGAAGCATATAGCTCTGAAGAGTGATGAAAACATCTTCAAAATAGGTTTGAACTTTTTGATGTACATGGAAAAGACTGGAAGAGTCAATTAAGCTTCTTTTAGAGTGACTTTATCACATGTGCTTTGAACTTTGGGAAGAGAAACACATTCCATACCATCAGACACTCAGCTTTGAATTTTCGAAAATCTGAATCAAGATTTAATTTTTTTTCTCAATTTTGATGAGAAAAAATTAGAAATGTTGCTGGTAGATCTAGGGGAAATCCAAATATTCCATCATGCTGAAGTCAGGCTCAAAATCCCCAGGTCTAAGCTTAATCTTGAATTAGCTGCATTGCACTAGTTTTTGATAAATAATTTATAGCTGCAATTTAATTATAACAAATATCAAAAGATTCATATAAAATTCTTATACTTGCAGTGCAAAATAATTTAATAGCATCCTTACAAGCAAAATGAGTTAGGAGGGTAGTTACTAAAGTGTGCTATGGGCATAATGCGTGTATTTTCCCCTTATCACGTGTTATACAAAAAGAATGCACATTATGATAGCACTACATACAAATTTGCACCGCACTGCACAGTGAATACTAATCAGATGCAAAGCATACAAATACAGGCAAAACACCTCACTGGTGTTCAAATGAAAAATCAGCTTGCGGAAGCCCATTATAAGCCATTCATGGAAAAATAACACCAGCTCCAATGCTTCAGTCTGCTAAATTAAAGGGGCTGAAGCCAAAAGAATCAATTGGTGGTCTGGGAGTCCCCTTTCCCTGGCACCACCAATGAGTCAGGGCTCCCTAAAACAACCCTCCTCCACAGCACCCCCCCCCCCCCAAGCTGCAATTCAGACCCACAGTGAATCTCAAACCCTCCTGAACACTTCCCCAATCTCTGAAGAATGCCAGGGCCTATTTTGCTGTTCCTGGTGGTCTAGTGGGGTGTCAAGCAGAAGCGATCCCCCTACACACTTGCTGGCACCAGATCCAGGTTTACAATAGCACCCAGGATCTCCTAGTGGTTGTTGCACTTGGAACTTGTGTTATTTTCCCTATGAATAATGCAGCTTGCAGTGAACTTCACAAACTGCATCGTTCCTTTACTGTGGGAGTCACTAACCTGCAGAACTGAGTTGCCTGATTTTACTGCAGCTTAGTAACAGTACTCTCTCACTGTTAAAAACTAATTCAGATGTCAGTAAAAGTATTTCATAAAAATTCAATGACATTCCTAGCCCCCTATCATGTGGGGCGGGCACCCCTCATGCTGACAGCATCCCCCACGCTGTGCCATGCTGTGACCATGATACAACCCCCAACCCCAGTTGGCCCCGTGGAAGAGAAGAGCGACTGACCCTTGGAACGTGAAGCAGCATAGAAAGCCCACTTAATCATGTTTGCCACGCTGCCTCCATGGGCCCAGTGAGTGTACACCCTCCTCCCAGCCGACTCCCAGGATGGGCCACACCCATTATCCCACCCTTGATACGTCACTGTAAAGGTTCTTTTTAGGGGTGTGCATTTGTGAGAGCTCATTCTAGCAACTAAAAATGTTTAAATACAACCAAATTTATTCTACCCACCTGAGGTGTGGGATGAGGTCGGACCAGATGAAAAATATGCGGGGGAGGTTGTGCGCCACCCAGGAGAGGTCCATTCTGATCAGGATGATGAGATGCTTTCTGGAGACTGTTCCAAGGTCGTTCCCTCCCAGGTGCATAACCAGGGCTGCAGGTGTGGTGTGGGTCTGTAAATGCTGGTGAAGGAAGGACTGCAGATGCCCCCACCCCATGCCTAGGAAGCCAAGCCATAAGAAGCACACACCATGATCGCAATGTCCATTATAGTATGAGGGTCATTCTAAACGTTTTAGTCAATGTTTGGATGTCTGCAGACATGCTTGTGGATGTTGAAATCACAGAGACGTCTCTGTAACCATTCCACAATTGCCATTTGCAGAGGGGTATCTGGGGAAGTGAAATGGATTTATACATCCCTGTTCGATCCCAGAAGCAGTAGAGCCATCTGTAGGTATGTACATGTTTATTCCTGCTCCAGGCACGAATAGGCATCAGGAAAGTGTTGGTTTTCACCTTAAAACATTCAGAGAGTAAAAAGAAGATGGAAAATTACACAACTCCCTGTAGATTACAAAGTCTCACAGGATTTGAACCTTAGCTACCCTGCTTTTAAGCTATTTCTCAAACCAGTATGCTATTAGACATCTTAGCTCTGGAGCATTTTCCTGGGGAAGTCTATATAGACATTTGATATTCGTATATATTGGGCACATCCACGTTTCTGGAATTGTGCCTGAACTTGCATGTGCTTGCCTTTCTTTTCAGACATTCTGGCTTTGACATCCCCAATTGCACTTAGATGTCTCATTTGATATGTGCTTCTAAGAAATTCAAATATGCAAGCAAGGTGTAAACCAAATGTATAAAAAAATATAACAAACAAACAAAAAAATCCCAGAAAAACCTGCAAAAGTTCAGACAATCCACAAATTAATTGTTTTTTGGTCATGCACATTCCTACTTCTTTTTCATTTTGATGTGTATTTAATTTCCAAGATGAGGAAGTATTCATTTTTGATCCTTACCCCCCATAAACACACACTTATCCATTCACATCATTTTGAATCAAATTAAGTGGAAATGCTATCAAATTGATCCTTTTAAGGTCCTATAGTTAGTACCACACTTAACTACACAGCATTCTGAATTGGTCCTGTACCATACAAGATTGACATAGGCAGGAGGAACTTATGTCCACCCCTCCCCCGTCCATCTGCCCTGTTACCCTTAAGCCCAAAGATCACTTTACTCACAATTATGGGTAAAACAAGGCCACAGCTTTATTTCTATATCAATATAATTGATACAAATATATAAATATATGCATCTAACATATGTACAGCAGGGCAAGGCTTCCGCTCCAGTCACCTGAACCAGTATGCACCATGGCCTTTTCCCTTGCTGTCAAGCCAGCCTATCACAGGAGCTAGGGGCCTACCTTGCCAATCTGAACTGGGCCCACCCCTGTATAAGGAGCCTTGCCATGCCTCCTGTGGGCCACATGCACCGGGCGGCCATTGTGTATAGGGACCCACCGGGATGTCCTGCCCTGGTGGCAGCAAGGGCACCCTTCCCCTTTTGCTCATTCTACTCTGTGTGCACTTGTTGCCTATTTATTTATTTACTTATTTATTTAACAGGATTTATATACCGCTTTATCCTAAAATCAGCTTAGGTAACTGCCACAGGTACATGGAAACATGCCTTTTAAGTGCCCCCCACTAATGGAACCTCTCGCTGGTGTCCAGCAGTGGCCAGAGCTTGCTGTATGCTGGCCCGAAGGACGTTCTCCAAGATCTCCTGTAAGTCATTTACGAACAAGTCCAGTCCAATGTCTGATAGGAGGAGCAGGTCCCCAGTGAAGTAGGCGGGTAATAAGGAATATGTCCATTTGTGTCATATCTGCCATACTCCAGTGCTCAGGATGCAGAGGGCAATCTGCCTATTGACTTTCTTGAGCTCCCTGCCCCATAGGCGAGTGACCGCCCACCTGAGGGGAGGAATGAAGTTGGACTGTGGCGTGAGTCTGTAAACGTTAGTGAAGAAAGGGACGCAGATGCCCCCACCCCATGCCCGGGAAGCCCAGCCATAAGAGGCACACACCACAATTGCAAAGTCCAAAGTGAGTACCCAGGGGCCGCATGGACGTCCTTTCAGCTGCCTGGCAGACAAAGGAGTGACCCACAATCCAAACTATGCATTCTGCCAAAGAGGAGGGGGTATGGTTAGTGGAGGAAAAGCAATCAATCAACAGTGCTAGTCAGATCTGGGTGAATATATGAGAAGTAGACATGGGACTGCCATTGCCCATCATCTGGATCACTTGTACTGGAATGCCACTCTCTGCCACTGCTGTTGCGGCCCCAATACAGAAGGAGTGTGCTCCGAATATGCCGGGGGATAATCCCAGTGCTAACAATTCCCTGAACATGGCTGCAAACTGGAATTTGGAGAGTGGCATGCCATCAAGGTGAATCGGGAACTATGAGGTCAAGGAAGGTCAGGCTGCGAGGTACTGGAGCGTGTTGGCCATGGGACATATGTGACGCCCAGGTACTGCCTGAAGGGAGATGGTTTATCCCTTCCTCCTGGGATTTATTTTTGGCCCCCATAATCCGAATGTGCAGCAGTTGCTCTGACACCAGGACTGTTGAGAGCTGAAGACCAGAGGAGGGGCCTGGTTTTTTGGAGGCTGCCACATAAGCTCGCTGATTCGGAAAGCACTAAAGAAGGCCAATGTAAATGTTGCCCAGAACAGATAGGTTTTGTATTTGGATGAACAAGTGAAGGACAGCACCATCCAGAGCCTGTCCAGTAGCTCATGAGTGACCGGACATCACATATCAGACTGCTGGGGGAGGCTCTATGCCAAGTCCTTCATTAGCATTTTAAGCAAAAAGTTGTCACATGCCAGCTTAGCAAAGAAGAAAAATCCAAACAGGTGTGATTGAACAGCCTGTCGAGATAGGCTCTGGGAACCTGCGCTCGTGACGTATGCTGCCAACAGTCCTGGGTGTAGAAGTCCATGTTTTCAGCCTTGTGATGCCAGGTAGGATGAAACAGCTGTGTAGCCTCGGATGTATGCTGCCCAGGTGCAGGGTGCTACCGCCCATTGGATGAGCTGCCAATCCACATGGACACCTTGTCCCATATCCAGTCCAGCAAGGGGGTGGGGTGCTTGTCTGCTACTGGGGCCAGTCACCGAAATGAGTCCTACTGTAAACAGGAGAGGGAATCATCAATGCTATTAGACTGCCCAGGGAGCTCAGCCACTATGACACACTTGGTGGAGTGACTGTTCACGACAGCGATAACTGCCTGGTTGACACAGCAGAAAAGGATTCTGTGGTCATGCAAGTTATGGCCCCAGACACAAAGGGTCACATACAGGGGAAAAAGAATGTGATATTTCTGGTGAAACCACTAGTTACCCAGGAGTCGAGCCAGGGGGTAGCGGCCCAGAAACCTATGAAAAACATGTTGAAGCCAGAGGCCCCCATCACATCGGGGAAGAGGTCCAATTCAGCATTGTTGCACATGCCTTGCTGCCACATGTTCACCCAACTGAACATATGCCCAGATATGCATGTCCTGTTTCAGGCTCCATGAGACACAAAGACAGTGGTGACTCTTGTGCAGGCCAGCCATCGCATGCATGAGGCACCTCAGGAAAGGGCAACCCATTGGAATAACCTCGCATGCAAAGTTCAGCGAACTTATGAGGGACTGGGCCATCCAGAGGGTGATCTTCCATTGACCCCGCACAGCAGTGAGCTTCCCTTTGAGATCTTACAACTTGTTATGGGGCAGGTGGGTGACACTTTGCCTTGTGTCCCCTGAGCACTGTCTGGGAGTCAAGGGCATGCGTCGTACAGCTGGTCCTAGGCTCCACACTGCGGCTGCCCTCCTTAGAGTCAGTGGGGTGTCAGATAGGAGGATCAGGCAATCCACTGCAGCAGTTTGAAGCTGCAGCTGCCCGGTGCAGGGAAGCATGCTTAGTGATCAGAGGGGCAGAATATCAATCAGTCCCTCGGCAGGGACACTGAAAATTGAAGCTATTCAAGCAGGCAGAAGAAGCAGCTCTGGAGAAGCAGAAGACACAGATGATCCAAAAGGAGGATCGCTGTACTCCTTCTGCTTTTATCAGGGGTTGTGAGCTCACCCGAGCATGCGGGGCAGTGACAATTGTCGCAAGACTTCCCTCTGTGGCGGGAGCTTTCCCACCACAGTCAGTGGGATACCAGACCCCTCCAAGAGGCAGGTGAGGGGCTGAGCGGATGGGCCCACCACCATATTACGTAGCATGCCCATCGCACTACGCCCGATCACTTGTACATCTAAAGGGCCTGTTTACTAAAGCATGGTAAATGTTTACATTTACCATTAAGAACAAAAATTAAAGTACAAAATCTGTTTGGTAACTGCTGGATTGTGACTAGCATCTGCCCTGAAATTACCACAAATGAAAGACTTTTACCAGCATTGGTAAATAACCTGTTAATTACATCTGAACTATCTGCTGATACATTTGCTACAGTCTGTTAAGGAAAGAAATATTTGATTTTACCCCATTAACATAATCATCACCATCCAAACCCAAATCAGAATCAGGATCACTCCTGGATCCCCCCCCCCCCCCCCAAGCCACCTCACATCAGTATCAGCATTACCTCTTACCCTCAACTCCCATCAATATCAGCCTCACCCCCACCTCTACCATGGAGCACTTGTACCTCCTTCAAAGAGCTTCACCTTTACTGACGCGCATCACTCCCTGAAGAGGTATGAGCTTCCCTCCACCACCTATTGCACTCAGAAGTTAATGGTGGGCCAGATACTCCTGTTTTCACCTGGGTTCAAACTGGCAGCTCTGACCATATAACAGTAGTCTCATGATGTTACCACTAGTGGTTAATCTACCATATAACGAGTCCATCCTTTTTTGGCCACTTGATTCTTAACAGTAGAACTATAAGTGGGTCGAGGGTGATGTGGATGCTTTGGGGAGGATTGGGGGTGGGCAATGGATTCAGCATGCTGATGAGCGTTGATGGGATCAGGAAGTTGATCAAAAGGGGTGGGGGCTGCTTATCAATCACAATTTTTATTTTTGTAGCAGGCCACAATAGCTGTGATTCCCATGGTGTGAATGAAGTGTTTAAAAAGAAGGGTGGTACCAGCAATAATAGGATATGAGGGGACAGAAGAATGGGGACTGGGAGAGAGGATAGCTTCGCACCTAGACATGTTATGAGTGAGTTTGTGAGCTTTCAATAGCTCTCATCAGCAGCTATAAGCAAGATTGTAGGGGGAAGGTATCAGAGGAGAATAGTTTCAAAGATAATTTGTTCAACATTGGCATTGACAAAGGTAGTAAAGACAAGTAACTGGATCAGAAGTGGCAAAGAATCGATAATGATTTTAAACAGTGTGGAACTATAGGAAATTGGGCGAGAAACTGAGTGTGCACCATTAAGAGAAACCTGGAAGGAGTGGTGAGTGAGGCAGGGCAGAAACCACTTAAAAACTATACCACGAAACCAAGATCATAAAGACATTCAAGAAGTAAAGAGGGGTGGTGAGGTTGAATGCCGTGGTTAAGCCAAAGGTCACAAGAATAAAAGAATTAGGGGAATGTTTACTAAACCGTCTTACTGTGCGCTCTGTGATGTTATCGCGCGATAAGGTATCTTATCGCATGATAATGGCGCTTTATCGGGCGCAGAGGTACCTTAGCACACGATAACGCGCGCAGCGGCACAAACGAGCGCTGAAGGTGGAGAAAGGCTCCCAGAGGACGGAGGAAGGCTCCCCAGGGGCGGAGAGAAGTGGTCAATGGGTAGAGAGTGGGAGGGGAGAGGCTCCCCGCACACTAACGCTGTGAAATCCGAGGCTGAAAACTAACGCCAGTGAAACCCTGGAGTTAGAGCTGATTTAAAGGGAAGAGAAACCATTTATGTCAGCAATGTACAGCAAAACCAGGGAAACTATAAAAAAGTGATAAGTGTGATACATGTGCACGGAACAAAAGGGCAAACAAACAGTGAAAATGAACAGAAGAAAATGGAAAAATAAAATAACCAAGCTGGGCAATAGTGATCTCAATGGGAAACATCAAAAAACACTCCCAAGAAAGCACCAAAAAAAAGGATATGAATTCTGGAAGGGTCCATGCTCCGTCCCCATACAAGGTGAATGAGCCCACAGTGAAATTGCGCTGTGCAAGGTTTTCCTCTCCATCAGACATGTTTCCTATGGCATGCACATGTGCGTCAACAGCAGGGCGGTCATGTCGGAATGGCCAACTGAACAGATGCTTGAAAATGGGATACAGAGGGCTGCAGGCGGCACATGCTGTGGTGCAGCTGGGGCACAGTGAGGACTAGGCAGATGCCTAGGTGGCACTTAGGAATGCTGAAACTGTACAGCAGCCAGACAGCAACTGATGAGGGCCCAACATGGGCACGAGTGTGTTTATCACAGTGTCAAAGGGGATAGTACCCAGCAGGCACCTCTAAGGGCACAGAACATTGGCAGGCGGTGTTGGGGGGGGAAGCGTGGATGTCTATGCAGGCACCCCTACCCCAGAACACACACCATAGGCAGCCGCCTACCTGCACACTGGATGGCCTGAGACTGCGCACCACCAGCACCACCAGCAGAAGGGCATGTCAGCATGGTGGCAGAGGGGTACTGGTGGTGGAGGGGGGCAGTGGCAGCTGCCCAGAGCAGACCATGGCCTAGCCCTGTGTAGGTGGGTGACATGCACTGCAACAGACAGGCCCTGCCAGATGAACAGTCATGGTATCACCAGGGAATGCACTGTCTCTGTGGCAACACGGTGGTGCAGTGCACACAACCAGTGTGTTCAGAGGTAGAAAGTCACAGGTTCAAGTCCCAGCTGTGGTTCCTGCCAACCTAGTCCCCATATTTTACCCACTACTAAAACGTGCTAATACAGACAGAACCTTTATTGCAGATGACGTAAACATGCCCAAAACACCTACATTTTACCCTACAGAGCACAGACACCATAAACAGGCGCATTACCTAGAGCAGAGTCTCCCAAATGCAGTCCTGGAGGGCCAAACACCATTCAGGTTCCATGCTGCCTCTAATAAAGATGCCTGTGCTGCATTTCTATGCGCCGCCCCCATGGTATGCATATGTATCTCATGCATATTCGTGAGGGACAGCATGAAAACCCAAACAGTGTTTGGCACACCAGGACTGGAGTTGGGAACCTCTGCCATAAAGCAGCAGCCAACAGGGGCAGACACACCCACACCCACAGGCTCCATTATCCAATGCCTCCTGGAGAGGCAGGACATTGGGCCCTGCGTGCATCTCCCAATACTAGCACTTGCATACCTTAGCAATGCCACCCTAAACCTGGGAATACGGTACACAGCTATCAAAAGGTTGCTATGATTACTGGCAGATAGCAATTCCGAAGTTAAGTACAATTTTCTGATTGAGCTGCATCATGGCAACCTTTCTGATGTCTGTGGAGTGTGCTACAGGTCTTGTGTCTGACAGTGTTTACCACCCTGGGGAGTGACCCCAACAGTATTGCATACCATAGCCATGCCTGCACTGTGCCCAGGACTGGAGCGGTGGCCAGGGCTGCCAAACACCTCTATAGTTGTACAATGCTGGCATAGGTGTGGGTGTGTGTGTCTGTCTATCCAGTGTGTGGTGGCTGCAAACACCCTCCACAGCCCACACTGCCAACACTGTTGCCAATATTGGCCTGCCAATGTGCATAATGAGGAGCAAGGTACCATGGGTATAGCCCAGACAGGGTGGCCTGGCCAGGATGCATCTGCACAGGTCATAGGGCATTGGCTGGGACATTGTAGTGTCCGGCCACCACCTGCACAGACAGGGTGGCCACAGCATGTCCTGCTGGGAGATCACTCTCACCCTGACTGAGCAGTGACCACGGCATGGCTAGGTTCCCCCATAGTGTTATGTAGTGTTTTTTTCATGTGATATTTATGGGTTCCCTTTTGTGGCCTCATCACTGACATCTGCTTGGTGTGTATGCTGCCATTTCAGTTCTGGGTGCATGCATCTTCTCCAGGAACATGCACTATGGACTAGCTAGCAGACTGTCTGCAGCTAGTATGTGTCTTGCTGGAACACCTTGCAGGGTGCAGTGGCTGGAGGCTTGCTGCAGGAGATCGTGGTGGGGCGCAGCTGAGCATTTCCAGGCCTAATGTCTGTCTGCTATTGTTTTATGGATGTGTACAGAGCTGCATTGACAGCCCTGTAGGGTGTCTGTTCCCCAGCAGGACTGGGGTTGATGTTCCCCTCTACTGCCACCATTGCAGGGAGGTAGAATGTGAATCTGTTGGTGGAAGACCCTGTTTCCCACCCTCAGCCCCAGAGGGTGGGTTGGGTTGGGTGGTGGTACATAATCTTCCTATGGGTCCATAAGGGCTAAACCTGACTGAGAAATACAGATGCATCCCAAGGTGTGTCTGCAGGATCTACCTATCTTACACATTAGTGCTGCTGGGGACCTGCAGCATGGCCTATTTCTGCCATGGAAGGTGCTGTGGACCTGGTGCTGGGCACCCTACCTCACCCTCAGGGTGAGCACAGTACCCGCACAATGTGACGGTGTGTAGCTACTCTGTGCCAGTTACACACATGGTCAGTTCCCCCTACCAGGCCGAGGTGCTGTGGGGATGCATACCCCATCTTGTGATCATCTGTAGACTGTTGATTTGCATGTGCAGTGCATCATGGGTACTGGTGGGTTAACCCTCTCCTGGTGATCACAGCAGACTGTTTGTGTGGTGACATGCAGTCCTTCTGCAGCCAGCCAGGGGTTTGTTAGCAGCTGTAGTCCACTGATTACTTCACTGCTTGTCGAGCCAGAGGTCATGGGTTCAAATCCACAGTGGGGTTATTTGATAGGGCTGTCTGAAGCATTGTCTATTTTTAATGTACATTAGTGCTGCCAGCAAAAACACCCTCAGAGTACTGTAACCATAAGGTGCCTCAGAAGGTGCTTTATAGGGCACCCTATAAGGCACCCTATAAAGCGCCTTCTGAGGCACCTTATGGTTACAGTCCATATAAGGTGCCTTATAAGATGTCCTATGGAGCACCTTATAGGGTGCCCTATAGGGGACATTATAGGGTGCCATGGCGGACAATGCACTTTATAATGTGCCCTATGGAGTGCCTTATAGGGTGCCTTATGTGGCACCTTAGGTTACGGCACGTGAGGGTGTGTTTGCTGGCAGCAATAATTAAAATACAAATAAAATGCCTCAAGAAACAATACTTACATGTCAAAGCTGATGCCTCAGCCAGCCTTATGCATTAGGCACACTGGGGGATCGGATTCATGACCCCTGTATCGTTAGTGAGTGTATTAACCATTGTGCTACTCCTCTGTTTCTGTGTTGGCATGTCTGGGCGCCTACTTAAGATTATTGCGCGTTAACGCGCTTAGCGGCGCTTCGCCCGATAATGTGTGCAGCAGCGTGCGTTATCGCACGATAATCCCGTTTTGCTACTTTAAGACTGAAACGCCCAGTCCTTTTATGGCAGCCTGCACACTATCGCCGGGCGCACGTTAAGACGGTTTAGTAAACATACCCCATAGAGTGTCTTAGGAATAATCTGATTTCATTAGGGGCAGTCAGCAGTGCCTCTGTTACAACGAGTATAGAAACCAGTTTGTCGAGGGTGAAAGGCAAGAGATTTTTTCAAGAAACAAGAATAATTGCTGTAAGACAATCTTTTAAAGGACTTTAAACATAGTAACATAGAAAAATGATGGCAGCGTGGACAGCTATGCAGGCACCCCAACCCCAGAACCCGCACCATAGGCAGCCGCCTACCTGCACACTGGATGGCCTGAGACTGCGCACCACCAGCTCCACCAGCAGAAGGGCATGTCAGCATGGTGGCTGAGGGATACTGGTGGTGGAGGGGGCAGTAGCAGCTGCCCACAGCAGACCATGGCCTAGCCCTGAGTAGGTGGGTGCCGTGCACTGCAACAGACAGGCCCTGTCTGACCAACAGTCATGGTATCACCAGGGAATGCACCATCTCTGTGAGACCATGGTGGTGCAGTGCACAGAACCAGTGTATTCAGAAGCAGAAGGTCCCAGGTTCAAGTCCCAGCTGTGGTTTCCGCCAACCCAGTCCTCATATTTTACCCACTACTATAACATGCTAATACAGACAGAACCGTTCTTGCAGATGACGTAAACATGCCCAAAACACCCACATTTTACCCTACAGAGCACAGACACCATAAACATGCACATTACCTAGAGCAGAGCCTCCAAAATGCAGTCCTGGTGGACCAAATACCATTCCGGTTCCATGCTGCCTCTGATGAAGATGCCTGTGCTGCATTTCTATGCGCCACCCCCATGGTATGCAGATGTATCTCATGCATATTCATGAGGGACAGCATGAAAACCCAAACAGTGTTTGGCACCGCAGGACTGGAGTTGGGAACCTCTGCCGTAAAGCAGCAGCCAACAGGGGCAGACACACCCACACCCACACCCACAGGCCCCATTATCCACAGCCTCCCCTCCCCCGCTCCCCCTCCCACCCCCTCCCTCCCCCCCTCCCCCCACCTCCCACCCCCCTCCCTCCCACACCCCTCCCCCCTCTCCCCCCCTCCCCTCCCCCCCACCCCCACTCCCCCCCACCCCCCTCCCCCCCCACCCACTCCTCCCCCCCTCCCCCCCTCCCCCCCTCCCACCCCTCCCCTCCCACCCCTCCCTCCCCCCCCCCCTCCCACCCCACCCCTCCCTCCCCCCCTCCTCCCACCCCTCCCCCCCTCCCCCCCACCCCTCCCCCCCCTCCCTCCCCTCCCCCCCTCCCACCCCCCCCCACCCCTCCCCCCCTCCCTCCACCCCTCCCTCCCCCCCCTCCTCCCACCCCCTCCTCCCACCCCTCCCTCCCCCCCCCTCCCCCCCCCCCCTGCCCCCCCTCCTCCCCCCCCTCCCTCCCCCCCCCTCCTCCCACCCCTCCTCCCACCCCTCCCTCCCCCACCCCTCCCTCCCCCCCCCTTCCTCCCACCCCTCCCTCCCCCCCCCTTCCTCCCACCCCTCCCTCCCCCCCCCTTCCTCCCACCCCTCCCTCCAGCAGGTAACAATGGCACCAACACAGGATATGCACTAGTCTGGGTGCAACAGCGCCCATAGGGACTAGACATGACCCGGACATACAGAAGGACACAGATGTATCCTAGGTGTGTCTAATGGACCTACCTATCACACACTGATGGGGACCTACAGCATGGCATATTTCAGCCATGAAAGGTGCTGTGGACCTGGTGCTGGGCACCCCACCTCAACCTCAGGGTGGGCACTGTACCCTCACACTGTGACTGTCTGTGGCTACTCTGTGGCAGTGCCACACATGGTCCGTTCCCCCTACAAGGCTGAGGTGATGTGGGGGTGCATACCCGATCCTGTGCCCATCTCTCGACTGCTGATTTGCATGTGCAGTGCATCATGGGTACGGGTGGGTTACCCCTATCCTGGTAACCACAGCAGAATGTGGGTGTGGTGCCGTGCAGTCCTCCTGTAGCCAGTCAGCTGTTTGTTAGCAGCTATAGCCCACTGGTTACTTCACTGCCTGTGAAGCCAGAGGTCATGGGTTCAAAACCTACAGTGGGGTTCATCAATAGGGCTGTCTTAGGCATTGTCTATTTTTATTGCATATTAGTTCTGCCAGCAGGACCACCCTCAGGGTACTGTCCCCTTAGGGTGGCTCATAAGACACCCTATAGGGCGCTTTATACGGTGCCCTATAAAGTGCCTTATATGGTTTCCTATAGGGGACATTATAGGGTGCCTTGGCAGACAGCGCACTTTATAATGTGCCCTATGGAGTGCCCTCTAGGGTGCTTTATGTGGCTCCTTAGGTTACGCCACTGTGAGGGTGTGTTTGCTGGCAGCACTATTCAGGTACAACTAAACTTCCTCACAGCCCACTACTTAACCCTTTCCAGGCCAAGCCCAGTGCTTTCATGATCCCAACTTCTGCCTATATATTCCTATCAAATGGTATATAATACATGACCATGCCAGAGGGAACGTCACTATTGGGACATATTGGATACAACGGGTACAATTTTCCTGACATGTGCAAACATTAACCCGGCTGCAGAATGTGGATTAAAATATTATAGTAGGCCTTCAAAGGGTTACACATGACACCTCAGCCAGCCTTTTTCATTAGGCACACTGGGGAATTGATCCCATGACCCTTGTACTATCAGTCTGTGTAGTAACCATTGTGCTACAGCTCTGTTTCTGAATTTGAGTGTCTGCGCGCTGTCTTAAGCTTGCGCGCAGTAGTGCGCGCGCTATAGCGATTGTTGCTGCGCGGCGCGTAATAACGCATGCAACTGCGCGTTATCAGTTATGATGTACCGCCCATGTCCTTTTTTGGCTTTCCTTCCACTAACGCGGCTCCTAACGCGAATCACACTAACGCACTTTAGTAAACATACCCCTAGGAGTAATCTAGGGGCCTAGGGGCAAGATGGTCAAGTAGCTGGAAAAGCTTCCCTCGCCTATTAGGGAAAGTTTCAATAAGATTGGTAAGCCCCCTGGAGACAGGGAAATGCCTGCTTGCCTTAAACTACTACTGGAAAGGTACTGTATGAGCTACAAAAGTGCTTGGGGGGGGGGGGGGGATGTTGAACTTTGCAGAATAATTGCATTGTTATTTTCGAAAAACAGCATGTTCCAAGCATTTAAGCATTCATTGATATCAGAGTCTCTGGGAGAATCTGATGAAGGTATGCAATCTGAGGTTTGGACATTCAAATGAATGTTTTCTACTCAGATGAATATCCAGATATCTTACCAGATCATGTTTTGCTTAAATCATCAAGGATAGGAACTGGTTTTGTTTTATTTAATTTAATTTGTCACCCCATCTTGTTTTTCTTCCAAAACTCAAAATGACTTACAAATCAAAAATATACAACATAAAACAATAAAAGGCCATTTACTTCCCACCAATATTATTGTACAGCAAACCACCCATCTGCATATTTCATTCCTAACATTACCCCTCGCTTTTCTGTACTCCAACCTAGCCACCACTGAACAGCATTTTCATATAAAAGAAAACCTGTAAAACACATATAGCCAGGTTTTTAAAACACTCCTAAAAGGGAGTTGGTGATCGAATTTCTCCTAGCAAATGACTCCATTGTCTAATGACCTTAAAACATAACATTTGTTCAAAACGTTTTGTCAAACCATGCCATTTTAAAGTAGCATGCTCTAAATACACACACATCTCAAGATCGAAGAGTCCAATTGGATTATAAGATTTAAATGTATTTAAAAGATATTCTGGTCACATCTATAAAGGGGCATGTTTGCTAAAGATGAACATGCATTAATGACTTTCATTAACGTGCATTAACCTTTAGTAAACATGCCCCATAGTGGTTTATAAATCAAAGCCAAGGACTTAAACCAGACCCTCTTCTCAATAGGTAACCATTGTAGGTCAGCAAAAACTGCAGAAGTATGGTCTCACCAGCTCACCTTCCTTAACAGACTGGCTGCCACATTTTGAACTATTTTTAAATCCCTGAGATTGTTATTAAAATCTGCAGCTATGTTGTGGGGGGGAGCTATGACAAGTTTGCAATCCTATTTGAAAGTGTCAGTTTTAAAGCTTTCTGTCAGAGTGCTAAGGATTACAGTCTGGAAGGCGCAGATGAGCTCAGAGGGGTGATTAGCTGCTTGGGTGTATCTGGTCAGTTTTTTTAATGTACATTCCGCTTAAGCAAAAAAAGCCTCTTGGAGAGGGTCCATCCGTCTGTCGGTATACATCTCTTCTCATGTATATTTTGATTTGCAGTCCTTTAGTATTCTCTTGAATTCATTACCCCTTGACATCCGGGCAGGTTCCTCATTTAAGAGATTCATAAAGCGTTAACACTTGGCTTTTGCAGCGCTCATACATTGACTATGTAGTATTTGTGACATAGCCTGTTCACAGTGCTGCTCTTTACCACCATGCCCTCATGTTTTCAGGCTGTTGATTTGTATAGAAGGCCATTGTCTACAGTAGATTGTTGTCATATTCATTTGAACGTCCATTTTTATCTTGACCATTTTATTTTGTTTATTTTGCTACTTCTTTGCTTGTTCCTGTCATTGTATATGTTATGTTTTTTGTTCAAACCTCAGAAAGACTCACCAGACCTACAGACTATCACCTCTCGGTGAAAAGGGTCTGGCCATGAGTCCTATTACATCAACGGTTTACTATTACCTAACCCATCCAACATACTAAGGGTTCACTACTCAAAATTTTACAAACCTCCAATAACAGTAATCATAACCTAATACAAAATTTATACAAATATGTTATAAAGATCTGTCAAAACATGCCATTTTAAAGTAGCTTGCCCTAATACACACAAATCTCAAGATCGAAGAGTCCAATTGGATGTATAAGATTTAAATTTATTTAAAAGATAACATATTTGTATAAATTTTGTATTAGGTTATGATTACTGTTATTGATGGTTTTGTAAAATTTCTGATTTTTTTTCAGACATTCTGGCTTTGCCGTCCCAAATTGCACTTGGATGTCCCATTGTGAATTGTGCCTCTGTGTGTCTGACCTTTGAAGAAAAAGGATTCCTGGATTGTGCTTGCTCATCAACAGTCCAGTAAATGAGAGAAAGTCCCTCGAACAAACACATGTTTTCTTATTTTATTAAATCCTGCAAGTAAGAGAGAAACTTCTGTTTCAGACAATTTGAGTTCTCATAATGCAAAAACTTTGTCCAAAAGACTACTGCAAACAAAACCTTTGCCTCTTTCAGAACTAGATCCTTAGGGTTTTATTCCCACACCAGTTTGCTGCCCAACCAGGCCACGACAGGAACACTGTATCATTTGATTGAATTTGATGGCCTCAAAGTGTTCTGGTGTTTGCACTCAGTTGGTGCTCAGAACTAAACCTTCTAAACCATTGAACTATTAAACATTCAACTTAAAAAGAACATTTCGCTTTGAAAATTCTTTAAAAGATAAACGTCGCTTTACTGCTTTCCACAGTTATTTTAGAAATGCTTTTAATAAAAGAAATACGACTCCTAAAGCAAAGCTTTGTTTCTACAATGCCATTTCCTCTAAGGCGGAAGAAAGCAATTAACCCCTTGCTTGGTGTTTGAAACTCACCTCAGGCATAAGATTCCTTATTGCTTAATAAGCTTTTATTCAAAGAGAGCTGGGCATCTCAAAAAAGACTCCTCAGGTTCCTACATTAGGAGGTATGTTTACTAAACTGCGGTAATGTCAATTGCGTTAGGTTCCGCGGTAAAGGTACAGATGCCCATATAAAGGCGTGGGCGGGGCAGTATTATGGTAAGCATGTCAGGTAACACGCGTTATAAGGCACGTTACAAGGCACCTCATTAGGCACAGTACAAGGCACGTAATAAGGTGCCTTGTAACGTGTCTTATACTATGCCTAATAAGGTGCCCTGTAACGCCTTATAAGGATTGTTGGCAACTGTGGTGAGCGTACTATGGGCTGGCAGCACAGATCTGCAGAGATATGACTGTCCAAAGGAATGACAAGTAGTTGTATAGGACAGGCATAAAGAACAGGAACAAACAGAAATTGAAGCCATGACCAGTGGGCAGAAAGTCAGTGAAGGAACTATCAGGCTACACCACCATGTTGAGTTTCACAGCAATGGCTGCATACAAGAACACTGCAGGACACCACACAAAACGCCTGTTGTGTGCCAGGATAGGGCAACCCCACCAGTACCCATGATGCAACACAAATACAGAACAGATGTCCATAGCTGATATCGCAGTCTGTAAGTGAGACAAGAGACACAGATAAACATATGCACACACACCATGAAATGGAATGCCCTGAACAAAGCATGCCAAGGAGTGAAGATCCAAAATAGAAAGGGTAGCAGGGGCCTGCAGAGGGGACAGCTGTGTGCATGGTCATTGGACCAGGGCAAAACGGGGAATAGAACCAAAAAAGGAGCACATGAGAATCGAACCTACACAACAACATGTCCAACAACAGCATCACAACAGCACTACCAATCCCCCAAGCCAACTGCTCACTTAGATAGCATAATGATAAGAACCATATGTAACAGCTAATATGTGAAAGACAGGCTGCATAGAGGGCACACCGTGGTGCACAGCGAAGAGAAGGGAGAGTGTGCAGAGAGGTGACGAAGTTGCAGACATTGCATGGTAAGGTTAGCAGAATACAAGAAAAGAAGAGGAATGGAATATGCTGGGATCAAACCCACAACCTATTGTGGCCCAATGCATGCCTCTAACCACTATGCCAAACAACCACAGCAACTGCAATGCTAATATGTACCACTAAATGGCATGTGTGTATGCAAAGTCATAGCACCGTGTGAGGCGGCAGATGGCTGGCACACAGGCAACTGCCAGTGGTCCAGGATGGTCAGTGTGGTGATGCAGCAGCAGAGAAAAATGTCTGTAAACAATGTCACACCAAAGCCACTGGTCCATCAACAGATGAGGAGTAGGACAGATCATGTCCAGGAGATGCATGCTGTGCACATGTACGCAGTGGGTGCTGCATATGGAGGACCAAACACACAGGAGTCATGAAATGTCCACAAAGGCATACGTGCCTGGCAATACAGTACACACAAGCCAGGAAAAAACATGTACAGCTAGATGTCTGCTAGCCTACACAGAGAACATAAGAACATAAGAACATAAGATATGCCATACTGGGTCAGACCAAGGTCCATCAAGCCCAGTATTCTGTTTCCAACAGTGGCCAATCTAGGTCATATGTACCTAGCAGTTTCCCCAAGGGACACAGGTTCCACAATGCCTGTATTGGTTCAAGCATTGATATCCTGGGTTCCTTCTTAATAATGGTTTAAGGACCTTTCCACCAGGAACTTGTCCAAACCTTTTTTAAACCCAGCTACACTAACAGCCTTTACTACATCCTCCGGTAACAAATTCCACAGTTTGATTACACGTTGAGTGAAAAAATATTTTCTTTTATTAGTCTTAAATAGTTTACCCTGTAGTTTCATTGCATGTCCCCTAGTCTTTCTATATTCTGATAAGGTAAACAATCGATCTACGTTTACCCGTTCCACTCCGTTCATTAATTTATAGACGTCTATCATATCTCCCCTCAGCCGTCTCTTTTCCAGGTTAAAGAGCCCTAACCTTTTTAGCCTTTCTTCATAGGAGTATCCTTCCATCCCCTTTACCATTTTGGTGGCTCTTCTCTGAACCTTTTCTAAAATTGCTATATCCTTTTTAAGATACGGCGACCAGAATTGCACACAATATTCAAGGTGCGGTCTCACCATGGAACGATATAGAGGCATTATAATATCTTTTGTTTTATTTTCCATTCCTTTCCTTATCATACCTAGCATTCTATTTGCTCTCTTGGCCGCCGCTGCACACTGGGCCGAGGGTTTTAACATGGTATCCACAATGACGCCTAAATCTTTTTCCTGGGTGGTGGTTCCTAATGTGGAACCTTGCATCGTGTAACCATAGTTTGGGTTGTTCTTCCCTAGGTGCATAACTTTGCACTTGTCCACATTAAATTTCATCTGCCATTTTGATGCCCAGTCTTCCAATTATCAAGATCCTCTTGCAATTTTCCACAATCCTCTTGGGTTTTAACAACTTTAAATAGTTTTGTGTCATCTGCAAATTTGATAACCTCACTCGTTATTCCACTTTCCAGGTCATTTATGAATATGTCAAAAAGCAGCGGACCCAGCACAGATCCCTGGGGTACACCACTATTCACCTTTCTCCATTGGGAAAATTGGCCATTTAGCCCTACCCTCTGCTTTCTATCTTTTAACCAGTTCCTGATCCACAATAGTACACTGCCTCCTATCCCATAACTCTTTAGTTTTGCCAAAAGTCTCTCATGAGGGACCTTGTCAAAGGCTTTCTGAAAGTCCAGATACACAATATCAACCGACTCACCTTTGTCCACCTGATTATTCACTCCTTCAAAAAAACATAACAGATTAGTAAGACAAGATCTTCCTTGTCTAAAGCCATGTTGGCTGTCTCCCATTATGTCATGCTGAGTAATTTTATTCTTTATGATGGTTTCTACCATTTTTCCCGGTACTGACGTCAGGCTCACCGGTCTGTAGTTTCCCGGATCACCCTTGGAACCCTTTTTAAAAATTGGTGTTACATTGGCGATCCTCCAATCTTCAGGTATTAGAGATGATTTTAATGATAGTTCACAGATTACTAATAGCAGGTCTGCTATCTCATATTTCAGTTCTTTCAACACCCTTGGATGTATACCATCTGGCCCAGGTGATTTGCTACTCTTCAGTTTATCTAATAGTTGTAATACATCTTCCCGATGTATCGATATTTCCTTCAATTCTTCCGCACCTTTAAATACCACTTCAGTCATGGGTAACATCCCTACATCTTCCTCAGTAAAGACCGAAGCAAAGAATTCATTCAGTCTCTCCGCTATCGCCTTGTCGCCTCTTAGTGCTCCTTTAACCCCTTTATCATCTAATGGACCAACTGAATCTCTCACAGGATTTTTGCTACGAATGTACTTGAAAAGGTCTTTACTTCGCATTTTTGCTTCTGCAGCAAGCTTCTTCTCAAATTCTCCCTTTGCCTGCCTTATTAATGCCTTGCATTTGACTTGCCAGTGCTTGTGCTGTTTCCAGTTTTTGTCGTTTGGCTCTTTTTTCCATTTCCTGAAAGATGCTTTTTTTTGGCAACAACAGCCTCTCTGACCTCACCTTTAAACCATGCTGGCAGTTTTTTGGACTTCCTTCCATTTTTCTTAAAGCATGGAATACAGCTGGTCTGGGCTTCCAAGATAGTATTTTTCAACAACAGCCAAGCCTGATGTACATCTTTAACCTTTGCAACTGCTCCTTTTAGTTTAGATATATGTAATGGGTGTCAGAGCCTGGCCATGATATCAAGCAAAACAGTGTACATGGCAACATAACCCTCATAATGTACATCAAATGGTGACAATGATTAACTGGACCCCATCAGAGCAATGCAGGGAATGTGGCCTGCAAATGCTACATGGGGACTTGAATCCTGGTCCCTAGGTACACAGACTAGTGCCACAACAACACATCAACATCTCTGCAGTGGATGATGTGTAGACAAGGAGGCAGGCACATATCCAATCAGTCCCGCAGTCACCGTCAGCACCAGTGCCAACAAACACCAATGCCAGCTATGTCCGACACACACATCCCAGGTGGGGATGTAGAGGCAGAAGCCTGGGCAAGCATGTGCCCAAGTAGCAGAGATGCCCACCCACAAGAAGCCACATTGTTTCAAAACAGATGACACCCAACTGTACAGGCACATGGGAGCAATGAATGTACCTGTGTTAAAATGGAATATGTATGTGGCCATCAGTGAAACCATCTGTGCATAGGAATGCAGCAGCAGAACATCTAATACACTACACACATGTTGTGTATGATAGAACACACACATTGGGCAACGACCTGAAAGGTCGACTGGCGACACAGTGATGTCAGTGAACCAGATTGCACTGACGTGTGCTGTCAGCATCATCATGGGAATAGCACAGGAACACACAACTAACAGGGGGCATGGTCCAGGCAGGTGCACCAAGCTGCCCGCATAACCAGAAGGCGATAGGGTCGGAACGGAGGATACCTAGATGTAATGCCATGCTGCCATATAGCAATGTAGATCTGTAGTGCACAGGCAAAAGCAGAAATATTAACAAAATGTCATGTCTCAATGTCCCAACACAAGCCCTCAACTGTGTAGACCATATGTGTGTGTATCAATGGGTCCTACAGCAATGTAGATGGCCAGTCAAAAGTCCATGATGTGCGTGAGAATCAGCAGACATCAGTTACACATGCACAAAAACACCATTAATGACCAAATGGGAGCAATAACAGTTGCACAAGGCAAAAGGAGGACATGGAAAGAGGTAGGAGATGCACATGTTGCCAAAGAACAAACATAGCCGAACCTCACAGACATAGAGGTAGCACCATGCAGAAGGCCTGCTGCAATGGGTGTTGTGGATACAGAAGCATCACAGATATACCAATGAACAGGGGATGCATAACCTAAGGCAGAAAATTGAGACACCCCCCGCACCACAGCTAAGGTAATGCTGCAATGTCAGTGGCACAATGCTATGTCATACAGAGGTTTGGGCACGCATGCATTGATGGGGAGGTAAATCAATGTACAGTGGCACATCTGTAGAGGAACCACACACAATAACATGTATGTGGAGTTAGAACGAAAGGACAAAAATGGTGCATGAACCCACACAGAATCCACGTAGGCACATGCACTATTGCAAACCTGGAATCAGGCAGATGCACATGCACCATGTATGTGAAACCATGACAGAGTGCTGCCCCAGATGAACTGTAACACCCCCTGCATGAGTCAAACACCAATCACAGATGGTGGCACACATCACAGTGGTGTGGTGGCAAAGTAGCCAGACATAGCAACAGAGCCTACAGGATGTTCCCCCCATGGCACACACGTGGCTGCATGCAACTGTCCACACAAACATATGTAGATATACTGCACTGCAGGTCACACGCATGGCCCACCTACATCAACACATTGTCAGATAGATGCACAACATACAGTGAGTATGTGACATCCTGCTGTATATGTTTGGACCAGTACACATTGTCCATAGTGAAATTGTCATCCGAAAGTACACATGCCTCGGTATGGCTGTCACAGATCCATGGGCATGCAAGGTTACGTGTGACATCTCAGTGTGCCACAGTAATGCAGACTGTACTGCATGTCCTTCGTGATGACCATGACACACGACCAGAGTATGGCAGCAATGTTGTGTCAGTTGTCCCTGTTCGGCACAAAGTATTAGTCAAACAATAATGTCCATCATAGGCGTGTGTCCCACTCACTGAGGCCCATCACCCAATGGCACCATCTGCCAGGGATCATTGCATCGAGGTGCTCTGTCCACCAATGGTACTGTGATGGGTAGGATAGCTGCAATGTAGATGATATGCCATGTGTGTTCACTGTGCCCTGTGATAGAGGAAGGAGAAACAGGTCATAGTATGCTATACACAAAATAAGGTCTCAGTGGAGAGAGAAAAACCACAATATGCACATAATGAGATCTCAGACATGTACACAGGACACAATCACAACAAAGAGCACAGTGCATGTTGGCCACAGCTGGAGCTGGTATGGCCGACCAGGTTGCCATCTCGACATGGCCATGTCTATGGCCATATAACACAGGCTGCCCAGTGGGCCACAGCATGTCCAGCAGTGTTGGTGCACACAGATCCCACAGAGGTCCACGACAAAACAAACAGCCCATAAGAAACATTTGAAGTGTGATGTAAGTCAAAACAGATCAAACATGCAACATACCGTCTGTGTGCAGCAGGTGTCCAATAGGGACTGTCTGAGGCAGACAAAAGCCACAAGAGGTCACAGTAAAGGTAGGGTGTGTCACTGGAATGTGTGGATTCACCATGGCTGCATGTCGAGCAGGAAATGCCACATGTGAAAGGTCTGGCGAGATCCGTGAAATGGAAGCATTGATGCATAGTGGACTGGCAGAAAACAGGAGACAGGTCAGTAGAAAACATAGAAGACATGCATAAATATGTGCGCACAATGTACTCAAGTGCACCAGCACAGGGTTAGAGATACAGCAGTGAGCACCACTGCACAGGTGTCCAGGCACATCCCATCACCAGACAATGCACAAGAGTAGCAGAGAGTGTACCGTCACATAGACACGTCCCAAAAACACAGACACACACACACACAGTGAGATGGGGAGAGCATGCGCCAGTAGCATACGGCCCCTGTGAGCTCAAGCTGAGACCAGTGGAGGCAAGCATCACAGTCCATGCAAGGAAACACTGATGTTGTATAATGGCAAAATGCTAGGGAAGGGGTGTATGTGCCACCCGCCACCACCACACCCTGTGCCTGCAGACACACACAGCTCCATCACAGTTGCCACAAATACAGTTATGAAAACCAAGAACCTGACCTGAACTAATGGCCATATGGTTGCCAAACCGAACATGTGGGGTATTTATTTTTATTTATTTATTTATTTATTTAGACAGTTTTGTATACCGCCTTATCCTTCAATCAAAGCGGTCACAACACAATTGGGGGATACATTTAACACGCGGGGATATGAGACACACACACTAATACTTATAGGGAACATGGGCAATGGAGGGTTAAGTGACTTGCCCAAGACCACAAGGAGCATCTGTGGGACTAGAAACCCCAGTCCTTCCGGCCCAAGGTTGCTGTCCTCTAGTGGGATTTGAACCCCCGACCTTCTGGCCTGAAGTACCTTGCCCCAACCACTAGGCTACTCCTCCCTCCAGGGAGTAGGGAGGTGCAGGCCAAACAGGTGCACAACAATATATGTGCAGTGGACAGAGAACAACAGAAATGTGCTATGCCGCAGTGCACCCACAGTACATATACTGCTATGTTCACCCAACACAGTTACCTGCAGGTTGAAGGACGTACTCACAGGTACCACTGCACCGCTGCAATGGCCATGAACATTGGCTACTCCTGGGGATGTAAAGACAGAAGGGAAACATACATATGTGCAGAGAGAGGCCAGAAACATACACTGCAGCATGCACATGTAGACAAATATGCATATCACCACATATGCAGGACTTACATGAGAACAGCTCCTCGATCAGACATTGCCTGACTGACGTCCCCGCACGTGTGTCATCACGGCCACCTGCAGGAGGGCACAGTGAATCCTCTTCAAAATCCTCATTATTGTCAACCCAGATATTGTGCTTGAGTGCAATGTTGTATAGGATGCAACAGGCCAGAAAGATCTGTACCACAGTCATGGGTTTGTATTGTAAGGCCCCACCGGTCCTATCCAGACACCTGAAGCGACTCTTCAAAACGCCAAAGGTGCGCTCAATGACTGAGTGGCTGGAGGCATGGGCCTCATTTTATCTCCTCTCTGCATGTGTCTGTGGAAGACGTACAGGGGTCAGCAGCCAGGCACGACAGCCATATCCCACATTACCTGCAGACAGAAATGTGGTAAGGTCAATCATGAACTGGTGATCACACAAGTGCGCACAAGCATCTATGTGTGAAAGGTCAACAGATACATGACAACACATACAGATGATGTCTCATAATGGCACATGGCAGCTGTGCACCAGCATTTGGGGTGTGTGAAATACACAACATGGGGTGGGGCAATGAGGGCAGCACACACCAACAGTAACCAGACCAATCACATCACCAACCACCTGCAGCCCACACCCATGAGTAGCATCCCTGAATGCAGCAGGTGGATACATGGCAGTGCCCCAGGAATGGGACAGAGATCAGCATGCGTGCAATAATGTGACGGCAATGGTATAGTGCACACACACACATACTGGCACAGTAACATATACAGTAGGGGTATAGCCAAGACAGGTGAAACTACACACCAATGCTGCCCAGCACAGAGCAGACATGTGGGATGCAACGTCGTAACACAATACCAGCCACGTGATGCTACGGACAAGTTAAACGGGGATGGGCCCCCCCCAACACACAGTACAGCATGAAAACGAATATGTGAGCCAACCCAGCCCCCCCCCCCTCCGGTAGCACACACACACACCTTGCAGACAGAGTCAACTAGGAACACACAACCCAGACCGACACATGTACATTGGCGTATGTGTGTGAGTCCAGGCTGTGCACAGAAAGTGATAGCAAACAATCTGTGTTTCACACCAATATGGAGGAACACACCAAAAGCACTGCCCGAGCAGTACAGCAGCGGCACCTGGAAACAGTATAACCTGCACGTGTACCGAGACATACAAATGAGCAGTGACGCACATATGGCCGACATAGTTACGTCTGGAAACACACAAACATATGTGTCCATGTCCCCTGTGACGGTGACATGGCATACTGGAGGACACCGCCCCACACAATGTTAGTGATGTACAACCACAATGTAGGGAGAGACATGCAGGGGTCACAGTCAGCAATGGGACCACATATAAGAGACATCAGATGGGCAGTGATATGCCACAGCATGACAGACTGTGTCTGTAATGTGTTCTTCAAAAACATCTGAGGTGCAGCATGCCATGTCATGTGTGTCGCAGGGGATATGCAGTCAGAAGGCCTGAATGGAACACTGAAAGTGACCCTGTCCCATGTGTGCGAGGTGCAGTGCCCACAGGACACAGAGACAACATGAGCATGTTAGAGATGGCTAATACCCACCCAGCAGGACACAGTCCCCCATATTGTCCGGCCTCAAATTGCCTGAATAGTGCCGAGTGTTGCAGGATATGGGAGTCATGGGTGGACCCTGGAAACTGGGGAACCACATTCAGAATACGCATAGTTGTATCACAAACAACCTGAACATTCAGGGAATGGTAGTGTTTGTGGTTGCAGAATGCCACCTCCCTGTCTCTGGGCGGGACCAGGGCAACATGTATGCAATCAATAGCTCCCATTACATGTGGTATCCCCGCAATCCACTGGAATGCCTGACCCAGGGCCCCCCACTGTTGCCCATTGTTAGGAATTGTAATGTAATTCCTAACCCAGCTGACCATGGCCCGCAGTACCTGATGGAGACAGCACGAGAAGGTGGGACTGCTCATCCCCCCCACTGCAGCCACTGAGGATTGGAAGCAGCCAGTGGCAAAATAATGTAGGGCAGACAGGAGCTTGGCCAATCCCGGTATGGCATGTGACCGGGCAGTCCGGGGCTTGAGGTCAGGTCTCAGATCCTCATAGAGCTCCCTAGCAGCCCCTGTGCTCAGACAGTAGAAGGAGATGGCCTGGTCCTTATGAATGTTCTGTAGCAGGGACCTGGGCCTGTAGAGGTGAGGCAGACGAGGGCATGCCTCAGAATGCCTATGGTGCCATGCTGGACATACCTCGGCCTGTGGAGGCCCCACAGCAGCAGGTCAGTGTTGCAGCAGGACTGCACCCATGCCCAGTTCCACAGCCCCAAGGATACCATCTCCCTCATCAGGCAACCACAGCTCTTCAACTCCCAGCAACGCCACCACTGCACAACCTGCATGGTCAGTGTGAGTCATCATGGACAGAGGCCTTGAGCGAAGTGGGAAGCTAAATACGTTGTAGGCGTGGCAACTAATCAGAACCAACATAACACAGCTGCAGATGCAGTAATGCACATAAGCAACAGGCTTGAAAACCGCACAGTAGTACGGAAGTGGAACGTCGTAGCGTGCTCACTAGCACGCGTACCACAACACACAAGCGCACCTCACGATTGGATCATGAGGAGCGCATGTAGGAAGGGCGGAGCATGCATAGGAAGGGGAGGGGCATGCAGCGTGTCTGCATGCACGTGCGTGTGCACAACATCCACATAGATGCAACTCATGGGGTACCTACGCATGGCGGAGCGTGCTGTAGTGACGGCATAGCATACTGAGTAAAACTACATACCAGAAATGAAACATGTGTGGCACCAAATACGGAAGAGGACACAGCACCCGTGGATGTAGGGGCAGACAATGAAGAGGTCCAAATGTACAGAACGTGAAGCCCACAGGTGTGTAATGGCATAGAGCGCGTAGGAACGCATGTTATGCTCAACATGCATGTTGCACGTGTGCAAAGCATAGAGCAACGCTGAAGGGGGGCAGGGCTCATACAGCATGCTATGACACATTCATGAGATGTGACCTACGCCACCCCCTGTAGACATAGGAATGCGCGTTGCGCAGACTGCACATCAGATGAACCACGCACCATGTATTTAAAAGGTGCACAGCAGGTCAGCAATGGTGGCACAGAGTGGAGCATGAGAGATGACGGAGAGTGACCCGAGCAGCCACCAGGCAGCGATGTACCGTACAGAGGAGGAGCCTGAGGGGGCGAGACAGGCCCATCCAGCCACAGCCAGGGGGTGCAGCAACAGCATGGAGGTGTGGCAGGTGGCAGGCGCCACCGCAGGCCAGTGTCGGACAACACCAGGAGGACGGTAGTCCGCTACAACCAAGAGGAGAATAAGCTCCTCCTAGCAGCCATCCTGGAGTGCTGCAAGGTGCTATTTGTGAAGCTCAGCAGCACCACCACCATCAGACAGAGAAATGACAGATGGGAGGAGGTCACGACAGCAGTGGCCACAGCAGGGGGACCCACCCGCAATACTGAGTATTAAGAAACACTTCTGTGACATCAAGCGCTCGGTCCAGGTTTGCGCCATCGCTGAGAGGCACCATGCCCGTGCAACAGGAGTGGGTGCAACAGGAGGGGGTGCACCACGCAGAGCCACACTGTCGCCACTGGAACAGCAACAGGCTGGTGGACTGGGGCCCATCTACCTCCATGGCCTGCCGCCTGAGCTGGATACAGCAGACTCACGTGCAGGTGGGACATAGGAATGTGTTCTAGGGTGTGCCAACACACGAGGGTTGGGGGAGGCCGGGGACAGGTCACAGCCATAAGACCATGCATGGAGAAGGCACCAAGAGGGATAATGTGGCCACCAATGACAGGTGCAGCAGAGCGGCCATGAGTGATGGTGGCAGTGAAGGCCCATGTGGCATGTCATAGACATATCACTGGAGATCTGTGACAGCAATACAGCAGTTGAGGGTGGCTGGCACAGGCTGGGCCACACTGGAACCAGGGGGCCATGGGAGGGTGACGTGATGATGGTGTACATAGGTGAGATTGGGTGGGTGTGAGGCAGCAGGTGCAGAGGGGGACAGGCAGGGTCAGGGATCATTGACCACCTATGCGCAGTGGAGCCACACTGGAGGGGGCATGAGGGCAGCATAGCACCCAGTGATGCAGGGTGTGTTGGCGACGGTGTCCCCTTGTACCCAAGTATGCAGTGGGTGGTGGTGGTGGTACGGCTGCAATGTGTGATGGCAATCAATGGGGTGGGTGTCCCGAGGTAGGTAGGGTGGGGGCAAGGGGGATGTGAGGGCAGCCCCGGATGCTGGACATGGGGCAGGCCACCATTCAGGGGGTGGCATGGGTAGGGTGACCAGCGTGGCAAGGTCAGGCCCATTTGGCACACATGCATCCATGCACCCGCACTGCACAGCCACCCAATGTGGAATGCCTGTTGCGCCGACACGGCCCCATGCTGCCAAGGGGCATGCACCCCTGCGCATGGATCCCTGCCACCACAGGGCACACCTGTCCCAGGCAATGGTGGCCCGCCAACCCCAGCAGTACTCCAGCAGTCCCAGCAGTGTATGCGGCCTGTATCCAGTTGCACGCATACACATCCACCAGTGAGGCGCAGCTGACACCGGGGACATATACAACTGATGGTGCACCACATACTCCTGCCCCGGAACAGTCCCTGGCCACATATTCACAGCTGGGTATGGCCCCGATTGCCCTATGTATCACACGGCCCACCCCTCCTGGCAGGCCACAATGGGACAGGTACATGTAAGTGGCTGGCCAGGCATGGCATAACTGAGCTGTGTACCCTCACCCCCCACAGGTGACATACATGCTATGGAGGCAGCTGCAGAGGTGGAACCCCCTGGGTCCGAACCATGTCCCCCATCCGAGGTGTGGGCAAGGATGTGGAGGTGCCTGAGGAGGACGAGGCAGTGCTGGAGGCGGAGGGGGACGCAGCAGTATACCACTTCTCAGAGGATGGTGCGGCAGAAGATGAAGCAGGTGACAGCAATGTCATGGCGGGGGCTGCAGCTGGTGGCGCAGCTGGACCACCATCCCCAGGTACAGCACCACAGCCCACACAGGTAGCCATCCTCCAAGTCATCGGGGAGATGCGTTCCCACTCCAAGGCAATGCATGAGGATGCAGAGGGTGAGTGGCCGATCCGTCTGACCAGCCATTTCATGTGTACAGGTGGAATATGCAACCCATGTCTCACGGTTTCCGCCGTGTCTCACCCATAGGCATATAGATGGCATTGTGCGAGATGGCGGTGGGAGGTGCGATGCCAATGACTGGTGCTGGGAGGCCTCCTCAATGAGGTGCAGACACTGAATGACACGGCAGGGTCAATGGCAGCCAGCATGGCCAGGATGGTGGTGGTGCATGAGGCCATGTTGGCACACATGGGCCAGCCGGTCGCAGCACCGCCAGTGGCAGAAGAAGCACCCACCACACCTGGTGATCGGGGATGTGTCAGATGCGGAAGAGAATGAAGGGGGGTATAGAGGGGCTCCATGTGCACAATAAATAATGTCATCACAGTTGTAACTTATGGCCACATGTCCATGCCTTCAGCTGAATGTCCCATATCCCCCTGTCACACATGTGGCCGTCCTGGGCACATGTCCCTCTCACTTCCCTGCTCAGGGTGCCCCCTCCCCTAACAATCCATGCTGGTCGTGACCCGGGCCTCCCCTGCCCTTCCCGCCACCCCTGCACATACAGCCGTCACCCAGAATGGCCATGTCTGCCCCCACACCCTCCCCTGTGCCTGCCCGCCCCCCAGGCCCCTCTGGAACACAGCTCTGTCGTGCACATCCCACCCTCCCCCACCATATCTGTGCCACAATCCGCACACAGGTCCCTGCCCCGGGTGCCCTGTGACCTGCCCATGTGTGTTCGCATCCCCTGCCACTGGCAACATATCCAGGCAATGGCACAGCCCCCGCCCCTGGCACCCCAGTTCCACCTACCCTTGCCTCCACCACCACCCCCGGTGTAACCGCAGCCCCTGGGTTCATGCAGGCCCATTCTGTCCCCATGGATAGCCCAGCCAGACAGGGCATCTGTGGCGGCACCACCCCTGTCTGTCCGATCTGCCCCATGCTCGCCAGCACCACCGTCACTACCATACCTGCATGCACCGTACTGAGCAGGACCCATGTCCATCCTGCAGAACCTCCACTGCTGGTGCCCCATGCACATTGTGCCCCACCCACCGGTCTGTCTCTGCCCCACAGTTGCCCCACCCACCTTCATCCTCACCCTCCACCCCTGCCCCTGCACCACTGGCATACCATACTGCATACAGGTCCCCTGCCATCGCCCACTCCCCCTCATGGCCCCCCACTTCCCTATCCACCAACCCTCCACCCCTCTCCCCCTCCCCGTCCCACACTCAACAGTGGTCCACACTGGTTTGCGTCCCCATCTATGCCCTCTGGGGTCTGTGCCCCCAACACCCTGTGATGGACTGTGCCGCTCTAGACTGGCCATGCCTCTATGCCTGCTCCCCTCCCCCACTTCCCGCCTCCCCCTCCTTACTCCCCTCCCCCTCCCCACCTCCCCCTTCCCGCTCCCCTCCATCCCCTCCCTGCTCCCCCTCCCCATCCATGCTCCCCTCCCCCTCCCCGCTGCCGCCCCCTCCCTCCTCTCCAGCCACTCCACCATCTGCCGCCTCAGGGCTCATCCACCTTCGTTCCTCCTGTGCTGGCTGGCCATCTCCAGCGTCCAGCCCTGCTGGTGCCTGGTCTCCAGCTGCATCCGCTGTGGGGGTAAGACATACATTAGCACCCCAGTAATGCATCTAGCACAACATGCACACATGTCCTGCAGCCACAATGGCTGCCATCCCACCAGAGCCTGTCATGGTGCATGGCACGGCCTGTGCCACTCACCATCCTGTTGTTGCCGTTGGTCGCGTAGCACCCACGCCAGGAATCGTGTGTACCGTAGCCTCAGCTCACAGCCCTTTTTTCAAAGGTCCTCTACCTGTGGGTACAGAAATGAGTGGGACCATTAGGGGGCACACATCTCTCACCATCTGCTGTTGCTCGTCACACATATCTGGGTGCAGTGACTGGCTGACTCTGCTGTGTGCTATCTGTCCCCCACTTCCTGTTGCCTCTGCCACCCACATGTGTGCAGGTGCAGCTGCACATATCTGTCCTTCGACCTATGTGCCGTGGGCGTATACCTCATGGCCCCCTTCCCGAGCATCAGCCTCTCCATGCGTGGCCATGCACCACCATTCCACACGTGCCATTGTCATGCTGTGTGCCACGGGCATCATGCCATGGGGGCTGCATGATGGTGTTCCTTGTGCACAGGGCACTGGGGGGGTGGGGTAACATGCCCCAGCCCACAAATATGCAGTGTTGATATGCCACCTGCACCCAGGGGCCTGTCTGCAACATGTGTCCTACACATGCGGAGGCTGCATAGGCAGGTGCCATTGTGCACAGTGGCAGGGGCGTGGTTCATGTGTACCACCATTGCACCCTGGGCACAACGGCAGACACAGTAGGGTGTTGCATGGGGATGTGCTGCAACATGCCATCTGGGGTCCAGGGTCCACGTGCGGACAGTGCAGGCCTGCACACATCAGCAGCTACAACCGCCATGGTACCGGGGTGGGTGACAACCCTCTGTGTTGGGGCCTGGAGCATCCTGGGGTGGTGCAGGGCTATGTAACTGCAACAGGAGCCAAGACCATAACACCAGGATGGATAATGCACCTCTATAAGGAGGCCTGGAGCATCCTTGGGGTAGGGCAGGGCTATGGAACTGCAACAGGAGCCAAGACCATAACACCAGGATGGGTGACACACCTCTATAAGGAGGCCTGGAGCATCCTGGGGGTAGGGCAGGGCCTAGTGGTTGGGGCAAGGTACTTCAGGCCGGAAGGTCGGGGGTTCAAATCCTGTCTCTTACTGAGGAAACTGACAAACGTGGAAAGTTTACAATTCTCAAGTTCAGAGTCCTCAAAGAATTCTCCAAATTTTCAATTTTATGCTGAAAAACAAGCCTATCCTTGTTGCTCCCATACCAGTTGAATTTAGCTTCTAGCACAGTAACCACAGTTTGTTGGGTTTCCATGCTCTTCTCCATGCTCTTCAAATGTGGTGAGAATGCAGCCGAGACTTGGAAAGCCCCTGTGCATACCCGGTACACGGATTGCAAGGCATTCCAGATGGAATCCAGAGTCACCTCTTGCGTCGAGATAATGGAGGAAATATTATAGAAACCAAACACTCCAGATAAACCACATACACTCCTGAAGAAGAAGCACCTGCCTGAGAGCTGGAATCCAAAAATCATCAGGCTGCAGTGCTCCAAATGCCGCAGCCGAGGTTGCTGGGGAAGCGGCATCGATCCTCACGTCAGATGCCGCACTCCGCAACATATGAGGCGCTGGAGGGGCCTACTGGGCTCAGCGAGACGTCGCTGTTCAACCCAAGGGTCTCCCCTGCTCTGGCAGCTAGAACACCCGTCAGCTTCGCCAAGGCATAGATGTCCATAGTGCGCTGCCCAGCCTCTAATACAGCGGGAAGTCCCCCTTTGCCTTTCAACTTACGCTTAGGCATGAGGTAAGTAAGAGGCACCAAAGAAACTCAGGAGCAGCTACAAAAATGCATCCTACTCCGATGTCATCTTGCCTCTTTTAATTTCACTTTGTTACCATGTTTACCCACTTCCCTTCTCCGTTTTAATTGAAATAGGTTTGGTTTTTCATGTTTTTTTTGAGTATGACATGGTTTTCACTTGTTTTTATTATGCACTTTTATTCAATTATGTATTTAACTATTTTTATATTTGTTTATTTATTTATCTTTTTTAGTCCCTTTAGATTTGGACTTTTATTATTCCACTCTATTATATTCTTTAGTCTCTAATAAGGTGGGTTATGCTTAGGTAGGTAAATTTAGTTTCCCATCCTTTCACTCCTCCCCTTCTTTTCCTTTTCCTTTCCCTTTCCCCTTTTCCTGTTCTTCTTTTTTTCCTCCCGCTCGTTCCTATTTCCCCCTTTTTTCCCTCCGTCTATCTCTGCCTCAATAGGCATAGTCATACCCTGATCATTATTTTCATCATTGGTCTACCCCCTTGATAGGGTTTCTATCTGTTTTTTGGACTCATCTATTTATTCTCTTATTTATTCAATTATTTGTATACTTTTTAACTGACTATCTGCATGTCTGGACCTCTATTTCTAGTGATACATTTCTTTATACTACAGCATTTGCCTACCGAATTCCCATCTGTAGGGTTCCTCTTATCAACTATAGCTATCCTCAAGACACACTATTTTGAGTCCGGATAATCCATAATTGATTTGTTCGTCATTAGATACATTAACATGATAACTGTCACTGAGCAACATTTTTCTCCTTTATCACAAAGACTTTCATTCTTCTCTTGAGTGATGCAGCAAAAATTGAAGAAATTATGCAATACAGAGATATTATACCTCATATATGAGCATCGAGACACGTCGAAAGGGGTCACTTTCCCAGTGTCCTAGGGTTCAATACAAGCATATTGTGTAAGAATAGACATGCCCGGCATTGAAGCCATACCCTCACATCACCTGCTTGATTTTTACTCTCTATTTCACAGCATCTACACATATACTTTGGGAGTCTTTATGAACACCATGACGCATTGATCATGATCCCCTGATAGCCGGTTTACTGATTTCTCTAAGGCTTTCCTCCCTCATGCATAGGTGACATGTGCAGTAGTAGAGGTG